>CAWUFW010001030.1:2400000-3000000 GCA_963921515.1 Calotriton arnoldi
TAATCTCAGCCTCTCGCTGCTACTATACCCTTGGTATTTTGGTGTCACATGGTAAGACCTGTTCCTGTACAAAAGGTAAAACTGTTGGCTTTGCCAATGGTTATTTTTTTGGTTACACTCGTGTTCTTCAGTCCTGCATAGGAATGTAATGCGACCCTTCAACTTTTCAGTCCATCATTCACGGAACTGATCTGTTGAGCCTTTAGTCTAGATCTAGAATTTTGATGGTATAGATTAGCAGTGCATGTGGTGTAGATCTGCAATGCGTACGGTACATCATGTAAGGTATAGATGTGCAGTGTCTTAAGATGGACCGCCTAGAATTGAATGAACCTCTTTAGAACTGAACTCTGCTTTTGGAGTACAATAAAATGCCAGGAAAACTACATATGTATTTATATTAAGTGAACCCTAGGGATTACCAGGGACCTGGCGTATCAATAATATTTCAAAGCACAGTGGCCCCTATGATAAAGCGAGTATTGTGAGATAAACTGATATTATATATTGAGATGGTTCCTTCCTCTTTTTGTTCTTCAGATATAATTGTAAGTCTGCAATCTCAATTATATGAAAGTAATGCTGCAATCATGTACTCGTCCTCAAGGTGTCAAAAGCCATTGTTACTCATATATACATCCTAATTTTTATTAAAAGTTTGACTCGTAATATGTAGGAAAACTACATAAGCATATATTTGATTGGTCCTATTATCAAGCTTTTGCCAAATAAATCATGGTTTTCTACTGCTGTAAAATTTAGTGCAAGATTATTGTTGAGGCAGGGGTGAGTAGGCATGGTTTTGCAGAGTTAGTCTCTGGATAGCTAACGTTGTAGCAGACAAGCCTCTCTGGTCGGGTCAGTGGCCATGTTCACAGGGTCTGGGTCAAGGTACGTTATTGTGTACTCTTACAGAGGTCATATCGTCCCAGTGTTTCTAAATCCTCCTGAGGGATTCCCATACAAGAAACATTAGAAGAAAACCTAAGCATGATGGATCAGAAACATGTATGCAGATACTTTGTGGCCAGTCCTCGCGTAAAAGTTTATTTTCATCTCTTCCGTTGACAACTGTAGGAGGCTCATTGGCTATTTTACTTGGCGCAGAGGCCACCGGCTCTTGAAATGCTTGTAGACGGGTACCTATGCTGGTTCTACATGCAGCAGTTCTCATTCATGGTGGTAGTTACCATTTCATCAAACTTGCTTAGAAATTTTTTTTATCGAATTTGTACTGGAACCTTTGAACATATGTTGAAGAATTAATATTTAATTTCTTTTGCTGCATGATTTCACATTTTACACTGAATTGCAATTGTATTTCCAGGGTTTTTAAAAATATTATTGAACTTGAGAGCTGTATGTTTTTGTTGAAATGCATATTTTAATTGGAATTATGTTGTCGAACTGCAAAGATGTTTTTTTTTTTTAATTTTTAAAAACCTTTATTTAAGAAATATTGCACAGCACCATTACAAGATTCCATCATTGCAATGAATGAAGCACAGCATGACAATGTAATACAGTAAAGACAATCAGAAACTTAAGGCACATTGGGGACAATGTTAAGAGACAATAACCGGTAAGCGCAGATGGAGTGAAATATACATTAGAAAAGAGCGCCATCAGTAGGGCAGAAAGGCAGGGGATGTAGAGGAGGGGGATGGGAACAGTGGGAAGACAGCTCATGGACCTACACCGGCGGCCGCCGCGGGCGGGGCGCCGGCGGGGAGCGCGGGAGAGGTCGCAGGGCGCTGTGTGTCCTTACGTGAGAGGTAGGTTACAAGCGGACCCCAAATAGACGGGACCTGGCTGGCTTGAGGTCCCAAAACTCAGCCAGTAGAGTTTGGCAGCGAGAAGCGTCCTCAAGCCAGAGGGCAACCTTGGGCGCCGGCATGCGGCCCCAGCACATGGAGACCCTGCGCCTCGCGAGGACCAGCAGCATGGCAGTCAAGCGACGAGTGGCGTCCGGGCAAAATTTAACACAGCCTAAGAGGCAGAGCAGAGGGTCAGGCTGAATCGGAGATGAGGTGATTGTAGAGATCGCAGCGCATACCTCGCGCCAATATGCCGAGACCCGGGGGCACAGCCAGGCGAGATGAGAAAAGTCAGCCGCGGGCGCAGAGCAGCGCAGGCATCCACCACTGGCAATCAGTCCGAGCTTATGAAGTGAGTCCACTAGAGCCGATGGAGGTACTTAAAATGGATAAAGCGCAGACGATAGTTTGGGGAAAGGCGTTTGATTTGATTACAACAGTATAACTAATCGGCCTCGGAGATTTCGGCTCCCAGGTCATCGCCCCATGCAACGCACGCCCGGTCGGTGGAGATGCTGCTAGCGTGCAAGCGTAGACTTTTGTGACCAGTTTTTTAGGAGAGGAAGATGTGTAAAGAAGATCAAAAGAGGCCATCGAAGGGGGAGGCTGGGGAAATGTGGGGTGAAGCTTCCTACTGATAGCTCTGAGTTGATAATATAACAGTGTCCATGGGGCCAGAGTCAGCGGCGAGGGAAAAGAAAGTGTCCCCAGGGTAGAGATCCGAGACTGTGGAGAGGCCCAGACGAGTAGCGTGCTTGATTATCCCGGAAGAATGAAGAGGAGGAAAGGCGGGGTGATGTGCGAGTGGCATATTGTTCGCAAAAAGTATATCAGAGCCAGAAAATTTGCGTAGCCCGTCCCAAGCCCAGCGCAGGGCCCCAACCGTATCTATTTCAGTGCGAAGGAGTTTCGCAGGAGCGAATAGAGCAGTCGTGAGCGGCCACGGGGTAGCGAGGTCAGCCTCTACCGCGACGTGAGGTTGAAACGGAGTGGGGTGAAGCCAAAAGTGAAGAAAACTGGCTTGAGCACTGAGAGCATTCAGCTTGAAATCTGGGGCGCCAAGCCCGCCACGCGACATGGGAAGAGTGAGGATGCTGTAGGCAATGCGAGGTTGCCGACCGGCCCAAATTAAGGTGATGAGCAGAGAGCGAATCTTGCGAAAAAAGTGAGCGGTTAAAGGGATGGGGATATTGACAAATAAGTATAAAAACTTCGGAAGCACCACCATTTTAGCGATAGCGATGCGCCCAGCCAGGAAAGTGGCAGCCGGTTCCAGAGAGGAATCTTAGACTCGAGCCAGTCCACAGCACGACCAAAGTTAACTTTCCAAAGTTCATCAACGTCCCTGCTCAACCAAATGCCCAAATATCTAGTGGGCTCCGATGCCCACACAAAGGGATAGTCAGGATCAAAGGGTGTTGTAGCATTCGTAAGAGGAAATAGTACCGACTTGCTCCAGTTGATCTGGATTCCGGAATAGCCGCCGAAGCGAATCACCTCACGGACCAGTGGGCTGAGGTTCTCCTGGGGATGGCGGACATAAAGAGTGACGTCATCCGCATACATGGAGACTAACAAAGCGCAAGCTGCAAAACCAATGCCTCTCTGGGTATCGAGCCGCGAGGGGTTCCATGGCGATGGCAAAGAGCATGGGGGACAGCGGACAACCCTGCCGAGTACCGCGCCCGATGGGAATGGGCTCAGAGACCTGACCATTAATGCGAAGACGGGCAGTAGGTAGAGTATAAAGAAGCTGTACTTTGCGTAAGAAAACTTGGCTGAAGCCCAACCGGGGGAGGAGATAAAACAGGAAGGGCCACTCCAAGGTGTCGAAGGCCTTGGTGGCATCAAGAAGGGCGGCCACTGCCGGGAGCGCAGGATTAATTTGATGAATAACGGAAAAAATGGTCCGGAGGTTGTGAGAGGTCGCGCGACCGGGAATGAAGCCGGACTGATCTGGGCGTGCGACGAGCGGCATGAGGGGTAGGAGACGGGAAGCGAGCAATTTGGCAAAAATGTTATTATCTGTATTGATGAGGGATAGGGGACGGTATGAGTCTCGCTGTTCGGGTGGTTTATCCGGTTTAAGGAGCAGAGTTAACACTGCCTCGCGCAGCGATGGGGGGAACAAACCGGTTTCGAAAGATTCATTATACATGGAGGCTAAATGGGGAACCAAGAGCGGGGCAAAAGCTTTATAGAAGGAAGCCGGCAGGCCGTCCGAGCCGTGGGCCTTGTCACCAGGCATGCTGTTGATTGCCGCGAGGATCTCTTCTTTAGAGAAGGGCTCGTCAAGATATTCCCGATGGGAATTACCGAGCCAAAGAAGCTGAAGGGTGTCGAAATATTGGTCAAGTACTTCCCGCGGTGGCACCGATCCGGCCGTGTAGAGTTGTGCGTAGAAAGTTGTGAAGCGCACCTTGATTTCCTCAGGGGAGGTGGCACGATCGGGGCCGCCGTCCCGAAGGGCGGTGATGTAGGGTGCCGCCCGTGGCTGTCGAAGGATGTTGGCAAGGGTTTTGGCAGGACGATCACCCTCACCGAAGCGGCGTGCCCTCGCCTCCCTGCCGAGAAAAGCCAGTTCTCTGCCAGCCTCATCGGCGAAGTCAGTAAGTTTCCCCCACAACTGGGCAAGCGTGTCAGGGCGAGGGTCCAGGGCATGGGAGGCGTCAAGCGCCTTGATTTCCCCCTCCAGTCTATCAAGAGTGCCGCGGATGGAGCGAAGAACGCCAGATTGCTTGGAGATACATTCCCCGCGGATAACCGTTTTAAACCCCTCCCAGAGCGTAGACGGGGAGTCCACGGAACCCACATTGAGCTCAAAATAGTTTACAATTGCGGTTTGTATTTCGTCACTGAAGACCGAGTCGCGTAACGCGTTAGGGGGAAGCCGCCAGGAAAAGGCACGCCGAGGAGAGTGTGGGAGGCAGAGGCGAACGGGGGCATGATCTGAGAGAGTGCGTGCCATATGATCAATGGAGGTGAGCCATACCAAGGCATCCGGAGTAGTGATCCACAAGTCGAGACGGGACCAGCAGCCACGAGAACCAGAGACACAGGTGCCCTCCTGTAAAGCAGGGTGAGCGTGACGCCACACGTCGTACAGAGAGTTATCCGAGAGCAAGGAGCTGAGGAGTGAAGCTGCGCGCGGGTGAGAAGCATGAGTGCCGGACCGGTCCAAAGCGGCAGATAGTGTTACGTTAAAATCCCCCCCCAAGGGGAGCGCTGCAGAGCCGAATGATGAGATGTGGTGCCAAACTTGCGCAAAAAAGTCAGGGTCATCGCAGTTTGGGCCATATAAAGCAGCAAGCGTCAAAGGTTGGGCCCGTAGGGTGCCATGAAGGATAACAAAACGCCCCCCAGGATCAGTGTGCACTTGAGAGGTCTGCCATGGGAGCCCTTTGCGTAACAAAATGGAAACCCCCCGGGAATAGTTGGAATAAAAGGAAGAGTGAATTTCACCCCAGTATCTGGAAAGGAGTCTGGAGGAGGTGGCCGGTAACAGGTGGGTCCACCTTGTGCCGAATGAGGTGGGCGTGGACTAGTCGTGCCTTACGGTGGTCCTTCAGCCCACGGACATTCCATGTCCAAAGTGTAGTATCAGTCATGGCGCTTCGTCATGGGGTAGAGAAGCAAAAAAAGGTGTGGGAAAGCGCAGAGTCCGTGTGTAAATGCCGTGCACAGTGCAATAGACAACAAGGAGAAATAGTAGTGCAGTAGCAATGGAATCACATTGAAATAGTGCAATCGAAAATACAACAAATGCCTCAGAAGGAGGCAACCCCAACATTACAGCCCCCAACAAGGAGATGAATCGTAGGGGGGAGAAAGCATGGCCTGTAAAGGCTCGGTACGCGAGCCGGTGCTGCGAAGAGCAGCGTTGCCTCGGAAGGAGGGTGTAAAGCACAGGCCTCAATCCCCCAACCACCCAGGACCACCCCCAAAACAAAAAACCCCAAGAATCCCCACAACCCCGCTCCCACACCAACCCCCCAATCAGGCTGAGGTACCACCCCAGGGACCCACAACTAGGAAGGGAAAAGTGTGTCCAAGATGGGAATTATCCCGTGGGGGCATGGCAATGCTCAGCGTACACCCCAGCCAAAAAAGACAGGGTGGCTAAGCCATAGGAAGTGGCAGACACCAAAAAATACTTAGCAGGTATAGCACACCGTGCCAACATCAAAGAAGGTATAGCAGAATAGCCGAAGAATCAGTGTTGGTTCAGGAGGCACCATGCGACCAGAAAGGCCGAAAAGCAAAATGTCTGAAAGAGAACTACCCATACAACATGGCTGTCCATCTGATCAGTCATTATCACTAAGGTTGGCCCCAGCGGCAGTCTGTGAGCTGGAGGGCAGAGAGCGATGTGACCTGTCCAATTTTTTGGCAAACGCCAGCGCTTCTCTGTGATCCCCAAAGATGAGGGTCTTGGTTCCCTGCTTGACGCACAGTTTGGCGGGGTATGCCAGCGAGTATGAGATCTCATGCTTCTGAAGGAGTCGTTTTGCTGGAAGTAACTCGCGGCGGGCCGCCTGAACCGCAGTAGTGTATTCCGGGTAGAACGACAGAGTTACCCTGATGGCGGATTTCCCCCTTCTCTCTGGCTGCACGCAGGATGGCGTCACGGTCCCGAAAGTTCAAAATTTTGGCTATGATGGGGCGGGCCGGCAGGCCAGGGCCCGGACGAGGGCCGAGAGAGCGGTGGGCCCGCTCAACAATGAAGACTGGGGAGAGGATGTCACCAAAGAGCTCACGGACCAGCTGTTCTACGTAGTCTTCCATGCGGGAGATATTGGTGGATTCAGGCACTCCCGTGATGCGGAGGTTGCTCCTTCGGGAGGGTGCCTCCAAATCCTCGTTTTTGCTCCGGATTAGAGCAAGTATTTTGTCCATCTGCAGCAGTTTGTCGGTCCTGGGTGGCGGCATCCTCCGCATCCGATACCCTGGTCTCCACATGAAGGAGGCGGGCATCATGAGAATCGACATGAGCCTTCACAGTGTCCAGGCGAGTCGACAGCTTATCCAACTGGGCCGCAATGTTGGTAACAGTGGACTTGACGTCCAGCATGATGGTCTTTAAGTCGTCCTCACGAGTCGCAGCCATGTCGGTAGAGACCGGAGGGACCCCCCCTGTCGGCACCCGTGTCGTCCTGGCGCGTCTGGCGACGTTGATCGAAAGCGATTTTAGGCTGCTTGGGGTCTGTCCTCCCCATGTCTGGCGTGGCAGGCTAGCAGCAACCCGTGGGCAGCTGCGACTGGAGGTGAGTGCTGCGCTCGTTGGAGGTGGAGCAGCTTCAGGCAGAGCGGAGGATCAGGACCGGCAGGCGGCGGAGGCAGCCAGCAAAGGCCATGTGCAGCTGAGCCGGTTATAGCATGTTGTGTAGACCCTCGGTGGCAGACCCAGCTCCAGGAGGCAGTAACAGGTGGGGAGCGGGTGCGCCAGCACTAGAGGGAGAGCAGTGAGGACTGGCCAACACCAGAAGGCCGGGCCGCCGAACGACCGAACAATGCGCAGGCCGCCCGGGAGAAGGAGAGTGAAGTAACGTCGCTCCAGTCACAGGTGATGGTAGAAGGTCATAGGGCCAGCGTGGGCAACGGCGCAGAGGGTGGAGGATGAAGGGTCTTCACAGTGCAGCACCCAGGTGGGGAACCCGCCGGGAGGCGGCAAGTCCCAAGCCGGAGGAGCGATGGTCCACGGGCACCAGATGGCCTCGAGCAGGGCCCAGCAGTAAGCGAGGGGCCAGCGGTAGCCGTAAATCCAAGCGCTGGAGCAAAGCAGGGGTGAAGCGGCCAGGAGCACACACGCGCCGGTGTGGCGGCGAAGGAGGCCAGTGGTGCACCACAGCGGTGGCGAATGGCGGTGTGCCGCAGGGCGGGCGTCCAGCACCCCGGGCAGCAGAAGGCGACGCGCTCCCAGGGTATTGCGGACCGCCGTCGCAGCCCGGGATGCAAGGGCAAAGCGGCCGAATGAGCCTCCGCAGCAGAAGTCCCCAGGGATCCGGCAGGCCGCAGCGGGAGGGGGGCGGCACGCAGCGAGGAGCCAAGGGGGGCGCACCGTCAGCGTCGCCCAGCCCGGTGGAGCGAGGCCTAAGCAGCGGGCGCCAAGGTAAGGAGCGTGGCGCCCGCAGTCAATCAGACCAGGCCGGGCGGTACGACCCGCGAGCCCCCAGCCCCGCCGCAGTGCGCCCCCACAGCAACGGCGCTTACCGGCTGAGATCCAGGAACGCCGGCGCCGCATCTGGCAGCCAGGAGGGAGCCCACAGACCGCTTCGGGATGGCCGGGACGGCCGCGCTGGTAGCGGGCCTCAGGCTCGGGACCCACCCGGCGGCGAATCCCGGCCCCACAGCATCGCTGGAAGACGGGAGCACGGCCAATCTGTGCCCCAGGAGCAGGTGAGTGGCTGTGGTGCGGTAGGAAGCGGCGATGGGCACTGTGTCCGCAGGATTATAGACGGATATTAGGCTTAGCCGGCAGAGCCCACTCAGAGTGCGGCCATCTTGCAGCCGGCCAAGCCACGCCCCAAAGATGTTTTTTATTTTAATCACTCCTTTCAGTGATTGGTAAACACTGCCAACCAAGTACCTGAGCTGGCAGAAGCTAAAGACTTAACACATTTTGGAAACCATCATTCCTTGATATTGGTGAATCCATGGTGGTCACTGCAGCCGCGCAGTGATTCTGCCTATCCCAAGCCAGTGCTTCTGCATGTACTGAAATGTGACGTTTGTTTAACTTTATTGCAAAGTAGGTGGTGACAGGACGGCTGCTTCGGCAGTCAGACTGGCCTGGTAAATTCTGCTGTCCTAAGTTACTAGATCCATAAATCTATAATCGGTAGAACAAGATAATAAGACATTTGGTGATAATGTGTCTGAATTACTTTATATTTGCTCACTTGTGTTGACTTACATGGTTACTCTAGCATCATTCAATAAATCATTTCAAGTAAGTTTCTGCAAAACTGTAAACAAACATGTTTCTTGTTGTTCGAGCCTCTATTTGTCGAACTATCTATAATGTTTAAATTCAATAGTCTTATTGAGTGGTTAACTATAATTAATTTTAAATATCAGTAACAAGATACAGGTCACCAGGTGTTCACTTTTTTTGAGATCTCAACTTGCTTTAGATCTTTGTCAAATGTTTGAATTTGTAGCCACTTGTTATAAGTTTTAAAACAAGAAAAGTTAAACACGATTTCTGCAAAAGACGACATTTTCTGGAAAAGGCTAAATTGCGCCTCACGGTTGTTCCTTTTTTTAAAATCAGGATTGGAGCACCCCGTAGATCCCCTGCCTCTCTGGACCGCCAGACCACTCAAACAGACACGTGTGGCAGTGGTAAATCCACCCCAAGCTGGCAGAGAAGTGAGGACAGCATTGCTGACCAGACAGGTAAGTGATGAGCGAGCAAGAGACTGGGGAGGATGTTGGTAACGTTGCTGTTCACAGACATCAACCCTGGCGGGACTGGTTTTTGTCTTTCATTGGTTAAGTCTGTAAAACGAGCCTGGGTAAACTTAATGTTATTGCAGTTCATGAGTTCTACTTTATTACGTTGAGTTGGAGCAGTGGTCTGAAGTCTGTAAGCTGAAGCCCAAACTTATTAAGAAAATAGATAATACCATCCTACAACGCATGCACCTTTACTCAAAGAACTTTTTAAAGTTCCCTTGCTGAATTGGACAATTAACATTCGCTCGACTCAACCAATAAAAACCATGACTGAACCTCTCCAAAATCTAATGTTTGTTACCGTTGGGTGAGATTTGTGATTTGCTCCCATCTGAACCACTAAGGGTGTGATTTATATTTTGGCGGATGGGTCACTCTGTCATAACTGACTGCTAGCCCATCCATTATCAAAAGTGCACCATATCCTACGGCATTCACAATAAGGTGGATGGGATATCAGTCATGTAATGGAGTACCCGTCCACCGAACTGTAAATCGGGACCCACATTTTTGAGGCGATCCCTGATTTTCGTGGTGTTGTAGAACCTGGAAATACTTTCCAGTGTCATTCCACCAGCCCGCAAAACACTTGCGCAGAGCACCCGATGCTGCTGAGCTCCCCCGCAGCTCTGCCGTGATTACATATTCTATCCATAATGATGCACATTATGTGAGTGCTCCTGCGCTCTATCTTCAGTGTGCTTGGGAGGCGTCATCTCAAGCTGTGCTCTATACACACAAATCTATTGCGTGGCAGTCGAAGCCCTAGAAACCTCGGTGCACAAAATGGCAACTCTGCAATTAAGAGCTTAAATGGCGATACAAATCTATACGTCTGTAACCATGGTATTGGGCAAGTATTTACATTTTCTTAGTATCCTGTATTTACGCTGTCACTTGGACGAACATTAACTCTGCTGAACAGCAGGGTGCTTACTATTTGCATCACTTTTGCTCCATTGCAATGTACCGCTTGAGCAAGCTCTTTTCCTTAGATGTAGCTGCTGTGTGCTAAGGTTGAACGTGCGAGTTGGTTCCATTAAAGGTGATGCGAGATTCTGGCTGACGTCTCAATACCTCTCTGTATTACAAATGGCTCTCAATACCTCTGTACTAAAAATGGCTTACCTGTTTTTTAATCTCGACGTTTCAAAATGGATGTATGCGCCTACGTTTTATGTGAGTTGTGATTTAAGTGCACAGTATTAAAAGGAGTTCTTGGTAGATGCGGAAACTATTCCTTTTGTTGTAAATTACTGAGCCTATGTTTGCTTCAAATAGTGCATTTTAAAAATGTAATTTTCTAGCATGGCAAATGGTTATCAATATACTTCTTTTTTACTGACTGATCACAATGGATGGGCATAGATACAGCATTCTTCAAAATATTTGTATACCATCAGCACGGAGTTCTTAGACAGTGCCAGTAAAAGTGAGGGAGATTCTTGTAGTACAGCATAGAATATACTTTTTTTATTACTGTGATCTGTTTTTACATGTCGTGACCACTCCTACTTCCGTAAAGTGGTCTATTCTCATTTAATCCAGCAATTTTGTATTTTGTTGTTACGTGTAATATTTCAGTTAACTCTCTTATGTCTGTTGTTAAGCAGCCTGGCCAGTGATTTTCTATGAAGGGCAGCAAACAAAGGTGGCAACCCTAGCAGCGCCCAAGGTTTACTCTCATTGCCTGCTGTTATGCAGTTGCTCAGTTTACTCTTATTGCCCACTGAGACACAGTGCCCAGGTTTACTTTTATTGCCTGCTAACACAATGAAAGTAAACCTCATTGTCTGCTGAAATGCAGCAGCCCAGCTTTACTTTCATTTCCCACTGTAGTACAGCAGCACTGCTTTACTTTCATTTCCCACTGTTGTACAGCAACACTGCTTTACTTTCATTTCCCACTGTTGTACAGCGGCACTGCTTTACTTTCATTTCCCACTGTTGTACAGCGGCACTGCTTTACTTTCATTTCCCGCTGTTGTACAGTGGCACTGCTTTACTTTTATTTCCTGCTGTAGTACAGCGGCACTGGTTTACTTTCATTTCCTGCTGTTGTACAGCGGCACTGGTTTACTTTCATTTCCCGCTGTTGTACAGCGGCACTGGTTTACTTTCATTTCCCGCTGTTGTACAGCGGCACTGGTTTACTTTCATTTCCCACTGTTGTACAGCAGCACTGGTTTACTTTCATTTCCCACTGTTGTACAGCGGCACTGGTGTACTTTCATTTCCCACTGTTGTACAGCGACACTGGTTTTCTCTCATTGCTCGATAAGCGTCAGGCACTGAAGCTGCCTCCCTTCGAACCTAGTATAAAAGTACAAGGGGGATGGGAGCACACTGCCTCACATCCCAGCACAGTTTGCCCCTTCGCATTATGGTGCATGCAGTTCACAATTAACGCTTAAATATTAGCTGTAGTTTTTCATCAGAGTTGGTGCAGATAGTTCTGTACATTTCTATACACATTTTTCTAGATTTTATCATTCGTCAGTAGAGATCAAAAACTAATTTTATCAGGGGTTGCTGAGAATGCTGCCACAGTCCTCTCGGGTCTCAGTACCTTTCACAGGCGCACAGGTGCATTGCATGTCAAAGCTTGTCACCTCACTGGCTCAAAGGAGCCTTTTTAAACGGAAGTGGGATGGGAGCACACTTCCTCACATCCCAGCACAGTTTGCTCCTTTGCATTATGGTGAATGCAGTCCACGATTAGCGCTTATTTAAATATTAGCTGTAGTTTTTCTCCAGAGTTGGTGCAGATAGTGCTGTACATCTCTAGACACGTGTTTCTGAATTGTATCCTTCATCAGTAGAGATCAAAAACAAATTTTATCAGGGTTGCTGAGAATGCTGACAGTCCTCTCATGTCTCAGTACCTCTCACAGTTGCATCTCCAAAAGCTCATGAGCTCAATGGCACAAGAGTGTTTGTGTTTGAATGGCTCCCTTGAGCCAACGAGCTGAGGAGCTCACCTGGACTGCACCTGTGTGCCTGTGGAGTGGTACTGTGACCTGTGAAGTCTTGGGCAGCATTTCAGCAACCCCAAATTACCTTTCTCTTCTCTCTACTACGTCAGCTCTCTACTGATGAAGGGCTTAACCCAGAAATACGTGTCTAGAGATAACAGCACTACCTGCACCAACTTTGGTGAAAAAGTAAGACTACGCATTGGCACACAGCTCTTGCCTGACAGTCACACGCCACGAGGACTCCAAAGACCAGGGGGTCTTGCGGCAGGAGCTGCGTTTGAATCGCGCGCCACCCGGCGCATAAAGGCAGCTTCCGCCTCCCGCAGCGCGGGACGCGCGCGGGACGCGCCCGGGCCCGTCCGGGCCCGTCCGAGCCAAGCCCGGGCCCGTCCGAGCCAAGCCCGGGCCCGTCCGAGCCAAGCCCGGGCCCGTCCGAGCCCGTCCGAGCCAGTCAGAGGCCGAAGGAGGCTGGGCTGGGCCAGGGTATTAACATTTGCAAGATCAGCGAAGACCAAGGACACTTGCAGAACCGGGCTAAGACTGATCTGTTAAGGTATTAGATCTGGATTCTGATTGCTAGCTTTTTCCTATGCTCCCGCTTTGGGCTTGACCACTATAGAGATTGTTGTAGTATATATAGTATTGGTTTCTGTTGCTAACAAATTGGGGTAGGAGATCATGAGTAAGCGCATTGGTCAGGGCGTGGTGGGGACATTAGATGCCTTTTTATTAAGGGCAGAGTCAGTTTTAATCCACGAAATCGCCCAAACGGAGCGAAGACTTTCCCTAGAACCTAATTGTCCCCCCTGCCACGTGAGTATAAATGCTTCCCCTGAAAGCACCAATCATGCACCCAACTCACCTTTTGTGAGAGTCCAGCACTCTCAGGGATCTGATTTAGAGAATGTTGAAAACATCATAGAGATCGATAGAGCAACAAGACCCAAAGTAGTCACAAGGGCTCAGAAAGGTAAAACTAGCCATGGGATAGCCTTGGCACCACCTGCTAAGAAGAAAGGCCCAGTCCTCTAATAGGAAAAACCTCCCCCTCTCAAAGATAACGGGACATAATCCATAAGACTATGGAGGGGGGGGTCTGCTCAGATGTCCCTGTGACTCCTAATGAAATTGTTCATTCTGCCGTTGCCTTAGGCCAGGTAAACGATTCCTTGGACTTTTGGAAGATAGGAACAGTAATATTAGCCCTCCTGAACCCATTAATGCTTAAATTATCTGCTATTGAGGAGACCTTAGCAAAGGTGGAAAAACGGGCGACTAATTCAAGCCTAGCCCCCTACAAGATTTGCCAATGTGAGGTAGTAGATGCTCTAACTAGTAACCCTGTGAGTTTGAATCACGAAGAGAGTAGCAATCCGGGGGATAGTGGCGAGTCTAGACAGTATCAACAAGAAACACGCAATAAAACTAATCCTCCGGCTGGGTCAGGTCCACCACGCCTAATAGAAACACGCCCCATTAATAATCAACAGCCTCTTCAGGATTTGAATAGAGGCAGTAAACGAACGCCTATTCAAAAAGATACTTCTCCTGAGAGGGGTATATATAATCAAGGAGCGCAGTCGGTAATAGATCCAGGAAAACAGAATCCAACTAGAGGCAATGAGGAATGCCGTGGCAACTTGCAACTCCCCCCGGAGGTTACACCATACACAGTCATTTTGGCCAATGTTCCCAAATTGGCACCAGGGGAAAAGGAGCACTGGTCAACACTCAGAAATAGATCCTTGCATCTATTATCGACTAGAACAGGTATTTTAAACCCTTTATTTGCAGAGTTCAAGATGGCCCGACGAATAGGTTGGGTAGATAATTCTAAAAAGTGCCTAGAGGGGGACTGCGTAGTTCTAACTTTTAGAACCCCGGCACTGGTTCGCACCATACTAGGAAGGGGGGGGACCATGAATACAACAAGGATAAGTATTTTACCTCTGGGGTTTTTTTACCAACTAAACAGATTTCCACAACTTATGTTTGAGGAAGATAGATCGTTCGGGCAGAGTCAAACTAGGTATACTATTCCAATCATGAACCGTTATGAAATCTTTAATACACTAGATGACATCGACTGACTGGCCCCATTAAGTTGTGAAAAGGTGCAGGATAAAGGCCCTTTTAGTTCGGGTGGTGTGGTAACTCCCCTTAGAGGTAGTAGTATGGATGATGGAGAATTACTTCCCAAGTTTTCATTCGTCTCATTGGAGCTAGAACAGCTGGAACAGCCTCAGGGACTGCACAGACTAGACAGTTCACCACCAATATCCGGATTGTATGACTCCCAAACGAATATAACGCCCCCTATGGGACAGTTAAGATCCACCCCCACAACGATAGAACGAAGGGGACCTGTGTTAAATAACGAACGCAATCTGTGTAAGATTATATCTTGAAATGTCGCAGGGCTGGGCAATAAGGTGAATAATCAAATGTGGTGTGACTTGATTTTAGATTTTGATATACTCTGTTTGCAGGAAACGTGGGTGATGGATCCAATACACATAAATGGATTTAAAACATTACACATATCCGCAGTTAAGGGGCCGCGGGGTAGAGCAATGGGAGGTCTGTGTATATATCTATCGAATAAATTACCACTAGTCAAAACAGAATTAGGGTGGGGGGATAGATATTATCAATTGATCAAACTCCACATAAATTTGACCTATAGTATTGTTTTGATTAATTTTTATAATAACATTCCATCAGTTGAGTTGGAAAATGTGGTAAAAAATATTGTTAGTGATCTCATAAGGGCCACCTCTGATGGTGCCAAAGATAGTATGATAATCATGCTGGGGGATTTTAACTGCTCACCATGTTCTTATCAGGATAATAGAATCTGTGGTTTTATTGACGAAGAAGGCTTATGTAATTCACATTTTTGTCATAAAAAGTCGGGGAAATTATTTAATAACCTCATGATTAATAATGAGTTGGGCTTCGTAAATGATCAATTGCCCAACCCAAGCGTTATGCCTCCCACGTTTAATGGGAGAGGTTTATCGTCAATTATAGATTTTATTCTTGTATCACGTAACCATTCATCGAGAATGTGATTTTAGTGTAGGGGATAATCCCATGAGTGATCATTTCCCCCTCTGTTTAACAATTGGACTTCCAGCACAGAGGCTACAAAGGACAGCCGTCCATACAGAAGATATAGGAGGGATAAAACTGGATAAAATGAATGGCCTAAGGTAGATCCCGAAGTAGTTACTAAACAGATTGTAACTAAATATAAAATCTCAATTGAAACATGTCTGAGCGAGTCAGCGCTACCATATAGTATACTAACTGCGTTTCAGACACTAGCAGCCGGGATTAGGGAGTTACTGTTGGTACAACATAGGAATAAAACCAAACCTCGGGGCTGGTTTGATAAGTGCTGCACAACTGCCTACAACACCCTTAAAAACGAGATACACAGGCAGCCCAGAAACGCTGATAATATCAAGAAAGCTAGACAGGAGTACAGGCGGGTGCTTAATGAGAGAAAATGTGCCTTGAGAAAGGAAGCTTGGGAATCACTCCACGTTGCGGCATTAGAGAAGGATAGTGCCGCATTCTGGAGAGCAGTGAAAACCCCATTCCTACAATCAGTGGGGGGCCCCTCTATAGAAATCGCTATACCCGAGGTATCTTGGGTTGGCCATTTTTCAAAGATTTATGCGGAGTTGGAGCCCAATAATGAAACTTGTATAGTTACAACACTCGAGAAGCAGGTAAAACCAAACTAAGTTTACAATAGAGGAAGTGGGGAGAGCAATTGCAGCAAGTAAGGGAGGTAAAGCTCCGGGCCCCGATGGGGTTCCAGTGGATTTATTTAAAGAAAACACTGATCTCTGGGGGCCTATATTAACCCAGGTTCTCAACGCGAGTTGTATGGAAGCAATCCCAAAGACCTGGGGGGAATCAATAATAGTCCCAATATTTAAAAAAGGGGATCGTAACAATCCCAGCTGTTATCGGCCAATATCCCTGTTGGATTCACTGGTAAATGTTGCCGGTAGGGTCCTTTTAGAGCGTCTTCAGGCATGGGCGGAAGACAGACCGGTCCTATCAGACATACAGTATGGTTTTCGCGAGGGATTGGGAACTATTGAGGAGAGCTTAAATCTCACCCTACTGGTGGGGAAATATGTTAGAGTAAAAAAGGGCTCCCTATTTCTGGCTTTCGTGGATCTCACGGCGGCTTTTGATTCGGTGAGGCACGACAAACTATGGGAGATAATTGAAGTCCTAGGAGTGGACTCCCATATTACCTGTTTTTTACAGTATTTGTACAGAGATGCATCAGCTACGGTGCGCTTTGGTTTAGGGGGCGAGCGTACAGCCCCTTTCGCAATCAAAAGGGGTGTAAGGCAAGGCTGTGTACTGGCCCCTTTTCTTTTTAATTTGTACACTAACGGGTTGGAACGAGCACTCCTTGCTAAAAATCAGGATTCCCCCATAGTAGGTGGTCGATCAGTACCTGCACTTCTTTATGCGGATGATGCAGTACTGATGTCTAGAACGCAAATTGGCCTGCAGAGGGCCCTAGATAGATATACAGAATTTATGGAGAATTTAGGTCTTACAATTAATAAGTCAAAAACCTATATCATGAACTGTGGTGGGACAAAAAACAGGCCTAGGAGCATGTACGTGGGAGGGCAGAAGTTAGCTACTACTAAGAACTTCTCCTATCTAGGTATTATGTTCAATCAAAGCGACTCATGGGCACAGGCAATACAAACAAAGAAGATGGCTTTTGTAAAGACAACAGCTGCCCTTTCCTCCTTCTCTAAAAAAATTAGCTAGGAAACCCCCATCTGAGCTTATTCAAATTTATAAGGCGAAATGTACCTCAACGGTAATGTACGGGGCTGGAGTATGGGGCTTCACTACAGCTCAACCAATTCAAGTAGTGGAAAATTCATTTTTAAGGTATCTCCTATCTGTCCCAGCTAGTACTTCTTCTTTTGTCTGCCACGAGGAATTGGGTCTTCTGTATATCTCAGACCTCATAAAACTGGAACCCATCCTCTTATGGCACAGAATATGGACAGAGGAGAAAAATAAGTTAAATAAAGAGATACTTCAAGATTGTCTTAAACATGAGGGGGTATTCAAAATTCCCTGGGTCAGGTATGTTCGAAATTTTATGAGTGACCTAGGGCATATAGAATATTTCACCAACCCCAATAGTATGTATGCAATCCCTAGAAAGAAACTGCGAAAGGAGGGTCTTCAGCATTTGGGTATGATAAGGATGTTGGGAGAGTGTTCAAAATTTACTGTAAAACAACACCAGCTAATTTTAACTTCTTTTGATATGCAATCGTATCTAATATTTGTACCAGGCAACTTTGATAGGCGGCTCTTAATATGGTTCAGGCTGGATATCGTTCATAGACTAGTAACTTTTCCAAAAATGAACGACTGGTCAAGGACACTGCAATTGTGTCCATGTGACAAGCAGGCTGAACAGTCTACATTGCATTTAGTTCTGTTTTGTAAATATTATATAGAGTTAAGGAAAGTGTGGATATTACCACTTCTAAAGCAGCAGGGACTAAGACAATGTCGTCCGGCTATGGTTAGACTCAAGCTTCTGGAGAATGAACATGTAGCTTGGTGCCTAGCAAGGTTCCTGAAGAAAGCACTGCACTTTAGAAAAAATATGATATGTGAGGATTTTTAAATTGTGATGAATTTTATGTGATGATTTTAATATTTTTAAATATTTTTAATTTTCTTTTTAAAATTATGATGAATTATAATTAGGGCTCCCGGTTTTCCGTATTTACGGATTTTTACATATAAATACAGACGGAAATCGATATTTCCTTTGTCTGTATTTATATTTAAAAACGGCAAAATACGAGTAAATGTTGCCGCGCTGCCGTACTCCAGTGCAGAGTTTCCTTCCAATCAGGGTCTTTTAGTGCCCTCGTGTGGACCTATGGGCTCAGGGTCTTTCAGTGACGACCGTCCTCTTCAGCCAATCCTGATCTGATCCAAGCGTCACTGTGTGGGCGTGCCAACACCTCCGGCCCCTCCCTCTTAACTTTTGTCCTTTATTTTGGGGGCTCACCTGCCTATTTTTCCTGTTTGCCTGCACTACGGACCACCAGGTGCCTTCCTGTTGCCACCATCAGCTTTAGCTCTGCGCCAGCCCGCCGCCATTCCTACTCGCAAGGTAAGTGCGTTACGACGGACATACATGGATGGACTAAAGGAACTGTGTGGGTGGACCCTGGTCTCTTCTGCCCGTTCCCTCGGTTCTTTGCTTGGGTGTACACCGGTGTCTGTTTTGCTGTTTGGTGGCGACCAAGTGTCTGTGTTCTACTTTTATATCGTTTGATTGCTGAGGGTCCTTATAGTCTGAGTGAAACAAAAAAAACTGAAATTGTGTTTAAATCGTATTTCCTGCCTTTAGTACCTTCGATGTGACGGCTCATCGATATCTCGATGTCTACACACATTTTACCGGGTCGCAAGCCTGCCCTGGCCTCTGGCGACTAATTTGATTTCCAATATCTGTGTTTATTGAGGCTTTGTGAGACAAACAGTAATGACCTGTCCATTTTGTATTGATATATTTTGAGAACATATTCTTTCATTGTCTTGATAATAGGTCACATACATTTTAAACTTGGTCTTTCTCAATGGTGACATTTTAAAGGCTTTTATGCCACATTTCATTGCCTGAAGTTTTTTGTAACGCCTACTAAAGGTACATCTGATCTCCCTTCCCCTCTCTCCCCTCACCCTTTCTGCCCGAAGAGTTTTTGCAGTTGGACCGGTGCCCCGTGTGCAAACTGGCCAACACCTTTTTTTCCGATTTTGGATTTGACTTTTCAGTTTGCACTTTTATGCCTTTTCTTTTTGGCCTCTGTTGAGATAGGCCTACGGTTTCCTCCTACTCTTATCTCTGGGTATGCTATTGACATCTTGAGTCAAACAGTCGAGTTTGGGCTCATTTACCGAATTTGGTTTAAATGTTTAGGACTTGCAGTGCTTCTTTACCTGCATTGTTCCTCGACCCTCGGGGAAGGTCACATCTGACGCCAAGCCACCTTCTGCTGAAAATACTAGTGCATTCCAAGGTAACCTATCCTCCCTAAAGACGCATGTTCCTGAGCTGAGGTGCCTTTCCTGCCTAAAATTATCATTCCTGGTAAAGAGCATTTCTCGTGGCCTAACCAGAAGTGGTTTGTTCAACAGTTTTCTAGTGGTTCACAAAGTGCTTAGGCACAAATAGCAGCCTATAGCAAAACTATACATGAGACCTCTGACCAGTGTGCGGTGTACTGTGCACAGACATACAGGTAGATATTAAACAGCATACACTATAGGTACACATCAAGAAGACCTATTCAACAGGGGTGAAATATGACTATTTACCATCAGATCTCAACTTTGGTTAAATGGCGGTAATAGAACTCCCTATCAGTCTCTGTTCCAGAGGAATAGATATAGTCTAGTAGAAACGTGGCACTAGTCAAGTCATTTGGTGTTCACAGCTCTAGCCAGAAGACTGGAGATACTTCAAATAAAGACATAATTTCACTCTTTCAACATGTGTTAGAGAACTTGACCATTCTGGGCAGGGATGTAGTTAGGAAAGAGCTTATTCAACAGATGTATCTAAGCTATCGGGATTCAGGTGAGCTGAGGGAGGTGCAGGGATGTTTGTGTTCAGGGGCCAGTCACTGCTCAGCCAGGTACTGACCAGTGAGCACAAAAGGACCCCCTGCTGCCTCATTTAATTCACTACCATCAGCAAGGGCGCCACATTTCTCTCCGCCTATCTTAGCAAAGGCCGGCTCTGAGACCTAGAGGCTCGAAGGCCTAGAACAGTGGTTCTCATTCTTAACTTTTCATGAAAAACAACAGCGATTAGCATTGAAATGCAAGCTTTTTTTGTCTAGTTAGAAATATTGCTTCGGTGGGTTGATTTCACCTTATATCGCTATTTGTTTCATATTGGGAGTCACAGCCTAATTACCAGTATTTTTGTCTCTCACTGTTTTTTAAAAATATTTATTGGCGCAAAGCACAAAGCTATATTTAAGGTTACTTTTTCCGCGTCACTTCTTCACTCTATTTAAACTCCACACCCCCACTCTTATTGTCTCTCTCCTTCTCTCTCTCTCCCTCTCTAATTCTCTCTCTACTTAACTCCACTCTCATAACTTTTCAGCATGCCGCACAGCAGCCACACTTCTCTACAGCACAGCTTGAAGACATTGGCAAAGTCAATAGCTCTGGCTAAACACTTATAAGGCCCCAAAGGCGAGACCTATTGGCTATGCCAATGCTTGTTTGGCCATGCTCCTTCTAGAGACACTTACCTTTTTATCCTACTTAAAGCGGGTTTTCAGTGGTCTTCACTTCATTAACAAACCAGAAAGAGCCTCAATGTCCTCAAAGTCTCTTGAAATGCACATGTGCTTGTACTACAATGGCAAAGTTTTCAGATGAATGTATTGTGTTGACCAATAACAACCGGGCGCAGGTGTGCCTTGTCAATTTAAATAAATGTGGAAAAATACTAGCTGTAGCGTCGTCTTTTGCTTGTGGCAAAAATAAATGCAGATAAATACAGAAAAAATGGCCCAAAAATAAATATGGATAAATACAGACGGAAATGGCAAAAAAATAAATACCATAAAACCGGGAGCCCTAATTATAATTGACTGAGTATGTAGGTATATGTATAGATGTGAGAATTGTAATTTTTTGTATCTTTTATATTAATATTGTACGCTTTTATGATTGTAAAAAGATGCAGTCGAATAAAGCTTTCCTTGACTTGAAGACTACGGCATTTCCCAGAATGCAGTGGGGTGAACTGTGCACGGATGAGAGGCCGTGTGCTCCCTCACCACTTGTCCAGTATAAAAGTAGTTCAGTTGAAGAAATTTGCTGCTTCACGAGATGAAAATTAAAGTGATTATTTTAGACATAGTACAATGCATCTTGAATTGCAGTTTCAATATTGAGACCAGAAAGGGACATAGTAAATAACATAAAAAAATTGTTTGATAAATAGCACTAAGTTAATTTACTTGAGTAGTCCGTAATGGTCTGTGGTAGATAATTCTAAAACACAATATACACCATTGCTTCTTGGTGCTGAAGTTACCAAGGGAGACTCCAAAATGTAAGGTCTTCACCAGTTTCCTGAATTGCAGAAGTTTAGACTCTGCTTGAAGGTCAGCAGAAAGAGCATTGCACTCTTCAGCCGCAGCCATTTAAAAACCACTGTCGTCAAACCTGACTCTGCTGCTTTAGGGAATTAAGACGAGTGATAGAAAATTTGAACATAATATGTGCTTATCGGCTGAGATTTTGGGTTGATGAGAATATAAAATTAAATAAAGGAGTACAAAACATTTAAAAACTACTGTTATATGGGAAGCCAATGTAATAGGGGTAGGACTAGAATAGTACTCAATTGAGGGACTACATTTTACTCTGGACTGCAGCTGATTGGGGGCTGCTAGGTAAAACCATAGTTTAGTCTATACTGTATTGCAGTGTTGTCAAAAACCTCTTTTAACGGACCTGGCTGCCTGTGGTAGAAACACGTTTCTCATCTGTTTGGTACCCAGGTTATGAACTGAGTCAGTGGCTGTGGGAATGGGCCCCTTTTCTGTTCACCAGGGTAAATTTATAAGTATCTGGGGATTGCCTTTATGAATAATACTTATCCTTTTGTGGAATTTTAATTTTTTTTCACATCCACTTTCTAACATAACCTAAACAATTTTTTAAGTCAAGTTGGAATGAGTGAAATAATTTGTTGTTTTTAGCAATACCAAAGATCAGCTGCATATATATTGTCTGCGTACAGACAAAAAACAAAACCAAGCTTTTACAATGTCAGTGTGAGAGGCCTCAAATAAATATAGAGTGGAGATAGAATAGAGTCTGGGGTACTCCACGTTTGAGTGATATAGAATATACTCAAAGGAGGAAGGTGTACTGAATTAAATCCTTCTTTTTGGAAAAAGATAAGCCCGTCCAGCACAATTCTCTTATCCCTATATCTTGAAGTCTCTCCACCAAAATCGTGTGATCGGTGGTATTGAAGGCCGCTGATAATTCCAGCAGAATGAGGGTTTCTGCCTCGCCTCTGTTAACCAGGACTCTCAGATCATTTAAGGATAACAAAACAGTTTTGTGTGTCTCCCTGGTTGAAAACTTGATTGGTGGGGATCAAGCACAGAACTATACGTAATTCTGAAGTTGTTTATGCACAGTTCTTTCTAGTGATTAACTTAAAAACTGGAGTGGAAAAATTGTCCTAAAACTGATCATCTCGGTTTCACTTTGTAATGACTTTTTTAATAACGGGCTTACCAAGGTGTTTCCATGGTTTGGTTACAATTCCCTTTAGGACAGAACTGCTCAATATACACAAAGACAGTTCTGAGCAAAAGATTATCAAAGTTTAAACCATGTGGCTGAGGCTAAATCATCAGGAAAACCAGAGGGATGAGTTTGGGATAGGATTCGTAAAACTGTTCACTTTTAACTTGGCTACTCAAGGTTTCCATGTTAAACGGATTCCCTTTGGTCAGATTAGACACAGAATTGTCTATTGCTTCGTTTTCTATATCCTCTCAAATCCTTGCTTTCTTGCCTTCTGAGAGCTGATTACAAAACTTTTGTGGTTGAACAAAGTCAGAAACAATGATTTTAAAAAGTTCCTTTGAGATGTGTAGTTCACATGCAGTTCTCTCTTTTTTCTTTAGTCAGTTTCTCATAAACTTTTAGATGTGACAGGTAAATTGTTTTTGCAGTCTTTCTTCCATTTCCGTTCAAGTTAATGAGTGCTAATTTTGGTATTCTCTAGTTCGCATGTAAACCACACATTTTTTGTTGCTCGGTTCACGTTTTTTTTCTCCATTTTAGTTGATGTAGAATCAAGGAAACCAGTTGAGTAGCCACTGAATTGTGCCACTTCTTGCTCGGGATCATATATTATATTGTACTCTTTTGAAGAAGGCCATTAAAGGATCATGAAACTACTCGGGTGGACATTTCTTCCAATTTCCAAAACTCCTTCGACAGCTAAGATTGTTTTCTTGGAAAAATTCCCATCTAGCAGGAATTTAAAAAGAAGTGTGAGATGGTCATTCCATTGAAGTTTCACAGGGCCATCTACAGTAATGCTCTCCGAGGGTTAAGCAAATAAAGTGCTATATGCATAGGGAGGGAGTTGATTTAATGTAGATTAAGAGTATCTATGCTTGATTTAAATTGACTGGTGTGGCCTTCAGGTTGTTCCAGCCATGGATTAAGATTGCCCATACCAACACGCTGTTCTTTAAAATATAAATGCTAATTTCATTCAGTAGTTTTTTAGAATTGGGAAGGGGGATATGAGTCCAGTGATGACTTTTCTGTTTAAAGGCTTAAGGTATGCAGTAATATTTCAAGATGAGGGTCAGTCGTCACCGACTCAGCTGAGCCTGAGAAACAATTACAGATTACAGCAACACCCCTGTTCCATGAGCTTTATTGCCACAAAGTTTGAAGATGGACAACCCTTGCATTGTCCATATTACAAGTTCAGTAGTAGAATTAACAGGGTCTCTGGCTGCTGGTCACCGCCAGGCATAGATGAGCTTCCTTTTGGCACCCCGCTGTGCAAAAGCACAGCTGCTGCCATTATGTACGCAAACAAAGGGTGGGAACTACAATTTGAGCGTTCCTCAATGACTGGCTGAGAGGAAATGTTTTCAAAAGTACAAGGGAAACCCAAGAATCGTTGGGTACCAAGGGTACTATGTAGTTATAGGAACAGTGGTCCCTAAGTAGTAGATGTAAGAGCAATATTTATGGAAATATCATAATTCCCCAAAATTGTTCCAGTGACGACAAACATTTTATTAGAATAAAAGACAAATTAGGGAATGTATCCCTGCCGGATAGTTCCAAAACAAGTGTTAAAAACAGTCAAAACAATGAACATGCAGGCAAAGAACAAGGTGTGACCAGTAATGAAATGCAAAATAAGGGTCACATATTTCAAGAACAAAGCACTTCTGCACCCAAAAGAAAGGTTTATACAAGGTCTGGCTGGTTAGATTGTAAGTCGACAGCGTTTCGATCCCTTAACAATGTGGTATCATCATCAGGACAACTAATTATATGCCTGAATCATAACTCAATAGTACAATCAAAATTAATGCATGTAAAGGTAAGGAAAAGGAAGGAATAGAAGAAAGATGTTAAGAATTCATTAAGAAATATCAGATTCTAGCCGTTTTCGGAGTATGGAGATCTTGGAAAGCATGCATAGCTCATCTCTAATATGTGCATTTAGGGGAGGTCATGCGTCAGGTGCCTATGGAAGTGATCCCATTCCGTGAACCGGATGGCCAAAAATGGTAATGAGTGAATTGTGTGCGCACAATAGTGTTATGCGTGGACAATACACTTGCTTAATCATTTTGTGTTGAAAATATCTGCTAACCTGGCTAAAGAGTAATCACGGATTGTGTTGATAGAACGATAAACAGCGGGACTGAGTCATATAGATGTATCTGTAAACAGATGAACTAGAGTAAGTGACTCTGGGGATATCATATAGTGTATCATAATGAGAACAGGAGGTACCTACTTTAATTCACAATTAGATGGACTTCAGCACAGACAGCCATTTAATCCAAGGGAGTAGGTGTCCAGCCATAGTTCAATGAGGGATCACCAATCATAGCCTAAAAGAATATATATATATATATATATATATATATATATATATATATATATATATATATACACACACACACACTTGGCGGCTGCGTGAGAGACATACTCATCCTAAATAATCACTATAATACATAACAAAACAGCTGAAATGAGGCATTGTTGCAGCCATGATCCCCTTGTTGTGATCTGTACTGATAGAAGGGGTGCACTATGTCAATACTGACGATTCCACCTGCTCTCATATATTGAAGTAAGGACACCCTCAAGTAAAATCAAAAAGTAAAACCAATTATCATTTAGACCAATGTTCAGCTATGTAGTCACTCATGCCTGAACTCGCTAACCAGGCAAATAAAGCCGAGCTATGTTAAAGGACCGGGTGACCCAATATTCAGTTATATGGCTGTGCCCCCGAGTCTATTTTAGCCAGACCTAGTTAGTTGCCGATCACCGTTTTATGTAGTTAATACTCCATTCCAATACAAGTTAATAAAATTAATTGTGCCAACTCCCTCACAGTTCTACAGTCCAACTGGAATAAGCTCTTACCCCTCAACTTCCAAACACTGCTTAGTAGTAAAAATGTCATGCGTCAAAACACGGCAGTTGCCCAGCTGTGATGATGGAAAGAATTTATAGAAATACCACAGGTGGCAGAGCTTAACGTATATCAGCAAAAAGGGTGCTCAACACGCCGGATGGGAGTGCCGACCGCGTCCGTACAGTGTTGTAGCTGGAGTGAGGCATGCACCATATACAGCTGACGAAATAGAAGCGGGAACTGTGAAAGCAAGTCATTGGTTTCAAAGCATCCATATTGGCAGGACAGGGAACAGTGCTTGCTTAAACGACTTGCAAGTGAGGAGTATTCATGCAGTTGGTCTAGCCAGTGCTGAAATCCCTAAAAAGGCTAAGAACGGGTGTTCTGCATTCCGAGATTTAGGCTGGTGAGAATTACTGAGGCCATACTGAAGTAGTGCCAAGTTATTTCCATCATGCAAGAAGGAATAAAAAGACCCAGAAGAAACATCTGATCAATAATAAAAGTACAGCAGAAACACATGATCACAATTACTTGCAAAAAACTGAATGCAAAATATTTAATAGTCATTGAAGCATCATAGATTATTACTCTGCTGGTGAGTTTTATTAATCTTTGCAGTAGTATATATATCATGTGGGGAATACATTATATTCAAACAATTATTAGGCATTGGGTGCATCTGCTGAAACTGAGAAAGTCGGGCATAGTAACTGCAGAAAAATTGGTGCCAGCCAGGATATTCAATGTTAGACCATAAACCTGCTCTGGTACAAGCTATCCAATATCAGACCATAATTTTCATTTTGCTCTAGGTGAAAATCCTATATAAGCACTATCCAGTCTTCCATTTTGTTCTACCCATTCTGGAAACTGTCCATTTTCAAGATCCATTTCAGTTTAGTTCTGTTGAGAATTGCGGTTATGTCACCTCCACGTGCCGGTGTCTTTATGAATTCAATCACCTGCCATCTGATTTTGTTTTCATTATGCCCCAGTGTTTCAAAATGTTCCACTAGTGGTGCATTAGCTACTTTACATCTGAGCAAGTTACCCAACCTTCGCCCGGCCGGGGACGTGGGAACAACCGTCGTGGTTCCGGGGGCCAGCGGGCGGGCCACTCCACCAACCCCCCCCTCCGCAGCAGCCTCCAAACCCTCCAAGTCCGACCTTTCAGGCCCATCAAACGCCAGTGGGCGGCAGGATTCACCATCACCTCCCCCCCTGGCGCACCATCACGTCGGACAGGTGGGTTTTGCAAATAATCCAAAGGGGCTACTCCCTCCCCTTCGAGACTACCCCTCCAGCCATGCCAACAAGATACCACCGCATGTCAGAGGATCATCTGACCTTCTCCAGCAGGAAGTTACAGCTCTCTTGGCCAAGGGAGCCATCAAGCGCGTACTGTCCCAGAAGTAGGTCGGGGTTGTTACTCCCACTACTTTCTGGTCCCCAAGAACGACAAGGGCCTGCGTCCTATCTTGGATCTCGGGGACGTCAACCGCTTCCTCCGGAAGGAGAAGTTCAAGATGTTGACGCTGGCTCAGGTCTTGTCTGCCCTCGACCCGCAAGACTGGATGGTAGCGTTGGACTTGCAGGACGCTTATTTTCACATCCCCGTCCTGCCGGCCCACCGGCGTTACCTATGGTTCACGGTAGGCCACGAGCATTTTCAATTTACCGTGCTCCCCTTTGGCCTTACCAGCGCCCCTCGGGTGTTCACGAAAGTGATGGCGGTGGTCGCAGCTCATCTGCGCAGATCAGGGGTTTCAGTCTTCTCCTATCTCGACGACTGGCTGTTGAAGGCGGGCTCGCCCCAGGCAGTCGTCTCCCACCTCCAGACTACGGCCGACCTCCTGCATTCGCTGGGGTTCTCCATCAATGTGCCGAAGTCGCACCTGAGTCCCTCTCAGAAGCTCCTCTTCATCGGAGCGATTCTGGACATGACGCGGTTTCGGGTCTATCCTCCCGAGCAGCGAGTCCGGGATATTCAGGCTATGATTCCGATCTTTCAGCCTCTATCCCGGGTTTCGGCCAGAGTGACTCTGAGGCTGCTGGGCCTCATGCATCCTGCTGGTCGATCATGCCAGGTGGCATATGCGGGCTCTGCAGTGGGACCTGAAGTTCCAGTGGGCGCAGCATCAGGGGAATCTGTCCGATTGCGTCCAGATCTCGGAGGGCACTGCACGTCAACTGCAGTGGTGGCTCAGGAACCAGGATTGGGTCAATGGCAGATCCCTCTCCCTTCCCCAACCAGACCACACTGTGGTGACGGACGCGTCCCTTCTGGGATGGGGCGGCCACATGGGAGAGGCGGAGATCAGATGCCTCTGGTCTCTGGCGGAGTCCGGGCTCCACATCAACCTTCTGGAGCTCCAGGCGATTCGTCTTGCACTCAAGGCATTCCTTCCCTCTGTCCGGGGAAGAGTAGTGCAGGTGTTCACAGACACCACCGCCATGTGGTACTGCAACAAACGGCGGGGTGGGGTCGTGGACCCTCTGTCAAGAGGCCCTTCGCCTCTGGACATGGCTGGAACGTCAGGGCATATCCCTGGTGGTTCAACACCTGGCAGGTTCCCTGAACGCCAGGGCGGATGAACTCCGCCGCAGGTGCATGATGGATCACGAATGGCGTCTCCACTTGGAGGTGGTGCAAGGTCTCTTTCAACAATGGGCAGAGCCTTGGTTGGATCTATTCGCCACCGAAGAGAACGCGCAATGTCAGCAATTCTGCGCGTTGGAATTTCCAAGGCGGCACTCGCTAGGCGACGCCTTTCGTCGCGAGTGGAGTTGCGGTCTGTTGTACGCCTTTCCGCCTATACCACTTCTGCCCAGAGTGCTGAAGATCAGGCGCGACCGGGCCCAAGTTATTCTTGTGGCTCCGGATTGGACACGAAGAGTCTGGTATCCCGAGCTGCTCAACATGGCCATCGATCCTCCGTCTTCGGGAGGATCTTCTGTCGCAGCAGCAGGGGACGGTCCTCCACCCGAACCTGTCCAGTCTCCACCTCCTTGCGTGGAGATTGAGCGGCGGCAGTTGACGTCTTTCGACCTGCCTCCCGAAGTCTGACACGTAATCTTGGCAGCCAGGCGTCCCTCCACTAAGACGGTATACGCCTGCCGGTGGAACACATTTTTGGCATGGTGCACAGCAAAGGCTGTGGATCCCCTTTCTGTCCCTCTTTCTGAAGTACTCTTGTTCCTTCTCTCCTTGGCCCAGCAGGGCTCTCCTCTGGGCACTGTCAAGGGCTATCTGTCAGCCATCTCTGCTTTCCTTCGGCTGCCAGATCAGCCTTCTCTTTTCAAATCCCCGGTAGTTAACCGTTTCTTAAAAGGCTTAACACATCTTTTTCCTCCAATCCCCTTCGTTATGCCTCAGTGGGACTTTAATCTTGTACTAACTTATTAATGTGCGCTCCCTTTGAGCCGCTTCATAGCTGTCCCTTACGGCTCTTGACTCTTAAGACTGCTTTCCTGGTAGCCATCACTTCAGCTAGAAGGGTGAGTGAGCTCCAAGCCCTTTCTTCAAAACCTCCTTTCCTGTCTGTTCATCCGGACAAGGTGGTTCTCCGAACCTGTCCATCCTTCCTTCCTAAGGTGGTCACTGCCTTCCACATTGGATTTAGGCCCAGATCTCTGTACTGGGGTGAATGTATGACATTGTTCTGCGTTCTGCATTCTGTCCATCAACTGTTTTTGCATTTTCCACATTGGGCAGACCATTACTTTGCCCACCTTCTTTTCTGCCTCCGCATCCTTCGAAGGAGGAAGAGCGGCTCCACCGTCTGGACCCAAAACGTGCGCTCTCCTATCTGGATCGCACAAAACAGTTCCGGGTGGGTGATCAACTTTTTGTTGGCTACGAGGGCGCAAAGAAGGGTCAGGCCGTACACAAACGCACCATTTCTCGATGGGTCGTGTTGTGTATTAAGGCTGGTTACTCTCTGGCTAAAAAGGAGCCTCCAGTAGGGCTACGCGCTTGCTCCACCAGGGCGACGGCAGCCACTACTTCCTTGGGAAGAGGAGTTCCTCTAAATGACATCTGTCAGGCAGCTACGTGGGCATCACTGCACACGTTTACGAAACACTACTGTCTGGACAGCCAAGTCCGGAGAGACTTCTTCTTTGGTCGTTCTGTTCTCCAGGACTTTCTGGTGTGATCTTGGTTCACAGACCCACCACCGGGGTTGGTATTGCTGGGGTATCTATTCTAAGGTGAGGAATCTATAACTAACGTATTTCTTTCAGATGAACAAGTTACTTACCTTCGGTAACGATACATCTGTAAGAAACATTAGTTAGTTGTAGATTCCTTACCGTCCCGCCCATCCTCCCCGTTCTGCGAACTGATTTCTAGGGTTAAGGACATCCTTTCAGGGCCCTAGTTTTGTGCACCAATGGTCAGTGTCTTGCATGGCTCTGCGTTTCTGGCGCGGAAAGTCGTGTACAGAACTGACGCCAGCGCGCGAGGGCGGCCTCAAAGTAGCTGCCGCGACGTCATCCCGGCGACCCCGACGACAGACGCGGAGCCGACCGACGCCACCTTCCGACGCGCAGAGGTACTGCTGACGAAAAAACTTTCCGGATCCAGTCTGACGCCTGGGGGTAATTCTAAGGTAAGGAATCTATAACGAACTAATGTTTCTTACAGATATATCGTTACCGAAGGTAAGTAACTTGTTCATTACGATCTGTAATTCACATCCCAACAAAACATTGTAAAGGAAGCTAATAGGACCTGCTGACAACAGTTCAGGGACATATTCAGAGAACATTTCACAAGAATCTAAAAATACACACTGGTATAATCAAAAGCAATAAAGGAAGTGTGAGCATGGACATTACAAACGACTATTAGAAGAATCAACTATTACGCTCTTTTTACCAGCAAAACGCAGTGCAAGTTTCGACAAAGCGATGGGTCTTTGTCTAGCACTTTCTACTTTAACTGAGCCTGTTTCTAAGCATTCCTAGTGTTTATAGATAATAGACTAAAGAATAAGGCGATTGTGAGGCCTAAGATTCTGCTACATTCCAGTTGAATACTCACTTCCTTTGCACACTTGACTCACTAAAGGTAGCAATAGCAAGCAGAGAAGGCTTACCCGATCTGAGGTAGATGTAGAACGACTAAGTTACAGCGTAAAGCAGTATTGTCAAATCTATATCTTTTTCTAGAATCTTGGGGCATAGCTATTATGGTCCTATGAGCCTTGTTTTTTGACCAACATGTTTCAGCCCTACTCTAAGGCCTAACCAGGTCTGGGGTTTTCATCAGGGTATCGGAGCAATGCCTCCCTGGAAAAAAAGTCAAATTGACATTTAGCAAATCATTGTCAGGTAATTGTAAGGGGTGGTAATAGTACTTGCCCGTCTGAACTTGTTGCTGCACCTCACCCAAACTTTTTTGAGTGTTCAGGCGTCTTGGGAGCGAGGGTGGGGCTCCCTATAGTCAAACATTTGTCAAGGGAACGGCCCCGGCAATTCACCTAAGCTGCCCTCCGTGTCTCCCGGCTTTCGAAAAACAAGGGTCATAAGACCACAATAGTCCACATTACCTGTGAGTTATTATTTTAGTCTCCCCACCGGCTCCACTAATAAAGGTATACCTAGGAGAAGGTGAGGGATTTTAATCTCTAGTTAAGCCCCCTGGTCACCCATCTATTAAGTGCTCCCTGAAATATGGTTGAGCCCACCCTGACCTTTAGCAGTCGGGGTGAACCCGATGATGAAGCATGACACCACTAGAGTGTGTGAGGGTTATATATAAAAGGATTTTTCCTTCCCCGCACAAGTCATCTGGAGCTAGCATACCCACAAGTGGTGACCAATCACCCCCCTACTCTGTGTCCGGCATAGCAGTGAACACAACCCCTTCGAAACTTGGTGGGATACTTTTTTGTTATTTTGGTTTATCCTGGGAGGACGTATCCCCCCCCCCCCACTCCCTTCATAGCTGAAGGGCCCTCTCAACCCTCCAGTCCCGGCAAGCTCCCCTTGTCTGGACTTTGTTGTTTATTACTATTTGTCAGCCCTGTCTGCTTTTGTTGCAGTTTACAGACTCTTCCCCCCCCCCCCAATCACTCTTCAAATCACCTGTTGTGATGGGTTTCCTTAAAGATTTGTGCTGTTTGTTTTCTACAAAACAAAGCCTTTTGTGATTCTATAGTAGGACCTTAACTTGGTCCTTATTTTCTTGATGTGCGCTGATTTTAGGCCGCTATTCAGTTGTCCCCTTCGTCTGCTGACCCTGGAAACTGTCTTTCTCATTGCGATTATGTCAGCCTTTCGAGTGAGTGAGCATCAAGCTCTGTCATTTCAGCAACCTTACGCCACTTTCTTTCTGGACAAGCTGGTGCGTGGGATGAGGAGGTCTTTATTACGGAGGTTGTAGCAGCTTTCCAGCTCGTAAAATCCATCACTCTTTCCAGTGTTCTTTGCATCGACTCATCCCTCGAAAGATGAAGAAAGGCACCATCATGTGGACCCCAGGAGAGTCCTCAGCTTCTACATAGATTGTACCAAAGACCACAGAGTGAACAACCAACTCTTAGTGGGTTCTCTGGGACAAAGAAAGGCAAAACAGTGTAGAAGTATACCTTATCAAGATGCATAGTTCTCTGTATTAAGATCTACTATGCGAGGGTGGATAAACAGCCTCCGAAGAAGTTTAGGTCCCATTCCACTAGGGCCAGGTCTGCTAGCAAGCGGAGTTACGTGTCCTGAACCTCTTTCATGTTGCAAAGCAGGCATCAGTGCACACGTTTACCAAGCACTACTGCCTCGACAGGCAGGTCTGATGGGAAGGGCTTTTGGGCCTTTCATTCCTGTAAGACGTTTTGATTTTGGTCTGAGCCGTTCCACAAACCCACCTCCTCGGGAGGTACTGCTTTGGTATTAATGCACAAGGTGGCGAGCCTGCAGTTAGAAGTATCCATCAGAAGTATGTTACTTACCTTGGGCAACACTATTTATGGTGAATATCTCTGGTTTCTCACACCACCTTTACCGGCACAACAAGATGGGAAAGGGCTTATTCCCTCTGTTTCCTGATCTTCAAAATAGACTGCTCACTCCGGCCAATTCTGGACCTCCGGCCATTAAACAGTTTCATCTTCTCTGAACACTTTCTCTTGATCACCGTTCAGGACACCATCGCACTCACTGCTCCGCCTAAGCGACTTCATGTTAGCGCTGGAGCTGAAAGACTTATACCTTCACATCCTGATTCTCCAGGTGCATCCCCAGTACCTTCAATTTCATGGTAACCGCAACGACACACCGGTTTAAGGTAATACCCCTTTGGAGTCACTGCGGCTCTAAGGGTGTTTTCTAAGTGCCCTGATTTATTAGCATTGCACTTCAGGAGAAACGTCATGCATGTCTTTCCATACTTAGACGATTGGCTGACCAAGAGCAACAGCAAACTTCCGTTCCTAACCCATGCTGAAATAGCAGTACCCCCCACTTCATAAGCTAGATTTCATCAACGAGATGAAAAAAAAAGTTGCACCTCCAACCGCAGAACGTCCAGCCATTCCTGGCCTCTCCTCTGAATGTGGTAACAAGGAAATCATACCCCAACGAACAGAGGGTGATAGCGTTCCTTTAGTCACGTCCTCTTTTTCAGGCACCTTGTCACACCACTGTTGGAAGTGTGATGAAACTGTTGGGGATGATGACTTCATACTTTGAGATTATGCCATATGCAATGTTACCCAAGTTGCCCGCTCCATGAGTGCCTTTTGAAGCAGTGGGCACAGGGTGAAGGGCATTGGGAGAATCTAGTTGTGGTTAAGACCAGGACTCTGCGCACTCTGCTTTGGTGGAACAGCAATAAATTGCTGCTCAGAGGCACTTTCTAGACTCTCTTCTGCAGGTGGCCATCACCAGTGTGTCTCTCGTGGTGTGGGCTGCTCACCTTCTCGAGATGACGGTCTATGGTACCTGTAGTGCTCCGTACCAGAGGCACCGCATGAATGGTCTGGAATTGCTAGCAATCAGACTAAGCCTCAAAGCATTTTTCAAACTCATTTGGGGGAAGACTGTCCTAATAAAGACAGATCGCATAAAAGCCATGTGCAACATCCAGAAGTAGGGAGCACCACTCGCCCCAGCTTTCTGCAGTAGCTCATGCAATTTGGGCATCCCGCAACAACATTCACCTGCTAGCAGACACATTTGCTGGGACTGGAGAACGACTTTGTGGACCTGCTCAGCAGGATGCAGCTACAAGTCAGCAAGTGAGAACCAAGGTCGAACTGGCTTGTACGGCAATCAGTTAGTGCCAGATGGTCTGGTCTGACAGGTCATTGTGTGGGCTTTTTTTTTTTTTCTTTCTTCAGTTTTTGAGCCTTTTTTACTGTCTGCTAGGACATTTTTTACATTAAAACATACATTGCCTGTTGCAAGCTCAAATCTGTGCATTCTCCTATACCTTGCAAAACACTTATACAGATTCTTTACAAGTCGAACTGCCCCATTTTGCAAATATGACACTTTTTAGCTATCTAATTCACTAATGGGGCTACCTTTTTGTGCTCTGCCTAATTTCTGTTTCAGTCCAACCCTGGTGAGAACCTAACCCCCAAGTCCTTCCAAGTACTTTCAGCTGTGGGGGTCCTCATCCCCATCTACTTTGCTGGCACACAGCTACCCTTTCAGAGGCAGGATCAGATATTTCCTCCCAAGGGTGGCAGGCTATCCCTTCGGTTAAGTGGGTCCTCCAAATTGTCCATTGGGACTATGCCCTCCCATTTCTTTCTGCCCCACCACACCTTCCACAACCATCAGGGCAGCTCACGGAGGACAACCTGTCCATCTTGCAGCAGGAAGTGCAGGCCCTTTCAGCCAAAGAGGCCATAGAGAGGGTGCCGGCCTCAGAATTAGCAACTGGGTGTTACTCCTGTTACTTCCTTGTGCCAAAGAAGGCTAGAGGGCTTTGTCCTATTTTAAGTCTTTGACCTCGCAACTCCTTCTTAGGGAGGGGCAAATTCAAGCTACTCCGGTTAGCCCGTGTTCTGTCGAGCCTGGAGACTAGATGGTGGCATTGGAATTGCATGACACTTTGTTTCATAGCCCTGTCCTGCAGTCCCACAGGCCCTTACTGCATTCAGAGGGGGCCAAGAGGATTTTCAGTTTGCAGTGCTCCCTATTGTCCTCACAAGTGCCCCCCAGCTGTTTACAAAACTGATGGTGGTGGTCGCAGCTCAGCTTCAGAGGTCAAGTGTGCCTGTCTTCCCCTTCCTCGAGGACTGGCTGCTTAAGGCAGGCCTGCCCCAGACAGTCATCAACCACTTCCAGACGATGGCGAGCCTTCTTACGTTGTTTGGGTTCACTATCAATGTGCCAACTCACACCTGGCTCCTTAGCAGATGCCCATGTTCATCATGTCTATTCTGGATATGGTACGGTTTAGTAGCCTCCCTCCCACCCCCCTCCCAGAGTGTCCAGCACATTCAGGCTAAGATCCTGATACTTCAGCCTCGCTTCTGGATCTCTTTTCTTATGACTGAGGCTGCTGGGGTTGTTGACCTCCTGCATGCGACTGGTGAAACATACTAGATGACATATACAGCTCTACAGTCTGACTTCAAATTCCAGTGGGCACAAAATCGGGGGAATCTATTGGATTGTATCCAGATTTTGTAGAAGACTGTAAAAGATCTGCAGTGGTGGCTACTTAACCACGATTGGGTCAGTGGCAGGCCTCTCTCCTTACCCAGTGGCGTAGCTAGGGGGGGGCGGTGGGGGCGGTCCGCCACAGGCGGCACTATTTTGGTGGCGGCGCGGCGGCAGCTGCGCTGCACACGTTTATGAAGTGCAAGCGCAAATGCTTGCGAATGCTGCTGCACGCATGTTTCCAGGCCGGCCTGGAGTCTCCTGGAGAGTCGAGGCGCGCTGCTTCCAGCAGGCTTGGGGGTTGGGCGATACTGCTCGCAGGCAGCTCTAGCTGCTACAGTAACAATGGAACAGTTTTGACCGCCAATCATTAATAGGCCGCGGGAGGTCCTGCCGCCCGCGGCGCGTGCAGAGCGATGGTCAATTACAGTTCGTTGGGCGGCTGCTAAGCCTGCTAGCAATGCAGCAGCACAGCCAGCTCATTACTATACTAAACCTAAAATGAATCCCATCCCGCGACCGGATACACCCGACCGTCACCAGAGCAGCACACCACAATCCAGTCTGTGTAGAGGTGAACCGCCCTGAATGCCCTCCCGCCCGGCGTTCTGCGGCCCGCGGGAGAATCTGAGTCCTACTTCTGATTGCGGCCACAAGCGCCCTTTACCGAATTGCCGCGCTCGCAAGCTTTAAATTGCAGCAACAAGTAAGTAGAGCAGGGAATTCTCCGCTTTTGTTTTCTAAGTCATAATTTAAATAGGCAGCCGCCGGTAACTGTTAGGATATAAATAAATAATTCTCGTTTTTTGTCAGGGCAGGCTCCTTTCAATGCACTCATGCATGCCTCCACAGCCTGGCTGGCTCCGTCAGTGGATGGCGCGTGACTAACTCCAGACAGGATCAGGTATTTTTTTACAAGTGCTGCCGGGCCCCCAGGAAGATATTGCTGCGACCCTGGTAGGGCCTTGGCAAAATAAAGTACTCTACTTGTTTCCTGTTACGTTATGGTGAGCCCTGTTTTTAAAAGACACCCACCGCGCACACTGCAGTTCTGCTGCTGATAGCATTTGCCCTTTCTGCCCCGGTCAGAGCACCGTGGTGTATGGACTGCCCCACAGACTCGAGCACAGCACTGTCTGTGAACAGCTGAGCAGAGCAGCTGTCAGCAGTGAGTTCGCCACTGCAGCTTAGAAACTACAGCCCCAGGTAGGATTTTCCCATTGGTAAGTGGCCTGTTACACTACGGCGCAAGCACTAGAATCAGTGCAGTGATGTTTGTGTTTAGGAAGAGAGCACGCAATAAGGTTCAGATTGCAATAAGAAAATGAGTTGAGTTGCTGAACTAAGTGCGATAAGGTGTTCCGTAGCCAAACATGATCTGGCAATTTTACACTGTCAAATGCAATTTGTCTGTGGCTTTGCAAGAAGCAGTAATGATTACAAGTGTAAAATCATGTAAGATGTGAGTAGTTTGTGGGTATATAATCGTTTTACAGTAGGATCAGGTGTTTTGCAGCAGTTTCAAGTTCTTTTCATAACTTGTCCTTGCTCAAATGAGTGTAATTTCTTAACGTTTATCTGTTTCCATGTACTTAATTTGTTGATTTTGCTCGAAACATAGTGTCATACATTTAGTAGTTGAATGTCATTCATAGGTGTCCTGAAACCTTGAAAATGTCACACATAAGCACTCTTAAAACGTGGCAGCTATGCAGTCTGTGTTTCATGTCAGATAGTGCCCTTTGCAATAGTTTTAAGATCTTTGTAGAGTTTTTCGTTGCTGAATGGCTGTAATTTCTGATATATATGTTTCACTCATCTTCCTTGCTTGATTTTTGCTGGCGAGAAAGTGTCACTCATAGTTGTTGAATGTCACACATAAATAATTACATTGAAAATATGAAAATGTCACACATAAGCAATCTGAAACCTTGGCAGCTATGAAGTCCGTGCTGGAGGTGGGACTGGAGCGCCGACTGCTGCTCCCTGTAACAGTCCAGTGAGAGACGAGCCGGGGCTGTCCGATCTGCAGGCGGACGGCAGCCCTGAGCCCTGCCCGCGGCCTGGTGTTTAACTTTGGGCCAGCAGCAGGGCATCGCTGACTTTTGAACCCTTAAGTAATATACAAACACACCCTGAGCTCTGCACCACCACCAACCTGTTTATTGGAGGCTGTTTCGCAGCAACCCATAGCAACCCCCTGGTCCGGGATCAATGTGTGAGGCTCCCGGGGAGGCCGGGGGTGAGAAAGAGCGATACATCCCGAGACTCGGCCGGGGCGGAGCCAGGCCTTAGCGAGTCCGAACACCTGCAGCCAGGCCGCGGGCGCGCTAGAGTACAGCGCGATTTCATCTCTTCTAGCCACCCTAGACCACGCTCCATTGCAGCCATCCTAAACAGTCGTCTGTAAACACCATCATAGCGTCTCCTAATTCTTAACCTCCCCCACCCCAGCACCCCCACACCCCTAACTAATTTCTAAATCGTAATCTTCTTGAATTCGAGCCGCGCCACTCTCCTTCAGTAATAGATTTCCTGACCTCTGTTACAGATGACCTGATCTCTCACGTGTTTTTCTTCTTCTCTCAAACCATCACCAGCCACCTTTGCCTGCCTCCACTCACCCACTCACGACGACCCCCCCCTTTACCTTCACGGGGCCCTTCACACTCTTCCCCCCTTGTGCATGGGTGACCTGTGACGTTTGTGGCACCCAAACACATCCTTTTTCCCTTTCCTATAGCGCACTGCGTCATCCATAAAGCACGCGGTGGAACCGTCAAGCCCACCACCACCCCATGTCTAAATTATTGCTAGAGCTCCTATTGCTTCCGCCCAACACCCATCTTGGTAGCCTTTAGGCAAACAACCTTTAACAAACGAGCCCCCTCTGGGGTTAGAAGAGAGTAGTTCTCGCAGTTTTGACTGTTGAGTCACTGACCTCTGTTACTTCAGCAATACTGGAAGTAATACAGTTCTTTTACTAGGAGTGCAGGCCTTTGGAAGGCATGTGGATGAGAGAGCATGAAACTGCCTGCGCTGTGGGCAAAAATAGGTACATTGTATTTTTTTTACTCTTGAAAGTAATGGGGGATAATTTTGGGAAAAAATTGGCAAAGCAGGTTTTGTTTTTGGGTAAAATTATTCCTTCCTAAAATGGAATGCCTTGAAGCTGTGGACTTTCTTGCAGCTCCAGCACATGGGTGGGGACTAACCTAGTTAGTGAGTATGCAAGTGACATCATGGTGTGTGCCATCACAGTCAGTGATGTCACAATGCATGACATCACACATGGCATCACAGTAACTGACAGCACAAGAAGTAACATCAGATATTATGATCTCACACATTTGTTTTTATTAGGTATATCATGAGTGCATTTAAGCACATTATGAGATTTAACAAATTAGATTTTGCTTTGGGGTTGTGCTAAAAAAAAAAGTGGCGCAATCCCGATGCAAAATCTGCGTCTCAACTAATTTTACAAAATTTTTAAAACCCTGCCACAAAGAAATTGGCAACAAGGAGAAGCATGTTAGCAGATCTTTTATGATTAATTGGTTACAAAGTCTGCATTTTCTAATATTTTTATAGGGTTAAGACATCTGCTGCAGAGGTGCCCAGTAAATATCAGGGAATAATAATTGGTGAGATAACCCTGGAGGTGTAGTCCCAGATCTGACTCAAAGTAGTATAGAAGGTTAATATGCCTGCAAAGCACATCATGTAATATGCAGATGGCAGAATTGTTTTTTTTTTTTTGATGTAGCTAGGTAAGTGGGTTATTGCTTTGAACACAGATCCTTTTGTTACTTGCAGTTCTTAAATACTAAGCCTTTTAAAATAGCACAGTGAGCTATGTAGGATATATGACTGCTACACCTTTTAACCCTTACTGACTCATGCAACACATCTTGTACACTAATTTACACACTTGCGTGATTTATTGTCAATCTGTATGTTATGTAAATCTCTCTGACACCCTGCATTGGGATGCGAGGTTAGTGTTGGGCACGCTGCACCTCTGCTCCGACCTTTGCTTTCACCTGCAGTGGAGTAGAGAGTGGCGTCATAACTTAAACACTGCCAATCCATCCCGCTGCTCGCCGTACTTTTTCCCCCGCACCGCCCAGCTACCTGCCATGGGCGGCAATCTGGGGGATAGCCCCGGGCGCCAGAAGCTCTAGCTACGCCACTGTCCTTACCCCACCCAGAGCTGACAGTTGTTGCAGATACATCACTACTGGGTTGGAGAGGCCATCTGGAAGATGTGGATATCAGAGGCCTCTGAAGGAGACTCTACTCCCCATCATTTTGTTTGAGTAAAAGGCAATTTGCATGGCGTTGAAGGTCTTCCTGTCCTGCATCCGAGGAAAGCTGGTGCAGGTACTTACAGACAATACCACCCCAATGTGGTACTGCAGCAAGTAGTGTGGCATGGGATTTTGGGCCTTGTGTCAGGAGGCTCTGCTCCTCTAGAAGTGGCTGTACCGCCAAGGAATTTCTCTGGTGGTAAATGACCTGGTGGGATTTTGTAACGCCAGTGCAGTCAAACTCAGAAGATGAATTCTTCTGCCGAGACTTAGTGGATTTTGAATGGCAGATACCCAGAGGGTGGCACAGGGCGTCTTTCAGAAATGGGGAGAACCCTGGCTAGATATTTTGCTACTGCCAGTAACGCACAGTCTGCACTTTCCAAAGCAGCACTCTTGGAGACGCCTTCCGTCTAGCATGGTGTTAGTCTTTACAAGTCGAAAACTGCCCAATTTTGAAAACATGAAACACTTTTTAGCCATTTAATTCACTAATGGGGCCACCTTTATTTTAGTGCCCAGGCCTAATTTCTGTCACAATCCAACCCTGGTGAGAACCCCACAGCCAAGTCTCCACTGCCTTTCCTGCCCGTATTTCTGAAGATTGGGAATGACAGCCCCAAATCATCCTAGTAGCTCCAGATTGGGTCAGTAGAGTGTGGTACCTGGAACTCCTGAGCAGGCGCATCTGTCCTCTGATCAAATTGCTTCCTTTTGGAGGATCTTCTGGTGTAGCAGCAGAGCGGAGTACTGCATCCCCGGTCTGCATAGTTTGCATCTTCCCGTTTGGAAATTGAGCGATGGCAGTTGACCTTCTACAGCCTACCTGCTGAGGTCATTGATGTCATCCTGCCAGCAAGGGATCCCACCAAAAAATCAGTGTGCATTGGTTGTTGCTTGATGTGTGAGTGAGCTGTAGGCACTTTCGGTCAACTCACCTTATTCAACTGTCTTTCCAAATAAGTTGATCTTGAGGATCTGAGCTTCTTTTCTACCAAGAGTGGTCAGTCACACTCTTCATGTCAGACAGGCTATCACCGTTCAGGTATTCTTTTCTCTACTCCACTGCTGTAAGGAGGAAGAGGGATCCCATCGTTTGGACCCTAAAACGTTAAGCTTATTTAATCGGATCAAAGAAAATCGGGTGGGCGATCAGCACATTGTAAGGTTCTCTTGAGCAAATAAATGTAAGGCAGTGCAAAACCGGACCATCTCCCAATGGACTGTTCTCTGCATAAAGATCTGCTATGCATTGGCTACAAAGCAGCCCTCGGAAGGCTTATTAGCCTTTTCCACCAGGACAAAAGTTGCTACCACTGTGTTTCCACAAGGGGTGCCTGTCCTGTACATTGGTCAGTCAGCTATGTGGGCTTCGGTACACTTGTTCATGAAGCACTACAGACTCAACAGTCATGTCTGTCGAGAAGGGTATTTTGCCCACTTAGTCCTGCAGAACCTTCTGATTTGAGCCAAATATGTTATATGTAATAAATCTCTTGCAATTTTCTAACTCACTAAACTGCTTCTGAACCGTTTTCTCAAAAGCAATAATTTCCGGACTCATAAGGTGCACTAGGGGTTCAAAATTAGATGGTAAGGACAATCCTAAGCCACATTCTGTCCGGGAAACTGATCTGACTTTGAAGAAATGTCTAATTGGCCTGAACATCGATAGTTCTCTGATCTTGTGAAAATCCAGTTTCTCTATAATCACATAACCAATCCTTTACTAAACATACTGTTCCAGTCATGGTTTAAAACATACCTGGATATTTGAAAGATCTGTGAATTCTCTCGGTTTGATGTTACCAACTGTAAAATTGGCTTCGTGTTTCTATGCCCGGGTTGGTAAGGATTGCCCTGCCATCCTTTTCCCAGACTCTTGCCCAGTACAGTGTCTCATTATGGTTTTGCATATATCTTCACTGCCTTAGCCCTTTCATTATTGTAAATGAAAATTGTTTTGCAATTTTGATGTAAAGGATATCTATGATCTGGTCAAAAAGAGAGAAAGTGTTCTGTCTTCATTTTTTGATATTATCAAGTACATATTGAATCATGTGAGTGCATTGAAACTCTCTGAAAGGACATGTAGGGTGGTTACAAATGAGTCCCAAAGGACATTTGTAAGATTATTATACGGTTATCCTGGTTCTCATGGGCGAACAGGGTGGTCCCTGTGGTTTACAGCCCGAACCACTCAATGGATTTACACCGAACTTGACAGAAAAGTAGAACTGTACTCTGAAAGCTTGCTTTTGTTGGTTTGGCGGAAGTCCCAATCACTAGTTTTTGAGAAATTAGCATTTAAAAATGCTCCTGAGCGGGCTTGGAAGGGAATGTAAAGGCACATATCTGGCATTTTAACTTGCAAATCATGACCTGCATATCCTGTCAATCGCATCTATATTTGTTATTTGTTTACGAAATGTCATTGGGTGGATAAGTGATCTGAAACCCCCCCCCTCTCCCTGGGAGCCAGGGGGGTTGAGATGTGCTCTGTCTTTCCTGGGTGACTTATAGCCAAGCTGAATAGACCTGGCTGCATTTAGAGTAGTGGGAGGAGTTGTCACTTGCACCTTAATTGACTGTGGCTGCCGTCCACAAAGCTGTCTCTCTCTCTCTCTCTCCTGGAGTGAACCTGGCCAGAGCCAGGCAGAACTGGTTTATGTATGCCAGTGGAACTTTGTGCCAACTTCAAAGGAATGTGGTATAAATATTGGGGTCCTGACCCCAGAGCTTTATTATTATTTTGGGTCAAGACACCTGCCAAGAAGTAGCGCTGGAGAAGCTGTGAGGAGAGACTACCACTTTGCTGTGTTGGCCTGCAGTGGCTGCTTCTGTCTTGTGCAGTGAAAGGACCGGACTGAACTTGCTGCATCTGTTTTCCCTGAGTTTCTCCAAGGGCATTAGGTAGAGCTTGGCCCCTGTTCAACAAGAACAACAAAGACTTCAAGTTCATCTGCTACCAGCACTGGTAGATGTGTGTTTTGACTGCAGCAGAACAAAAAGCAACCCAACGCCGTCAACGACGCTACTGCTGCCACCGTGACCTGAAGGCACCACAGAGGGCACCGCCGCACTTCACACCGCAACCCTGGTCTCACAGACGACACCGTAAGACACCACCACTGAGCCGCTGCTTGCACCGTGACATGTGGGCACCGCAGTCCGCACCTCCTTGCTTCACACCGCCGCCCTGGTATCCCAGACGCCGCTGCCTGCACCGTGACCTGTGGGCGCTGCTCATGGAGAACACGGAGCACCATCCCGCGTCACACCGCAGCCCTGGTCTCACCGATGCTCCAAGCGGACATTGAAGCAGCTGCCTGCACCGTGGTTTGGGGGCACCGCCTGTAAGTTACACGACGTACCGCCCCGTCCCACACCGCAGCCTTGGCCTGCCAGCATCCTCGACTCCAGTTCGTCATCCGGTGACAGTGCTTTAGCAACGACGATGACGCTGCCTGCACCCTGACCTACTCGCAACGAGCACTGCCCCACTTTGCACCGTAGCCCTGGTCTCACAGACGCCTCTGGACGCAGTTAACTAGCTGCTGCCTGTACCGCCACCTGAGGGCAACGCACGCCGCACCGCTTCGCTCGACAGCCTGACACCCGCCGACGCTCCCGACTTAAACCACACGGAGTTTGACCTGCAGCGCGTGCGACGTCAAGGGCCCGACGATTCCTGCACTGACCTCCAGAGCCGACGCCTGCCGACGTCGGCTCTTCGGAGCTCACCGTGAGGTCTACGACGCTGTGCATTTCTAAAGGTACTGTTCTTTGGGTCTTCCCGACACCGTAGCTGGCCCGCGATGCCACGGTCAGCCAGAACTGTTGGATTTGTTGGTTCACGATGCCGCGATAGCCCCGGACGAAGCTATCGACTTAGAGGACTGTTTTTAAAGTCCATTTTTTGCTTTGAGTATTTTAAATAACTCAGATTTTTATCATTTTGGTCTTGTTTTACACAGATAAATATTGGCTATTTTTCTAAACTGGTGTGGTGTCCTTTTGTAGTGTTTTCACTGTTACTGCTGGTTATGTACTTATGCTTCACACACTGCCTTAGAGATAGACTGATTGCTCATCCCAAGCTACCAAGGGGGTGAGCAGGGGTAATTTTAGAAGTGTAACTCCCTTATCCTGACTAGGAAGAAGGGTCCCTATTTGGACAGGGTAACAACCTGCCAACTAGAGACCCCCATTTCTAACAGTGACGCTAGGGGAGTGCTCAAGGTTACTCAGAGGCATAGAAACCTCAAGGCCAACAACAGAAAAAACACAGAAAACAGTGCACAAGTTAAGGGGAGTTCACAAGCAGCCATTTTAGATACCAAAATGGATGGACATTTTGTGAGTAACTCTTGAGCTTCATTCAGCCAATGTTTAGAAAAAAAAAGCACAGCCAGACACTAGGAGTGTGAGGGGGTGGGTTGAACCCAGATTGGGACTTGGCTAATGGCAATTTAAAAAACAATGTCACTGGAAAAATACACAATCTGAGTTATCGTTCTGTCTCAAATGTGTAAAAAAAAAAAAAAACTAAATTCACCAGTTGATAAGTTACCAACACACAATAACTTGTGCCAACCACCATTCTCAAATCCCTGTTCTGCAAACAGCAACACAAAAAAGTTATCAAGAGAACAAGGTGGTGGATGACACAATTTATGGCATTTGTTGTGTGCGTTGATAGCCGTGACTGGCCAATTTCAGATGTTTTTTACGCATTTGAGCAAGAAGAATTAGTCATTGAATATAAAATATAATCACTGTTCCACCTGTTTGTGGTTCATAACCCATAGCCTAAAACAAAGTTGCACCACAGGGAAGGTTAGGGTGATCTGCCTAGTACTTACATGAAGTACATCATAACAGACAGCCATCGTAGGGGCAGTTCTTCTAGCACAATTGAAAGTTACATCACCCTTTTTAGAAGTGGGAAGTAAATGTGCCCAACTAAAAGCCTTCATTGTTTAAACAACTCCTTCTGTGGGATGTTCCTTTTCCCACCATAGATTTTTCCAAATCCTCTTAGTTTCACTTATGGCAGTCTGATTTTCCTTTTGTGGTCCAGAGGAGCTTTTGTAATGTTTGGTACTAGATACAATATTATTTTAATGTTTCAGGGTTGTATCTGAGCTACTCAGTGAGAAATATAAAAAATGGATTAAATAACTTGGAATTTTAGACCAAGAATTGGATACAGCTTACCAAGTTCCTTTAAAAATACTAGACAGAGCAACAGCCAGGTGTGAATTACTTCATGCCACTACTAATTTAGACTAGATATTTGTCTCTATGATCAATCAATCAGGGGCTAATAGAGCACGGCTACTCACCCGTGAGGGTCTCAAGGCGCTTGGGTTGGGGGCGCTGCTGATCCCTCTGGGGGTAGGATCAATCGAAAAGCCAGGTCTTGATGTCCTTCTTGAATTGGGTCAGCGACGCGGATTTCCTGAGGTGGAGGGGCAGGATAGTTTCAGGTCTTGGCGGCGAGGTAGGAGAAGTAACTTCCTCTGGTTCTGGTCTTGTGGATCTTGGGGACGGAGGCAAGGGCGAGCTGGGTGGAACGGAGTTGTCTGGAGGGCACATGGAATGCTTGGCGGTGGTTCAGGTATGCTGGTCCTTCGTCGTGGAGAGCTTTGATCATCCTCACTACCCCCTGCAAGCCATACAGCCCCTTTGTGGTAAATATTCCATTGCCAGGTTTTTGTTTTCATTACAAATGGTGGTCATTGTCAGTTTACATTTTATAATCCTTTTAACTGTTTAATTTATTAAGCCTTTAGTGCGATTCCACTTGCTCACGCATTTGTGTTGTATTTCAGAACCAACTTGCCATCTCCCAGCAGTTTCCAAGGTTCTGCCATCCTTCAGAGAGAGCCCAACTGGCCGGCTGATGAGGCAAGACCCCGTCCACCTCTCTCCTCATAAACAGGGGCAGGTAAGGAAATTTAAATATGTTCTTAATTCTTGTGATCAGTGTTCATGTTCATTTGACGTAATCCAGTCTTCAGCAGTGACTCCACTCAACTGTTTGCTCCTTAATGACTAAGGTTGCTTTCCCAAACTAAGCTATTTTTGAAGTTTTCCTATTTGTATTTTAAAATCAATTTTGAATGAGGCATGCATATAAATTTGTATTGTTTTTATTTGCTCTGAGTGTAAGATTTATGGTTTTTGTTCAGGTAGAAAGTCATGTTTTTTTAATTTAGGTCTCCAATCAAGTGCCTCCAGCTGGAGGATGTGTGTTCACAAGACATATATCATCCCTGGACATAAGCACTTTAGTGGATTATTTTTTTATTCAAATTGAGCATTTATCAGAGAGATACATTATTACAGTTATGAGGTTGTCCCCAGCTGGAGTCCAAATGACGTTATGAATTACTGCATTTCTGTCTTCATTATTTTTTTTTGAATAATCTTTTTAGGTCTCGCCTAGGCAGCGCGCATGCGCCGCTCTAGGAGAGGGCCTTTAGCAATCGGTCCTCACTTTTCAAGCACTGCACTCGTGCTTGTGGTGGCATCCACCTTGCGGGAGCGAGCAGCTGCGCGGCCACGATAATTACAAACATATGGCCGCTGCTCGCTCCCGCAACGTGGATGCCGCCACGAGTGCAGTGCTTGAAAAGTGAAGACCGCATCCGTTTCCAATTGGCAGCCTTTCACACGCGGCCTAGTCATGCTCACCGTCACCCTTGCTGGGCCTGTGGCCACGCCCCTTTTCTTTCGACCGGGCCTCCAGCTCTACTCCATGCTGCCACTCCGCTCTTGAACCGGGGGCGCATTCCTTTCCAATTACTGCACACAAAATAACTGTTTTACCCAGCAAAATGCACTAGTCGAGACTGTTTTCTTTTCTTTCTTTTTTTTAACTCGATGTTCCAACAGGAAGGACCGTGTGCGCTTTTCTAGCTGTTTTTCTTCGTTTAAATTGGTGCCCAATTTGGGGGGAAAAAAGAAAAAATGCCTAGATTTGACTTCGCCTCGCTTCTGGTTTTTTTTCCCACCATCCCACACATATTTCTTGGTATGTCTTCTGTTTTTCTTCTTGGTATGTCTGCCTTGCAGGTTCTTTTTCCTCTTGGCTTTCCCTCTTTATCACTGTTGTCTTATCTTTCTTTCGTTCATCTGTCCTCCCTTTCCTGCCTGTCCCTTGTTATTGGTCAAAGTCGGGAGATGAAAAGCCATGGTCCAAAAAATGTAATGCCGGTGCCCACCTGAAACCACAGGAACAAATTAAACGCTCGTTTAAATGTATTGTTAAATGACGTTGCGAGAACCAGAAAGTCTATCTTTCCCCGGCATCCTGTCCAAACTCTTTTTCATGCACTGAGTATTTTAAAATCGACTGTTTTGGAAAGTTGTCATGGCAAAAATCCCGTCTCGGTTACTGGTCCGCAAGTCCTTACTCTTTCTCCCTTAACGGAGGATCGCTGGCTTGGTTCTTGTTAGTGACATCTGTTGCTAAGTTGCAGTATCTGTGCTCCTGCTGCTAAGCTGAGCTGCGGCAGCTTCAGTCTCGCCACCTGGCCTGGGAACGGTATTTCGGTTATCTGAAGTATTTCCAGTCCTCTCTTTAGGTCTGGCATTAGCAAAAATCTTTGATTTTTCTAAAATTATATGCATAATATACTTGGGTATAGAGACTGTCAGTTCGCCATCAATAGCTATGTCACTCCTATCCTGGCTTGGTAGTAGCTGTCAAGGGTGGAGGGGCTCCAAATTCTTACAGTGTGCTTTGGATACTTTTACATTTTAGGAAAGCCATGCCCCTAGCATGTTGGCAATCCTGTATTTAATTGCATTTTTTTATAATTGATAACTGCACAGAACTGCAATGTTTAAATTGTTAAATCTTTCCCTACTTTGATGGCTTAGATTTCCAAGCTCACTGCAAACGTATCCACTACATAATCCATCTGCTAAGTATTTTATGATTCCTAATGAACCAGGGTAATTCTTACTTTGTCCTTTAGAATTGCATATCATTTTTGGGAGTTATGTTTTACACATTCAAAGCAAAGGTTACTAGACAGGTTTTTAGTAAAGAAGGTTCTGCTTTCTTCACAAAGGGTTCCCCTTTAATTGAGGACAACGAAATCTCAGCTGATTTGTTAGATCATTTGGACTGCTTTGCCTAAACTGGCTCCATGGGGAGTCCCTCATGTTGCTTTTTTTTTGTTGCTAACTTTACCTAACTCCACTGGTTCATCTGCTGCAGGATGTGGTCTTTGCCCTTTCATGCATATACCAATGATATCCAACTTGTTCTTAACATAAAGGTTGAGCAAGAATTAGGAACCCTTATTGACGGACTGTTTGACTAAATGACTAAAAAAAGGAATTGGGGATCGATCTGCTTCTAGCTGCATTAAAGGTCATTCGCAGATGGAGAGAACAAATTCCTTAAAGCTAAAATCCTCCAATTCAGAGGTCCTCTTGATGAAAAATTCAGCTTCTTAAGGCATAGCTAACTTACATTATTTTTGAAAATTAAATCAACAGTTAGAATAAGAAACTCTTTCTGATAATTCTAAAAACTGAAGGTTCTTCAGCTAAAGAATATCCCAAGTTGCCAGGCTGCATTTGGAGTTTTTTTGGAACAAATTGCTCTTGCCTGCTGGTACATAGTGGTGTGTGGCCCCATGGGAACTCCAGAGTGCCAAGGAAATGGCAACGTGGAGCCATGTATAAGCACCATCTCTGCGTGCTGTTGTCAGTTTCTTTCTTTCCATTCCCTTCAACTCGTATCCATAGCGCCGGTACCAACTTCATCAGTCTTCCAACTACTTCTATGGCAGTGTGACAGTGTGCTAGAGAACAGTGTCCCCAATGAAAACTGTTGTATTCAAGGCACGCCAAGACTGCAAGAAGCAGGTGCCGGACATGAACCCACACAAAATATTTTTGTGATGCCAGAGCTCCAGCCTTGACTCTGAATCGTGCAACAAGGATGCCCCTATGCACCCAAAGGTCTTTCTGGAACAAGAGGAGATCTTCTAAGTCAGTAAACATGAGAAGTAGTCACAGATCTCAATCCTCTTCCAAGTTGCGGACTCACTGTGGTCCTGGTCATGAATCCGTTCCTCAAAAGGTTAACTTCCTGGTTGGTGTCTTCCAGCCAGTTGAAGTCTAGATACAATTGCATTAACAGTGGTATCTCTTTAGTCCGTTGTAGACCACCTCTGACGATGGCTGAACTCCTGACATCTTTGGGTTTTCCATCAACGAGCCAGAGTTCTTCCTGTGCCCAAGTCAGAGGAGTACCTTCATTGGGGCTATCCTGAATGATGGCATTGTAGACCTTTTCACCACCCAGTAAGCCCAGAACATTCAGGGATATGCTCTTGATGTCTCTGCTCAATCCTTGGCCTTGGTGATGATGAGTCTGATGCTTCTTGTACTCCAAGCCTTGTGCATCCTATTCTTCTCAAACAACAGATGCCCAATGTTAATTCAGAAGTGGAACCTCCAGTTTCACTGGGACCAGCTCCAGGGCTGCCTTGTCGACTCCATCTAGATCTCGCAGGACACTGCTCAAGATCTGCAATGCTTGCTCACAAGTGCCAACCTGAAGAGTCATCTGGGAAAGTAGGAAAGCTTGGGCCTGTGTGTTCCACCTTCGAGCCAGCTACATATCAGTTTTGTGGAGCTTCAGGTGATACGTCTGACCCTAAAAGCCTTCCTGCCATCTATCAAAGGTGGATGGGTAGGGGGTGACTAGGACAAGGACAACACGACCACCACGTAGTACTGCAACAAGCAGGGCTGAGTAGGGTTTTGGATCCATTTCCAAGAGGCTCTACACCTCTGGAGGTGACTGGACCAGGAGGACATTTTCCTGGTAATCAATCACCTAGTAATTCCAGATGCCAGAGCGGACAAACTGAGCAGATGTCATCTGGCGAACCATGGGTGGCGACCAGTGAGGTTTGCCCTGGCTAGATCTATATGCCGCAGTCGAGAATGTGCAGTATCCACAATTGATATTTAAGTCTCCAGTTATCATGCAATTTATAAAAGGTTTAACCCGCATAGTCGCCCACATCCCCCCCCACCCACACTCAAGCCATTTGTTATGCCACAATGGGACCTGAACTTGGTCCTGACATTTATCATGTGTATGACCTATGAGCCAAGTGTAAGCTGTTCTTTCAGTCTCTTGACACTAAAAACTGTCTTCCTCATTGCGATTACATCAGCAGGTCCTTTTGGTGCAACTATCCTACACCACCTTCTTTCCGGATGAATTGGTACTGAGGACTACTGGAGCCTTCTTCCGAAGGTTGTGACTCCTTTCCTTGTTGGCTAATCAGTTTATCTGCCAACATTGTTTGCTGTGCCTCACCCTTCGAAGGAGGAGGAAAGGCTCCATCGACTTAAATGTAAAAGCACTATGAACGTTTACATTGACCGCACAAAAGACCATCGCATGAATGATTAGGGCTTTGTTGATGTCTCTGGACAAAGAAAGGGAAGACCGTGCAGAAGTGTAATATGTCAAGTTGGAGAGTTCTGCAGCAGGGCTAAGCCCGCTATGGCAGCATTAGCGTGATGGGGGTACCGCTTTTGCAACATGGGCATTGGTGCATACGTTCACCTAGCACTACTACCTTGACAGAGTTGCTGCAAAAAGTCACTTCCCTTGCTCGTTTTTGCAGATTTTGGTCTGAGTCCACTCCCCAGACTCTACATTGAGAGGTACCGCTGTGGCATGTATTTCTAAGATGGAGTCTATGGATTGAAGTATTCATCAGAAGAGCCTTTGGTAGTGATCATTCTGGTGGATACTCTCTCTAACCGCAGACTCCTTTCTGTCCTCTCGCCTCCCAGTTCTGTGGAGAGCCTTCTTTAGCATATAAAAAGGCCCCAAGTTAGAATCTGGTGCACTATTCCAACCAGTTGCCCAACACTGCTCTTCTGAGAGCTCTGAAGGAGAAAGTTGATGAAACTAACATTTATGCAAAGGAGCAGTGCTTATATGTGTCTCTGCTCTGTCACTTCCAGGGCGATACGGTCACCACGGAGTCGCACAATTCTACCTACCGGTGTGTGGGAGTAACTTATTCTTTAGTCTTCGTATGCTCATAGGGGGACTGATTTAGAAAAAAGGAGATTGGGGAGTGAGACAACTCAGGATATGTCAAAGAACAAAACAAGCTTCAACTCTATACTCCTCACAGAGAAACACCATACTAACCGCTAGGTCGATTTTGTTTTTTAGCTCTCCTACCAGATGGTCTCAAATATTAACTCTGATATGTTGCATAGTTCATCTGTCCTAGCAGCCTAGATGATTCATGAATGCACTAACTTTCAGTGGAGAGTGTATACTTATTGCTTTACTGAGCCAATTTCAGCTTTGCCTGAACTTACAGACACTACAACATTTTCTTTACTCACGAGATGATACCCTATGGGAACATATCCAGATGCTAATTGAAATGGTGTCATTGGTTTTGGATAACAATGTGTTTTTACAAAATAGTACTTGGTTCCGGCAATGTCAAGGTGTGGCAATGGAATCACAATATTCCCCATCTTTTGCAAATTTGTTTATGGGGTGGATGGAAAAAAGTTACATCTGATCCAAATGCCCAATGGAAATGATTAACCATGTGATATACTGGGGTCGCTACATTGACAACATCCTGATGATATGGACGGGTGGTGTGGAACTTTTGTTGCAGTATTGTGCATTTCTCAACAATTCCCACAATACAGTTTTCACATGCCAATACAATCTAACACAAATTTCATACCTTGACCTCGTTCTGTATGCTAAAGGCTCTCAAATACTGTCATCACTTTTTAGAAAACTGACAGCATGCAACTCTATTCTTCATGCTCAAAGCTCACACCCTAAATCACAAGTATGCTCAATACCATATGGTGAAATGACCAGGATAAGAAGCAGCAGCTGTAGTGAGGAAGTCCAATTCATTGCCGAAATAGAGAAGGCGGAGAAAAGATTTCTAGCTAGAGGTTATCCAACTGATGTCATCTCTAAAGCTAAACAACATATTCTACGTACCCAGCGCCACACACTTGAAGTCTAGTAGTAAACCATCCAGAAGAAGAAACATGGTGGTAATCATCACCCCTTTTCATAAATTCAGCCATGTGTTCTACAACATCTTACGAAAACATTGGCATGTGTTGAACACAGATCCTGTACTTAAGGATTTTGTCTCAGACAAACCAATTGTCACATATAGCCGGGGGGAAAACCTTACATAATATTCTGTGCCCCAGTTTCTTGGGTCCAAGTAAAAGGGACAATAGGTTGGGTTGGTTGCCTTCACAACCAAAAGGTTTTTTCAAATGTGGAATAAAACACGAGGCTTTCAACACAATACTTATAGTAGATATACAATTAATGTATTTCTGAACTGTAATACCATATTTGTGATGTATTGTATTATTTGCATATGTCATCATATATATATTGGTCCACTCAAAGAAAGAATTCAGGAACACATTTGGGCCATAAAAAATCATGATAGTAACTATTCACTGTCGAACCATTTCAACACACATCATGGGATCACAGAGCTGATGCATCGAAAATGTAATGGGCTGGGGATGGCACACGAACACCAAAGGGGGGAAGGTAATAGAACTCATACACTTAGAAAATTGGAAACTTCTTGGATCACCAGACTCGGGGCAGTGGACCTTCGTTTAAATGTAGATCTCGAGCTATATGTATTTTTGGATGATTAAACTCGTGTTCACCACTCGTCTGATCTTTTGAGGCAGCCTATATGTAAAAGGAACAAAATATCTGTCTACTATGGACATGTAGGATATATATTTAACTGCTGTGAAAAAGAGTAAAGCGATATTTAGAGATTTTTTTGTACTGGGATTGTCTGTATGGATCACAATTGCAATCATGTATGTAAATAGGTCAACTAAGTCACATCTTTGGAATATATAATGGAATGTTTTTTTATGGAATAATGTTTAGTTGTTGACAAACAACCTGTTACACGACGGCGTAAAATTGGACCAGTTTTTGCTAACAATAGTACCGTCTTCTCTTTAATTTGAGCGCTCTTGTCAACTGAACGTGTCTTTTGTTAAGCTTTTTTTGCCTCCTATTACATAACCTTTGAACATATACAACTAATTGGTCACTATGAGGTCCTCTGTAATGATGTCAATTTGAGGGACCACATCGTTATCTTATTAACAAATATAGTTCGAGGCATGTAAGCTGTAGATCACATGCTTTGCATACTCCTGCCGTCTAGTGTTGGGTCCGGATGTTTGCAAGTTGTTTTTCTTCGAAGAAGTCTTTCCAGTCACAAGGTAAAGTGACTCCTCCTTTCGGTGATAGCACGCATGGGCATCGACTCAATTGTTTTTTTTTTCCGTCATCGGGTTCGGACGTGTATTGCTGCGCTCCGTTTTGGAATCGGTCCTCGGGTTCCCCTAGATGCGCAATCCATTCTACCTTCGGTATTGTTTTCGAACGCGTTTCCTTTTCTCCGCGGTTCGACTCAACATCAAGAAATCTCCAGTTTCTATAGCGGTTTTCGCGGGTGACCTTGCGGCCTATCTGCGTGGGTCCGGCACCTGGTAGATGGAACGGACTCCGTTCAAATTCTGCTCCCTGTGCCACGCAAAGTATCCGCGTACGGACCTACATCAGGTGTGTAACTTGTGCTTATCCACCGAGCACAAAGAACAAGACTGTGGCGTGTGTCGATCCTTCAGATCGAAGAAAACTCTGTGATCGTCGGGCTCGACGTCGAGAGATGCAGCGGCAGCAGTTGGATGACACACCGGATCTCTTTGGTGAAGACTCCGAACAAGAGGAAGTATCAGCGGCCAAAGAAGAACACGCTTCAGCGGCATCGGACTCCTAAGCAGAGTTGCAGATTGTCCTCGAAGACGATGTGCCGCAGGGATAAGGGGACGTGAGTACGGAAGTATCCCCCCCCCCCCCTTCACTGTCACTAGAAAATTTAAGGCTTCAGCACCACCTCTGCCTTCGGGCCTAGGTCGGTACCGACAAGAGGTTTCCAACACTCCGCCTTCCGGCTCGGCACTGAAACACTCCGACAAGCCTTCCGCCTCGGGACTGAGTCAGCCAAAACCCACTTCCGAGGCGAAACCTTCGGGCTCTAAACATAAAATAGGCTCGGAGCCAAAACCTTAGACAACGAAACCAAGGAAACATTCCTCAGAGCCGAAATCTTCAGCATCGAAAGGACATTCCACCTCAGCACCGAAAATTTACACAGCTGCCAGTACCGCAATCTAATCCAAGCATGGACATTTTACCACCCAAATCGGATCTGAAACAGAAAAAACTCTAATAATCGGGATACTGGACATATTCACGCTAAAACGCCATCCAAACTCAAGCTTCCGGATGACGACAGCTCTAAAATTCCATTGAAGAAGAAAAATGTGGGGACTAGTCCTTTCCACACACTACCTTCACCACCTCCTCCCTCTCCGCCACAATTTGATTCATTACACATTACACCTAGGCAATCTCCTCTACCTCACCTTGATGCAGAGGACACTGATGATGATGAGACACAATCACCAATAGATCCTTGAACGGATTATACCATTGATCCTCCACAGGATACAGACCCAGATCTTTACCCTGCCAGACCATCTCCACCAGATGACAATCTTTCCTATCAGGAGCTCATTGCTAGAGCTGCACACTGCCATGGGGTAGAGCTCCATAAAGAGTCCTTAGAGGAGGATTTCCTCTTTGGATTTATGTGTTGCTAGAGTTTCAATCAGGCACTGCCTATGCTTAAAGGTATGTTAAGTAAAACACACACAATTGATGGACGGAATGCAGAACAAATCAAAACATTCACCCCCCAGTCAAGAGATCTGGGTTAAATCCATCATTCTTTTGGCCATATGCAAATCAGTCTTGACCCTGTGCCTCATGGGAACAGTCCAGCCCAAACTGCCAAGCCAGGCCCTCCCTGGACCGTAAACAAGCATCCTAGGACCGGTTTTGGGGTTTCACCCCTCATCAGCCAGGATAGCTTGAATCCAGTGGCACAGTGAGCCCGAGACCCACGTCTGGGCATACCCGGCGCACTTAGGGCGAGAAAGCAAAAGACACACAATTGATGGACGGAATGCAGAACAAATCAAAACATTCACCCCCAGTCAAGAGATCTGGGTTAAATCCATCATTCTTTTGCTCACCATGCCACCCCAGTTTAGACCTGGCCATATGCAAATCAGTCTTGACCCTGTGCCTCATGGGAACAGTCCATGCATGTTCTGCATTCCGTCCATCAATTGTGTGTCATTTGCTAAAGGTATGTTAAGGCACACAGACGACATCTTTAAAGACCCTGTATGTGCTAGGATCCTCACTCCTAGAGTGGATAAAAAATACAAACCTTCCCCAACAGACCCTATTTTTATTAAGGGTCAGTTGCCACTGGACTCTGTGGTGGTATCCAATGCTCGAAAGCGAGCTAATTCTCAAGCATCTGGGGATGCTCCTCCCCCAGATAAGGAGTCGAAACTAATTGATGCTTCTGGCAAACGTGTAGCTGCGCAAGCAGCTAATCATTGGCGTATTGCTAACACCCAAGGTCTCCTTGCAAGATATGATAGAGCCTATTGGGACGAAACAGAACAACTGCTACAGTTTCTCCCAGATGAACATAAGGCTAAAGCACAAGACTTAGTTCAGGAAGGTAAACTCATTTCCAACACCTCCATTAGATGCGCTCTAGATGCGGCCGATACTGCAACTAGAGGGATAAATACAAGCATCCTACTCCAGAGACATGCCTGGCTACGTGTCTCAGGGTTTAAACCTGAAGTACAGCAATCTATTCTAAACATACCCTTCGACAAAAAACATATTTTTGGCCCTGAAGTTGATCAAGTGTTCAAAGATGAAAAAAAATACAGATGTGGCAAAATCCATGGGAGCGCTTCAGTCTCCCTGTAACAGGGGTTCCTTTTGGCGCTTTTTTTTACAGGGGAGGGTCCAAATACACAGGGACAGACCAAAACACTCCCTCTTAAAAAACACTTCTCAATCATCCTTTACAAAAGGTTTTTTCGGAGGAGGCTACAGGGGAAACAGTCCAAGGGGCAGAGGTAAAAACACCGCACCCCGCAATTCCCCATCCCCAAATAAGCAGTGGCCTCCCCACACTTCCCTCCGACTATTCCACACCTGTCGGAGGAAGACTTAAACACTTTCTCCCCATTTGGGAATCAATAACAACCGACAAATGGGTGATTGGAATTATCCAACATGGTTATTGCCTGGAGCTTACCAACAACCCTCCAAACATTCCACCTCGATATCACAAATTGTCATCAGACCACCAGCACTTGCTTCAACAAGAAATGCAATCTCGATTACTCAAAGGGGCTATAGAACCAGTCTCACTTCAGCATCAAGGGTCAGGGGTTTATTCCCTTTACTTTCTAATTCCCAAAAAGGACGGCTCATTAAGACCTGTTCTAGATCTCAGAGAATTAAACAAATACATACTGTCAGAGCATTTTCACATGGTGACTCCGCACAGGTACTTCCTCTTTTACAACAAGGCGACTTTGTCAACTTTGGAGCTAAAAGACGCCTACTTTCACATTCCAATTAATCCAGCTCATCACTAATACCTCAGATTTGTGATAGCAGGCAAACACTACCAGTTCAAGGTACTTCTATTTGACGTCACCACAGCCCCCAGAGTGTTCACCAAATGTCTCGCAGTAGTAGCTGCTCATCTAAGAAGACAGTGTATTCATGTCTTTCCTTACCTAGACGACTGACTTATCAAAGCGGGCACTTACCAGAACTGTATACTACACACTCAGGCAACAGTACACCTACTTCATCAGTCAGGTTTCACAATCAATGCACAAAAATCTCATCTGTGCCCTGCGCAAGTACAATCTTATCTAGGAGCTTCCTTCAACACTCTCAAAGCTCTAGCCTCTCCCAATGTAGCCAGGAGTCACAATATTCAGGCCACAATACTACAATTTCAACCCAATCAAACATTACCAGCCAGGGTTTTTATGCAACTGTTGGGAATGATGGCATCCTGTATTGCAGTTGTACCTCACACAAGGCTGCACATGCGTCATCTTTGGAATGTCTAGCGTGCCAGTGGAATCAGTCACAGGGCCAATTAACCGATCTAGTGTTGGTAGACGGCCGCACCCATTGCTCTCTGCAGTGGTGGAACCCTCAAAACATATCAAAAGGGCGGCCCTTCTTAGACACGATTCCACAGACTGTACTGACAGCAGACGCATCTTTAACCGATTGGGGTGCTCATCTACAACATAACACAGTACAAGGGCTGTGGTCAGACAATCACAAATGTCTCCACATCAACTACCTGGAACTTCTAGCGGTGTTCCTAGCACTCAAAGCTTTCCACACTCACCTTCTACGCAAAACTATCCTAGTCCGCACAGACAACATGACAGCAATGTATTATCTTCAGAAACAGGGAGGGACACCCTCTCTCCAACTGTCCCGTCTGGCACAAAGCATTTGGAATTGGGCAATTCATCACAAAATTTATCTCCTAGCAGAACACCTTCCAGGGGTAGGACAATCAAATTGCTGACCTGCTCAGCAGACAGAGAGCAAGTTCACGAGTGGGAACTTCATCCCCAAGTTCTTCTTCTTTACTTTCAACAATGGGGATTTCCACAAATAGATCTGTTTGATACAGTCCACAACGCAAAATGCCCAAACTTTGCATCCAGGTTCCCACACCGTCTATCCAAGGGCAATGCTCTATGGATGAACTGGTCAGGAATATTTGCCTACGCTTTTCAGCCTCTCCCACTAAGTGCATTACTGGTTCGGAAACTCAAACAAACATCCCTACATTGATATTAGTAGCACCCACATGGGCTTGTCAACCTTGGTACACCACCCTGTTAGAACTGTCAATGGTGCCACATCAAAAGCTACATCTCACACCCAGTCTTCTCACTCAGAGCCATGGAGAAATCAGACATCCAAACCCCAGAGAACTCAACCTAGCGATTTGGCTCCTGAAGTCAGAGTTTGGTTATTTACAATTGCCACCAGACTGTATAAATATTCTCAAAGAGGCTAGAAAATCTACTACATGTTATGCAGCAAAATGGAAACGGTTTGTTATCGATTGTAATAACATCAATCCACTTGATGCATCTGTACAAAACATCATTTGTTACCTGTTGCATTACAGCATACTAAATTGGCTTACACATCCATTCGTTTACACCTAGCAGCGGTAGCTGCATACTTGCAAAATAGACAACACTTATCTCTATTCAGAGTACCAGTGATCAAAGACTTCATGGAAGGATTAAAAAGGGTGATACCACCAAGAGTTCCCCCTTCACCAGAGTGGAACCTAAACATAGTCCTTACAAGGGTAATGGGTCCACCTATTGAACCAATTCATAAATGTCAGTTACAATTCCTCTCATGGAAGGTTGCTTTCCTCATAGCATTAACCTCATTAAGGAGAGTTGGTGAACTTCAGGCATTAACTATACAAGAGCCTTTCTTTCAACTTCACAAAGATAGGGTGGTTCTTCGAACCAATCCTAAATTTCTCCCTAAAGTAGTTTATGCCTTTCATATCAATCAATCAGTTGAGTTACCGGTGTTCTTTCCTCAACCCGAGTCTGTAGCAGAACGAGCTCTACACACACTTGATGTTAGACTAGCTATACTATATAATGTAGAAAACTAAAGACTTTTGAAAAACAAAGCAACTATTTGTCGATTTTTCTCCACCACACAAAGGCAATCCCATATTTAAGTCGGGTATTGCAAGATGGATTGTAAAATGTATCCAAACATGTTATGCCAAAGCAAAAAGAACTTTGAAAATACCCCCTAGAGCACATTTCACTCACAAAATAGGGGCTACTATGGCCTTCTTAGGGAATATTCCCCTAGCTGACATCTGTAAGGCAGCAACATGGTCTACACCGCACACATTCACCAAACACTTTTGTGTAGATGCGTTTGCGAGACAACATGCTAATGTAGGCCAAGCAGTACTTAAAACACTGTTTCAAACAACTACAACCACTACAGGTTAGCCACCTCTTTCGGAGTATATTGCTATATAGTCTATGCAAAGTAAGTGATCTACAGCTCACATGCCTCGAGCGGAAAATGTTACTTACCCAGTAAGCATCTGTTCTTGGCATGTAGAGCTGTAGATTCACATGCGCCCACCCGCCTCCCCGGTCTCCTGTAATGGTTGTAGTTCTCAATTTATATTCATACGCATGGACATCTCTATTCTACACTCACTAACTTCATTCTCACCCTCTGCGGGAAAACAATCTAACAATGGAGTCGATGCTATGCGCACTATCACCGAAAGGAGGAGTCACCTTACCTTGTGACTGGAAAGACTTCTTCGAAGAAAAACAACTTGCAAACATCCGGACCCAACACTAGATGGCAGGAGTATGCAAACCATGTGAATCTACAGCTCTACATGGCAAGAACAGATGCTTACTGGTTAAGTAACATTCTTCGTTTCTATAACTAACTGTTGCTTTCATATAAGTCCAAATAAGTCTCACATGAGCCCTGGTCAAAGTCAGGGAAACAACAAAGAAAGGTGGGAATCCATATTTACTATTCATTTAACTATGGCCACATCAATTGACCCAATGGCCTGGTAGCACACCTGTAAGACACCCCCCCCGTTACAGTTTGTGTGCCAAACGCGTGTGTTCCGAGGCCAGTGAGGGTCCCAAGGTCACGTGATATTTGAAGACTGAACAATGGAAATAAGAAACACACCACTTACTATCGCATGGACATTTCAAATTTGAGCACCATCTTTAAACAGACTGCGATGGTAAAGCAGTAAAGAGCCCTCGCGCACGGACGTCAGTTCTTTCTTTATCCGAGCCAGCAAGCGCAGATCCGGGAAGAGCCGTACCCCCAGTCACTTTTTGACTGAGGTTTTTGCGACTTTTGTCGACTTCGTTTTTGAGTATTATCCGACTCCAGGGTGAGTGAGCTACAAGCTTTCTTCTTAGCCTCTCTTTCTGGCTATCCATCCGGACAAGGTCGTCCTGAGAACTAGACCTTCCTTCCTTCCCAAGGTGGTTACTTCTTTCCACATTGGCCAAACCATCACTTTGCCCACCTTCTTTCCGCCTCCGCATCCTTCGAAAGAGGAAGAGAGGCTCCACCGTCTGGATCCAAAATGCGCGCTTTCTTTCTACTTGGATCGCACAAAACAATTCCGGGTGGATGACCAGCTCTTTGTTGGGTGTATGTGGGCGCTACGAAAGGTCGGGCCATGCACAAACGGACCATTTCCAGGTGGGTCGTTCTGTGAATCAAAGCCTGCTATTCTTTGGCTAAGAAGGAGCCTTCAGTGGGGCTGCGCGCCCATTCCACCAGGGCGACGGCAGGGACTACTGCCTTGAGACGAGGAGTCCCAATGAATGACATCTGTCAGGCAGCTACGTGGGCATCGTTGCACACGTTTACAAGACACTACTGCCTGGACACTCCAGTCCGGAGAGACGGCTTCTTTGGCCGTTCTGTTCTCCAGGACTTTCTGGTGTGAACTTGGTTCGCAGACCCACCTCCGGGGTTGGTATTGCTGGGGTATCTATTCTAAGGTAAGGAATCTATAACTGTTTCTTTCAGATGAACAAGTTATTTACCTTCGGTAACGATATATCTGTAAGAAAAATAGGTTAGTTATACATTCCTTACCGCCCCACCCATCCTCCCCGTTCTGCGAACTGACTTCTAGGGTTAAGGACATCCTTTCAGGGCCCTAGTTTTGTGCACCAGTGGTCAGTGTCTTGCATGGCTCTGTGCTTCTTCCGTGGAAAGTCATGTACAGAACTGACGTCTGTGCGCGAGGGCGGCGACTATGTAGCTACTGCGACGTCATCCCGGCGACCACGACGGACGCGGAGTCGACCGACGCCACCTTCAGACGCGCAGGGGTACTGCTGACGAAAAAACTTTCCGGATCCAGACTGACGCCTGGGGAGATTCTAAGGTAAGGAATCTATAACTAACCTATGTTTCTTACAGATATATCGTTACCGAAGGTAAGTAACTTGTTCGTTTAGTCACTTTACTTTTTTATCGCTGTATTAGGGACCACTGTGAAGTAGTAAGTTTTAGTGGTTAATCACATTCCCATGTATGTCTCTGGTGTGTTTAGCACACTCAGCGCCATGAAGGGTAGCTTCTGTCGGAGCGCCAATAATATGCAGCTATCTGGGGCCCAGCCGGCTCTGCATCCCCTTTCAGATTTTTTTGATGCAGAAGATTAGCTTCCAATGCCCACTTTTTCCACCTAAGGGTTTTACTCATTTTACCTTTCTCAGCATGTCATGCTGGGTTATGCATTTATTCACTCACAGAATTTTATAAACAGATTAATTAGATGTACGTGCGAAGACTATCAATAGCTGGCAGCATATTCAGAATGCTGCTGTCTGCGTACTTTTTGCCGCAGGAAAATTGGTTCAGTTTAGGCTAAACTCCAGTGACTTAAATGGCGCTCATTTCCTAAAGTATATCTTTAAATGCAGCATGCTTTACACATCATATTTACTATCCATTTGTGCCAACTGTCTAGGCCAAGAAATTGAAAGGTGTGTTCCATTGTGGAAATTGTGTTGTACATCTAAATAGTTTTGAGTTTCTAAAATTAGTTTCAGTCAAGGTGGGATGGGGAGAGCTTTGAGTTCTCAAGATATGCATGTATGGAACTCCTTTCCCATGTTCTTCAAAGCAGAGCAAAACCACCTGAGATCCCAAAAGAAATTAAAATCATGGCAAGTGGTTAGTGCTGTCCGTTTTGAGCCTGTCCCTCTTTAGAGTTCTCCCTGCTTGTCAATGATTTCAGCAGAGTCACGACACCTTGTATGACAGTATAGGTTGCTCTACAAAGAGCCAGGTGGATAGATAGATAAGCTGCAGGCAGGCACAGCAGGTGGCTCAGAAATGCCAAGACCAGGCATCCAACTACTGCAGGAGTAATTGCTTTTTATGTCACCAGAAAGATTTCTTAATGCGCCTTCTTGGACTCCTCTGATACCTGAAATGAAATAGTAGTTCAGTCTTTCAGAGGTCCTTGAACTAAACCTGTTGGATTGAGCACTCGTCTGGAGTAAGTAAATATTCCATAATGCTATAGATTCTCAAAATCCATCAATTTAACGTTGTCTAAAAGTCCATCTCTTAGTACAGTGGCCAGTACTAAAAAAAAATACAAAACCTATACAGTCACATTTCTTCTAAATAACTGATAAATATAAATTAAAGGGATTGGACACATTTTTCATAGGAAGTTCCATTTTTTGATGCCATTACTTCATAGTGAAAATAAATGCCTTTTTTTTATCATCCGCCTACACTATTCTGCAAAGAAATGTGGCAATAAAGTCCACGAATTGTACTCCCTCCACCTCCTTAAGAAGTCTTGTGTTTTCATTGGAATCAGCCCACCTGCCTTCTCTGGCTGAACAAAGTCTGCATACCTTAGATGCTGAAAGGATTTTGGCACTATTACTTGGCACAGACACATACCAGGCCTTTAAGACTACTTCCCTTAGTGTTTGTGCTAATTGTGCAAGGTCATGGTGTAGGAAAGTGAAGTATTATGTAGTAAGGCTGGTTAGGCTTCACTTTGTAATACTCTCACAAGGTTGTATGATGGAACAACTACCACTTGAACAACTACAGTCTAAACAACTACTCCTTAACCACTACTTAGTCTAAACCACTAAAGTTTTAACAACAACTATCTTTTACAACTACTATGCCTTTACCTCGCTTGCCTTTACCCCATTAATGTATCTATTTTACTGGTAAGTATAAACCCATATGTATATATATATATATACATCTATGTATGGGTAATGGTATGTACCTGTAAAACACTTGAATTTCGTGGTAAAGGCATGCATGCTAAAGATATATGCGTTGTAAAGTTAATATTGGTAAGTATTAACACTATATATATATATATATATATATATATATATATATATATATATACACACACACACACCCCCCTATACTCACTATTAATGTTATAAAATCCCTTTCCACCCAAAAAACCTACACCCACCACAAACCTTTAAAATTCCCTTTCCACCCAAAAACCTATACCCACCCTAAACCCTACAAATTCCCTTTCCACCCAAAAACACACACCCACTCTAAACCCTAAAAATACCCTTGCAATCCCAAAAACCCATATCCACCCAAAACCCTAAAATTACCCTTGCCACCCAAAAACCCACACCCACCCTAATCCCTAAAAATCCCTTTCCACCCAAAAACCCATCCCTACTCTAGACCCTAAAAATACCCTTGCAATCTCAAAAACCCATACCCATCCTTAATCCTAAAATTACCCTTGCCACCCAAAACCCATGCCCACCCTAAACCCTAAAATTACCCTTGCAATCCCAAAAACCCATACCCACCCTAAATCCTAAAATGACCTTTGCCATCCAAAAACCATACCCACCTTAAACCCTAAAAATACCCTTGCCACCCAAAACCCATACCCACCCTATACCCTAAAATTACCTTTGCCACCCAAAAACCCATACCCACCTTAAATCCCAAAATTACCCTTGCCACCCAAAAACCCATACCATACCTTTAATACTTACCAAAATACTTACATTTTAAAGTAATTTTTTTTTACTGCGAGTATGCCTTCACCTTTAATGCATTTACAACGAAATTCAAACACGTTTTCACATAATAAACACTATTTTAGAAAACGGTTTCCTAAACTTATTTTGTTAAAAAAAAAAAAACATCCACTCTACAAAACCATATAAAATATCTTTTTATCAATAGTAATACATCTTTCATGTACAATCCAACAGTGCCATCTACTGGCCAGAGGTAGTTGTAAATGCATTAGTGGTTAAAAGACTCGTGATTCAGGTTCAGTCGTTGTTAAGGAGTCGTGGTTCAGGCCCTTCGTTGTGAATGAGTCGTTGTAAAGGTCGTTTCCCCTCTCACAATACCCCAAAGATGGTCCTTGGATTCACAATAATAAATCCTTAGCTCAGTCCTGATAGTGTGACAAAGAGCAGTCAGGCTTTACTAGAGGAACATGTGTAAAGCATTTCAGAGTACCAACATGGACGATAACTAACTGACATGACTCGATAGAAATCCAACACCAATTTATCAAATGAAGCTGATTTTTAAATCAATTTAGACACGAAAACAGTCAGTCGGATAAGTATAACCGGAGTTCTGGATTTTAGAAGAAAAAATAAATCTGCAAATCAATATTGTAAAACTTTAGCATTGCGGTCAATGGTTAAAAAAGCCCTAGTGACAATCGGTCACTTACATGTCGAGTTGTGTGGAACCCACTTGGGGTTAGGGTGAGGAAACGGGTGCAAAAAGTCGACAACAGGGCCACTGCTGTGGTCAGTTGAAGGTGCTGTGGAGTTCCTTTTGTTGCACTGTTGACGTCAGGAGGTCCGGGAGAAAAAGGTGGCTGCCTGAAACTTGCTGGAGGTCAGGACTGTTTCCCACAATGCACAGGACCATCTACTTATGGGAGATCCCTCGGAGGGCCCAATGGCCAGTGATTCTTTGGTTCCGGTACGTTGTTTTACCTGCGGACTGCAGGGGACTAGTGCCACTAGTCCAAGGAAGTCTGGAGTTGCCTTTGGCTCTCAAAGGGGGACCCTCTGTCTGAGGGAGCCGTCCTTTGGTCTGGGACAAGTGGCAGTTGTGCAGTATCAGGATGGTTGCAACAGGTACAGAGTAGCACGCCTTTGTTCTGTGCAGGTCCCATTGTAGCAGACTCTGGTCTCTTCTTTGTCCTCTGTTGCAGTTCGAATCAAAAGTGAGGTTCTGGTGCCAGGGGTGCCCTTTAAAGCCTAGATTTAAGGACGTTAGGGGTGTGGGTGCAAGTAGCCAATAGGCTACTAACCCCAAAGGCTATTCCGCCCCAGTGGTGCCACATTTGCTACCCAAAATCCTTTATTTTGCCACTTTTAAAAATGGCAGAAAACGTCTTTAGCTGTACAGACCAGGTAGTCCACCCTAGGGGTGTGGCTAGCCTTCTGGGAGTGTACACCTCCTGACTACATAAGTTTCCCACCTGCCTGGGTGCACATATGCCTGGGGGCATGGGAGTGCTGTTTCCTCCTTTGGGAGGCAGCCTGGTTGCAAATCAGAGGCGGTGTAAGCTTTGAAGCTCACCACCTGGATGTGCCACTTCACTAGCCTTCCTGTCATGGAGGGAGGTATCACCTCCTTCCTGTCCAGTCCTTTGTTTCTGACTAATGGGAGTGTTCATACCTCCTGGCAGGGGTCAGATTCCTGTCTTGGCTGCTGTCAGCCAGGGCAGAGGAAAGGTTGGCGCAACCAGGTGGGCAAACCATAAGGTAGCTACCTGGGTGCATGCCACATTGACTCTGAAGTTGGAATCATGTCACGGGCGATTAGGCACGTTGTTTGTTACCAAACATGACCAGTTACAATGGTACCATAATGGATCTGGCAACATCGGATGTGCTGGGTTGCCAGCCCATGTTAACCTATGGACCGCTGATCACTTGTTGTAGCCCTTAATTGAAAGAGGCTACTATAGGGACATATAAGCTTGCACTTATATGTCCACAAAGCAAACACAAGGCGATGATGGACGGAGCACTGAAAAGTTTCAGACACTCACCCCCAGTCACAAGTCACATATCTGGGTTGAATCAATCATCGTTCTTTAGCTCACTTCGCCACCCAAGTTCAGACCCAGCCATATGCAAATCAGCCTTGACCCTGTTCCTTATGGGAACAGTCCAGCCCGAACTGCCAGGCCAGGTCTTCCCCAAACCGGAAACAAGCCTCCTGGGACCGGTTTCGGGGTAACACCCCTCATCAGCCAAGCTAGCTTGAATCCAGTGGCACAGTGAGCAAGGGACCCATGTCTGGGCATGAGGGATTCATCCCAGATTTCTGACGGGGGGTGAGTGTCTGAAAAGTTTCAGCGCTCCGTCCATCATCCCCTAGTCTTTGCTTTGTTCGCCCTAAGTTGGCAGGGTATGCCCAGATGTGGGTCACTTGCTCACTTTGCCACTGGATTCAAGTAGCCTGGCTGATGAGGGGTGTTACCCTGAAACCGGTCCCAGGAGGCTTGTTTCCGGTCCAGGGAAGACCTGGCTTGGCAGTTTGGGCTGGACTGTTCCCTTAAGGAACAGGGCCAAGACTGATTTGCATATAGCTGGGTCTGAACTGGGGTGGCGAAGTGAGCTAAAGAACGATGATGGATTCAACCCAGATCTGTCACTCAGGGTGAGTGTTTGAAAAGTTTCAGAGTTCCGTTCATCATCTCCTTGTGTTTGCTATGTCCACACCCTTAATATAATGCACCCTGTCTCCTGGGCTTATGAGGCTTACCTTGGGGGTGACTGGCATATATTAAAAATAGTGCTTTGACCTTGCCACACAAGGTGAGGGCAAAGTTGAGTTTGAGCAGTGTGTATTGTTCATGCTGTCTGCATTTGCAGGACTGCTGTCATCCGTTTACTTGGGTCACTCAGGGTGGCACAAACAGTGCTTCAGGCCCTGGTGACCCCTTTAACTACCATGCCCTGGGTACCATTGGCACCACTTACCTGGTACTTATAAGGGAGTTAAAGGTCTTGCCAATTTGGGGTTGCCAATTCACATGTATCAGTTTTAGGAAGAGAGCACTGGGGTCTACTGGACAGGCTCCAGTGTACTTTGAGTCAAAAACTAGCATCTGGTAGTCCAAATGGAGACAAAAAGTGGAGCAACACCTGCAAAAGCCTGTTTTCTTACACATGATGAGTCTAAAGAGACTGAAGGATTTTATTGTTAGACTTAACTGAGAACCTGTATAGCAACGGAAAAGAGTGATGTCATTGGTATTGTGGCATGTCCCTCTCATAGACATTTATTGGACTGCCACAGTATTTTTCCAAGCATCTTGCAGATACTGCTGCCATGAAAAGGTGATTTCGGTTTCTCTGGTTGTGATGGGCATCCATTTTATGAGTGCTAGTAGTACCTTACATGTTCCTCAAGTCTATCCCACCTGTGTTTATCATTACTTAATCGACATACAAAATTATAAATGGCCACACAGGCCATTCTAGCATTTCCCTGGTAGGCTGCAGGTTTCGAGCCTGATTATATAGCAGGGTGCATTATGAGCCACCATGGCCACGTGGTCCCGTTCTAGTTGTGGGTCATGCAGGGTAGGGCTGAGTCATGAGCCAACCATGTCCACATGGTCCCTTTCTAGTGTGGGTACACGTACGTGGCTCAAGCAGGTTAGGGGTGGGTTAAACATTTGTTAGTGCTGGTTTTGGTTTCCAGTCCGACCATGAAAGCATATATTAGTGGGAACTTGTAACACTACATACATGAGAAAAAAGAGAGCACCATTATTGCAACTCGTTCCCTCATCAGTTTTGTTGGTCTCTTAAAGTGGGAGTCAGTTACTTGTAAAGAAAGCAGAAATGACTACTTTTTTATTTTAATAACTGAGGTGTGTTGCGACTCACAAATACTGCTAGTGTTTATTAGATTATCTATCTATTGTAGCAGGGTGCTGTTTTTAAGAATTGTTTATTATAATCTCTACAATTTTGGTGAAATCTATGCATGGTGCCAACCAGCACATACTGCCTGTGCAAAGAAAACAGAAGGCAACGTGTTGCATTATGGCACTTTGCTCACAGTGCAGGCACAATATTACATAGTGCCTACATTACTATACAAGGCAGCAAGCCTACCTGCGAAGGCCAATCTGATATCAGCCCTGTGTTACTGAGGAAGATGTTGCTGCCATCATCTTGAAAGTGGGGCAGGATGCACTTTACTTCATGCCGAGCATGCTTACTACTCCCTCGAGCTACCAGCTTAGCAACTTATGATCAGCTGGCCTGTGTGACTAAAGAGTACTGTTACTAACGTAATAGAAACTCTATTCTGTTTGAAAAGGGAGTCTGGGTGTAGTCTGTCCTGCTAAGTGTGCCCGCTCTAATATTTGACCTCCTTCTTGCATAAATCAAGCTGAACGTGCAGTAAAAAGGTTACATACTACATTAAAGGTAACGTTGATCTAGTAGGCGATTCTAGCTATGACAATGTTGTCAACAATTTACTGTATTTATGCACCTTTCTTATGCATTTTCTTTTGTTCTAGACTGACAGCCATTACTCCAGCCACTCCAGTAGCAATACACTCTCCAGCAATGCCTCAAGCGCCCACAGTGATGAAAAATGGTATGATAGCGGTGAACGTGTCGAGTCGGAGCTGAATAGTTACACCTACCTCCAAGGAACTTCAGCAGACAGTGGCATTGATACTACATCATATGGTGCCAACCATGCGGGTACTGCAGCGACAGGGACGTCTACAACATCTCCCAGGACTGGACCACCAAAGGAGAAAATCTCACCTCTATGGCACAGTGCCAGTGAGGTCTGCATGAGTGACAGCAAGGTCTCGGAGAAAGAGACTCACTCCCTTGAGCAGAAGAGCGAATCTCAATTGAGTATGGAGCTACATAAGGTCCATCCGGGCTCTAACCCCATGACAAGAGAGAACAGTACTTACAGTCTCACCGATGCTGCTTCGCATACAAGGTAACATTCATTTTCAAATCACAAGCTGCTCTTTCTTGCTTGAAGGTATCCCTGTTACTGCTCGGTGTGCTAACAGGTGGTGGTGATGCAGGTTTTACGCTTTCTACATGTTCAATGCCTTAGCAGTAGTTGACTATGTGCTGCTTGCTGTCTTTGGATGACTTCTACTTTAACTTGCTGTACCCCTTGACCTCCCAAAACAAACTTCTGGATTTTACTACGCTATCTTGCACCTAGACATTTCACTGACGTTGCATATTTACAAGGGTACTGCAAATAGATTGAGTGTTCTTTAGTAAACGTACCCTGTTGAAGAAATAATCACTTAAAATCGAAGTGAAACCTAAGAAGTGTTAGGTTTCTAATCAGTTTTATGTTTTAGTCATTTTAAGATTCTGGGTTTTTCAACAATGCTCTATAAAAATGTAAAGCTAGCTTTTTGAGATGTTCAGTTTTAACTTCTGGTGTTCTTTGCTGTCTCGTCCATTTTGCATTTGTTATTGATTGCTCAACTAGTTTAGCTTTCAGATAGTGATGATTGTTAATGCCCACTTAAGATGGTCTTCCTGTTGCTTTGTCAGCCAGCACGATTGTTTTTTTTATTTTTTTATATTGTAGTATTTTTAGTCTTTTTTTCCTCATCACAATCCGTGATGACTTTTTGTTCTACAGCTGCATTGTAGCAGTATAGTAATTTTATATAAATTACATTCATCCTAATTACATGACGATAACGTTTAGATTGGATCACGTAACTGTGCATTAAAGTGTTAGCTTAATTTTAATGTGACTAGCCCTATCTACTTAATGAATCGTGCCACTAAGGAAAAGGAAATACTGCATGGGTTCCCTATCAAACATAACATCCCCTTTCCTCAAACTGCGTATGTAGTTTCAGTGATTTCACAGTTTTGTGCATTTTACATACTTATGATTAGATTCCTCGAGGCAGCACAGCTTAAAATTTGTGCAACCCTATGTTAATTACAGGAATTATTTGAGATATCATTTTACATATTATCAAAAATTGTAGAGATGCAGAAGAAGCTCCCTGTGTAGTGCTGTAACTGAAACCAAAAGGTTTGCAAGCAACAACATAGTAATAGCACTTGCTACCCCTGAATTGTGCTGTCGTTTTTCAAAATCATCTGACCAGTCATCAGTAAAGCACCCCCACAGTTCTTTGGGCATGGCAAAAACAGAAGTGCCTGACCTGTAGTACCTATATTAGTATTATAGTGTGGATAAACCATAAAACTCTTCTTACAGTGCATTCCTGGGTGGCAGGCAGGAAATCTCAAACATGACCAGAGTTGATAATTTCTTTACACTTATGGGACTCTTACACACCCAGAATTTCTACTGTTTGAAAAAGGCACAACAGTAAGTAGCTTCTTCAGTAGAGCTTGAATTGCCCCCTTTTGTACACATCCTATTGGGTTTGCTTTTTTTTTTAAAGACTTTAGTATTTTATTGTGGCTTCTTCCATCTATATTTTTAAAGTATCTATAGTGGACTGTCATTCCAATTTTCTGCATGATTATCCCAAAATTATGAAAAAGGTGCTTTTCTGTACCCACTCACTGTCTCCCTCTCATACTGCTTATCAGTCAGCGAAGCCAGATGTGAAGATGTGTCGGGGGTTGAAGTAAAAGATTGCATGTCTGGGAACCACAGTAGAATATACTGATTGGTGGTATGCGGAGAACAAAGCCTGGGAGTGGAGTACGATCGGTAAACGGCGCTATATTGTCCCATTAGAGAAGAATGGAAGCATTCAACTGCTCACTTTGTAGCAAAGCACTCCTTTTCAACAGAGGAATAGCAAAGGTCCTGCAGAAATATCATTCTGTTAATGCCGAGAACGGGAATTTGACTGCAGGCAGTCACTGCGTAGGATTACAAATGATATAGGACCAAACGGCAGACTTAAGGTCCTGAAACACTATGACGTACGTTATCAATGAGACCTGTTTTAGTGAGTTTTTCTGTAAACGATTTGTGTATAAGGCTGTGCTTGCAGCAAACTCAAGTATAAATTAGGAAGTCAGCAAAGAGGTGAATGCCTTGCTTGTGACATGTGTGACAGTATTCAGTATGCCTAATCCCAGATGCTATGCTGATATGAATCCAGTGCACCTTTGAGCTGATGGACAGTGAGATGGATTTTGGTGCACGTTCACAATTTTCCATACGTTGAGTACACCTGTCATGGCCATCCAAATGATGGTCTTCAAAGGGTAAAATGGTTCATTGAAAAGCTGTGTTGTGGGTGTGAAAGCAGGCACCTGTCAATACATTATTAAATCTTGTGTAGTTAGCGATTTTACAGGGTGCAAAGTGTCATTGAACTGTTCTGCAGATGCAAATGGATTGTCGTCATATTGAAATCTGGTTTATTTTTCAGAAATCCAGGGAAAATCGAAAGGATTAATTTTGTTGGAGTTCCAGTTTGGAGGAGCTGGTTGAATAATAGCCACCTGCTTCATTACATTGATTTCTTGTGTTAGATGAATGTGGGCCTCTGGTATACTGAATGGTCTTTTCTTTCAAAGTGGTATTCAGTTCACTGACAGTGGGTGTTACAAGCGATGTCTTCTGAGTAGCGTGGCGAATACATCCATTTATGCCAGTTGCAGCTGTCACAAATGGAGTTGTTGCTTTGTTAGAGATTTTTCTGTTTTTGTGTTATATCTTTTTAAGTCTTGTCTTAGACCGCTCATGTGCTGTCTCCTTCGATACCTCTTGTTACCTTACAGGGGGCAAAGAGGCTGCACATTGCTTACCAATGGTTGACTTTATTGCCAATCTCATTTGCTTGCTTCTTATTAGTCAGCTTCCATAGCCTTCCTCTTCATGTGTTTGTCCCTCCCCTGGAGAATGAACGTATTACTTGTATCCTTCCACTGCTCGTTTTTCCTGGTGATACTTTTTTTCTTTTTGCGTAAGCACTCAGAATGCATGTTTTTCAGTTATTTCCTTTCTGTACTTCTGCCGTGTGCTGTCCGTGTGGTTACAACGCCCCTCCACCCCACTCTCCATTTTTTGTGGTTGAGCGTGTCCAGCGGACGCTCTGTTGTCTGCCTGCTTCCTACCCGCCCACACGCCATTCGCCGGCTACTTGATCACCGTCCATGCTCAGTCTGCTAGCGCCGCTCCCTCCCCCCGGCATCCTTAATTGTTCGTCTGCTTGCCCCTCTGTCAGTGTGCACCTCCTCCCCTCTCTGTCCTTCTTTTCCTCCGGCACTCTTTGTTGCCTCAGGGAAGCACGTGGGGAAAAAAAAGCTGTGACGCAGCTAGCACTTGCTGGGCCATAGTGCTTTTTTAAATTACTCTTAGCCATGGTGCATTAACGGAGCCACTACCTCTCAGAGGCAGGACCTAATGACGTTGCCAGTGTTTGTTTCAGAGACTCAAGTACAGGCTGCTGTTTCCTGCAAAACTGAAAATCCTTGTCAAACCACATCACACTTCTGCACTGACCTGAAGGAGGCATGATAGTGGGCAGAAAGCTGGGCAGCTTCCAACGGAGTGAATGAAATAGATGGAATCATGACATTCCAAAGTAGATAAAGCTAGAAGGACATGAAGCACTTTGGGGCTGAAGCTGAAAGACAGGCAGCATTTATGAAAATAAGAGGTCAGGAGTACAGAACACAATCTCCTGCACTGCCCGGGTCTGTTGTCCTGGCTTCCAGCAGACAATCTGAATCGGAGGACTCATCAGGTTGGGACATGCTCGCCATAATGTGGTACTGTTTAATATTTTACCTGAATAAGTGAAAAATCTTTACACTGTGGTGGATTTATCTTTAACTTTTTCACATAAAGGGTGCAATAACAATTGAATTGAGAGCAGTGCTTCCTGGGAAGTTGCAGGCTGATATTCCACTCCCTTTTCGTCTTTTCCCTGAAGCCCAATTATACCGTAGAAGCAATGGCAAGACATTTTTTAAATGTATGTTCTGCTTCTACTACTATATAGTATCGCAAATGTGTCTGCTAAGGGCATTTGCCAGGGTTTGACAGCAGACTGTTGTATCTTTGTTTCCTTGATCTGTGTCCCCGCACCACCATCAGTATGATGCTTCATGGAATGTTACCACGTCACTTGGAGTGTTGGCAGTTCAGAACCAGAGGCTGAGTAGGGAAGTTCCATGTGCCTGGTGGGGCATTCTGTAGACGTGGTCTTGTAGCCTTCAACTTGGCCTGATGTTTCTTGAAGCTATTTTGATGTGTGAATAAAGAAGCTTGTTGTACTGTGGAGTCCAGACTGGTTGCTCCATTTGTGGGGCTTCACATCACTGATGTTTCAAGTTCGAGATAGGGTGTGTCAGTCAAGAAGTGCAAGTTGGGAGAGGAGAATTAACAGTTAATTCCATAATGGGTGTGATTTCATTAGTAGGCAGAGAAGAGAATATGAGGATGGTAAAGAGGGTGGTGAGCATTCAGTTTGTTCCAAAGAGAATGCTGTGAGAGCGATTACATTATCAGCACTGGGTAAAGGTGACAACAGGATCTTTTATTTGTTCTATTGTAGTGAAAGTTCTGGAAACTGCAACACCTTCCAAAGTCTAGCTGATACCGTAAGTTGATGTGGAGGATTAGGGTCTTCCGCTGTTTTGTGAGTTGGAAATTGTTGGAGTTTGTAGTGATGGCTGATTCTGCATCTTACGCAATTTTGTCTCCTGATTTATATATGAATGTTTCTAAGGGATACTCCTACCGGCAGATTCCTGATCTGTGAATATCCCCCACGGGCATCACACTGAATCTGGAATTATTTATTACCCCTCCTCTTTGCGGATCGGGGTGTTGGCTCAATCTCAATGCCAGAAACTACGCCCTAATGACGTCACTTGAGCATAAAGTGCTCACCTTGACACCATAACATCAGTTCCCATTTTTCCACACCTTCTGACGTAAATCAGGAGCTCTGCTATGCAGAGATTTTTACCTGACGGGTAGGATAATGTCACCTTCGAAAACAAAATCAGATTTGAACCTTTTTGTACCTGCGACAGGCAAATATCTGACACACAAGGACTGTTTATGATGCCTTTGGTCCTGCCACGACTCCAAATATTGTTCTGTCTGTCGTAGCATCCTTCCAAAAGTAGTTAGGGAAAGAAAAGCTAAGCTCATCATGGCCCACGCCAAAGAAGACCGAAGGTCATGGAGAAGTCCCTGCTCTCACTCCAGGTTGCGCATTCCCTTGTTGAAATAATCGAAGAAGTGCCATAAGAAGAAAAAGAAGCTATGCAATTTGCTTAGGCACTCTAGATCTCTGGGTAAGTCACCAGATCCATTGAGGTCTTATTTGTATAAGCTGGAGTTAGCGGAAATTCATCCTCCATTTGACACTCCATCTGCCCTTCAGCGCAGATTCATGATGTGATATATTGCAGGCACTCCTAGGTTTCCATCTAAGATGTATATATGATAATTCCCACATTCCAGTACTTGGGTAGAGTATTCTTTATATTTCCAATTGTATACAATTGATTTGAAAATGAGTCTTATTTTCGTAAGTATTAGAATTGATCCCCACTTCTTGTTATAGATTGGAGTAGAAATATATCAGAGAAGATTCAAATAATTGTACCATTGCAACAATTGTTTGTACATGGTATGTTTTGAGCTCATAGGAACCATGTTCTGGTTCCCAGTTAAAGATCATGCTTTACCAGACCGGTGCCAACATTTTAATAATAGGAGAATATGTATGATATAGCTGTTGCAGTGAGTATGCCAGAGACAACCTTGCATAGTATATATTGTGAATAGTAAACCTTTATTTTTATGTATTTTAGTTGTAAAATGGAATCCTTGTAGCAAATCAAGCCCTGGGACGTATTTGGCATAGGTACAGACCCAAACGTGTCAACTATATTATTGAGTGTGTGTAACTTAAAGGGGATTATAAAGGACTTCTGGATTTTACGAAGTATAGTTTTCCTGGAACTATCCCTACCTCATGGTACAAAGAAAGGACACGAAATGAAACGTCATGTACCCTCAAAACAACCCACAAGGGCCATATGTAATATAATAACTGGATTCATTGGTCTTGGATATTTTTAAGAATTTGATCTGTGGGAGTTTGTTGTTTGCTATTTTGAAGATGAAGTAGATGAATACATAGTTTTTTAAATATATCTTTATTGAGTTTTTGGTTTTGCCTGAAGACCAGATTCCAAGATACATGAAACCACAGCTGTAACAATCCCCAAAACAGTCCCACCCTCCCAACTCCTTAACACACACTGGGAAGCCGATGAATGCATGGTTGGATACAGTCAACATAAGGCTGCCTCTATTATACTACATACAGTTAATGAGGAATATAAATTGTCCCACAGGGATCTGTGTATTCTTTTAGTTCAAATATAGGGAGTTCACGGTTCTCAAATAAATCCCCCTTTATAGTTACATTAGCATTATCCCAACTCATTCGACTTAAGATGAAGCTCCATTTAAAATGGAGGTCCTGCTTGGATGGGATCAAGATGAGCAGGTGGATTTGGGGATGGTGTGTGCAAACATTCAAGTTATCGAGTTTAGGTACTAGAAATAGTATGACGAAAGACTCAGAAGGAGCACTAATGTTTTTAGAGCTGGTGATAATGTTTATGGGAGGACACCTGGTTTTGTATGGAAAGGTGAATCAAAGTTGTCAGAATCTTGTGAGGTGGTGCATGACGGAAGGAAGCAGTCGTAGAATGTGGAAATAAGTAGAGTACAGAAGGTTTTGTTCCAGCTTACTATTTCTGTAGTTTAGTGGGATTCATTGCGTTATTCTGTGAATGTTTATGCAGGTGTGTATTGGTATGAGATGTTGTGCAATGGGCTGTTTGTGTGTCTGTTGGTGATCTGGGTCTTTGGTGTGAATGATGGTTGTATTAATGTTGTGTGTTTTACGGGAGGGTAATATGTTCTATCATATTTTCGATCACTAAGTGTATATAGAGTTCTTGCTAAGTGAGACACGTCTGTTCTAGAATCTTAGAAATGTTTTGAATTTATAAGTACCTGTATGTTCTAATCTGTTGATTGCTGCACTGCTGCCGTTCACTTGTACATTGAGTGGGATGGGGTGTCAGGGGAGGTTAAGCCTTTTCTGGATTCAAGTTTCGACTTTGTTTCCTAATAATGGGGTTGGGTGGTTGGCTAGCTCAGTACACCATGGCAAGAGCAAGGCAAAAGATCATATACCTGGAGATGTCTACCATGAGGAATCTGTCAATACTGTACAGTTAATTATCTGTCACTAATGCAGACGTTGGAAAACATACTTTATCTGGAAAGATTGAGAAGACGTGCTTGACTCTTGGCTGGTGTACATAAAATAAGTCAAAATCTATATTTTATCCGGAGTACTGTTCTTTTTATTCTGCTCCTCCAGTGTGGCGGTGAGATTCTTCGTTAAAGTAAATGGCACCTTTCTGAAAATAGGTGGATTTATATTCTCTGTCATACTAACCTTTTAAATGAAGGCCTAAATTAGAGTCCTCAATTACCATATCCTTTGGATGAAGGTTACCTAAATGGAATACTAGAAGATTGTTTTGTTTACCCTTATGGAGTGTGCAACATTATTTTGTAAATGCAAAATGTGTTCAATGGCTGGCACAAAAGCACCTCGCGCATGCTGTAACAGGGCTATAAAAATCATAAAAATGTTACTAGACCTGCAGGTCTAGTAACTTCAATAATCTACTCGACCTAACTGTAATGTACTTGACCCGTGAACTGGTCTCAAATTGTGTGATCCTAGGCAAATATTTTGTCTTATGGAGCCGCCTTTTTCTTTATTGTCAAATAAGGGAGCACCTTCAAATATGCAAGTTCACTATTTCGCTGTACAAAAAATCTTTTTATTTACTAGACTAAATATTTGCTCCATGTATAACAAGAATCGAGCCCATATATAGGGAACACATGATTCCTGGCATGCCTTAGTTCACTAATAACATTGTCATCTGAGCAGGAGCAGTAATAATTCCCAGTTCATGTTTAAAAATTCACTTATCATAAATATATTACCAACGCATGATGTGGTAGTGCATTGTCATTTACAGATAGCATATTTTCCATTGAAATGGTCACAAAACTTTCCCACTAACATGTAGTTTTACTGATAATAGCGCATAAACAATTTTTGGAAATTGGGTTTCAGCAAAAATATTTAAAATTTGCACATCACCAAGTAAAGTGTTCTAATTTGTTTTGATCCTATAAAAATATTTTTTTCACCACAGAATTACAAAAATGGGTCTTTATAATTAGTGAAATATATTTGAAATGTTTGAACAGTTCACTTAGCTATTTCAGTGTTAGAAAAAAGCCTGACTTCTTACAGCCTTTCATCTAACATGCTTTGCACAGTTCAATTGTTACACAGTTCGCTTTACAAAATCCTCTAACTTAAGTCACAGAAAGAAAAATAAATGTAATAAGATAAGATGACTTTAGACGTCTCTCTGAAAGCCAGCAAATGTGACAAGATAACAAGATTTAATGGCATTTTTATTGCTCTTTCACTTTGTGAGTAATGAAGATGCCTTTAAATCTTGTTATCTTGTCACATTTGCTCTGCTTTCAGAGACCGAGTTCAAAAGTCAGTTTGTCTTCCCAGAAGTTAGAGGATTTTCGACTTGCCAGAAAGGGCGATTAGTCCCTAAAAATAGCTCGTCCTGAATAAATCTTGCTCGACAATGCGAGTGGGCGAGTAGATTTTTCGAGCCCTGTGTAAGGTTTGGTCAGTTACCCATCAATAGACCTTCCCTTGCATATCATTTTTAGTATAGTGCCCTGTGGAGTTTGCCAATTTCCTTCTACAAACTAGACTTTTTAGGTCGAGCCTAGAGTCAGCGGGCATGCCGTGCTCTACGAGGCATGCTGTATTCAGTATGAGGAGTTTGGCCACGCCCACCTCTTTTAATTGATTCACTCCTGTGCCTTACCAACTGCTTTTCTTTTGTGTGGTGAATGGTGCCATTTGTCCCTCCTTTGGGTGTGTTTGTCATGCCCATGGTGACTGGCCCTCTTACATGGGTCATTTCGCTTCAGGGCATTTCATACTCGCGGCACACTTTTTTAACATGTTTTTGGATGGAACACTAGCGCTTGTGTTTGAAGTCGCTGTGTGCCTGTTCGGGCACAGAGTTCCCGAAGAGACCGGTGCTGCCCCTCTCACCCACGACACACCCCACGCTCCACCAGCACACCATCAGTCCCCGTCGGCTCACCCACGTCAGCACTCTGTTTTGAACCCCCAAACAGCGATCTTTCACTTCGTTCCGCTCCGAAGACTCTGTGCCATGGCAGTGACGGACAGAGCGGAGAGCCTGCAGGAAAACACCCTCCAGCATAACTGTGGGCAGCCAAGCACAAGCTCCTCGGTAGCATGCATGCCCCTCCTCTCAATTTGGTGGCAGTTCCCCAACACCACACTGCCGCCGCAGGACAGTGCCAGAACAGAAACGCCCGACAGTAGAGGTGAACCTGCTTTGCAGCACGCAGACTGCCGTCGACCTGGCAGGTATATACAATGCATTCTGTGGTTTTGTTCAAACAACCACGGGAAAGCTGAAGCTCCCCCCGCATGTCTCCTCCCCTCTCCCTCACCCAGCCCAGCCTGTGCACAACTTTATTGAACACTGCGATAAACACACAGTAAGTGTCAGCCTGTGAAATATGAAACAGACTCCGCATACACGACTTCCATTGATTATAAACACGAGCACACAGCCGCGAGTCACTTTCCCCGTTGCCAGGCCCTGAGTTGTCTTACATGTCAAATTAAACTAGGTTGCCAAATATTGAAAAAAAAGGCTGAAAGCGACTCCTATCCAGACGCGGCCTCCTGTTGATGAAAAGCCATGCGCACACTTAAGTTCAGGGCTGATTATATCTCATCTTGGACATTTCCAAGTGCATTGTGAGCAGCAAAGACACAGGGAAGCCGAGATAAATGCGTATGAGCAACTATCCATTCCCTACTTCCACCGGAGCTAAGAGAAACAGAAAATGCTGTTGTATCCGCCATGATTTCCTCTCCTTTAAAATATATTTTTGCATTGCATCTCTCACCTTCTAATCGGCCGATGACAAAATACCTAAACATTCACCTTTACATGCACATTCACCATTTGCTGAGCTTTGTTCGTCTCCGAGCAAATCATCCAGGTTACACTGATTAGCTGCAAAGCGAATAGAACGCCTGTTTGTTAAACCTCCTTAACAGATGTTCTCTTAGATAGACAAAGATATATGGCTTAAGTTATAGGTGAGTGCATAGAAGGCGTAATTTAGGAGAAACAGCTGTGCAGTTCAAACTAAGAGCGGCCTTTTGCTCCAAAGCATTAATTGACTGCTGTCTTCCCATTACACGTGCCATACCCTACAACATTAGTAATCAATGCCTAAGCGAGAGTAGACCGCCTACATCACTCTCCTTAGCAAGCATTTGCAATGCGATAGGTCTCGCATCACTGAAAGTCTGAGCTATTGGCGTTGGTAATAATAATGAAACCCCAATAGCTCAAACTTTCAGTAATGCAAGAGCTATTGCATTGCAGATGTTTTTTTTCTCCTATTTATTTATTTTTTAAGCAGTAAGCGTGGGTACCACGATTGCTTGCAAAAATAAATTGAAAAAAAACATTTGCAATACAATAGCTCTCGCATTACTGAAAGTTTGAGCTATTGGTGTTACATTATTATTAGCAACGCCAATAGCTTAAACTTTCAATAATGCAAGAGCTATTCTATTGCCAATGCTTATTGATGTATTATTAGTGGATGGATGTAGGGTGTGAAAGTGTGGGACAGCTGTTCTGAGCAGTATGGGTTTTGGAACATAATCACTTCTTTCATTAGGGCTTTTTTGTCGACTTTTACACTTCTGATTTACATTTCGGTCTGATTCTTTACTGCACATTTATGATATGCAGCCCTTTGGAGTACTATTATTCAGTATTTCAGCCAAAAGATAACTTTAACTGCGTGTATTGTAGAACTTGGCTAGAAACAGCCCCTTTTATTTCTTTATTGATCTCTGTTCCGTTTTTCATCGTGATCAACAAGATTTTCTTCAAGTCGTGTGGGCCATTTTGACCAGAGAAATGACTGAGGATGACCTTCATGAATTCTTTGACTTACTCCACCTGGACCTAGATGTGCACAGTGTTAGATATGTCCATCCTACTGTTCCAGGACCAGAAGAGAAAGAGCGAGGAGAGTACTCCATTTTAAATATGAGCAAGAATTGTTTGAGGTCCAGCAAAAAGCAGCCCAATACCCGTCCATAAAATGTCTTTTGGGTCTTTTCACTTCTCCAGTATTGGGGTATCTTTCATAGATTCACATGCCTGAATCATTCCCCGTCGTCGGAGTCCCACGGTACATAAAAATAGCAATATATATGCATATAGAAACCATATCCTAGGTAACCTAGAACCAGGAAGTAAAGTAGCCAGAAATCAAAAGGAAAAAATCCTCCACTTTCATGACTCGTCCAAGTCATTATATATAGTCCAAACTACAGCCAATCAGGCGACGCCACCACCCAGAATGTTCTCCTAAGAGGCTCAGGCTCTCAGATTTTCTACCGCACGTCGTGTGAAGGGAGTCTCCCTGAGCTCTGCTCAGTTCTTCTCAGTTTTTTCTTTGGAAAATCTTCCTGTTAGGATGTCTTCTTCAAAGAAATCTCTTTCGACCTTGTGAATCTTGTGGGAAGCTCCGGCTGTTTTCAGAAGATCCCCACAAGAAGTGCACTTACTGCTTGTATCCTGACCATCAGGTCAGAGACTGCAAGATCTACAGAACTTTCCCACAAAAGACTCTGAGGGACAGAGAGGGGCGTCTGCTTCTGTGGCTACAGAAATTAAAGATCAGGACAATCCCTTATCTGAAGTTGGGAGTATTGCCTCTGTCCAGTCTACGTTCTCTAGAAAGAGGATTGCTGACACAGTTTTATCTTCTCCTGGGGCGAAGGTGTCGAAGAAACAGCATACCTCCAAGAGTGCTGAGTTGCCTTCTACTTCAAAAAAGGCTCTTCCACCTTCTAAGCTTAGATCTATGCCTTCTAAGCCCCCGAGAAAGACTACGAAGTCTCTATCTTCTAAGCAGGTTTCTGACAAGGATTTACCTCAGAAACGGGGTCCCTCGTCGACGAGCTCGACGCCTTCGTCGACGAAGCCTTCCGTCGCAGCTACGACTACGTCGACTGCAACCTTCTCGTCGCCGAAGCCACAGATGATAATGTCGTCGGCATCTTCGCAGTCGACGCTGGTATCTGTCTGTCAGACCAGTTCCGTCGACGAAAGAGTTTGTATCTACCGTCGACGCTCTGATGACGAAGAGTAAAAGTGTCGTCGACGACTGCCTCGTCGACGACTGCCTCGTCGACGACGTCCGTCTCGTCGACAAAGTCCGTCTCGTCGACGACTGCCTCGTCGACAAAGTCCGTCTCGTCGACGACTGCCTCGTCGACAAAGTCCGTCTCGTCGACGACTGCCTCGTCGACAAAGTCCGTCTCGTCGACGACTGCCTCGTCGACAAAGTCCGTCTCGTCGACGACTGCCTCGTCGACAAAGTCCGTCTCGTCGACGACTGCCTCGTCGACAAAGTCCGTCTCGTCGACGACTGCCTCGTCGACAAAGTCCGTCTCGTCGACGATGATTCCATCGACGTCCGCCTCGTCGACGACTACTTCGTCGACGGTTGCCTCGTCGACGACTACGTCGACGGTACCACTGTCTTCATGTACGGCTCTTCAGGTTTGGTCTTCGTCGACTCCTGCAGTATCTTTTACGCCGTCTACGTTGCCTCCATCGGCAGCGAAGTCTTCTTTACTACAAAGACGTGGATCTTCATTGGATGTACTTTCTCCAATTACAATCTGTCCTGCTAAGGTTCCTCTTAGGTTACCTGAACAATTACTAGTTTCTGACGAAGATGATGAAGAGTCAGATGAGGGAGATATGTTCCGTACCACCAGGAGCCCTTCTGAACTCCTCATTAAGTACCAAGATGTGGATCAAGATGACTAATTTTGTCCGGAGATGGTTCCTTCAGCTCCAGATCCAGTTCCTACGGCCTAAAGGCCTTTGGCTTTTTTAAACAATCTACAGTACATTTTGGACGATTACTATCGCCGTTTCCCTCCATCTGAATCGGCTTCTTCTATACCGCCCACACCTGTGCCTCAATCTTCATCAACTTTGAGGTCGCCCAGGTCACATTCTCCTGTACTTTCGCATCACTCTCAGGACGCTCACACCTCTGATGACGATAGAGAGGAAGGAGAATTGGATGACAGATCACTGCTCACGGAATGGGATGATTACCAGATTCAAACTCCGTCGCCTTCAACTCCTGCTCCTGTCGACTCTCCTCCTGTTGACATTGGAGGTTTTCACCTTCTTATGGAGAGGGCTACACAGCGTTTTCTACTTTCTATGGAAACAAAAAAAGGATGAGTGTTTCCTTTATGATTTTAAGGACCAACCAAGAAAACAAATACGATCCATTCCGATTATTGATTTCATTTGGCAAGAAGGATTAAAAGTTATGAAAGCTCCGGCTTCTGTTCCTGCGGTCCTGCCCCGCCTTGATAAAAAATACAAGGCGCCGGACAATTCACCTGCATGCTTGATAGGTCAACCAAAGGCAGACTCAGTTATCGCCCAAGCAGCTCAACGACGAGCGCGGAATCCCTCTTCTCCGCTGTCCGCCCCCCCAGATCGGGATGGTAGACGTCTGGACGCTATTGGAAAGACGGTGTCCACTATGGCAGCGACGACAGTTCGGGCAGCAAACTCACTGGCTATCTTAGGACGATATGATAGACAAATGTGGTCGGACATTTCTCCCTACATCAACATGTTGTCTGAGCCCTCTAAATCAGAGGCACTTAAGATCCTTCAGGAAGGGGAACGAATCTCGGCTGAGATTATTGATTCATCGGTGGATGATGCATCTACAGGGTTTCGACAACTGGCACGTGCCGCAGTCTTGCGGAGGCAGGGCTGGTTAAAATCAACATCATTTCGCCAGGAGGTTCAGGCAAAAATAATTGATATGCCTTTTGATGGCGAGTCTCTTTTTGGGCATCATATTGACGAGGCCCTACAGGCCATTAAAAAGGATACCGAGACCGCAAGATCTCTCGGAACACTTCAGTTTCGTAAACCGCCCTTTCGGGGTGCGAGAGGCCGTGGATCCTTTTCTAATCGAGGAGGTTATAATCAACAAAGACAATATCAGTCCTATCAAAGTAACCAACGTTACTCTTCCCAGCGCCAACAACCATTCAGACAGCAACCATCGACCTCCTACTCGCAAAATAGAAGGAAGTCTACCTACCGCGGGCGTGATACGTCTAAGAAGCAGTGACAACTGCCACCTGCCACCTGCTCTACCGCTTACCCCGTTACAAGTTGGAGGAAGAATCTCCCGTTACTACTCAAACTGGTCGAAGATAACAACAGACAAATGGGTCTTGGACATTGTGGCCAGAGGCCACGTTCTAGAATTTGTAAAACTTCCTCCAAATTCTCCTCCCAAAGGACCACCTCCAGCTCACCTCTCAGAGCTTTTTGCCCAAATAAATTTGATGCTGCGAAAAGGAGCGATCGAAGTAGTCCCTCGACTGCAAAGAGGAACCTGTTTTTATTCCAGATTTTTCTCATAAAGAAGAAATCGGGAGAATGGCGTCCCATTTTAGATCTTCGCTCCCTCAACAAATATCTCAAAAAATCATCCTTCCGGGTGCTAACTCTGCAAGAAATCCTTCCACTCCTCACCGCGGGGGATCATATGACCACCCTCGACCTCCAAGATGCTTATTTTCATGTACCAATTCTACCCAGACACAGAAAGTTCTTGAGGTTCAGAGTGGCTGGCAGGGACTTTCAGTTCAAAGTCCTCCCTTTCGGACTACGTTCCGCACCCCGGGTCTTTACCAAGGTCTTAGCACCGGTGGCTGCACACCTTCGGCTGGAAGGAATTCAAATCTTTCCTTATTTGGACGACTGCCTTATCAAGGCAAATTCTTTCAACATCACAAACGTCCATACTCAGAGATGTCTATCCCTTTTCCAATCTCTGGGCCTCTCCATCAATTATGACGAGTCTCACCTCCTCCCATCGCAAAACAGAACGTTCTTGGGAGCCACCATAGACACTTTGCGAACACAAGCCTTTGTCTCAAACGAAAGGCAACTGAAACTTTGCAAACTTGCCCAGCTACTGCGATCAAAAGAGTGCGTTTCAGTCCGGCAGTTCAAGTCGCTTCTGGGGATGCTTTCATCCTGCATTCCTCTGGTCCCCAACTGCCGTCTCAGAATGAGACCCTTGCAAGAGGAACTCAACAAACAGTGGCTACAAGTCTCGGGGTCCTTCGATCTCATCCACATCACTCCTCAAATAAGGGACACTCTACGATGGTGGACTTACAAGAAAAATGTAGCAGCAGGCTGCTCATTCCTAATAGAAGCTCCAAGCTTTGTCATCACCACGGATGCCTCCCTAGAAGGATGGGAAGCTCACCTGCAAGGACTGACAGCAAGCGGAAGATGGGATGCTCAGCAAAGAACTTGGCATATCAACCTCTTGGAATTGCTGGCGATCTTCCTAGCCCTAAAATCTTTTCGCACCATCATTCTCGGAGCATCAGTGTTGATCCGGACGGACAACACAACAAGTATGCACTACTTGAACAAACAAGGAGGGACAAGATCCGCACTGTTGTCTCAGCAAGCCCAGGAGATTTGGGATTGGGCGATCAAACATCGGATAAGTCTGACAGCAATCCATGTCCCGGGAGTTTCCAACGTTCTCGCGGATTCCCTCAGCCGATCGACAACTTCCAATCACGAGTGGGAGCTCCATCAACCAACCTTGAATCGTATTTTTCAGGAGTGGGGTCAGCCCGACCTGGATTTGTTCGCGACCAGTCTGAACCGCAAATGCCCATTCTTCGCAAGTTGGCTTCCCCACAAGGGATCATGCGGGAATGCTTTTTTGATAAACTGGTCGCGGACTTATGCCTACGCTTTTCCACCGATACCGTTGGTTCCCAGGGTTCTCCGGAAAATGAAGAAGGAACCTTGTCGCCTAATACTCATAGCTCCCAGGTGGCCTCGCCAGTTCTGGTTCACCGAACTCCTCCTTCTCTCCGAATGCCATCCCATTCAGTTGCGACCAATACCGAACCTTCTATCCATTCAGAACGGTCAGATCTGCCATCCGGATCCTGCATCCCTGCACTTAGCGGCCTGGCGCCTGAGCACTTTGAATTCGCTCACTTAGATATTCCTTCTGACTGTAGAGAAGTCTTGGCCAATGCTAGGGCGCCTTCCACAATCAAGACATACACGCTTAAATGGAAACAATTTTGTATTTGGTGCCATGACGTCAATGTTCATCCAATTCATGCAAAACCGGAACAAATTTTGCCTTTCTTTATGCATTTGGCAAGATCAGGCCTTTCGCATTCTACCCTTAAGGTATTCTTAGCGGCTATCTCCAGATTCCGACAGGATGGTTCCAACTCTCTTTACTCTTCTAGGATCATTCAGCAGTTCTTCAAAGGATTGTTTCGCATGTTTCCTCCCATTCGCCGTCCACCTCCATCCTGGCATCTGAACGTTGTGCTCTCACAACTCATGCGTCATCCTTTTGAACCTATTCATAAGGTAGACTTAAAGTTTCTCTCATGGAAGGTCTCTCTACTATTAGCCCTCACATCTGCTAGGCGGGTCAGTGACATTCAAGCCTTCACTATAAAACCGCCTTACCTTCAATTCACCAGAGATTCAGTAGTGCTACGCACTAACCCCATTTTTATGCCTTAAGTACCTTCGGACTTCCATCTCAACGAACCGGTCATTTTAAAAACTTTCTTTCCCAATCCTCAATCACCTGCGGAAAGGGCTTTACATACTCTTGATCTCAAAAGGTGTCTCAAATTCTATTTACAGAGGACATCTTCAATACGGAAATCTGATCAGCTATTTATAGCTTATGGAAAGATGCGTACAGGACACCCAATATCCAAACAGTCCATTGCTCGTTGGATTTCTGCTGCAATTTGTTTCTGTCATCAACATGCAGGCAGACCTTTACAGACCACTCCCAAGAGCACATTCTACTAGAGCAATCTCTTCCTCTACCGCTCTCTTTGCTGGTGTGCCTATTGTATTGTATTGTAATTGCATTTGTATAGCGCTTACTACCCCTGACGAGGCGTCGAAGCGCTTTTTCGGCGAGTAGCACGCTACTCCGGGACCCATAGAGGATTAGTGTTGAATTAGTATAGTGAAACATGCAAGTAAATTTTAAGTGGTGGATATGTTAGTCAGTTATTTGGATTCAGAAGGATAGCGGAGGGATAGAAGAGGGAAAAAAGGTTTGCATATATATAGCGCTTCTAACCCCTGATGGGGTGTTGAATTTTTTTTTTTTTTGGGCGAGTAGCACGCTACTCCGGAAACCCATAAAGGATTAGTGGTGAATTAGTATGGTGAAATATGAAAGTAATTTGAGTGGTGGATATTTAGTCAGTTATTTGGAGTGAGAAGGATAGTGGAGGGATAGAAGGGAAAGAAAGGTTTGCATTCATATAGCGCCTGTTACCCCTGGTGGGTGTTGAAGCGCTTTGTTGGCGAGTAGCATGCTACTCTGGAACCCATAAAGGATTAGTGGTGAATTAATATAGTAGAATATGGAATTAGTGAAGTGAACATGCTAGTCTGTTATTTTGATTGAAAAGGATAGTTGTGGGATAGAAGAGTGAAGGATTTCTTTTTGTAGGTCATAGCAGTAGGAGGAGGCTTTTTGATGAGTAAAAGGGTTTTTGGAGGGGAAGAGTCAGAGGGAAGAGTTTAGAAAGGTTTGTCTTGGGCATTGGTACAGTAAAGGAGGTGTCAGAAGATACAAGGAGGGGTAGAGTAGGAGAGAGTCAAGAAAGGGTTATTTTGGGGAACATAGTAGTGGTATGGCGTTTGCGATAAATGAGAGAGTGGGTGTAGAGGATATAGTGATAGATGTATAGGGTGAGATAGGGTAGTGAATTGGAAAAAGTAGTAGAAAGAAGTTTGAGATGAGTCAAAAAGTTGGGCTAGAAGATATATTGAGGGAAGTATAGGCTGAGAAATAGGGTAGTGCATTGGAAATGCTAAATTAGAAGAAAGTGATAAATATATAGATCCATAAGTACATTGAGAGTATATAGATGCATAAAGGAGGTAAGTATATGCAGATCTGAAAGAGACACTTTAGTGATAGATTCCTTACCTTAGAATATCCCCAGGCGTCAGGCTGGATCCGGAAAGTTTTGCGTAGCAGTACCCTTGCGCGTCGGTAGGCGGCGTCGTGCGGCTCCGCGTCCGTCGTCGGCGTCGTGATCGCCGGGATGACGTCGCGGGCAGTACTTAGGCCCGCCCCTGCGCGCTGACGTCAGTTCTTCTTTTTCCGCGCCAGCAAGCGCAGATCCGGGAAGAGCAGTGCCCTGGTCAATTTTTGACCATACTTTTTGCTGATTTTTTCACTGTTTTTTCCAACTTTAAGGTGTCGTAGGGATGCCCGGCTTCAAGCGATGCGGCGCCTGTGCGCGGATGATGTCCGTCACCGACCCGCATTGGGAGTGTCTCTTCTGCCTCGGCCGAGGCCACGACACCGAGTCTTGTCCCGAATGCCAGGCCCTCAACCCGAAAGCTTTGCGAGAGCGGTCTCGAAAGCTCCTCGAGGCCCGGCATTCGGCTCCACGGAAGCCCCGGTCGCGTGAGAGGTCCAGGGGTCGCTCGCGGAGTGCACACCGGTCGTCGGCGTCGAAGTCTTCTTCGTCCGGTAAGTCTAAGCACAAGAAGTCCAAGAAGCATCGTCGCTCTCGGACTTCGCCTCGCCGGTCTCGCGACTCGGCTGAGGCCCCTCCCGGCACCGTCCCCGCCCCCGCGGCCCCGGACTTGCCTGTGGAGTCGCCCCCGACATACCCGCCCTTCCCGGGTTCGGGGGCGGATCCGGCCAAGGTACAGGAGTTCCTGTCGGCCATGGCCCGCCTCTTCGGGCCTTCAGGCCCCTCCGTGCGCCTTCGGGCCCCGCGGGCCCTGATGGGGTTGCTCCGGCGTCGCCGGCGGCTCCGGCCCCGGCGTCGCCCGTGCCTCCAGCCTCGATCCCGGCTCCGGCCCCGGCCTCGATCCCGGCTCCACAACCCCCATCGACGCCGGGTCGACCTCACGACACCTCCGCCGGCGCCGATGTCTCCGGTGCCGTTCTCGACGCCGCCCTGGGCTCCGGGCGGCGTCGTCCCCAGTTCCTTCCGGCTCCGGACATGGACCCGGAGCGACGTCGCTCGACGCCGGCTCCGGCGCCGATGGGACCTTGGGTCCCAAATGTCCCTCCTCCTCCTTATTTTGAACCAGAGGAGGACCAGGAGGACTGGGAGGGGTCTGATGACCCTCTGACGCGCAACTGTCAGTATGATGAGGACTGGACAGAGAGTCTAGGGGAGGCCAGTGGTCTGGATACTTCCCCTGACACTGGCATGCTGTCTCCTCCCGTGGCTACGGAGGAGGGGGCCAATTTGGTACGGTGTTGCGTAGGGCTGCTGGGGCCTTACGTCTCCAGCTCCCTACTTTGACGGTCAAGCCTAACATCTTGACAGAGGTGCTTCAGCCGGCAGCCTCCTCTGCGGAGACTGTGCTGCCGTTTAACGACGCCCTCACTGACGTTCTTTTGGGCGCCTGGTCCAAGCCCAACACAGGGGCTCCTGTGGATCGGAACGTGTCACGACGCCATCGCCCCGCTCCGGGCGACCCCCTGTTTCTTTCTGTCCACCCCACTCCTGAGAGCTTGGTTGTCCAAGCCTCCGCTTCCCAAACCGCCTTCCCTACCGCTCCTCCGGATAGGGAATCCAAACGCCTGGATCAGTTTGGGAAGGAAGGTTTTTCTTCCTCCAGTGCTGGCTTGCGGTCCGTTAACACCGCTTGTCTTTTGGGCCGATATACCCACTCCCTGTGGGATTCGGTGGCGGATGTTTTGCCCCAGTGCCCTGAGGAGGTCCAGGCACTGCTTTCCCGCGCCATTGCGGAAGGAAGGGATGCGGCCAAATACACTATCCGTTGTGGCCTTGACACCGCCGACTCGCTGGGCAGGTCGATTGCAACGACGGTGGCGCTCCGACGCCACGCCTGGCTGAGAACCACTGGTTTTTCAGGGGATGTCCAGAATACTCTCATGGACATGCCCTTTGATGGAGTCGGTCTTTTTGGGTCCAAAGCAGACCATGCGTTGGAGCGCTTTAAGGACTCACGGGCTACTGCCAAGTCCCTGGGCCTTTCTGCTACACGCCCTCCGCTGCCTTCTGCTTTTCGCCCCTATCGTGGCCACGGTAGGGGCGCCCCTTCACGTCAGCAGCCCAGCCACCGGCCCGCGCAGCAGGCGTCTTCGCGTGGCCGAGGACGTGGATTCCGCCGTGGCGGATCGGGCAACCAGCGTGCGGGTCAGGCCACCACCTCCAACCCGTCCGCGGCCTCCAAGCCCTCCTAGTCCCTCCTTTCAGGTGCACGGCACGCCAGTAGGGGGCAGGGTCCGCCATCACCTTCCCCACTGGCGCACCATCACCTCGGACAGGTGGGTCTTGGACATTGTCCGAAGGGGCTACTCCCTCCCCTTCGAGACCACCCCCAGCCATGCCACCTCAATTCCACCGCATGTCAGGGGATCACTTGGTGCTTCTACAGAAGGAAGTCACGGCCCTCTTGACCAAGAGGGCCATCGAGCATGTTCCGATCCCAGAAGTAGGGCGTGGTTGCTACTCCCACTACTTTCTGGTGCCCAAAAGGACAAGGAGGACATGCGTCCTATCTTGGACCTCCGGAACGTCAATCGCTTCCTCCGGAAGGAGAAGTTCAAGATGCTCACCCTAGCTCAGGTCTTGACTGCCCTCGACCCTGGAGACTGGTTGGTAGCGTTGGACTTGCAGGAGGCGTATTTCCACATCCTCGTCCTGCCGGCCCACCGGCGTTACCTTCGGTTCACGGTAGGCCCCGAGCATTTTCAGTTCACCGTGCTCCCCTTTGGCCTTACCAGTGCCCCTCGGGTGTTCACGAAAGTGATGGCGGTGGTCGCAGCTCATCTGCGCCGGGCAGGGGTTTCAGTCTTCCCCTACCTCGACGACTGGCTGCTGAAGGCGGGCTCGTCCCAGGCAGTCGTCTCCCACCTCCAGACTACGGCCGAACTCCTGCACTCGCTGGGGTTCTCCATCAATGTGCCGAAGTCGCATCTGATTCCTTCTCCACAGCTCCTTTTCATCGGAGCAGTTCTGGACACGACGCAGTTTCGGGCCTATCCTCCCGAACGGCGAGTCCGGGATATTCAGGCTATGATTCCGATCTTTCGGCCTTTATCCTGGGTTTCGGTACGGATGACCCTGAGGCTGCTGGGCCTCATGGCCTCCTGCATCCTGCTGGTCAATCATGCCAGATGGCATATGCGGGCTCTGCAGTGGGACCTGAAGTTCCAGTGGGCGCAGCACCAGGGCAACCTGTCCGATCACGTCCAGATCTCGGAGGGGACTGCAAAACAGTTGCAGTGGTGGCTCTCGAACCGGCAATGGGTCATGGGCAGATCCCTCTCCCTTCCCCAGCCAGAGCATACAGTTGTGACGGACGCGTCCCTTCTGGGATGGGGCGGTCACATGGGAGAGGCGGAGATCAGAGGCCTCTGGTCTCCGGCGGAGTCCCGGCTCCATATCAACCTTCTGGAGCTCCGGGCGATCCGGCTTGCACTCAAGGCATTCCTTCCCTCTGTCAAAGGGAAGGTAGTGCAGGTGTTCACAGACAACACCACCGCCATGTGGTACTGCAACAAACAGGGCGGGGTGGGGTCTTGGACCCTTTGTCAGGAGGCTCTGCGCCTCTGGACTTGGCTGGAACATCAGGGCATGTTCCTGATGGTTCAACACCTGGCAGGTTCTCTGAACGCCAGGGCGGACGAACTCAGCCGCAGGTGCATGATGGATCACGAATGGCGTCTTCACTCGGAAGTGGCACAAGGTCTCTTTCTGCAGTGGGGAGAGCCTTGGTTAGATCTATTCGCCACCGAAGAGAACGCGCAATGTCATCAGTTCTGCGCGTTGGAATTTCCAAGGCGGCACTCGCTCGGCGACGCTTTTCGTCGCGAGTGGAGTTGCGGTCTGTTGTACGCCTTTCCGCCTATACCACTTCTACCCAGAGTGTTGAAGAAGATTCGGCACGACCGGGCCCAAGTCATTCTTGTGGCTCCGGACTGGGCTCGAAGAGTTTGGTATCCCGAGCTACTCAGTATGAGCATAGATCCCCCAATCCGTCTGCCTCTTCGGGAGGATCTTCTGTCGCAGCAGCAGGGGACGGTCCTCCACCCGAACCTGTCCAGTCTACACCTGCTTGCGTGGAGATTGAGCGGCGGCAGTTGATTCCTTTCGACTTGCCTCCCGAAGTTTGTGATGTGATTCTGGCAGCCAGGCGTCCCTCCACTAAGGTGGTATACGCCTGCAGGTGGAACAAATTTGTGGCATGGTGCACAGCAAAGGCTGTGGATCCCCTTTCTGCCCCTCTTTCTGAGGTCCTTCTGTTCCTTCTCTCTCTGGCCCAACAGGGTTCTGCCCTGGGTACCATCAAGGGTTATCTTTGTGCTATCTCGGCCTTCCTCAAGCTCCCTGATCAGCCCTCCCTTTTCAAGTCCCCTGTTGTTAACAGGTTCTTAAAAGGCATTACTCACCTCTTCCCTCCTGTTCCGTTTGTAATGCCTCAGTGGGACTTGAACTTGGTTCTTACCTTTTTAATGTGCGCTCCCTTTGAGCCTCTGCATAACTGTCCTCTTCGTCTTCTGACTCTGAAGACTGCCTTTCTGGTGGCCATCACCTCCGCTCGGCGGGTGAGTGAGCTCCAGGCTCTATCTTGCAAACCTCCCTTTCTGTCTGTTCACCCAGACAAGGTTGTTCTTCGGACGCGTCCGTCCTTCTTGCCGAAGGTGGTTACTGCTTTCCACATTGGGCAGACCATCACTTTGCCCACCTTCTTTCCGCCTCCGCATCCTTCCAGAGAGGAAGAGCGGCTCCACCGTCTGGACCCAAAACGTGCGCTTTCCTTCTATATCGACCGCACAAAACACTTCCGGGTGGATGACCAGCTCTTTGTTGGCTACGTGGGCGCCAAAAAGGTCGGGCGGTGCACAAGAGGACCGTCTCCCGCTGGGTTACCTTGTGCATCAAGACCTGCTATTCTTTGGCCAAGAAGGAGCCTCCCGTTGGGCTGCGTGCCCATTCCACCAGGGCAACGGCTGCTACCACGGCCTTGGGCCGCGGTGTTCCGCTGCCGGTTATCTGTCAGGCAGCTACGTGGGCCTCGCTGCACACGTTTACTAAGCATTACTGCCTTGACAGTCAGGTCCGGAGGGACGGCTTCTTTGGCCGTTCTGTCCTCCAGGACTTCCTTGTCTGATCTTTGTTCGCAGACCCACCACCGGGGTTGGTATTGCTGGGGTATCTATTCTAAGGTAAGGAATCTATCACTAACGTGTCTCTTTCAGATGCACAAGTTACTAACTTGTGTAACGATATATCTGTAAGAGACAGTAGTTAGTGATAGATTCCTTACCGCCCACCCATCCTCCCCGTTCTGCGAACTGATTTCTAGGGTTAAGGACATCCCTTTCAGGGCCCTAGTATTTTTCAGACACCTGTGTCAGCTTCTTGCATGGCTCTGCGTTCCTGGCGCGGAAAGTCGTGTACAGAACTGACGTCAGCGCGCAGGGGCGGCGCCTAAGTACTGCCCGCGACGTCATCCCGGCGATCACGACGCCGACGACGGACGCGGAGCCGCACGACGCCGCCTACCGACGCGCAAGGGTACTGCTACGCAAAACTTTCCGGATCCAGCCTGGCGCCTGGGGATATTCTAAGGTAAGGAATCTATCACTAACTACTGTCTCTTACAGATATATCGTTACACAAGTTAGTAACTTGTGCATTAAAAATATTGATAGAGGTAGCGGATGTGAAATAGGGTAGTGCATTAGATATGCTTTTTCAGGAGAAAAGTAATAGACACATTAATTAATGGGAAGATGGGCAGCATTCCTGGCCCTGGCCCGTCTCGAACAGGCTCAAACAGGCACTCACCCTTGTCCTCTCTGCCCTTAGCTGAGACGCCCTAACCCTGGCCTTTGATACCCCTAGTAATCAGGTGACCCCGTCAGCCAATGAGAACCCTAGCCCTAATACTATCCAATCACAACACTAGCCCTAAAAGCTAGAACCAATAGGAGATCAGGACCTTACAGCCAATCTTAGCCCTACTCCAAGCATCCAATCAGTTAAAAAAACCCTGATCTCTATGTCCAATAGAGGCCCTAGCCCTACCAGTAGTCCCAACCCTAGTCCAAGCAACCAATGGGACGGGAAGCCCTAGTCACTACTTCCAATAGAAAGCCTAACCCTACTCTTAGTCCCACACCTAGTCCAGCAACCAATAACACCAGAAGCCCTAATCGCTACTTCCAATTAAAGTCCTAACCCTAGTCCTAGTTCCACCTTAGTCCCAACAACCAATAAAACAGGAAGCCCTAGTCCCTGCTTCCAATAGAAATCATAACCCTAGCCCTAGTCCCAACCCTACATTGATTGAATCACAGATCCAGAAACCAATCAGAACCCTCAAATACCCAACCAATGAGGACACTAACTCAAACCAATAGAAACATCAGATACAACCACCAATCAGTGTATACATGTAGCAGCCACTAGCAGACTATATAAGGTCCCAGCAACCTCAGACAAGGTTATTAATCAAATCTGCAGAGCCGCTACGTGGTCCAGCAGGCACACCTTTACAAAGCACTACTGTTTGGAAGCTGCCAATGATGCCGACACGTCTGTGGGACAGGCGGTTCTCCGTAATCTTTTTAAATAAGGTGAGCCTCTGTTCTTCCCTCCTCCTCTTGCTATTTCTAACATGCGTATATATACATATATATATATATATATATATATATATATATATATATATATATATATCTACATATGTGTATAGATGTATAACGATATCTATATTTGTGATTACATATTGCCTGTGTTATACATATGCTTATGTTGTGATGATAATATCACTAGTATTGTTATGGAGTTACTGCTCTCTACTCTGATTCAGGCATGTGAATCTATTAAAGATACCCCAATACTGGAGAAGAACAAAAGTTACTTACCTGTAATCTGTGGTTCTCCAGTATTGGTATCGTTCATAGATTCACATGCAACCCGCCCACCTCCCCTCAGAGGCTCTTTCTATGCTCTGTTTCATTCTGGATCACACTTGTGCTGGAAAATCTGAGAGCCTGAGCCTCTGAGGAGAACATTCTGGGTGGTGCTGTCGCCTGATTGGCTGTAGTTTGGACTATATATAATGACTTGGACGAGTCATGAAAGTGGAGGATTTTTTCTTTTGATTTCTGGCTACTTTACTTCCTGGTTCTAGGTTACCTAGGATATGGTTTCTATATGCATATATATTGCTATTTTTATGTACCGTGGGACTCCCACTCCGACGACGGGGAATGATTCAGGCATGTGAATCTATGAAAGATACCAATACTGGAGAACCACAGATTACAGGTAAGTAACTTTTGTTCTTATCCCCACATCCCAAGCCATCTGAGGGAAGGAATACTTAGAAAAATGCCTCTATTTGCCCCTTCTAAGAGCCCGAGGTGCGAAATCTTTGTCTCCCTTCCAAGTATTCACCTACTTTTCAGATATGGAGTCCTGGCCATGATACCTCCCCATCACTTCACATGCTCCGATTTCATTGGCATGTTTTTAAAACCCTGTAAGCTCCTTTGATTCTGCTTTTCCCCTTCATCATCAAGGTTCCTTCAATGTTGAGTTACCTTATTGTTCAAGATTCATTTAGACATCGGTCTCCTTGACATGTGCCCTACCTCCACGTTCTGCTAGAACTCGAACATCCTTTTCGACACACGTGTCTGGAACAAACACATTAATGTATGGTTGTGGAAATGAACCCTCTCAAGATGAAGTGAAACTGGAAAAGCAAACAGTGGAAATAAAGGGGTGTGACCTCAAATTATTTTGTTTAGAATAATTTTGCTGGTCACAGTATTGTACATGCTCATCATCCACCAGCCCTGATGGATTGCAGGTGCATGGATAAACACACTCTACAAGTATCCCTGTGACGTTTAGAGTCTTTCACACGCTGTGCCTCCCTCTGAGATGGCAGAGTGCCATTTGACTTGGAATCGCTAACTCCAAACAACTCTAAAGCAAACCATTAGTCATTTAAATGACTTGTGCTGACCCTGTGTTAATAAATAGTGAGGCACATGCATTAGTCTCCCCTATTGACAGGGTTAGATGTCTGGGGAGATCTCATTATAACACTCTCCCTGCCTCTTTCTCACCCCCCTCCCATCATGCTTGGTATTTTTCTAGAGCATATCGTGGATGTGAACTACTTAAAAGTAGACATGACATTTCCTTTTCTGTTTTTTTAGTTTTATGTGCCCCCAGGATTAGTGATAGCCGGATCCTGAACAGAACCCACTAGTACTACTGCCACATTTGTATGGTTTCATCTCAGCTGAGGCAAGGGAAGGAATCCATTGAGAGCTGACTCCTCCTGAGGCTTGAGCCGGGAGAGACCTTCAGTACGGAGCTCTTTATTTTTGCTGTCTTTATTTTAAAACTGCTTCTGTGTACTTTTAATTGCGTCTCTGTATTTTTAAACTTTGCTTGCATTTTTGCACTTTTCTGAGGGCTTTACACTGCCGGGGTCCGCTTTGTTAATGCGGGACCGCCATTTTGAGAGGAGTTTGGGTAGCGGGCTAGTCTCTACAGCCCTGGGGATATATAAAGGGAGCCTGGCGCGAACGCGCCGATGGTGCGCCGAAGGCGCGCATAAGGCAAGCCCGTCTGCGCCCGTCCGCGCACCGATCGCGTCCAGCACCAGCCACCCTGCCGGTTACGATGCAGGTAAATCCTTGCCCATTTGTTACTCCAGCAGGACTTTACATAATTTTAACACCACCTTTTTAAAAGCCGACTGTTTATGTATCTCAGTTGACACTAGGTCTACACATAGTCAACTGTCCTGCCCTGGTTGCTTAACTAAACTGCCGGATTTTGTATTCCAGAAGATTAAAGGGAGACAAAATATAGGCAAAAATAACAATTGACATGAGGAAAACAAAATCGGGAAGTATGCCCTGTTCAATGCAAGATCTTTAGTTAAACATAGTTTGGAATGTGCCTCCCTTATTGAGGAAGAAGATATAAGGATCGCATTTATAACTGAATCCTGGACGGACGATGCTTCAGGTCCGGATTTGGTGAAAGCCACACCATCAGACTAGCTTTCCTTTACTTTAAACAGACCTCATAAGAAGGGAGGTGGTTTGGCAGTAATCTATCATAAATCAATAACAGCATTGTTTAAGCCCTCATCTAATGACAAGTGTAAAGCTTTGGATTTTTTTTTTTCTCATGTCACTACACATTTAAAGGCACCCTCATTTACAGACCACCTGGCCCCAGAAGCCCGTTTATTACTAAAGCTGCCTCTATTCTATTGTTCTTACACAATTTTAGGAGATTTTAATTTTTATTTAGAAGCACAAACTGATTCAGATACCTCAAATTTGATAGACATGATGAGTAGCCTTGAACTAAAACAACTGGTCAATGGTGCTACCCATAAAGCAGGACACACTTTGGATGGCATATTTTCTAATAACGTGCAGCTATCTGTCGTGGGTCTTCTTCCAGTGATCTGGTCAGATCACAAGGTAGTGCTGTTTAAAATGACCATGCCTGATCGGCATACTATGAAACCAGTAACCAAACCGCTACCTAGCAGAGCATGGAACAGGGTAAACGCAGAAGAATTATAGGAGGTGCTAATTTTCACATCTTTCAGTCCTCCAACAGATTTGGATGAGGCTGCGCTTCAATATACTAACTGGTTGGAAGCAGCCGGAAATAAACTTGCCCTAAAAAAACTCCTTCGATCTAGCAGGGCACGACCCTCTTCTCCGTGGTACACTCAAGAACTTAGAGACCAGAAATTGGTCTGTAAGCACCTCGAGAGATCCTGGAGGAGGGAATATAAGGATAAAGAAAAAAATGAATATAAAATAGGATTAGCCCAGTATAAAAAGATGCTGCAAGAAACGAAGCAAGAGTTCTTTGTGAAGAAAATCAACTCGGCCAAAAACTCTACCAAAGAACTTTTTAAAACAGTAACTTCTTTAGCGTATCCAGCCCCTCCGCCTATTCAGGCCAATCAGGAACTGTGCGATAAAATTGCGAATTTTTTCTTTGACAAAGTAGATGCCATCTTTTCTTCATTCACTGGCTCTGGAAGCAAGACCTCCGCCAAATACTTACTGGACTCTGAGACAGGAAAAAGCTCCGGGTCACAGTTAGTCAAGTTCGCTGCAAGTACCACCCTAGACATTTCTAATTTACTTTTGAAGGTGAAAACGGGCTCGCTCTCAGTCTCGTTTTTAAAATTAGCAGCGGAGCCTGTCGTTTTTACCCTGACCTCCATTATAAATGGCATGTTTACAGAAGGATATTTCCCCAAACTGTGGAAAGAAGCATCTATACTGCCCTTGCTCAAAAAGCCGAGTCTAGATCCTAAGGATGTGAATAATTTTAGACCTATATCCAGACTCCCACTTCCTGCAAAAATCGCAGAGAAAATCATGAATGAACAACTTAGTTCCTTCATGGAAGAAGCTCAGGTACTAGACTCTACTCAATATGGCTTTCGCAGTGGCCATAGTACGGAAACTGCGCTACTCAAATCTACAGAGGAGATCAGGGCCATTCTTGATCAGGGAGGAAAAGCAGCTATGATTATGCTGGACCTCTCCGCGGCCTTTGATACGGTCCATCACGCATTGCTGATGGACCGGCTGCGAGAGATTGGAGTACAGGGCTCGGCATGGAAACTACTTAAATCATTTCTGTCTGACAGACGACAGTCACCCTAGGCGAATTTTCAACCAAACCGTAATCCCTGCCATGTGGGGTCCCCCAGGGGTCGTCCATAAGCCCGACACTTTTTAACATCTACATGTCGCTACTGGCTCCCCTGATTGAATCATTTGGTTTCAATTTGACCTCATATGCAGACGACACCCAAATTGTGGTGTCGTTAAGGTCAGGAGAGTTGCAGGGAACGGCATCCAGACTTCATGACTGCATGATAGCGGTGGACAACTGGATGGCACAAAACTGTCTCAAACTGAACTCCAGTAAGACGGAGGTAGTATTGTTCAGTAATGACGCCAATTTCTGGACCCCGGCGTGTTGGCCTGACACACTAGGTCCTCTTCCCACCCCTGTTAAAAAGGCAAAAAATTTGGGAGTCTGGATTGACAAACTTAGCCTCAAGGACCAGGTGAATGCAGTGGTCTCTTCCACCTCCTATATTCTAAAAGCTTGTAAGAAAATCATGCCAGTTTTGCCTCAAGATAGCCATCAGTTATATATCACTGCTTTAGTGATGTCCAGACTGGATTATTGTAACAGTCTACATGTCAATATCCAGGAAGGACTGATGAATAAATTGCAACTTGTGCAGAACGCAGCGGCCAGATTGTCGACTGGGACTCCAAAACACGCCTCCATCTCAGCTGAGATCAGAAGGTTTCACTGGTTGCCGGTGCGCAACCGGGTGCAGTTTAAGGCTCTGTGTACAGTACACAAAGCCCTTTATAGAACCGGGCCTAACCAAAATGCAATTCCAATGGTATTTACCAACTAGATGTCTACGCTCTTCAGAAGCTAAACTGGTGTCTGTGCCTTTTGCTAAAAAAGCTAATGGGGTGGAAGAAGTTTTGTGGTTGGTGCAGCCAAGGCATGGAATGGCCTCCCGCTGCATCTTAGAGCCTTGCCAAGCCTGCTTGCCTTTAGAAAGGCTTTGAAGACTTGGCTCTTTAGTATCTAGTCTTTTTACCCTTTTTCGTTCAGGACTCTTGTAGGACTTCATGTAGCGCCAGGACACCTTCGGGTAGCAGTTCGCGCTTTAGAAATGTCAATAACATAAACATTAACTCCCATTCGAAGACGTCTTAAGACAAAGATCACTGCCCAGGTGTGGCCACTGAACCTTTATGAAGTAGACTCAGCAAAATGTAGATGTTCCATTTAGAAATGTATGTGACATCTGACACACATAAGTAATAAGATTGTAAAGCCAGGCTGCAGCTCCCTGCTGCGGGGAATGATGGGGAAATTGACAGGTTGTATGGTATGGTGGTTGTTTCTGCCATCGCCTACCTTTGGGGAAATGCAGTCCTGATGGTGTCTTCACTCAGATAGAAAGCCAGCAGAGATTCTTCACTTGTATTTGACAATCATTTTCCCTTGAAGAAAAACAAAACTGTAATTAGTCTGCCGATTTGACTGTGCTCAAAATAGCTAGTACCTAGAACTGCCTGGAAGCCAATGTAAATTACAGTGATTACGCTTCTTCAGCAATATTTGCCCGTCCTGAAACTGGCTTATAGCTTCAAGTGAAGGTGTTTGTGGCCTACAGCGATGCGTGCAATGAGGTGGATGTCTCAAAAGAACTGGACCGTGTACATTGGTGAATAGGAAGCTTATGATGCTTTTTAGCATTTATATAATAATAATGATGGTCCTACTCTCACAGAAGCCGATCATCAAAAGAAGAGAAATTGCCATGTTACGACAGCTACAAGTTAAGGGCAGGTAAAGTTTCACAAACTGTTTCTTCTGGTCCATTTTCAACCACAAGCTGTTTTCTTTCCCACCAAGAGACCCTCTTTGTGCTTGTTCTTAACCTCTATACATCTACATTGTTTTTCACTCACTCCCTTGTCCGGAAGGTTCCTTCACCCTCTTCATGCTCTGTTAAACAGCATTTCTGTCAGCTTCAAGCCATGATATCAGTCCTCAAACCAATTTTACAAAGATGAATACTTTTCCATGGTCTGCGAGGCAGGGGTTCTGGTGGGCGATGCAAGTGTTCTAGGCGACTGCCTGAGTATTCGAATGGCCAACGGCATGCCTGGGGGGGGGGGGGTGGATGGGGTGGGGGACTTTGTTGGGGTGTTTGAAGACCGGAGGGGTGGGATGGATATTGGGAGTTTTCTACTTGAATCTGTTTATTGGACTGTAACGTGTGGAGGAGAGCCGAGCTGTATGCTGAATCGACTACGGGAGGGAAGTGGGGGGCCAGTAGAATGCTCCTGGGGGCTCCTTGATGGGACTCTTGATTGCAGCCAGTTCTGGGAGGACCTCAGGAATGCTAATGTCTGTAATTGTAATGCATATTGCCTTCTCAACTGCTTCTCTGTACTGCCCATGGGGCTGTCCATATGGCTTCTTCCGAAAATCAATAAAAATTTGCTACAAAAAAAAAGAAAATGAATACTTTTCCATGTTGCAGGATTTACACCCTTGAGTATTCTTCGGCATCGCCCAGGACATTCGAATAAAGCATCTCAAAGAGTCTCACGCATACTATCACTGGGTTTATTGTGGAAATATTGTGTATTGCCACTGGATTCAAGCTAGCCTGGCTGATGAAGGGTGTTACCCAGAATCTGGTCCCAGTATGCTTGTTTCCGGTTCAGGGAAGACCTGGCTTGGCAGTTCGGGCTGGACTGTTCCCATGAGGCACAGGGTCAAGACTGATTTGCATATAGCTGTGTCTGAACTGGGGTGGCGAAGTGAGCTAAAGAATGATGATGGATTCAACCCAGATCTGTGACTGAGGGTGAGTGCCTGAAAAGTTTCAGCGCTCCGTCCATCATCTCATGTTTGCTTTGTTCGCCCTAAGTTGACAGGGTATGCCCAGACGTGGATACCTTGCTCACTTTGCCACTGGATTCAAGCTAGCCTGGCTGATGAAGGGTGTTACCCAGAAACCGGTCCCAGGATGCTTGTTTCCGGTTCAGGGAAGACCTGACTTGGCAGTTTGGGCCAGACTGTTCCCATGAGGCACAGGGTCAAGACTGATTTGCATATAGCTGGGTCTGAACTGAGGTGGCGAAGTGAGCTAAAGAATGATGATGGATTCAACCCAGATCTGTGACTGGGGGTGAGTGTCTGAAAAGTTTCAGCGCTCCGTCCATCATCTCCTTGTGTTTGCTTTAATATTGTGTAAGTTTACATGTTAACATCATTGGCAAATCTACTGATTCCAGTACATAACATATACTTTGTGGGACATGGATCAGCCCCTTGCTTATGAATGGATGAGAAAAGTGAAAGTAAAATGCGCTGAGCGGCTCATTTTACTATCACGCTGTGAAATTCCTAGGGCTACTTCATAACAAATTATAAAACCATAATAATATAAATGATGATAGTGACACTGAAATTAGAAAATTACAAAAAGTTTTTTTTAATAGAAAATTACTACATAAAATACAAAGGCCTGATATGCGTTCTTAATAGATACATAATTTATATGGCCTTCATGAGGAAGTTAATCACTTTCACATATTTTATCTTTTCTTCTATTTCCTAATGTCTATATGACATAATAAGAATCAAATTAGTTAAAAAGACTGGGTGGTTTCCAAGATGTCTCAACGCGCGTTTCGGCAGTAGAACTGCCTTCTTCAGGAGAGCCACCTCCACTTACAATTTCTGATAAAAACATACAAAAGCTCTAAAATAGGGTAATCGTGTCACTAAAATATATACAAACAAAACCTATTTATGTATGTACAGACCAATTATGACAGTACATAGTCCACATTTCGAATTATTGAATAAATGAATTTAGAGTTGTCAGAACAATACATTTAGGTAGAACACTACAAAAATTACCATTAGACTTAGAACATGAATAGAGCTATATGCTTAGAGAAACATATAAATCTTAGAATAACAGACCTTCAGAGAAACTATCAGTCATAATAATATAACATAACAGAGTAAATGTTTATGCAGGGGATGATGATGCCTGTATATGACTTGAAAGAAATCCAAAGGAAGAAAAAAAAGATAAGTACCAAAAGCCTGTGGTGATAAGCATATATCAAGAGTATAGTGAAAAACAGGCACTAAGTGAGAGAAGATGAAGATATTAAAACACTATAGTCAGGAAACACCCATCAAACCTCCAAGAAAAAGATGTGTCTCATGCAAGAGTGGTAGAGAATGAAAAAAGATTAGCAACTATCTTACCATCGTGCGAAATACGAAAGCCTGATAGCAGGTTTGCAAGGGATCCCCAACTCTTGAATTAACGTATCCCAAACAATGGTTAAAAAACCTGCAGGAGAAAGAGTCTAATGAAGATTCAACGATAAAGACCCAGGAGTTGTCCATGAATAATATCCGGAAAAATGCTCAAATTACCATAAGGTTCAGTCCCAGCAAAATTAATACTAATAAGATGGTCCAAAAAAGGTCACATGAGGAGTTCCCTATGTGTACCTAGAAAAGCAATAACATAATTGCTGTCATAAAATCATCCACTAGCTGTAAACAGCAAACTAAATCGATGGAATAATAAAAGAAATACCTTGAGTAATGATGGGGTACGATAATTGGATGGGCTGGTATTCTTAGAATATCAAGTATAAGAGTTCTATAGAAATAAAACATGAAAATTATGAAGAAAAGTGGCGCTGACTAAAATTAGTCTGGTGCCAAAAAGATAATGAAACCCAAAACGGCCTGACTTCCAGCAAACATGGTAATGTATATCGATATAAATGAAATGATGCATCACTTGACCATGTATATAACAATAGTGTCGCGCCGATACTCTAAAGTATTCCATCATATATGAAAGTTATGGAAAAAGCATACAGCAGTATGTTCGTATATCAGATAAATGCAACCACTACCTTGAACTTGTCATGGAAAAGGTGCCGGGCGGACTGTGATTCCCTTGATATAACAGTACGAATTCTGTGTAAAGAAACAAAATTCGAACACTAAAAAACCATGATCCGGTCTGAAGTCTGCCTAATAACACAAACTATAGAGAGTAAATATAACTCGTAACACGGATAAATTGGAAATAAAGAGAGTTTACACGGAGAAACTAGAAGCAAAAAATTGCTCGTACGCTATGGGGTTGCTAGAAACAGCATTAACGATAAAGGACGACAATGACAGAGACAATATGTCTCAAACATTTTTGAACAGGGTGTTGATTACCTTCACGTCGATAAAGCTATGCAGACAGCCCAAACGATGTCTTGCCGTGACGGGATGGTCAGGAAAATGAACCGAACCGAAGCAGTATCGGAGCTGATGCTTTTAAATGCAATGTCTCACATCACGTGAAAATCACGTGACAATGCGAGCGTCAAAAAGAAAGAAATAACCGCGGCCATATTTAAATGTGCAAATACGGCCAGCTCAGTTGAATGTAAAGTGTCATACCAATAAACAACATAATAAGAGTGAAAAGACACCAAGGGCTAAGTACACATAAGAATTATGAGCACTAATGTTAGGATAATGGTAAAAATAACCAAAAAAGCAAAAAACGATCCTAATCAGCTCAAGATCTACCAAACCAATGGTCAATAATGAAGATCTGAAAAATAGCAATGATGATAAAGAGCACACGATAATGGATGATAATGACACGCATGATGTTCATAAAACGTAAAATCTAAATGAATACAGAAAATGACCACAAATAATGACAAAAATAGAAAAAGCTTTAGAAAACCCTATAAACCAGATATATTGTTAAATGCAAATATGTTGACAAAACAAATAAATCGAGAAATTAACTAAGGAGCTAGAATGCAACCCCATAACGATAAACATAACCAACCATAAGATATAGACAATACTGGTGTGTTGTCATAGAATGAAATATAAACAGTATCCGATTGGGGAAATGCTCGTATATGAGGGATGCTCAACAGTGACATGTCAATGGTAGAGGCAACCAGTTGAAGCTAAGGATACACAACTGAAATATCCAATATCACCAGAGTGGCACCAACGCTAAAAATTACTAAAGAATGGAAACAAGGCAGAAATCGTCTAACTATTGTTGTAACGTATAGCTTGGTCCCAGGGAATTTCTAGATTTAGTCCATGGACATGGGTGTCCAAAGTAAAAATCCAATATACCTCCCTGCGTTTCCTAATGGCCTCAGTATCTAAGCCTTTGTTGTTACTGATTTTTTCTAAAATTAACCATTTGATGTCCTCTTGTGAATGTTTCAAATCCTTATAGTGTTTTACTAGGGGTGCTGTACTTTTGTTGGTTTTAATGGCTGCTCGATGTTCAGTCAAACGTGTAGAGAATTGTCGTGCAGTTTCACCTACATAACCCTTCTCACACGGACAAATCAGCAAATACACTACATTGTCTGTTTTACAATTGGTAAAAGTTTTTAATTGTATTTCTTTTTTGTGAAAGATGTATTTATCAGTAACAATAGCTCCATTGCATGCCTTACAATGTGCACATTTGTGATTACCTGATATGGGGTACTGACTACCAATGGTCTTCTGTACAAAAGTAGACTTCGTTTTTATTCTAGAGTTAACGACCAGATCTCGGAGGTTCTTATTACGTCTATGTGTATACATCGGACGTGGTAATGCAGTTGGATGGTCAGCATTGATAAGTATGTGCCATTGGGCATTAATGATCTGACGTATTTTTTCATTAAAAATGGAGTGTCGAGTAACACAGACTAATTTCAGTTCTTCATTTTTAGTGTGTGTCTGTAACAAGTGATCACGGTCATAGAAACGGGCTCTTTTGTATGCTTCCCTAATTAATCTTCTGGGATAGCCACGATTCATAAATTTTTGTTTCATGGCCAATGCTCTTAAATCAAAGTCATATAGGCTGGTGCAATTGCGCCTAAGCCTAAGAAACTGACCCAGAGGAATGCTCGCTTTTTGACATTGCGGATGGTAGCTAGAAAAATGCAACAAAGTGTTTCTGGCCGTTGGTTTAACATGGAGGTCGACTTCTAATATAGAGTCCACCTCCTTGATCTCCAAGTCCAGAAACTCTATGCTGCGTTCCTTGATGTTAGCCGTGAATCGTAAGTTTGTATCGCATAGGTTGATCCATGCAAGAAATTCCTGAAGTTTGACTGGGTCATCATTCCAAATAAACAGAATGTCGTCGATATAACGTGACCAATGTTGTATCGACTCGTAAAAAGGGGCCACCTCATTAAAGATGTAAAGATGTTCAAAATGTGCCATGTATATATTTGCCACTGTGGGGGCACAAGATGCCCCCATGCTGACGCCCTTAATCTGTTTATACAGGTCTCCATTAAATTCAAAAGTATTCTCTTCTAAAATAATTTGTAGAAGGTCAATGATAAAAGATACATCACAATCAATGGAGTGAGTGTGAATAAACCACTCAACAGCTGTTAATGCTTCCAGCTGTGGAATATTGCTGTAAAGCGACTCTGTCTAGGGACACCAAGGTATCCCTATTGATGTTAAATGGTAGACCTTCTATCTTGTTAATCATGTCTTTGGTATCTTTGACATGTGAAGGAGATTTAGATATATGGGAACAAAGAATTTGGTCAATGTATTTAGAAATAGGTTCCGTTACTGAGCCTATGGTGGTAACAATTGGACAGTATGGAGGATTACTACTGTTTTTATGGATCTTAGGGACCCCATAAACACTAGCCATCCGAGGTAAGGATATATTCATAAAGTCATGTTCTTGTTGACTAATGACACCTTGTTCCTCAGCTCTCTTTGTCAAAATTTGTATTTTACGTTGCACTCTGCTATCTGCATTTTACTATCACTGCATCCGTGCTCAGGGGCATATGTCACACCTCAAACAGTAATTTGCTTGGGGGAAGTATCGTTGGAAAGGGGAGAATCTCCGCTTTCCAATGCTATCTTAACCCCGTAGATCCCAGCAGTGATCTTTCCCCTAGACATCCGGTATTTTTGCCCCTTGGGCAAGGGCTTGTGCTCCTCCCAAGCCCCTCTCTCCAAGGTTTAGTCTGTTTGCCCCCCAGGGGGACAGATGAGGGTGATTGCCCCCAATCTCCCCCTTGGAGGTAGATAGACCACTATACACCAGGGAAGATATATGTAGAAAAAAAACATGGGGGTGAGGCCTGCCCACCAGGGGCCTGATCAAGTGCCCACCACAAAAAATGGTGCCACAGTCTTTCTGCCCCATGATTGGATGTTTGCCCCAATCTTCCTCCCCTGGGGGAACGGGGGTTGTGTAAGGGTGGATTTAAACAAAGAAAACCTAGTGGTGGGGGCTGCCCACCATGGGCATCCCCAACCCCCAAAAAGGGTGCGACAGTCTTTCTGTCCACCCCACAGAAGTCCCACTGCTGGCACTCCCATTGGCCCTGGTTTGATCTGTTCCTGTTGCAGGCACTAGACCCAACCACACAAGTGTGTGGATCCCTGCTGATTCTGGAAATTCATGGCACAGAAATGCAAGGAAAATGTGTGATTTTAGGCAAAATTTGAGGTTTGCAGTCACAAAAATGACTGTGGTTGGTAGGTTTCCATGAGTGGTGGCTGAGCTCGACACCAAATACCACAGATACCTCTACCGCCGATCTTTCAATGTAGCGTTTTAGGGCCATTTGTGTAGCAGTCTCTTGGCCCACCCACACTAATAGTGTACCATTGGCCCACCGACACTAATAGTGTATTTAAAAAAATGTATGTAGAAAAAGTCCATTACATATATCAATCACAATTAGCAACAATAAAGTTTTTAAAGATTGACCCAAAAAATGGAGGTATACATATAAAAATCATCAAAATCCCATGATTCCATAAAAAAAGACAGAAATCACGAACCATCTGAAACAAAATTCATTACAACATACAATCACGTCGTATTCAGGCAAAGCACCCCAGATTTCCAAACCTTTTTCCTAGCCAAAAATTCTTGAAACATACAGGTTATCAAGCTGTTTCACATGTTTCATCTTGCTTAACCATTGACTGAAAGTAGGCACCTCAGTAGATTTACTTTTTTGTGAAATTAATAATCTAGCAATCAGTGACACAATGATCACAAATTGCTGTTGCCATACAGTAATTTGCCTAGATTGTGGGGTCATTCCAAACAGGGCCCCAAAAGGGTCTGGCCGTAAATTCACCTGAAGCTTATGGCTAACGAATTGGAATATTTGCTTCCAAAAGTGGCAAAGAGATGGACATGTGAAACATATATGCAGCCAATCGCCCTTAGCATTGCCACATCTAAAACATGCAGCTTAACCAGTAGAATACATATTTTGACTTCGATACAGGGTATAGTACAACATTCATTTTGAAAAGGACATCCTTTTATAATTATCTCAGCAAATGAATTTATGGGACACTTGATTATACCATGCCCACGAATGCCACTCGATCTTGCAGTTTGTGGGGGCCGTAACACTGACTAGAAACGAAGATGCCACTTCCCATAATTTCTGATACAATTGATGTACCAGTTGCCTATACCTTTAAGACATATTACAAAATAGGCTTTGATAATATTCTCTGCTATCTTACTGGAGGCCTCTCTGCTCTCTCGAAGGAAATAGCTAATTTGCAAATAGATGAATACTAGTTTGGGGGTAATAGCGGGGTGATTGGAGACTAGCTGTTGCCAGGATTTTTCTTCGCCGACTAGCATGAAATCTCTTAAGTTTACGATACCGCGTCCTGTCCCAGTCCTCTATGGCCGAAGCCATTAACTGTACGCCTAGCATGTGACAATCTCTTAATCGTAGAGACGTATGAAACTGGGGAATCTGAAACTCATGCCTTATCCTCTCAAATCTAAAAGCCAAAACATGAGGTAGCTTGTATCTGGGTCGCCTCAGCAGCCTTGGTATCCTTAGGAAAAAGGGAAGATTGACATCTACCTCACTTAACATCATTGTAAGATAAAAATAATTAGAGTGAGCATTAGTGGTTGTTGCTCGAACTTCCAATCCAGAAAGGCAGGCTGATAGTACATTTTGATTCATGGAAGTGCCAGCCCTCCATCTTCTACATTTAACTCTACTGTCTTCAGATTGGTACAAGACTTTTTTTACCCAGCCATAAGAAGTGGCATATCATTTGGTCAACCTCATCAAAGAATGTTTGATTGAATTTTGATCATAGCATTTGAAAAAATGAACCCACAAAAAAGGGGAGAATAACCATTTTGATTAGTGCAGCCCGGCCAATAATGGTGAGGGCCAATGAATGCCATTGGTGGAGTAGCCCGCAAGCCTTTTTCAAAGTGATAGTATATTTTAAGTGAAATAGGTCCGCAAAGTTGGTTGTGACATGGATCCCCAGATATCTAATGGGATGAGTATGGGAATAATGCGTCCTTATTTGGACAGGAAGAACTGAAGGGGTGCAATTGAATAGCAGGGCTTCAGACTTTATATGATTGATGTTATACCCGCCAATGCCTGTTCACTCTTTGATCTTAGCGAACGCATTTGGGATAGTTTGCTCATCGGCAGCCAAATATAATGTCATCCGCAAAAAGTTTTAAGTTTGCTGCGCTGTTGACTGGAGTCATTATGTGCACGTCATTCCTTAATGCTGCTGCCAAAGGCTCAATAAAACGAACAAAGAAACAGTGACATAGGGCACCCTTGTCTCGTTCTTTTTCTCCTTTAGCGTCAGTTTTCTTATACAGATTGTGCAGCAGATGTACCAATTTCAGGGGGAACCCGAATTTCATTAATATAGCAAACAAAACCTCCCACTGGACTAGATCGAAGGCTTTTTCAGCATCTAACATGATGATTGCTGCCTTGATGCTTTTCACTGATTAGTAATCAATAGCATGCACCACATAGTATTAGTGGAGATCAATCTATTTGGTAAGAAGCCATTTTGATCAGGGTGGACCAAAATCTGTGCTAAAGGGGCCAGTCTGTTCGTAATTATTTTGGCGCAAATTTTATTTTTAATAGATTATGTTGTGATGTTTTGGAGATGTGTGGGAACACTAGGTGGTAGGAACTTTGTGGATCCCCGCAGATTCTGGAACTTTCCTGCAAAGAAATGTAAGGGAGATGCTTGTATGTAGCCAATGTTGTAGGTTTGCAGGGCATTGTGAGTAAGACAAGGGCATGGGATCCAAGCGAGGCACACCATCCTGAGCTTCCCCAGTTGTTTAGTTGTCAGACATGTCTGAGTTTGGTAGGTTTCCCAAGCTGGCGCCCGATTCCTGGCGCAAAAATTGCTCTGCCCCACTTCCAAATCAGGTCATGTTTTGACCGGAAATGTTGATGTCTCCACATTGTTTTTTGGGTCTTTTACTGTTGCAGGTACTAGAACTAGGCCCACCCACACAAGTGTACTTTTTTATCGGGAAACATAGGGGAACGCTGGGTGGTAGAACATTTGTGGCTCCCGCAGATTCCAGAACTTTCCTCTCACAGAAGTATGAGGAAAATATATTTTCAGCTGAAATTTGAGGGTTTGCAAGGGCTTCTGGGTAAGACAGCCTGGTGAGAGCCATACAAGTCACCCCACCCTGGACTCACCTGGGTGTCTAGTTATCAGAAATGTGTGGGTTTGGTAGGTTTCACTAGGTGCCGGCTGAGATAGGGCTCAAAATCCACAGCTACTCAAATTGCAAAACAAAAAGGTTGTTTTTGAGATGAAATATCTGGTCTGTGCATTTTGGTTCCTTCCTGTTGTGGCCATTAGACCCACCCACACAAGTGAAGTACCGTTTTTATTAGGAAACCAGGGGGAATGCTGGGTGGTAGGAAATTTGTGGTTCCCTGCAGATTCCAATACTTTGTCACTCAAATGTGAGGAATATGTGTATGTTTTAGATGAAATCTGAGGTTTCCAAGCGCTTCTGGGTAAGGCAACCTGGTGATAGCCACACAAGTCACCCCACCTTGGACTCCACTGGGTGTCTAGTTTTCAGAAATGTGTGAATTTGGTAAGTTTCCCTAGGTGCTGGCTGAGCTAGGCCCCAAAATTCACAACTACCTAAATTTCACAAAAAGGAGCGCTTTTGAGTGGAAACATTTGATGTGTCCATGTTAAGTTTGGGCCCTTTTCTGTTGCGGGTGCTAGGTCCACCCTTACAAGTGAGGTACTGTTTCTATCGGGAGGTGTGTGAGAACACAGAATAGTAGAACATTTGTTATCACCAATTGGATTTCTCTACATTTGTGACTTCCAAATGTAAGCCAGTGTGCAAGAAAGACATTTTGCGAAATGTCCTCGGAATCACATGAAAGTATGGGTAACCTCAAATTCAGAGGTGTGCAAATAACCACTGCTCCAAAGCTCAGTATCTGGTGTACATTTCAGAAATGCATAGGTTTCCTTAACATCCATTTTTCACTATTTATTTTTTTAACATATGAACTTCTCTATATTCAGTACACAATGAAAAACCATTGTCTGGTGCAGCTCAATTGTTGGCTTTGTGTACCTCGGGTTCTTGGGCAACCTTCAAACCCTATATATATCCCCACGACCAGAAGGGTCTAGCGGACGTAAAGGTATACTTCTTTTGTAAAGCCGCCATTGTGACAAGAAGTTACAGATTAAAACGTCATAAATGGCTGTTTTTTTTCATTCTCATTTTCAATATTTTATTTCAACAGTTTCTTTGGGAAAACCTTGAGGGATCTATGCAAATAACCTCTTGCTGAATTCAGAATTTTGTCTACTTTTCATAAATCTGTAGCTTTTTGGGATCACTCATGAGTTTTGCAACTGTTTCTGCAACAAACAAACTAGGTTGAAATCACAAATGTGAAAAATGCCATAATTGTGTTAAAAAGTAGCTGTGCTTGTTCCTGAAAGTTGGGGAAGATGGTGATATTAGCACAGCAAACCTTTAATTGATGCCATTTCTAGGAAATAAAACAGACACTTTCTTGTGCAGCAGTTTTTACCCAAAATGTAGCTATATTTTGGCTATTTTCTCTGCCCCCTAAGGGGATACCACAAACCCTGGTTACCCTTAGAGTTCTCATGATGTCTGGGGAACAAATTTGCAAATTGGGCACGGATACTTTATGTGGGGAAAAAAGGTATAGTCTAAGTGCAAAGTACCACAAATAGCCAATTAACAGCTCAGCTCTGGGGTGGAAAAGGCTCAACAGTTATGGGATGAATGTGCATGAAAGTGTCACGATGCACATAAACTTATCCGCTGCTTGGGATGGATTTCTTCAATAGAAAACCCATTGCAAGAGAATCAGCCATGTGTACGCATAAATTCAAATGCGATTGGCAAAAAGCATTGGCAGATCCAAAAGCTTGGCCTTTTTGAACTGAGGCCTTTTGGATTTACAAATGCATGTTTTAATCTCTAACCCACTATTGACCTCCTTTCCTAAATACTATTGATTTTTATATTGCATTCTTTCTGTGATGAGTAGGTAATTCATCTGTGAAAAAGCTTTTTTTTCATTGTCCTGCTGCTGTCACCGTTCCAACCCTATTCCATCTGTAGTTTGTTCTCATCCCTTCGTGCACTTATGCTTCCAATTGCTGGCCTTAATTGATTTTGCTTTTGCAGATATACGTCCCAGTTCCAAATGGTTCTGCATTTCAGAAATAATTAGTTTCAAACCGTTATTGTAAGCAGGGTAAAACCTGAACGTAAACACAGCTGTTGAAATGAAGGAAGTAACCGCCTATGGATATTTCCGATTTAATGATGGCCTAAAAAACTTGTGGATTGTATTAAAAGCTACTTCTTATCTTACATTTGACATTCAATAGGTTTCAGCAACAAGTTGCTATATGTTTCGTTCATTCAGCGCCATATGGTTGATTACATATGCTTTGTATATATTCTAGTTTGCAAGATCATCAAAACTAGATTTCTGCTTTGCTTGCTAGGTATGTTTGTTTCGAGGGAGGAAATGGAACTTCTTGGATGAGTGGCTGTAAGGTAAATGGTTCAATATGAACACAACCATTTTTCTTAGAAGGTTCATTCATATGTGCTGCCTGAGCAGCGGGTCCTGGGTAAACCAAATAGCTTGTCAAAACTGGTGTTGCTAACGGAGCATATACTTAACGGAAATGGGAATAAGAAGAACTTAATCTATTTTAGATGTGTACTCCCCACAAGAGCTACACTTGGGGTTCTGGCCATTGACACAAAACTGAGGCTTGTACCTTGGAGCATGGGAACCTGCACCCAGCCTAGCGGTACTACTGGATGCCTGCCAAAGCCCTTGAGTCACAGTCCATGGAGAAACCAATGGAGCCCTTGCCGCCAGAATGAGTATCTTTTTGCCAATGGAAGTCTTGGCTCCCAGTCACTCAAGAGGTGTGGAAGAAGCCCCACTCTAAGGTGGCTATCAACAAGTCTATATAGAACCTATATTGGGCACGAAAAGACAGTCCTGTTTTTATTGCTAGACTCAAGAAGGGATCCCACTTTCCTTTAAGACTGGTTGTATGAAGTAACCGAATTCAGCCTCGACCATGTCCTTGTGGTTTAAGAGAAGAAACAGGTTTATTCTTTTTTTTCTTTCTTTATTTCTTCTTTCACACTGATTATTCTGTTTTGTAGAGAGGTCAATAGTCCTCATTTGTGTCTCCCGAAATAACCCTGTCACATGAGCATTTACTTTTGAAGATTGTTAGCCTATGTGGATATAAGCATGTTTGCATCCCCTTACTCCAGTGGGTGGGAACTACATTTCCCATCTTCCATCCTTTCAGACACCGCATGCAGCTGACTGAAAATACACACAGACTCCGTTGCTTCACAGTCTGGACACTGCCCAATCGACTGTGTCCAGGATGAATCATCTCTCCACTATTTTACCTTGCCGCGATCCCACAGTTTAATCAGCATCCCGTAGATTAGGTAAAAGGCCTGCACACATCTGCAATCAAGTATTGATCATTTTGCCTCTCACTTCTCTTCTTGTAATACGGAAGTGTTATCTCACTTTCCTAAGTCTTGAGTGGCTGTCCGTTAATCCCTGCCGATCACTAAAATTGCATTTTGGAGCCACAGAAATAGTAGGCTTGGATAATTCCTGATTGATATGTTACTCTATAAAAACATGTAGGTGAGGTGAGTTGTAGCGACTTTGTAAACCATGGCTCATTGGACTGTTTTTTAAATACTCTGTGTTTCTGACTGTTTGAAGGTGTGTTTGCAGTAGAGTGCGACAGTGGTGATGCAATAGTATGCTTAGCCCCAAGAAGTGGTGCTCTACCACCTCTGCAATGAACCTAGCATACAGTTAGGTCAATTTGTGCTCCATGAATGAATTCCACTTGGGACCTTTTCATTTCCAGGAGACGTGCGTGGTGATTAATGTGGTTTTCTGTATAGCATGTTTGTTTGCTCCATAGGTCAAGGTAAGCTGACCTCACACCCAGAAACCAATGCAGAATTCTTTGTTCTAGTTTGCTACCTATGCATGTTAAGATCTCGGACCATAAACATACTTCATTTTTGTGGTCAGAAGAAGGACCTTTGTCATCTTTATGGATGCCTCAGGACCATTTTCTGGCCCATCTCGCATGGGCAAAAACATGTTGACTTTTTGGCAGGTATGGTCATAGCTAGTCCCTCCTGACTGGGAACATGCTTGTAGATAGGGTCATTAAAGCCTGACTTGACTAATAGTTGTTTTAATCTTTTGGAGTGGGGTGCCAATAAATTATATTACCCACCATCACATAATTTTAATACTTGGGCCTGATTTCATTAGTCAGCTTGACATAGGCAGTAAAAAACAGTGGCCAGATGATGAAACACCACACTTCATTAAGGTGAGGGCACTGGGTCCTTTTAATACGGATACTCCATCTTGAAGGCTAACCACTTTGATCTCAACAGACACCTTACAAGAATGTCGTTACTTTTCATAGCTTGAGACGTAGTGGCATTGCTTTTTAGGTCGAGCCTAATGCAGCGCGCAAGCGCTGCTTAGGAGATGACCTCTTGGAATTGGTCTCTCCTTTTTCGAAAACTCGTGCATGTAGTGCACTGTTTTCAATGAGCACTCGTGCATGTACGGCATCTACCTTGCGGGAGCGAGCAGCGGCGCCATCTGTTTCTAATTATCCTGCTCACTCCCGCAAGGTAGATGCCGTCATGCACGAGTGCTTTCACTTAGCCCACAGTGCTTGTTTACATGTGCCTGCTCGCGCTGGCTTTCACTTTCTTGCCGGCTGTTATTCAAGGCACTGGAACATGCCCGGTTGCCTCACTGGAAGGCGGAGGCTCTTTACTAATCCCCCTTGCAGGTTCCACGCTTCCACATAGCTCATAGTAATTGTGAAAAAGTGTGGACGGATGGTGAGACGGGTGTTGCGACGCGCTTGTTTTCTTTGCAGTGCTTTTGTCACTGCATTCTTTCAAATTAAGTTGGTTCCGGTGTTCCCACTTCCTGCGCTCAGATTAGCTAGTCTAACTTTTAATTGTCCTGTGCCTCCTTGCTCACAGAGGCACCCGCTCTCTCCTGGCAATTTTGCCTACTGTGAAATAATATATTACATAATTGTAGTATAGCGTGTGCAACTCAAGGGCAGCTTGTAACTCGTGCCTGAGCTGCTCTGCATACCTCATGTCATACCTTTAAAGTGATTTGTGCTGTGTTTATAACTATGTTTTATAGAGCATGCTGCCAACGAACTAAACTACCTCTTGGCACATTACTGACGACTAGTCAGTCCTATTAGTCGAAAGTTATCAATTTCAGGACTCATTTGCTGTCCTTCTGGCTAAACATATAAACTTCAGACTGCGGGCACACTTCCTAGATAGCTGATCTGCTCACCATGCCATTTTACGGACTTTGTGGCTATTGCGTACGATTCTTTTAGGGCCGCCGGGGGGTGGGGGGGGGCATAGCTACTAGTTTTCTACACCACCACCCGTTTGTCGTAACCACGTGGGTAGCTTGCTTATTAGCAGACCATGCCGTGGTGTGAGCAGATGGCAGAGGTGGGGGTGAGACTGCAAGTGTCCTGCCTACTTAGGCACAGTCAGCCAGTGAAAATACGGTAGCTAACGGGGCTAATTTAATCTGCTTCTCGGCACACAACGCCTGCAGGATTTGACATTGTGCCACGCTACCCACTTTCCCAACACGCCATTTCCCCCCTGGGCCCCGCTGTGCCCTGCGCCCCACCCCCCGCCCCCTAGCTCACTTGCTTCAGATGGGTGGCACAGTGGGGGATGCACTGGCAGAGGCAGATGTGTTTGTTTGACGGAGACAATGTTGTGTGGCTGCAGATGGCACTGCCTGGCAGAGGGCTTTGCTCCCTGACACCCCTGTCACTCCGAGTAGCGCTGGCAGGGAGGGGGCACCTTTCGATCCTCTTTAGAGATGCCGCTCTTCTTTTCATTTTTACATTTTTTTTTTTTAAAGTGCAAAGGAAACTACAATTTTGGCTGATCCGAACAGGACTCATGTAGTCTGCTCACTCTAGGGTTGTGTGGCCAGGATGGTTTCCAGCTACATCGCACACCTTGCCATGTTTTGGCATTTTGCGGTAACTGTTTTGAAGTACGGTGGGGACCCTCACAGCACTATCTGCCCCAAAATCCACAGGTATAGGTTGGGTGCTGCAAACTTCAGCCAAGTTCCTTAAATTGGAAATGAAACGTTTAGAAATGTCACGCCCCTCAGTTATCTGTTTGGCTACTGCAGGAAAGGTTAACTTCCGGTTATTTATATATCGCTTAATAACATTTAACCAGTTTCTAAGCTTTTCTAAGTTCTACATGTAAAGAAACTGAGGCACATGGAGATGACTTACTTTTTCAGGATCACACACTGTTGAGCTATAAAAGTATTGGTACAATAATCACCCCGTCGCTGCCCGTGTAGCAGCTGGTGCACGTGTACCACATTTCAACCTTAAAAACATTACCAAAATCTATGGCTAAACACTTATAAGGTCCCAAAGGCGAGACCTATTGGCTATGCCAATGCTTGTTGATATTATGGTTGTTTGGAACACTGTGCCTCTCTCACCTTTCAAAAATGTTGTCCACCTTCATCCCTTTTTCTGTTGCATGATTCATTTGTATTGCTGCCAGCGCTTTCTACTAGCCATCACTCAGTCTTTGGTGGTGATGGCAGGTTCTGTGGAGTCAGAGGCTTCACCTTCCCACATGGACAAGTATCCAAAATGTCCTATGGCAAAAAGATACATCAATGCAGGTGTCTCCCTCTCGTAGATGTGGCAAAGCCAATGCCATGATGGCAAGCTGCGGTCTACATCTGTGGTTCATGGTTTCTTGTTAAACTCTTCCTCTGCATAGACTGGGACAAGACATTTAGTAGTTTATAAAACTACTTAATAAATGAATAAGGAAATGAAGGTTTGTGCTTAATCTAGGCACACAAACTACTGAACAAAAGCTTTGGATGTCCTGAAACCTCCTATTAGCCTCTAGTGCCGTGTTTGCTGCCCTATTCAAATGTTGGGGGACATGGCTGATAATGTTTCAGCTTTCACCAAAGCTGGGGAAAAAGTAATCAATTTCTTCAATGAGAAGAGTCCTTTCAGTTCTTCCACCTAAGAGATCCTCTTGCAGTGCTTGATAGGCACATTCATAATCAAATCTCGGAGTGCCATTTAAGTGTTACTATCCAAAACATCATCTTTGCAGCCTACTAAAGATTTAAGTCGTCATGTGACCTTTCCGTTAAGCTATCTGCAGCTGCTTCCTCAAGCACACTCCACCATGCCAAGGTTAAGGCTCTTTGGGAGAAATACCAAGTCTGTCCCCCAGATCTCAACAGAGGCGAGCAGGTCCTAGTGACAGCCCTAAGTTCCGTAATCACCTTCTACTCAAGTCATTGTTATCAGTTCACAGGTAGGAGGAACTTTTTCATCCTCCTCTGTTCCTTTTTTGACCTCTCATATTACCACAGATGCGTGTGTATATGCTCTGTATTTCCCCTTTGTGAAAGAGGTACTCATTTCTTGTAAGATAAAGGATAGGCGGAGCTATATGCTTTTTTTTCTAAATACTGTCAACCATTTATTTTTTATTCTTTGTTTTTTTTTTTCATTTGTAGTGAAACAATTGTACATGAACACCATTCTGACACCGCAACTCAGTGCCAATCAAAGAGTACAGATGAAGTCCCTAGCTTAACCCCCCCCCTTTCTTCCCACTGTGATCCATTGAGATTCAGATGTACATGCCTAAGACAGACTAAATAAGTGTTGATCCTTCTTGCATATTCTGGCGCACCCAGTAGCGGCTGGTGTTTGTGACGAGGGGCTGGTGGGGTAAGAGGGGGCGGGGGGGGGGCATAGGGGTCACGAAGGGAGGGGGCAAAATAAAAATAATTTTAAAAAGCTTACCTTCAGCCGGCTGTGTTGCGCTTCAGGCGCACAGGCTCCCAGCCTGCCCTGCGGCCAATCCTGAAGCTGCTCTCACGAGAGCAGCTTCAGGATTGGCTGGAGCACCCTCGATTAGCACTCCAGGACAGACTGGGAGCCTGTGCCTGCTCTCTCCAACCCAGCAATGCAGCTGGGGTTGGAGAGAGCTTCACTGCCCATGACGGTTTGGCCGGCCTGAGACAGCCTGCCAAACTGTCATGCGCAGTGAGGGGAGTGCACTACCAATCACCTCAGTTCTGTCACCCCCCTCCCCCCAGGCCCGCCCCCAAAACTCAGCTGGAAAGGAGAAATACGAGTGTTTTATTTTTTATTTCCTGCCTTTTGGGGGGAGTGGGGTGACGCTCCTCTGCCACAGCGGAGGAGCTGCCGCTGGACCCACCCCCTCGTAGTCCTCACCCTCCCGTGACCCCGCTGCAGCTTGCCTGATGCAACCCCCTATGTGTCCCGTAGCTAACCTGTACCTCTGGGATCCCAGGTCTTCTCAAACTTTTTCTTCCAACCTCTACCCTTGTATACCTCTCGCTCAAGGTCTTTACATCGTTCCATCCCCACTTCCCATTCTCTGAGCGATGGGGGGGGGGGGGAGGGGGCAGGGGTCCCGGGTCCCATTTCTGGTTGATGTCCCTTGTTACCATCATAAATCCCATATTCACCAGAATCTTCTGGCATTCTATGAGGTCTGAGGGTCCCCACACTCGTATTAAAGCCGTTTGAGATGTCAACTCGATGGCCACTCCAACCATTCCCTCCAGGAATCTCGGCACCTGCTCCTAAAAGGGGCCGATATAAGGGCAGTACCACCAGCTATGAATGAATGTACCATCTATACCACACTTCCGAAGGCAATGGGCGTCACCCACTCTCCCAGTTTTATGACTCAATGTTAAAGTGTAGTACGTCCTGTGTGTAGGAATTTTAGCTGAATTAGCTGGCAGCTGGCCTTAATTGCAACTTCCGTTGGGAACCTCAATGCCTCCTGCCAGTCCTCGTCATCAATTTCCCTTATGTCCTGTTCCTACCTATCTTTGAGGTGTGTTAATGCCCCTTGTGTATTCTGAAGTATTGTGCATTATGTCAAAGATACAAGTTTGTGTTGGACTCGCTCATCTAGCAGCCTCCTCTCCTACAGGTATTACTCCTGTGTCTCCTCCTTTTTATCTATGCTCCTATTGAGCGCATGCCATAGTTGTCTGTACTTCAGCCATTGATCAGTCGGCATTTGATGATCCCCTTGGAGGTGTTCAAAAGGAACCACTCCGTTAGCATCCCAGACAACAGCGAGCGTGGAGATACCCGTCGCATCCCAGCCCTGAAAGCTCTTCGAGGCAGCCACTTGTCTGTCTTGTGCCTTCCCATATTGGTGTGCGGGGGTAAGTCCCGTATCCCATTGCATCTCCTGAAGCCGTCTTCTCCACACCGCTGGAACTTTGATCGTCACTAGGCATGCCCAATTTTTCAGTTTGCCCCCATAGAACACGTGCCCATTACTCTGGTCACCCATTTTCCATCGGTCCACTCGATCCGCCTGATCTTACCTGTCTACATACACCCAGGCATTCTCCGTACTAACCTGCGCTGCCTCATAATATTTTTTAACATTAGGGAGCACAGTGCCTGCTTCAAATTTAGAACGTTTTAGGGCCTTCATTGCTATTCGGGGTTGTCCTCCCACCCAAAGTAGTGTCCGGACAAGGGCGCCCACCCAAGCAAAGAAAGTTTTCGGTATCAGATGGGGACTATTCTGCAGCACATATAACACCTGCAGGGCTAAAAAAATCATAAAAATTTTACTAGGCCTGCAGGTCTAGTAATTTGAATAATCTACTTGATCTAACTGTAATGCACTTGACCCATGAACTGGTCTCAAATTGTGTGATCCTAAGCAAATATTTTGTCTTATTGAGCCACCTTTTCTTCATTATAACTTAAGAGAGCACCTTCAAATAGGCAAGTTCACTATTTTTGCTGTACAAAAAAACTCTTAATTTACTAGACTAAACATTTGCTCCATGCATAATAAGAATAAAGCCCACATATAGGGTACACATGATCCCTGGCTTGCCTCATTGTTCACAAATAGCATTGTCATCTGGGCAGGAGCAGGAATATTTCCCAGTTCATGTTTAAAAACTCACTTTTCATAACTAAAGCATGATGTGGTAGTCATTTACAGACAGCACATTTTCCATTGAAATGGCAACAAAACTTTCCCACTAACATGTAGTTTTACTGATAAAACTATATGGCGCGTAAACAATGTTTGGAAATTGGGTTTTAGCGAAAAGTTTAAATTTGCACATCACCAAGTAAAGTGTTCTGATTTGTTTTGATCCTATAAGAATCTTTTTTGCCCCACAGAATTGCAAAAAATGTGTCTTCATAACTAGTTAAATAAATTTGAAATGTTTGAACAGTTCACTTATTAGATTTTTGTAGTATTGTGTTAGGAAAAAAAAGTCTGAAATCCTACTGCCTTTCATTTCACATGTTTTGCACAGACAGTTCACTTTACAAAATCCTCTAACTTCAGTCACAGAAAGAAAAGTAAATGTAGGAAGACCAACTGACTTTTGACGTCTGTCTCTGAAAGCCAAGCAAATGTGACAAGATAAAAAGATTCAAAGGCATCTTTATTGCTCATTCACTCTTTGTGAGCAAGCACAACATCTGTTGTCAGCTCGCCAGAACATGCTAGTAGGTTCTAAAAATATCTTGTCCTGATTAAATCTGGCTCGCCATAGCAAGTGGATTTTTTGAGACCTGAACCGGGGGAGAGCAATCTTTTTAAACATGGCTGCCTTGCCTAACAGGGACAGCAGTAACGTGCACCAGTGTTTAACGTCACCTTCCGGCCTCTGAATCAGCGGGTGGAGGTTGAGCTCGGTGTATGGCACGACATCCCTAGCGATCTATATGTCCAAATACTTGAACCTGTGGGGTTCCACTCTCAAGGGCAGCAGAGTTTGCTGCCTCCAACCACCACCCAGTTAATTGCGAATCCCGAGAATTCACCAAATACGTGGAATAATTCACAAACACGAACTAGGATTGTTCCGTATTCGCCAGGTAAAGTAGCATATCGTCTGCATAGAGCAATATTCTTTCTTCCCAACTTGAGTCTCCCGTTCAACCCCAAATTTGTGCATCTGTCCTCATGAGTTTCGCCAGGGGTTCCACTGCCAGCGCGAAAAGCATTGGCGAGAGGGGACAACCCTATCTCGTGCCCTTTCCAATAGGGAACTCCCCTGAGAGGCAGCCGTTGACTTATATCCTGGCTCCTTATAGAACAAATTAACCCAGGTAGTATAGTGAGATCCAAATCCAATTATTTCCAGAAGTAGAAACAGGAAGGGCCACTCCACCGAATTGAACGCCTTGTTGGTGTCCAATAACTCAATGGCCCAGGTCCCCCTCCCCTCTCTGCGCCTGGCTGTGCTCTGTTATGGAGGCTCTGCAGGTTAAGTTTTGTCGAGCGATATGGCATAAAGCCCGTCTGGTCTGCATGGACCAGGTCAGTCACCACAGCACGTAATCTGTTGGGCAGCACTTTGAGTAATGAAATAGGTCTGTATGAATTGCAGTTGTTTTTGGGTTTCCCCGCCTTGCCCATGAGGACAGTGGTTGCCATGTGTAAATCTGCTGGCAGCGTCCCAATGCGACGAGCGTCACATTACATGGAAAGCAGCGGTTTAGTCACTCGACTCGCCATTTTGCAGAAGAATTCTATGGGTGGCCCACTCGGGCCAGGGATCTACCCTGCATGCATCTGAGCCAGTGCCACTGTGCTTTCTGACTCTGTGATATCCACCTCCAGCGTTTCCTGTTGGGCTAGACTCCGCTTTTTAACTGGGCAGTCATGCACAAATCTCATCTCTCCCTCCGAGCCTCTACCCTGGGATCATAAATGGCAGCCATATAGGCCGCAAATGCTGCTGCAATTTGTCTACTGCCCCTCAGTCTCCTCTGTCTCCAGCTGAAGCTCCGGGACATGCTTGCTTTCTCATTCCCTGCTACCTATCCAAGCTAACAGTTTACCGGCTTCGTAAATTCACTTCTGCTTAGCAACCCCCTGCACTCTATGCATTTGTGTTCTAGGCTTTGTTTAAGAGGTGCTGTGGAATGAGTATTGTGTTCCCTCTCTAATGTCTCCAGCTCATGTTCCAATGTCTCTAGGCTTTTTTGTCGTTCCCTCCTGTCTCCCACTTCTCCTATCAGTACCTCTCACATTGTTGCCTTAAATGTCTCCCAGATTGTGCAAGCACTTTTTACTGTGCCTTCATTCTCTCGGAAGCAGAGCTCTGTCGCCTTATCGAGTGCCTTAACTACCTGCATGTTGACCAGTCGCTACTTAACAGTCCTCCATCCCCGGGGTTTTCTATCCCGATTTGTGGTCAGGGTGACCTGTCGAGGTTAGTGATCAGAAATCCCCTACACTATATACTTGGCCTCTGAGAATCTGCCCATGGTATCTCTAGTTGTCAGAAAGTAATCAAGTCTGGAGGACGTGGCATGTGAGTAGAATTCCCGGGCCTGTCCATGTAGGACCCTCCATACATCCGCCAGGCCTAGTGTCTGCGTAAATTCCATCAGTTTCCCAGCTGTGGCCTCCCCCTCTGGCCGGGTACTCAGTCTGTCCAGCTGCGTGTTGTGTACCAGGTTAAAATCTTCCCCCAATAGTGGTGAGAGCCTGTGGAAACCCGGCGAGGAGCCATCCCAACTTCTTTAATGTGGGCACCTGAAGGCCTGGCTGGACATATACATTAAAAAGCACCAGTGTCTCATCCTTCCACTTACCCACCAGAGCGATTTAGCATCCTGCATCATCTGACCAAGTGCGAAGAACATGGAAAGCTAGTGATTTTCTGATTAGAAGTGCCACACCCCTCGAACCAGAGGTGTGCTGCTCAAAGGATGGTACCCTATATTTGCCTCTCCCCAGGCTATTGTGTTGTGTCTCTATCAGATGAGTCTCCTGGAGGAATATCACATCAGCTCTATATCTAGTGAAGGCTCTGGTCACCCTGTCACCAAGGCCATTAACATTCCAGGAGACTAGAGTCAAGTTCTGTGTCTGCGCCATAATAATTCAATACTGGTATGTTGTGCTTTCTGTGCCCTATTGGGGGGGGGTACCTTCCGTCTCTACCTGTCCAATCTGATCTCCATGTACGTGTAACCATTTTAACTGTCACCCGAAACACCGCTGCACCCTACCCTACCGTGCTGTGATCTGGAACTTGACACCCCCCCCAATCACACTATATGTATATCCAAAAACAAACCAACATGGGAGAAAGATCTCTATGCATTATTCATGCGAGAGCGGTCTCCACAGGAAATGTAGCAATAACAATTATACAGCATGCTACCTACTGGCCCCATCTTAAGTCTCGTGTTTCCGGAGCATAGTCCACTGGAGTCCCGCTCCACTGGTTTGCAGTGCCCCATTCATACTTACAGTCCGTGGAAACCAACAAGGCACCAAGTTCAGACAGTATGGTCCGATGTCAGCTGAATTACCACTGGCATGCTCTCGCTCTGTCTCCATGTCGTATTCCAATGAGCCCGGCTCACTCCCTCCCCCCTCCAGCACTAGCGCCCTCCATTTACTATTCTCAAGAATGTCACTGCAGTTCTTAATTTCCTTTACTGCCTTCTCCCGTTCTGCTCTCATCTGTGCTTTTGACGGGTACGATCTGCGGCTGACTTCTCTCCGTTTTATAGCTTTCCTTGTCTGCCAGCCTGTTGCGCTTTCAAGTGATGTCTGGGCCAGACCACAGCCCCTGTTCCAGCCAATTCCATGCCTCCTGTGCGGAGAAGAGGAAATGCACCTTGTCTTTGTGCACAATTCTCAATTTCGCCGGAAAGATAAGGGCCTACTTGAGACCCAGCTGGCACAATATCCTCTTAACCGGCATAAAGGCCCCCCTTTGTTTCTGGACCATCGTCATATAGTCCAGGTAGATGTTTACTTACTGCCCTTCAATGAGCTATGGGCCATGCTTGCGAGCGGTCTGGAGGATACTGTCTTGGTAATTAATTAAATGGGCCGGGCGAGCTGTCCAGGGGCTGGGGCCCTTGCCGGTATCCTGTGTGCTCTCTCCACAGAGAAGTGCGATGGACGGCCCTGCATTACATTCTGTGCCAGCCAATCTTCCGCATAAGAGTTCAAAATTCGGTCCCTCCACCTTCTAGGGGACTCATATCAGTCTCATATTATGCCTCCCGGATCTCCCCTTCGCGTCCTCCATTCGGTTGGTGAGGACAGTCAGCCCTTCTCCAGCTGTGTGCAGCATATCATGAGATCTTGTATTGCCCGGTGCGCTCTCTACCTTAGTCTCCACCTCTCGGATTGTTGTCGCTAGCTTCCTGTGGTCAGCCTGGTGTATGCCTACTTCATTCGTCACTTCCACTATTTGTACCGCTGATGTCAATTTGGTCTCTTTAATGGCCGCTAAGATCGCAGCTGTGTGTGTTGCTAAGGTGGTTTTCCTCTGGACCCCGGGCCTAGGGCCCCTCTCTATCTCCCTCCAGAGGTACATCCGGCCCTCTGCTTTTTACTGTCTTGTTTTCCCCATGTCTTGCCAGGCGCTGCTCGCCATCCTCGACCTCTGCCGCCTGGAGGGGTGTACCTCCGGTCGCATTGACGATGGGCTGTGTTGGGGTATACAACGCACCTCCCACTTATCACAGGCCTGACTCTCCTCCTTACAGTGTACACAGGCGCCCAGTGATGATTTGTTATTTTCACACCCCTAGCGCAGGGTATGGAGGCTATTGGAACACAGTGTCCCAGAGGTGCCAGGCTGCATTAGCAGGAGGTCCACCCAAGTCTCTCCCCTGCCCCCGCTGCTGCACCGTGCAGTTACCTCATGGCGGCTGGTCTGTGTGTCAGCAGTACCAGACCCTTTCCCCAAGGCGCAGTCCAGGTGTTTCTCGGGACCCCCGGCAGTCTCTCTGGTGGCCCAATGGGTCGTCTAGCTGTCTCTGGGGGTTGGGAGGAGAGGCAGAGAAGGGGGAAGCACGCTCTTCCCCCCCAGGCGCGATTGCACCTGGGCTGCAAACTGTGCTGGGAGGCCTTTGTGGTGTCTGCCCCCATTAGGGACCCCCAGGGCGACTCCGCCTCCACAAGCGCCTCAGCCTGGATGGGACCTGCTCAGCCTCCCGGAGGTCACCCACAATGCAAGGAGTCCAGGTGTCCACTCAGCTATTGGTGGTGCCAAGCACGATGCACGTCACCGCCCACCATTTCGCTCAGCACAGCCAGTCTTCTGCAGCTGCCTGCAAGTCTCCGCGCAGGAGTCTCCCCTGGATTCCAGCTGGCTCCCCCAGTGACTCCACTTGGGGCCAGGACCTTCACCCCCCGGCGGCTTGCGCCACACAGGTCAGGTCTCAGGATATTCAGCTCCGGGTGTGTTGGGCGGCAAGAGCTCAGTCAATCACGTCCGCCACCATTGCCCGCTAGGCCACGCCCTCCTGTCAGCCATTTTTGATGATGAGGATACTTGGAGGCAAGTGAGACGTGGCAATAACTGGGGAGGGGAAGGATGGGTATATGGTGTTATAGATGTCACTGAGGATTTGTAAAAGCTAGGTGGGTAAATTATTCATCTGCATGTACCCTGTACTTTTGTCTTGCATGTACATTCAAATATATTATTGGGTTTTTCCTCCAACATGAATGTCTGTACAAATGTTATTACTCTCTAGTCATAATTTGACTTTTTATAAATTTGTTGTTTCTTCTCATTCATTTTGTCAGTTACTTATGTAATTATCTTATTGTTTGGATTATTGCTTTCTTAAATTACGTTTTCATTCGATGTCCCTAGAGTTAAGATTGAACAGATATTTTTAGGAAATTAGCTCCACCATTCCACAATTTAAAACCTCTGCAATGTCATTCAACAATTTAAAGCCTCTGCAATGTCTTCGACTGATTGCATTGCCTCTTGGTCAATGCACTCCCACTTGCCCCAACTTAGTTACTAGCTGGACAGACCATTTTGTAAATTGGTAAGAGTTTTTGTCCCAATATGGGAATTTGTGCTAGCCAACCTTTCTAATAAAGCAAATGCCATTCCTCAAACTGGTACAGGTTTTGGTCTATGAATGGGAATGTGGGCTAGCTAAGCATTTTATTAAAGCAAAAGATGGATCAAATTCTGTTTAAAATGAACTCATTTACGACCTATGACTGTACAGCATTCCCATATAAGGCCAAGAATGGGCAGTTAGTGGTCTGTGTGATTTACTTAATGTAGGACCTCACAAACTATTTTCTTTTGTACATAGCGCCTCTTCTTGGTGTGAGATTTATTATTACTGCCTGTATTACTTTGATCCGGCCTTGGCTTGCAAACTCCATGCTCCTAGAGAAGCAGATCCACTGTAGAAGGGAATACTTTACAAGCCACTCACAGTAGTTGTCAATTTCCAGACACAGTACTGTTTAGATTTTTAACTGTTGATACGTTCGATTCAGGGGAGAGGGTCCTGCATCGCATTATCTTAGATAAGGAGATAAATTAGAACCAGTGCTCTAAAATTTCTACCTAATCTGGCAACAGTTTGTGACTTTTTGAATGTTAAAATCTGAAAATGAACTGTCAGAAAGGACTTGGATGGTAAAATAGCTCCTGAAATCTCTCATTCTTTTTCATTCTTACTTGGATAATGGAGTAGTTTATTCATGCTCCTCATACATACCGAAGTACGGATTTTGTACCAATGTGTTTCTAAGACTCGTCCTCCAAATCTTAGAACCTAAGAGCCTGTTAATAAAATATATTACTCTGAAGAAACATGGTCTCCTTGCAGATGCATTTGTCAGAGCAACACAATTTTGTCCCTTTTGTCCTTCTAGGGATCCATTTTAATCAGCGGGGTGTTCTAAGTCTTAATATATCTTCCAAACATTATTTCAAAATTATATCTAAATTACCACTTTTAAGCAGGCATAAACTAGTACAGTGAGGTAAATCTTTCAATGCAAATATCTAAAGGAACATTTGATTTTAGCATGGATTGTTGCAGGCATAGGGACCAGTCTTTGCACCTGTTTAAGTGTCTTTATTTGTGGATATAGGCACATGTACTCTGAGGAGGGAGGTTCCAGCATCCCTTCAGTGGTCTAGTTTGCTTTGTGAGAGCACATGTTTGGATTCCAACTTCGAAATGAGGAGCTTTGAAGACCTTTTACTTTTGTAATATACTATGGGTGACACAGGGTCCAGTCATCAATGTACCCAAACTCAATGAAATATTGAAAAAGAGAAGCTGCAGGTGACGTGCTCCAGGAAGATCAATCTCCCCTACATTTCCAATGGAAAATTAATTTACTTTTAATTATTTTTAAGCATTTCGTATTTTGAGAATAAGCCTTGTTAAAGTCTGCGCTAGCGATTGCTATTACATGCTCCATCTGGTCACTTAACTAGGTGTGCTGCCTAGAACACACTGCTTGAGACCATGATAACTGAGATTAAACTAACTCTTAAGTGCTATCGATTTCAATAGTTCAGTTCAAAGAACATTCAGAAGCATTTAAGGGGATCTCTCTTCACTTTCCTCTCAGTTGGTTTCGTGTAAAGTTCTACTGTGAGTTTGAAGACCTGCTCCTCCGGGATATGGAAAACTGCAACCTAAAAGAGGTGATGATGCCATTTCCAAAATTAAAACATTTGAGGAGGGCACATACTTAATTTAAGGCTGTCATTAGGTGGTAAGCCGCCGTGCAGATACCCTTCTCGGTAACATAAGTTATACCGATGTTATGCAGTACTGATGCTTACCTTCAGTACTAGGTGACTAGTGCAGGGTAGGGCATTGTCTAAAAGTGATTTGAGGTTTTATCTTTACCATGGTATGTATGAGGCAGGTTTACCACATGGTTGAGTCCTATGGACCTGCAGGATTTATACCGTACTGTTATATCGATTATGGCTTCCTTCACTTTTTGCTAGAAGGTGGTCAGTGTTGACTGTGCTTAGCGGTTTCCTACTTGTACAGAATTTAGAAAAGCTTCCACATTTTGGTTTCTACATTGAGGCATGGTGTACTGTATGAAAAAATTGCTTCTGTGTTCAATCAGATCATCCGCCCAACAAAAGACGTAGAGCAATTAGAAGTAACCAGATTATTTTCAGAAAGGAGAGCCTTGAGTGCCTTTACTAATTGCTAGTAAAGAGTAACATAACTACTGAAAATTGGTACAACTTTTCAAAGACAGAGGTGCACTCCTTCTGAACACTGCCTGCCAGCAAAGTGAGCTTTTACGTTGAGTAGCTCTGAGTGAATTGTTTGCAAGCTTGTTAAATTTCTAGTTTCACTTTCCACATAGCTGAAATTGACAAGCTCCATTAGTACTTTTAGTTTATTCGAGTAAGAGAGTCTCCCACCACCTTGTAGCACACCAGGGTACTATTGTTTTTTTTTTTCTTCTTTTAATATTAAATGTTGTTTTGTTAAAAAGTTGTAATCCACAGGTAGTCCAGAAGTGTTTTCTAGTTTGGGGTTAGTTTCTGCTGTTTATGGCAGGGGGTGGAAAGATTGTTCTGTTCCCTTGTCCAATTTGAACAAACGATTGGATGTGATAGGGTGATGCTAGAAATGTAGACGTTTTCAAACCCAATGTCTATAGGTGCCAAAAAAGCACTAACCACACCTCTAAATCTAAGTTCCTGGAAATGTGGCACAGTTGGACAAAGGACAACACGTTAAACTACAGCAGTTTGTATTCCAAACGATAGAAGGCACTCCTGAGACTAAATCTGATAACATGAGAATGTCTTATAGGAGGTTTTTTGGTATCTGATAATCTGAAAAAAATGATTAAAATCTGGCTATTATAATTCAACAAATAAAGTAAAATGAGGCATCAATACCACAATCTCCCTCGAAATCAGAAATTAATGCATGACAGTATTAAAGCGCATGCATTATGTGTTGCAAAGCATTGACGTTAAGGGCAGATGCATCAGAATTCCTCATACTGATATGCATTCATAGGCTTTCAGTAAAAATTATGAAAATGCATCTTTTACGTAACCTATGTTACTGCACTACTCGCACTCCACATTAAGCCAAGCTTTGTCTTTGTGTTGCTTTTCCCACCAGTACCATGAGCTCAAGGCATTCGGCCAGCCCTGTTGTTTTCACTAGTGCAAGAAGCTCACCCAAGGACGAGACTCATTCCGCCACTTCCCCACAGTATGCACCTTCTCTCTCCTCCTCCTCTTCCTCCTCTTCTGGTCCTAGGACTTTCTACCCTCGCCAGGGTGCCACTAGCAAGTACCTGATTGGATGGAAAAAACCTGAAGGGACAATAAACTCTGTGGGGTTTATGGACTCGAGAAAGTAAGAGGATTTTGCTTCTCTTTTTGGATGTTAATTTTGAACCTAGAATGTGGGTGTGCACACCATTCACATTAAGTGAATTTGTGAAAGAAATCTAGACGGAACGTGATTTTCATAAATTCTGTGATACTGAGGGATGTACGTTTAGGTAGCTGAATAATGTGCATGTTTAAGCACTTTATTGCGTTGTGTCCCTTTTGGCGACTTTAGTTTTTATGATACACAATTGTAAATGTAGGATGATGATTCAGTGTAGGTAGTGCGATAGTTTTAAGTTTTCCAGCAAATAGAAGCCAGCATACTTCACTCCAACTGGTGCTGAGTATAATTTCTCTGCTCAGAAGTTGGGTTATTTCACATCTTAAAAGTTAAGAAATGCAGATTGAGAGTACTCATTTTTTAATTCATATTGAAGTTTTACATTTTTTTTAATAAAATGTTTAGACAAAAAGCATCCACAAGTCAATTTTCAAAGTTGCAAACCAATCCCAGTGTTCGATTGCAGACTAACCAGAAAATAGGCACATCGAGGGATAGTTTGTAAGACACAAGAATCCAAGCAAACCATTTCTTTTTCAGTCCCCTCTGTGCATAACCGGTTGGTAAGCTATAACCTACATGATGTGGTTGAGCAAATTATAATGGCAAGAAAGCATCACAAATGTAAGAAAAAATCAGGTTTATTCCTTTAACAGGTATTCACATCAATGGGCTTTTGGGTATGGATTTAGACTTTGATCTCCTTTTCATCTTGTTTTCTTTCCTGTAAATTAATGTAATTAAACTGATAGTGTATTTTATCCTAATAATTTATATTATTCGTTTTTTAAGACGCCACCAGAGTGATGACAATGAAATGTCCCATACAAGGCTGCGTGCATCTGTCCGCGATCTTCGTGCATCCCCAAAGCGGGTTCTTAAAACAAGCGTTCAGGAAGAGCTGAAAAAACTGATTGCTCTGGATAGCCCACCTCCTGGATTGGAGAAGAGTCCAAAGGTATGTTATGGAGCTCATTCTATATTTGCCCAAAGATGTACAATTTAGGAAAATGGTAACCAGAAATTCCACAGAGGCTTGATTGACGCTATGGTGCTACATCATATAACATTGTTTGTTTCAGTCAGGCATCTTGAGTGATCTAAAAAGCTTGGGCTTCAATCCACTGGTGAATGTGTCACTGAAATGTGCTATTCTGATAACAGAGATGCATAGGTCATGCATACAAATTCATGTAGGAACAGAATTGTTAGACCTGCCATCCTTGGTGTGGTCTTACCCTAAACATTGTACCTTCACCCCTCCTTGTTTTCTGAATTTATTTTTGATGCCATTAGTACTCTGCACTTTACCACTCCTAACCACTGCTAAAGGGCTGTCTCTCTAAAACATGGTACAATTCACTTACACCTGATTGGCATATTGAATTTATTTATAACTCCCTAGGATATGGATCACTTGTACACAGGACCTGTAAATTAAATGCTACTAGTGTGCCTGCGGCACTCATTGTGCCACCCACTTAAGTAGCACTTTTAAACATGTTCCAGGACGGCCATTGCAGCATAAAGTGCATTTCTGCAATCTGGGAGTCCATTTTGATAATAAGCTGTCATTTGAAGGGCATGTGAATTCCATTACCTCATCTTACTTTCAAATCTCTATGTACTGTGTTTAAGGCACTGCATAATGACAGCCCTGAATCTCTCAGGCAATATTTTCAATGGTATGTACTGAAAAGATCCTTATGTTTTTCAGCTAACCTTGTTATACCAAAGGTTAGGAAAGCAACCTGGGTAGCAGAAGTTTTGTATCTGCCACAGCTAGACTGTGGAACTCCATGCCGCTTGAGCTAAAAAAAAAAAAAACAATCTAACCTGCTTGCCTTTCGCAAGGCCCTACAAAACCTGGTTGTTTAACAGATAGGCTCTGCTTTTCAGTCCCTTATGCTGTTCTATTTAGATTTCTGTCCTCCATACTATTTCTCCCTGCTCCTTCCGGAGTCTTTGTGCCTAGACCCCTCCTGGTAGTGGAGCGCTCCACAAATTCATATTTCATTTCATTTTTAAACTGGCAATTTGACCTGGCAAAAGAAACTTTTTTCTAGGCCTAAACCTTCTTTTTCAAACCTTACGTCTATAGTTCAAGATTAATTGGGTTTAAAATGTAGGATGTGTTTTTAAGTTTTACATGTCCTGGGAGTAAAAAAACTCCTTTTTCACTGCTGTAAGGCCTGTCTCTCCAATTGGATAACATTGAGTTACCTTATTATACTTACGTGCTAATGTTTGATTGGAACAGATGGGGATGTCAAGTTTGGACTCAAATGAATTGTAAGTTAAGATCCTCTTTATTGGTAATGTCTGATTTTTGTCACAATTTTGTAAAATGCCTCTTATAGAAACTTGACATTTTCTTGTTCTGTTCTAACCATTTGGTGCCTGCTGCCTGTGTTCTCAAGTCACATGACAGAACGGTCTGACAAATGGCCTTTGTGTATTCCTCCCAGACAGTGAGACAAAGGGGGACTAGGTCATGGCAGGATGGGCCATCCTGCCAAGATGGGTGGGGCGGAGCTGTTACCTGCCCCTCTTGCATTTCAGAACGCTGCCTCCAGCACACAATGGAACCTGGCACCAGTCTTTTGTCACCCCGGACTACTTGGAGCCTGGGGAAGGGAAGAACATTCCAAAACTAGATGTCCAGCCAAGATGTCACCCCTGCTTTAAAGGCTGGCACCAATTATAAATATTGGACCTCCTAAATAGCCTCTTCAGTACACTAGTGGATCTCCGAAAGACTTAACAGGGACCGCCTTGTACTCCAGAGGACTTCCCTGCTGCTTGAGGCCTGCGTTGTTCTTCAGAGGACTGCCCTGCTGCTTGAGGCCTGCCTTGTTGCTTGAAGGATAGAGGACCATCTCCTTGAACACAGGACTACCAAAGTGACTCCAAGGTCTAGTTGACTGGCCTCCAATGTGATCTACATGGATATAACAAACTCCAGAGACCTTGAACCCTGTACCTGGCCTCTGTTGGAGTGAGTCCTAACCCTCCAAGTGAGGCCCCCCAGGCCCTGGACCCTTGGAAGTGGTGTTAGAGGTGCTGCACCTGCCTAACCCTAAAAGTTAGAAAACATTTTCACCAAAAAGTGCCAGAAGAACCAACAGAAGATCCACCCAAGGTGCATTCCCAGTTGGCCTTACTTCACTATCTCTCCTACTACATTCTTCTCCGCTGCAGCAAATACTGTTTAGTGGGATATCTGAGCTACTATACCAGCCTCGTAGAGCCCTCTTCGCCTAAAGTTTGGAGCCTTGTCGCGCTGGAGGTTTTAAACTTGTAAAAGTTGTCTAAGTCCAAAGGTCAAAATCTTCACCGGGCTAGACTGTGACAGGCTCCCCATCGATGACTACCTCCTTGGCCCGTAAATCTGACATCTGAAAGAGACACGTTAGTGACAGATTCCTTACCTTAGAATATCCCCAGGCGTCAGGCTGGATCCGGAAAGTTTTTTGCGTAGCAGTACCCTTGCGCGTCGGTAGGCGGCGTCGTGCGGCTCCGCGTCCGTCGTCGGCGTCGTGATCGCCGGGATGACGTCGCGGGCAGTACTTAGGCGCCGCCCCTGCGCGCTGACGTCAGTTCTTTTTCCGCGCCAGCAAGCGCAGATCCGGGAAGAGCAGTGCCCTGGTCATTTTTTGACCAATCTTTTTTGGTGAATTTTTCACTGTTTTTCTTCAATCGACTTCAAGGTGTCGTAGGGATGCCCGGGTTTAAACGCTGCGGCGCCTGTGCTCGGATGATGTCCATCACAGACCCGCATCGGGAGTGTCTCTTCTGCCTCGGCCGAGGCCACGACACGGAGTCTTGTTCCGACTGCCGGGCCCTCAACCCGAAAGCTTTGCGAGAGCGGTCTCGAAAGCTCCTAGAGGCCCGGCATTCGGCTCCGCGCAAGCCCCGGTTGCGTGAGAGGTCCAGGGGTCGATCGCGGAGTCCACACCGGTCGTCGGCATCGAAGTCTTCTTCGTCCGGTAAGTCCAAACACAAAAAGTCCAAGAAGCATCGTCGCTCTAGGACTTCGCCTCGCCGGTCTCGCGACTCGGCTGAGGCCCCTCCCGGCACCGTCCCCGCGGCCCCGGACATGCCTGTGGAGTCGCCCCCGCAATACCCGTCCTTCCCGGGTTCGGGGGCGGATCCGGCCCAAGTACAGGAATTCCTGTCGGCCATGGCCCGCCTCTTCGGGCCTCCAGGTCCCTCCGGTGCGCCTTCGGGCCCCGCGGGCCCTGATAGGGTTGCTTCGGCGTCGCCGACGGCTCCGGCCCCGGCGTCGCCCGTGCCTCCAGCCTCGATCCCGGCTCCGGCCTCGATCCCGGCTCCACAACCCCCATCGACACCGGTCGACCTAACGACACCTCCACCGGCGCCGATGTCTCCGGTGCCGTTCTCGACGCCGCATGGGGCTCCGAGCGGCGTCGTCCCCCAGTTCCTTCCGGCTCCGGACATGGACCCGGACCGACGTCGCTGCGACGCCGGTTCCGGCGCCGATGAGACCTTGGGTCCCAAATGTCTCTCCTCCCCCTTATTTTGAACCAGAGGAGGACCAGGAGGACTGGGAGGGGTCTGATGACCCTCTGGCACAACAGTGTCAGTACGATGAGGACTGGACAGAGGGTCTAGGGGATGCCAGTGGTCTAGATACTTTCCCTGACACTGGCATGCTGTCTCCTCCCGTGGCTACGGAGGAGGGAGCCAATTTTGCAACGGTGTTGCGTAGGGCGGCTGGAGCCTTACATCTCCAACTCCCTACTGTGGCGGTCAAGACTAATCTCTTGACAGAGGTGCTTCAGCCGGCAGCCTCCTCTACGGAGACTGTGCTGTCGTTTAACGACGCCCTCACTGACGTTCTTTTGGGCGCCTGGTCCAAGCCCAACACAGGGGCTTCTGTGGATAGGAACGTGTCCCGACGCCATCGCCCAGCTCCGGGCGACCCCCTGTTTCTCTCTGTCCACCCCACTCCTGAGAGCTTGGTTGTCCAAGCCTCCGCTTCCCAAACCGCCTTCCCTACCGCCCTCCGGATAGGGAATCCAAACGCCTGGATCAATTTGGGAAGAAGGGTTTTTCTTCCTCCAGTGCTGGCTTGCGGTCCATCAACACCGCTTGTCTTTTGGGCCGATATACCCACTCCTTGTGGGATTCGATGGCGAATGTTTTGCCCCAGTGTTCTGAGGAGGTCCAGACACTGCTTTCCCGCGCCATTGCGGAAGGAAGGGATGCGGCCAAATACACGATACGATGTGGCCTTGATACCGCCGACTCGCTGGGCAGGTCTATTGCAACGACGGTGGCGCTGCAACGCCACGCCTGGCTGAGAACCACTGGTTTTTCAGGGGATGTCCAGAATACTCTCATGGACATGCCCTTTGATGGAGTCGGTCTTTTTGGGTCCAAAGCAGACCATGCGTTGGAGCGCTTTAAGGACTCACGGGCTACTGCCAAGTCCGTGGGCCTTTCTGCTACACGCCCTCCGCTGACTTCTGCTTTTCGCCCCTATCGTGGCCACGGTAGGGGCGCCCTTCACGTCAGCAGCCCAGCCACCGGCCCGCGCAGCAGGCGTCTTCGCGTGGCCGAGGACGTGGATTCCGCCGTGGCGGATCGGGCAACCAGCGTGCGGGTCAGGCCACCACCTCCAACCCCGTCCGCGGCCTCCAAACCCTCCTAGTCCCTCCTTTCAGGTGCACAGCACGCCAGTAGGGGCAGGGTCCGCCATCACCTTCCCCACTGGCGTACCATCACCTCGGACAGGTGGGTCTTGGACATTGTCCGAAGGGGCTACTCCCTCCCCTTCGAGTCCACCCCCCAGCCATGCCACCTCAATTCCACCGCATGTCAGGGGATCACTTGGTACTTCTGCAGAAGGAAGTCACGGCCCTCTTGGCCAAGAGGGCCATCAAGCATGTTCCGACCCCAGAAGTAGGGCGTGGTTGCTACTCCCACTACTTCCTGGTGCCCAAAGGACAAGGAGGACATGCGTCCTATCTTGGACCTCCCGGAACGTCAATCGCTTCCTCCGGAAGGAGAAGTTCAAGATGCTCACCCTAGCTCAGGTCTTGACTGCCCTCGACCCTGGAGACTGGTTGGTAGCGTTGGACTTGCAGGACGCATATTTCCACATCCCCGTCCTGCCGGCCCACCGGCGTTACCTTCGGTTCACGGTAGGCCCCGAGCATTTTCAGTTCACCGTGCTCCCCTTTGGCCTTACCAGTGCCCCTCGGGTGTTCACGAAAGTGATGGCGGTGGTCGCAGCTCATCTGCGCCGGGCAGGGGTTTCAGTCTTCCCCTACCTCGACGACTGGCTGCTGAAGGCGGGCTCGTCCCAGGCAGTCGTCTCCCACCTCCAGACTACGGCCGAACTCCTGCACTCGCTGGGGTTCTCCATCAATGTGCCGAAGTCGCATCTGATTCCTTCTCCACAGCTCCTTTTCATCGGAGCAGTTCTGGACACGACGCAGTTTCGGGCCTATCCTCCCGAACGGCGAGTCCGGGATATTCAGGCTATGATTCCGATCTTTCAGCCTTTATCCTGTGTTTCGGCACGGATGACCCTGAGGCTGCTGGGCCTCATGGCCTCCTGCATCCTGCTGGTCAATCATGCCAGATGGCATATGCGGGCTCTGCAGTGGGACCTGAAGTTCCAGTGGGCGCAGCACCAGGGCAACCTGTCCGATCACGTCTAGATCTCGGAGGGGACTGCAAAACAGTTGCAGTGGTGGCTCTCGAACCGGCAATGGGTCATGGGCAGATCCCTCTCCCTTCCCCAGCCAGAGCACACAGTTGTGACGGACGCGTCCCTTCTGGGATGGGGCGGTCACATGGGAGAGGCGGAGATCAGAGGCCTCTGGTCTCCGCGGAGTCCCGGCTCCATATCAACCTTCTGGAGCTCCGGGCGATCCGACTTGCACTCAAGGCATTCCTTCCCTCTGTCAAAGGGAAGGGTAGTGCAGGTGTTCACAGACAACACCACCGCCATGTGGTACTGCAACAAACAAGGCGGGGTGGGGTCGTGGACCCTTTGTCAGGAGGCTCTGCGCCTCTGGACATGGCTGGAACATCAGGGCATGTTCCTGATGGTTCAACACCTGGCAGGTTCCCTGAACGCCAGGGCGGACGAACCTCAGCCGCAGGTGCATGATGGATCACGAATGGCGTCTTCACTCGGAAGTGGCGCAAGGACTCTTTCTACAGTGGGGAGAGCCTTGGTTAGATCTATTCGCCACCGAAGAGAACGCGCAATGTCATCAGTTCTGCGCGTTGGAATTTCCAAGGCGGCACTCGCTCGGCGACGCTTTTCGTCACGAGTGGAGTTGCGGTCTATTGTACGCCTTTCCGCCTATACCACTTCTACCCAGAGTGTTGAAGAAGATTCGGCACGACCGCGCCCAAGTCATTCTTGTGGCTCCGGACTGGGCTCGAAGAGTTTGGTATCCCGAGCTACTCAATATGAGAGTAGATCCCCCGATCCGTCTGCCTCTTCGGGAGGATCTTCTGTCGCAGCAGCAGGGGACGGTCCTCCACCCGAACCTGTCCAGTCTACACCTGCTTGCGTGGAGATTGAGCGGCGGCAGTTGATTCCTTTCGACTTGCCTCCCGAAGTTTGTGATGTGATTCTGGCAGCCAGGCGTCCCTCCACTCAAGGTGGTATACGCCTGCAGGTGGAACAAATTTGTGGCATGGTGCACAGCAAAGGCTGTGAATCCCCTTTCTGCCCCTCTTTCTGAGGTCCTTCTGTTCCTTCTCTCTCTGGCCCAACAGGGTTCTGCCCTGGGTACCATCAAGGGTTATCTTTGTGCTATCTCGGCCTTCCTCATGCTCCCTGATCAGCCCTCCTTTTCAAGTCCCCTGTTGTTAACAGGTTCTTAAAGGCATTACTCACCTCTTCCCTCCTGTTCCGTTTGTGATGCCTCAGTGGGACTTGAACTTGGTTCTTACCTTTTAATGTGCGCTCCCTTTGAGCCTCTACATAACTGTCCTCTTCGTCTTCTGACTCTGAAGACAGCCTTTCTGGTGGCCATCACCTCCGCTCGGCGGGTGAGTGAGCTCCAGGCTCTATCTTGCAAACCTCCCTTTCTGTCTGTTCATCCAGACAAGGTTGTTCTTCGGACGCGTCCGTCTTGCCAAAGGTGGTTACTGCTTTCCACATTGGGCAGACCATCACTTTGCCCACCTTCTTTCCGCCTCCGCATCCTTCCAGAGAGGAAGAGAGGCTCCACCGTCTGGACCCAAACGTGCGCTCTCCTTCTATATTGACCGCACAAAACACTTCCGGGTGGATGACCAGCTCTTTGTTGGCTACGTGGGCGCCAAAAGGTCGGGCGGTGCACAAGAGGACCATCTCCTGCTGGGTTACCTTGTGCATCAAGACCTGCTATTCTTTGGCTAAGAAGGAGCCTCCTGTTGGGCTGCGTGCCCATTCCACCAGGGCAACGGCTGCTACCACGGCCTTGGGCCGCGGTGTTCCGCTGCCGGTTATCTGTCAGGCAGCTACGTGGGCCTCGCTGCACACGTTTACAAAGCATTACTGCCTTGACAGTCAGGTCCGGAGGGACGGCTTCTTTGGCCGTTCTGTCCTCCAGGACTTCCTTGTCTGATCTTTGTTCGCAGACCCACCACCGGGGTTGGTATTGCTGGGGTATCTATTCTAAGGTAAGGAATCTGTCACTAACGTGTTCTTTCAGATGCACAAGTTACTAACTTGTGTAACGATATATCTGTAAGAGACAGTAGTTAGTGACAGATTCTCTACCGCCCACCCATCCTCCCCGTTCTGCGAACTGATTTCTAGGGTTAAGGACATCCCTTTCAGGGCCCTAGTATTTTTCAGACACCTATGTCAGCTTCTTGCATGGCTCTGCGTTCCTGGCGCGGAAAGTCGTGTACAGAACTGGACGTCAGCGCGCAGGGGCGGCGCCTAAGCACTGCCCGCGACGTCATCCCGGCGATCACGACGCCGACGACGGACGCGGAGCCGCACGACGCTGCCTACCGACGCGCAAGGGTACTGCTACGCAAAAAACTTTCCGGATCCAGCCTGATGCCTGGGGATATTCTAAGGTAAGGAATCTGTCACTAACTACTGTCTCTTACAGATATATCGTTACACAAGTTAGTAACTTGTGCTTCTCAGCTCAAAGCTTTATCCTGCTATCGTCAAAGACATCACCAAGACCTTGCCCAGCGCTCCCCGGCGGCAACTATTCCTCCTCTGACACAGCCTGCTGCCTTGCCCCGTTGAACTCTAACTTCTTCTGGACTTAAGTCCGAATGTAAGCTGATACCAAGCCCAATGAATGAATGAATGAATGAAGGAACACTTATAAAGCGCGTGGTTACCCAGAGGCATCCCAGCGCTAAGACGTCCAGTAAGCTACGAGAAAAGTAGGCTATGAGAAGATTAATGAAAAAGCAAAGTTCTCAGAAGTTTTCTGAACTTAAGATGTTCAGGGTTCGGAACGTATGTGTAGGGGCAGGCTATTCCAGAGTCTAGATGCATTATATGTGAATAGTCGACCTCCACTACGTGCACGTTTAATCTTCGGTACACAAATTAATCCTTTTTCCCCGATCTAAGGGCTCTGTTGGGTACATAAGGTTTACTCCAGGGACGAATCAAGGGCGGGCCTTTTCCAAAAAATGATTTATGGGTGATACACAGGGCCTTAAATTGCACTCTTTCCTGGACGGGCAACCAATGCAAGGTAGCAAGAGCAGGCCTTGCAGAAGGAGCGTTTGGGTATATTCAGGAGTATCCGGGCCGCACAGTTCTGTACTGTTTGCAATCTTTTAATAGTGGCCTGAGGAGCTCCCAAGTATAGGCGTTGGCATAATCAAGCGTGAAAGAACGAGAGCCTGGACCAACAGTCGTGATCGCCGAAAAGTGAAGCAAGGGAAGTAACTTTCTAAACCTTCTTAATAGACCAAAGCAGCTCACCGCCACTATGCGTGATTGCTCTCTAAAATCAAGGTTGCAGTCAATCCATACTCCTAGGCTCTTTACTTGCTTTTTAGGAGCAGGAGGGGAACCAAGGCATTTGGGCCATAGGTGATCCACATTTAGGGGAGCAGACTTCCCCAGAAGCAGCAGTTCGGTCTTAGATCCATTGAGTTTCAGAAAAGAATTGCTCATCCAATTAAAAACTTTTTGAAGACAAGTAGATAGATCAGGGTCTGGTTGGTTGGCTTGCTTCAATTCACCATGTGTATCCAAACCTTGCTCCATTGTGGTCGGCAGTAACTTTTGGCTTTGCCCAGGTCTCGCGTGACCAGATAGCGAGGTTAGTGCTTTGATCTTTTAGGCCAATTTTTCACACAAAAAATGTAGAAATTCATAACTCTGGTTCTACTGATTGGATTTCAATTGTTTTTGTGTAATTTCTTTTTAATTAAACTTCCCTTGTGTTGTGCATAAATACTTAACAGGGTGACTCCAAGTTAAGCCTGACTGCTTTTGTTCCAAGCTACCAGAGGGTTAAGCAGAGGTTAGTTTAGTGACTTTTGTGGTTACCCTGCCTAGGATCGTGGTAGTTATTTGGGAGCTTTCACCTTCCCTCAACCGGTATCCCAATTTCTTACAAAAATAAAGGTAGAAAAGTCTAAATATACCTTGATGTCCCCAAAAATGTTTTTATTAGTGGCTTAAGTTTTTGTGAGGGTTTTCTGTGTGGCCATAGAGGTACCGGCTAGCAAGGTGGGAGGTGTTAAACCTTTGCCAGAAGGATTATGAATATTTCTTGCGCATTCTAAGTGGTAATGCCTACAGATCCCCCTACGTTTGACATTTTCTTTTTCAAAGCCAGCTGGAACAATTCCTTTACGAACGAGGGAGGAAAAAGCTCCTCTGTCAGCAGCTATAGTCTTCAGCTTCTCCGTTGAGTCTCAATTCAGTTTTTGTGAGGAATGGTATAAAAATACCCAGATTGAGAGGGAACTGGGTGCAGACTGCTAATGCCACACTGCACCACAGTCACTAAAAATAGGGATTGAACTTGTACACCAAGAGGTTACAATCTGGTATTCCAAGGTTTGGTTGAGTACAAAGAATTAGCATAAATTGACCACTTTATAAATCAAGGAGAAATTAAAGTACCCCTTTCACATGTGAAGCAGAGTGCACAGTGGGAGTGAGTGTTTTCTCATTTTTAATAGCAGCAGCTCTGACTTAATTCGCAGACAGTTAAGCAGAGATTACATTACAGCATGGTAAGACCGGACCATATGGTTTTAAACCCTTGCCATCAATCATTTGTGATTTAATCCATTCAAAAGTAGATTGACATTGAGCATCCCAACTAAATGGCACATCTCTTCTCAACATGTTACTCAAACAGTTGTGATGCATAGTCAACAGTGAACCTAGCATAAAGCTCATGCAGTCCTAAAAAGGATTACCACCCAACCATAAGGTTCAACCCAAGGATAATTTGAGAGGAGGTGCTTCGAAAATTGCTTTTACCAACACTGGTTGTGGTTCCACACCCTTTTTGCAGAAAATATATCCCAAAAATTTGACAGTGTTCTTCAGGAACTCTCATTTCTCTTTCTTTACAACTACCCCATATTCCTTGAACACTTTTAACACTTAGTCCAGTACACCATCATGTGCTTCTTGATCAGTCATCTAGATGAGAACCTGATCATGAAACACTGCCACACGGTTAATGTCCTTCGACAGATGGAACAGAATGTGTACATAGGCTGTGGAAACCAGCACAAATGGCATGTGACCGAATTGGAATGCACCAGCGGGAGACACCAAGGCAGTGTAATCTCTGGATTCTGACCCCAACTCCACCTGGTGCTGTGCAGATGGCTAATCAGTTTTAGTAATCTACTCAGCACCTTTGCATACCTCCAGCAGATGACATTTGCCCCACAACTCTTTGCTGAGACTGAACAGGTTGATGCAAACTTTCAAATCTCTGCAAACTTTCAAATCTCGTAACGTTCCTATCTTTGATACTTTTATTTCCCAAGACGAAAGGAAATTTGGTGACAAACTTCTAAACTAAAGTTTCATTCCCTATGATGAGCAACTGGGCCTCGACTTCAGATCTTAAAACCATGCCCGAGAACCCCCGATGATACCATCCTAGGACTTTGAGCCGCTTTTCAGTTAAACGAATCTTGTCTTAAATTGTCTTTCCCTTAAATCAAGGATATCCTCAATTCTTCCTAGGGGTTCAGTTGTACACCCCTCATTCGAAACAGGCACTTGATCACTCAGTTGTAGCAGCTCTTTCACTCCCAATATGTCCACAAATAACTCTTGTGTAATCATTGTGATTCTTGCTCCCGAATCTATTAACAAATGCAATGATTTGTCTCCAACCTTAACATCAATATAGGGGTCCAGTCATTCAAGAGGGTCCACTTTCCTAACGTTACCCTCTGTGATCATATCCTGGAAATGTTCCTGGAGTTGTTCACTGGATCTTTCACTCTTTTTATTTATCAACCACTGTAAACAGGACCTGCATGCCACAATCTTAGCTGGGCATGGCTTCACATCTTTTCCATGCATTGGAAAACCACAACTAAATCACACATTTTTCTGGCTAAAGATTGGTTTCTCCTTAGATTTTTTTTTTCTTGCCAGACCTGTAGCCTTTATGTTGGCATCAGAATGGGATTTCATTTATTTCTCTTGCAGACACTTGAGAAGTTTGACTACATTTGGTTGTTTTCCCAGGTCCCCATAATAACTTCTGTTGAATACTTTTGTCTGGGCACTGACAGATAAACTGATCTCTCACCAGATGATCAGTGAGGTTTTCAAATAAATGGTCTAAAATCAATCTGTGTTGTAATGTAAGAGTCTACATTTTCACCATGTCTGAGTCCTTAAAAAAAAAAAAAAAAAAAAAAAAAGTCGCAAAACTACCAATCTGTCTTGGATATCAAACCTACCAGGTCTGTGATGAGGCAGACCAAGAACTGCAGGGTGTTTTACCTTATCGATATTTGGGCTTGGACCTTTTCCTGAGACTGGACCTTCCTAAACAGTTTCAGCCCCTGTACTTTCTTGTGCTAACGTTATAAGCCATTCTGTTCTAAAAGGGGTTCCTGCTGCATGCCTGTTTTGGCAGTAGGTCAGATTATTGGACTGGTACATGGAGGTGTAAATAAGTTCATAATTGACTTGTTGGAAGCTAACTGCCAAGATTGCCGAATATTTGCCCAGTTAAAATATGTACAATCACAAGGCCTGAATGAATTCTTTGGATTTAATGAGACCCATACGCATGATGGTCCACAGATCTAAAAATTATAATTTCTCACCTTCTATTTGTGGCAGCTAATGAGTTAATATTAAATTTGCCTGGGTATCATTTTTAGCCTGCACAGCGCTTGCTAAATCTCTTGTAAACAAAAAAATACAATCTTAACAGGGGCATAGAGCCCGCACATTTCTTACCCCTAATTACCATTTGTTGGCCCAACGTCGCTTTTGTTTCCTTGATTGATTGGTCAGCGTCTCATGCTCCTTCCTCTCTGGGCTTCAGCTTTGAGTGGGCATTCAGCGTTGTGTCTGCTGTTATGATTAAACCAAGTACAGTTTCCTGTTTGTGGCCAGTGCCCTTCCACTGGCCGCAGGCTCCTCCAGGTACTATTTTTTAATTTTGGACATGCCCTCTTCAAGAGTGCATGTCTCTGCAGTAGTGTCCTGCACCCTCTTCTTGCTTTCGCCTCCTACTGACCATTGTTTATTTATTTTTATTTATTTGAAAAGTTTTATATAGCGCTGGCTACACCCGGAGGTAGCCGAGCGCTTTACATGAGGAATATTATTACATTAGAACAGTGTTACATAGTTACATGAGATACTAGAGAGAAAAAAACAGGGGATAGAGAAAAACAGTGTTGCATAAATACATCCGTTAGTAAAGCAAATTTTGTGACATAAAAGACAAGTCATAAGGTGCATGGATGGTAGAGGGGAGAAAGTCCAGGTGTTTGTATACAGATCAAGTCTGGGGGACAGGACATGGAGAAGAGACTTACAGGGGGTATCAAAAAGTCAGATAAGCGAGTCGAACAAACCGGAGAGGGTCCATGGAACACCAACGACCAGTGCCGGACTTCTTCACTGAGGCGAGTAGCGGATAAGAAATGGAAGGGGGTGAGAAGGGGGGGCGAAAGGGTACATCACAGGGCCAAACAAGAGGTGAGGGGTGAAGCGGACTCAGGGGGGGTCAACATGGGGCAATGGTCGCTTCGGCTACACATGGTCACTGACCCACGGCAAGAATCAATCAGGGGGACCGTCGGAAACCGCAAGATGGCGGATTCAGGGCAAAGACCCCGACAGCCTCGCACACAAGATGGCGGGATTGTGTGGAAGCAGAAATCCGAGCGAAAAGCCAAAACTGAGACCCACCCCAGAAGCAGGGCTGAATGGATGCCAAACAGCAGTGTCTCAATGTCTCAGGTCCAGTCCAGTCCGGGAAATGCAGCAGCCGGGACCAAGCGGGCACTCCCACCCCGACTCGAGAAGCAAAAAAACAAGCTCAGAGGCAAACGGATCAGCGAGCCACAGAACTCCCTCAGCTGCGCCCAAGATTGGGAGAAACAACACTCGCCTGACCCAGTCACAAATCCGGAAGGCGAAGCAGGGGGTCGGGCCACCGTGGCCAGATCTGGGAAAGGCAAGAGGCGGCCGGAGGGTGGCAGATCGCCAGCCATCCCCTCCACTGCTCCCTACCACCTCCCCACTACCCGCTTCAGCTGTTGCTTCCCATATGTTCCTGGTGTTTGCCACCCCCCTCCCACTGTCCATTCTTGCTTCTCTCCCTCCTCCCCTGCACAGTGGCGGCTGCAACCTGGCAGCAGCAGTAGGGCAGGGTGGGGGGAAGGCGCGGGGAGAGGGCATGGGGGATCCGTTAATAAAAAAAGAAATCACTTACCTCCCGGCTAGCCGGCCGCCGCCTCTCCTCCAGGCTTCTTGGGGCAGACAGGAAGCACCAGGGCTCCCAGGCTCCCTGCAGCCAATCATAACGCCACAATGCAGCGTTGTGATTGATCTGAGTGCCGTGACATGGCGCTCAGGCAGGGGCTGGAGGGGTGGGCCTGTTCAGGCAGGGTGTAATGCATGGAGAACACTGTATGTGCGCTTGACTGTTTTGGGCGGTCTGAGAGGACCAGCCAAGCACTCATGCTCACATAGGGAGTGCAAACCACTCCTCCCCCTGCTCTGAGAGCAGCCCCGCCCCACAAATAACCTCGTAGTTATCATTTTATTTTTCCTTTTTTTTTACACTGCAAAAAGCAGTGGGTCGATGCTCCTCCCCCTTAGCTGAGGAGCTGCCACTGCCCCCGTTCCTGTTTCTTTTTATGTTTATGCTTCACTGCAAATTATACCCCTATCTTTCAGGAAAAATACTCTCATGTCCCAGAAATGGCGAGCTGTGGGCTCTTGGGCTGCTACTGCAATGGTTGCACCCTTGCCATGCGAACTGATTCAGTGTTTTCCATGGACTGGGAGTGACTTCTCGCCTAAACCAAGCGCTGCTTGTTTGCACTTTCGTCTGCAACCTACTAAACGAGCCCTAATCACACTGTCGGCATTTCATGCTAATGGCTCTGTAAGCAGTTTGATCCATTTAATGTCCTCTTTAAATGTTTCCGTGGCTGTGTGCTGTGATTTTAGAGATGTGATATTATGTCGTGGTAATAGCACATTTGTCGGCTGAAGGCATATAAAAATGTCTCGGTGCAAACGTGAAAATTGACTAGCTTTTAGTCGCCAACTGTCCCTTCATCTTTAATATACCCTACTGATTGGTCCTGTGTATGATGATCTTATAAGAAGGTGAGTAATGCTGGTCTGAGGAATGACAATAATACGTTGTGACAGGCCGCATCTACAGGTACAACAGGGCCAGCCTTCAAGCACTGCCAAAGACCTTCAGCTTGGATGTTGTATAGGGAATGCGTGCAGAAAGACAGAGAGGTTAACTACACACATACCTGCACCTTTGCAGACAGAGCAGTACGTCTACAGACATCAATCCGCAAACCATCCACATGCATACAAACAAATCTGCAGACAAAGCAACAAAGAAACACCTAAATGCACACTGACCTACGGGCATACATGCACAGATAAGCGCACATGCATTGATTCTAGCACCTAACCAGCACTCAGAACAAACACACACAAATGCAAGCAAATAACACACAGCGCTACAATTCACAACACACAGCCACATAAACACATTCAAGTATTCTTACATGGTTGTTGGGTGAATGCCTGAGTGAAAGGATCAATGGATGCATGGACGGACATCTGTGTCGGCATACATAGATAAGCTGATTGAGTAGATAAGAAAAAATATTTGGGGGGTTTATAAAGCTGACATTTTAACCTTTTTTTTCTGCTTTCAGACGATTGTAGTAGTCTCTTATGATGGTAGCTTGCCATGGTCTGTTGCATCAGAAGTAACACAGTTTTGGTAAACTGTTTCTAGATCAAGTACAGCAAGCATTGGCAAAGCCAATAGGTTTCACTCATGCATATATATATATATTGTTTTACTTAGTCATGTTGCACAGCAGCTCAACTGCTGTGCAACATGTAAAACATTGTCAAAGCCACTAGATTTTGCATAGGCAAAACCTATTGGCTTTGTCAATGCTGGTTTCTGAAACTTATATATTTGCAAACCTCATTTAATTTTGACATGTGGTTCTGTAAATATTAGCAATTGGATAAATTATTTTCCTCCTAGTAAATGGTGAAATTCAGTATAGTTATTGTTTGACTGGATGGCAACGATAGCTTGGTAGTGTGTCCTTAAGCACCTGTGCTCAATTTGCTACGAGTAGAAGCTAAAAACAAAAGGCAGAAAGTATTTAAAACAATCCTGCTGGCAGATGGGCTCATTGGAATACATATTTTCAGCAAGTAGGCCTGCTGGGTGGACATGCACTTGTGGGATGCTTCTTTCTTCATAAGGGAAAGGCTGTACTTTTTTTGGGGGGGTGGGGGGATGGAGGAGCTAGAATGGGAGAAGGGATACTGAATGGGTGGGGTGTTTCTTACACATGGACAAGATGTGCATATTAGGAAGCCTTCTGACTAACCAGGTTCTCTGAAATTCTCTGTGGGGTTTAGAGTGCTAGAAAACAAATCTCGGGGAACTTCACTGATCTCAGTGTGATAAAGGAGATATCTTATGTAGTTTTTTTTTTTTTTTTACATTGGAAAATCAAAGGGAAGAGGCCGGACAACTATGTCTCAACTTGTTGCTTTTTTTAGAGGTTGAGGGAGCACGACAGCAGAATGGAGCTTTTTCTTTTTTCAACCTATCGTTCAGGTAAGAGGCAGTTCCTGCAGCTCCCAGGAACACAACTCTTCAGAGGGATGTTGGGAGCTAGTAGCAGAGTGCTCCCTTTCTGATAGTCTGGCCAGCTCCCACCATTGCATCTAGAGTGCAAAAGGAATTCCAGTACTCATTACCTTTCAACTCTTGTAGCTGTTTTACACCACAGACTTCTCCTTACTTCTGCTCTACTCTGTCCTTGTTTCTCTCTGCTGCAAGGTTTTTGTCCTCACTTATTCCATGTACGCTTAACAGGATTATTAAGGTGCTGTAGGGTTTAATTTCCAGAGTGCAGCCATGACTTTGGCTTTCCAAAGACCTTTTGACTGTAAAGTGTTCCATGTATATGGCTGTTGCAACATGCAAAATGTGTGCTCTGTCTGACACCGCCCTGAGTTGACCACAACTTATATTCTTCCCCACCACCTTGATCAATCTTTTCCTCTTTGTGATTGGGAAACATCCAAAATACTTTTCCCTTCAGGTGAATTGTGTTTCTGAGGGGCCAACATCTATTTCATCTGACTCCATTGGGGCAGAATGTGTAGCTGCTCCACTGGGCAGAAAAGGACCAATAAAAGTGGTGCGGTGCTTCAAGTAGCAGGAAGAGTTATTTGTGGAAAAGATGTTGGGAAAAGTGGCAGCAAGAGCACTAGTTTAGATGTGTTCTTGGGGGATATAATGAGAACTGGGGCATCAAAGGCCTCTCGTACGTTTTGGATCCAGCAGAGCAAGAGGACATCTTTGTGCCATTCTCCTAGTTCTCTATTCTCCAATGAGCCAGCAACAGTCTACACACCATCATTCCCCAAGAACCTAAAATGTTCCCTTCCATTAGGCTTTCCCTTTCCTCCGCCTCATCGGTTGCCTCCTCATCTGTCATTTCTGAATTGGGTACTTCCAAAGAGCTTCACATCTGGCCTAGATCCTAAGATCAAGGATGTTTGCCATAGCCCCGTCTCCACACTTACCTTCCCCGTTCTATTCCTCTGTATCCCCCCCAGTGGACATCGCAAAGGAACTGAATGGGCAAAGCAGATCGATTTGATTTAAATGGCAATATAGAGATGGGAATCACAGATTTAAAAAAAAACTGCATTGCCAGGCAGACTGTAACCTTTTTTAAATTGATGTATGTTTTTCCAGTGCCCACTGATCTCTGACCATATGCCTAACTTCAGCCATGTGAGTACCTGATCTAAGATTCAGAGAGCCGCCTGGTCTAGTAATCGATGGTTTGCTGTCCATTCACCATCGCATAGTAGAAGATACAAACAGCAAAAAAAAAAGTTACACAACCGTTGGTATTATTCTAATACAGCTACACTGTGATTGGCTGAAGTCCACTGGCTAGGGAAGAGGTAAGCCTACCTAGCCCAGCATCTTCTGTAATCCACATCCTTCCCAATAGGGCATAGCACTTGTCAGAAAATATCTATTGACTACCTAAGATTGGAACTCACAAACTTATCTCATATCAAACCATCAGAAAGTGAGTTTTCTATAGCCAGCACCCTCCCACCTAGAACTGTTCCCACACTCACTTCCCCCTTATACCCAGCGTGATAGACCAGAAATTGTGTTAAACTCCAAACTATACCTCAATCTCAGCTGCACTTGCTTTGAATATAAATAATACACATCCTGTCAATCTCTGGACAGTTGTAGAGGCAATATTCATTTGGAAGTTGGATTACATGCATTATATATTGATTTAGCATTTCTCTAAACCATTTATCAGATAGGAGCAAATTGCATGTCCTGCAGAAGGCCTCGCATAACAGCAGTCCTGAGCTCCCTACTTATTCTTCTGGAATTTCGATCTTTGTTTGACATGGTCTACCTAACCAACATTGCCACACACCAAGGTGCCTCTAAGCTATTTGGCAAAATAAATTGTCATTGTAAGAGGGCCTAGCTCTCTTCACAGCAAAAATGTTTGCTGCTGAAAGTCACAAACGTCAAAAGGCAATGACCCTCGAACAAGCTTTTTGAACATGTGCTTCCTTATTCTGTTCTGCACTTCTACCAAGACTAAAGAAACGAGCATTGGCATAGCCAATAGGTCTCGCCTTTGGGGCCTTATAAGTGTTTAGCCAGAGCTATTGACTTTGCCAATGTCTTCAAGCTGTGCTGTAGAGAAGTGTGGCTGCTGTGCGGCATGCTGAAAAGTTATAATAAAAAGTGTCAGAAGCATTTTTGTTACTTTATATATGACCAAGAAGGCATTATGTAAAACTGAACGACCATATTAAAAAAAGTATTTACAATAAAAAATGTCCTCAGTTTTCTTTTGTTCTTGCAATGCTGGCAATGGTTGTTTGTTAAAGCTTTTTTTTGAGGGGGCATAAACAATCGGAGGGTGAAGGTTGGGAACTAGTACCTGTATTATAACACTAGCAGCGGCCAGACGCTAGGGGAGAATCAACAGATGCCAGATTCCGAGAGCAGGCTGAGGTGGTGCTGAGTGATGCTGAGGTGGTAGTGGTGGTGGTGGTGGTGGTGACTGTTGCGGAGACGATGCTGAGGTGATGCTGAATGATACTCAGGTGTTGCTGAGTGATACTGCTGTGGTGCTGAGTGATGCTGTGGTGGTGCTGAGTGATATTGTCTTGGCGCTGACTGATGCTATGGTGGTGCTGAGTGATATTGTCTTGGCGCTGAGTGATGCTGTGGCGGCGCTGAGTGATGCTGTGGCGGCGCTGAGTGATGCTGTGGCGGCGCTGAGTGATGCTGTGGCGGCGCTGAGTGATGCTGTGGCGGCGCTGAGTGATGCTGTTGCGGCGCTGAGTGATGCTGTTGCGGCGCTGAGTGATGCTGTTGCGGCGCTGAGTGATGCTGTTGCGGCGCTGAGTGAAGCTGGTGGCGCTGAGCGATGCAGTGGCGGTGCTGAGCGATGCTGTGGGGGCGCTGAGCGATGCTGTGGTGGCGCTGAGCGATGCTGTGGTGGCGCTGAGCGATGCTGTGGTGGCGCTGAGCGATGCTGTGGTGGCGCTGAGCGATGCTGTGGTGGCGCTGAGCGATGCTGTGGTGGCGCTGAGCGATGCTGTGGTGGTGCTGAGCGATGCTGTGGTGGTGGTGCTGAGCGATGCAGTGTTGGCCCTGAGTGATGATGTGGTGTCGCTGAGTAAAGCTGTGGTGGCGCGGAGTGATGCTGTGGTGGTGCTGAGTGATGCAGTGTTGGCCCTGAGTGATGATGTGGTGTCGCTGAGTAAAGCTATGGTGGTGCTGAGTGATGCTGTGGTGGCGCGGAGTGATGCTGTGGTGGCGCGGAGTGATGCTGTGGTGGCGCGGAGTGATGCTGTGGTGGCGCGGAGTGATGCTGTGGTGGCGCGGAGTGATGCTGTGGTGGCGCGGAGTGATGCTGTGGTGGCGCGGAGTGATGCTGTGGTGGCGCGGAGTGATGCTGTGGTGGCGCGGAGTGATGCTGTGGTGGCGCGGAGTGATGCTGTGGTGGCGCGGAGTGATGCTGTGGTGGCGCGGAGTGATGCTGTGGTGGCGCGGAGTGATGTTGTGGTGGCGCTAAGTGATGCTGTGGTTGTGCTGAGTGATGCTGTGGTTGTGCTGAGTGATGCTGTGGTTGTGCTGAGTGATGCTGTGGTTGTGCTGAGTGATGCTGTGGTTGTGCTGAGTGATGCTGTGGTTGTGCTGAGTGATGCTGTGGTTGTGCTGAGTGATGCTGTGGTTGTGCTGAGTGATGCTGTGGTTGTGCTGAGTGATGCTGTGGTTGTGCTGAGTGATGCTGTGGTTGTGCTGAGTGATGCTGTGGTTGTGCTGAGTGATGCTGTGGTTGTGCTGAGTGATGCTGTGGTTGTGCTGAGTGATGCTGTGGTTGTGCTGAGTGATGATGTGGTTGTGCTGAGTGATGCTGTGGTTCTGCTGAGTGATGCTGTGGTTGTGCTGAGTGATGCTGTGGTTGCGCTGAGTGATGCTGTGATGGCGTTGAGAGATGTTGTGTTGGTGCTGAGTGATGCTGTGCTGGCTGCTGATTGATGCTGTGCTGGCTCTGATTGATGCTGTGGTTGCGCTGAGTGATGCTGTGGTGTTGCCGAGTGAGAGATAGAGTGAAGATATAATGCCCAATTAGAGAGGGTGGTGAGAGAGAAAGAGAGAGAAAGGGTGTACATAGAATAAAGAGTGGAGCGGGATAGAGAGAGAGAGAAAGAAGGGGAGAGAGAGTGAATGAAGGAGTTTGAAAGAGAAACAGATAAAGGGGTGAGAGAATGAAAGGCTAAAAAAGATAGAGAGGGGAGAGTTAATTAAGTAGAGAGAGAATTAGAGAGGGGAGAGAGAGAGAAGGAGAGAGACAATAAGAGTGGGGGTGGAGTTTAAATAGAGTGAAGAAGTGATGCGGAAAAAGTAACCTTAAATATAGCTTTGTGCTTTGCGCGAATAAATATTAAAAAAAATAACAGTGAGAGACAAAAATACTGGTAATTAGGCTGTGACTCCCAATATAAAACAAATAGCGATATAAGGTGAAATCAACCCACCGAAGCAATATTTCTAACTAGACAAAAAAAAAGCTTGCATTTCAATGTTAATCGCTGTTGTTTTTCATGTGACTGTAGTCCAGGGCCCTCAGTTGGTAATGTGAGCTGCTGCTGCGATTGAAACATCAGAGTCCAGAGAGTTAATGAGCCATGACGAGGAAATGAGGAAGAGATAGGAAACCCAGATGCCAGCTGCGCGTGCACGCCATCGTGAACTCAAGCTGGTCGCCAGCCGAAAGCCAGTGTTTGCACTTCCAAAACCCGCTTACTAAAACTCTTGCGCTGGTGCAGGCCGAGACCTAAAAAACTGTTATTTGAATTTCTGATATCCGATTCTGCAGCAGCCCACTTGCAGGTTCCATGCATGCCAATAGACACGATGCAGGCCGTAAAAGAAGTTAATAGGAGAAATAGATTCTCCCGATTATTTTTTTTTTTAGATCTCCCACTTTCGTTTACCAAAATGTTGGCATGTATGTTCCCCTCCGCTGCATGACAAGGAGAACCTAACTCAAAGGCAGTGAGACAGGACGCATGCGGACCCAGCTGCGCTGATCTTGACTTTCTTTAGGATGCAAAAAAAAGCGAGTCTCCCTGTCGCATGCTAGAGGTTGCGTCTCCAGGGTCATTTGCCCTGCGTGTATGCTAGGCATTAGGCAACAACAACTCGTGGAGAGAATCAACCAGCCAGCCAGCAGCGCCAGCCGGCTCACTTGCGGCTGTACCACGCGTTCCGGAGTAGCGGGACTATCTCTTCCGGTTTACTATCAAGGGGCTTCTTCCGGGCATGCAAGGTTTGTTTGGGGATGTGTGGGCTTTCTTATTCTGGAGCTGCTCGTTTTATGTTAACGTTGATTCGAAATCAAATTAGAGCATTAATATGTGGGATGTCTGTCGCCGGAAGGTGCGAGGTAAAGTTCACATTTGAGACAATGAACAGGGAGGTTTGTCATGAATGGTGTTGGAGGGCTCGGTTTATTGCCTAAGTGTGCAGAGGGGCTGAAAATAAAAGAAAGTAGGATGGCCTTGTGTCCTTTGCGCTGCAGGGTTGATGGTTGACAATGGTGCCTTTGCGTGCTTTGTGGGGATAAGGGCTGAGCAGGCTGGGGTGTCATCATGTACCATGTAGTTTATGAACCTATTATAGACGAAGTACCGCTATGTTCTATTTACATCGAATTGGTGGCTATCTATGTAGAGTCATATTGTCGGTTGACGCCACGAGGGTTCCTTGTAACCTGGTGTGATTTTTTTCAGCATTTATCAGCAATGCTGGGAATTGTAGCCGCAATTGGTTTAGTGTCGTCAGCTGGAAAAAACTAGGGTACTGTCTCCGATTTTTATTTAGGAGATGAGGCTGTTCCGCCTTTAGTATAGCTGATTGATCTGCCCCGGATTTAAGTAAACAAGTGAGGTGTTCTTTGTTTCTGTAGAAGGGGAGCGAAGCCGGAAACTACGGGCGCATCGGGGGACAGGGAGCGGGGGCGAGCGAGCGCGGCAGCCTGCAAAGCAGTCCCAAAGCGCTCGTGCGTCGTGGCTGGCCTTTGGATGAGTACGCGCGGCAGACATGTGTTTCCACTTATCGCGCCCGCGTCTGGGCACGATAATTGGAAACACATGTTTGCCGCGCGTACCCATCCCAAAAGGCCAGCCACGACGCACGAGCGTTTCTGGACTGCTTTTCAAACTCGCTTACAATAAGTCTTCGCCTCTAAGCAGCGCTTGCGCGCTACTCGAGGCTCGACCTAAAAAAGGATAAAACCATACTTTTCATGAACCACCTCACCAGTGAAACATTTGCTTTAGTAACTAGCAGGTGGTCTCCAACCTTTTTTGTAGTGGGAGATGCTTCTGATCAGTGAAAGCCATTTTGAGCTACTGAAGGCTACTTGTGCATTGTTACCAGGCACCACATACCCAGCTTCATTGACTTTAAGCCTAATGTCCATAGAGCCGGGTACTATGGTTTGAAAATAATACTTTGACTACGGGCACTATGACAGGGCTGCCGTGTCAGTGAGAGCGTGGTCTTTGGGGATGTATGAACATGTGTGCGTTTGAATGGAATATATTTGTATGGGTGACTGAGAGCCTGTGTCGTATATACTTGCAGCACAAGACATACCTTTCGCCTTTAAATATTTTTTTTTTTAAATGAGTGAAATAAAAAGTATAGAAAAATATTGTGCAAAAATATTCATAATATGGAACATTTTACTGCCCTTTAAATTATCTCTCATTTAAAAATGACTGTATTTTTCAGTTCTACTTATGGCACAGTGTCTGTTGGCCTCTGGTAGCAAGAGGCCTGCTGTTTGTAAATGCGACACTTTGAAATGGGAAAACATTTAAATGACGAGTTAACTTAATCATTAAAGTAACTTTTCCTTTTAATTTTCTTCCATTTAAAAGCTTTCCGAAACATCATTTTGTTCACAGCTCCAGTATTGAGTTGACAAGGACTTCAGTGCTTCAGTTCACCTCTGGGCCCCGGTCATAAATCTGACTGAGCACTGTTCATCAGGCCCTGCTATCTGCAGCCTAATGATAATAATGTAAAATAGACACAGCCTTCCCTTAACTTCAAAAGAAAATATGACCTTGTGGTTATTTAAAAATAAGCTCAAGGCTGTGCTACTCGGAAGGTGACTGGTAGCTCGTGATCAACTGGTTGGAGACTCCTGAACAAGAGCCACGGTTTAAGTTTCTGCTGTCAACAACTGTAGCCAATGTCATTAACAGCATAGCTGCTACAACCTATATCAAACTTTCTGACTTTTAGTGTCTAGGCTCTAATATTATTGCTCAATCACCCAAACGGAAGATAATTTGTTGTAATGTCAAAAGCTCCTGTACGTAGCAAGTGTGGCCGCATATACACATGCTCAGCATACTCCTGCTATCTAGTGTTGGGCTCGGATAATTGCAGCTTGTTTTTAGGTCGAGCCTAGAGCAAGCGCTGCTTAGGAGATGACCTCTTGGAATTGGTCTGTACTTTTTGGAAAACTCGTGCATGTACTGCACTGTTTCCAATGAGTAGTCGTGCATGTACAGCATCCACCTTGCGGGAGCGAGCAGCTGCGCCATCTGTTTCCAATTATCGCGCCCGCGCTTGTTTACATTTGCCTGTCTCGTGGTCGCGTTAATTGGAAACAGATGGCGGTCGCGTTCACTTTTGCGGCTGCTTGTTTCCTGATAATTCTTAGACTATTACAAAAACTCGGTTCCTGTTTCTTTCTTGTGTACTCATTGCTTCTTTTCATTGGCACATGACTGTATTCCCTTCAGTTTCTTGTTTCTGCCGCCCGCAGCCATTATCTTCCTTGCTTGACATCGTGTCCTTCTCGCTGCCCCTTCCTCGTTCTCTTTTTTTTTTTATGAATGTGCTCGACTTGTGCAGCCTGCTTTTGCCACCTTGAGTGCTCGTCCCCTTCTCAAGCTCTCTATTCGCCCACTCTTTCCTGACACTGTGTCAGCTTTCATCCACTTCCGATCCACCTGTCTGGCTGCCTCTGTTATATCAAGCGCCTGTCTTGGTCTGCCCCCTGTCCTCCCAGTTTGTCATCACTGCTTGCCACCTGTGTCGCTGTCCCTCTGCACTGGCCATTCCATTTACGATCGATAATCTTCCTTAGTTTTTCACTGACTCACCCCACAACCCACGCATTCTAACCCTCAGCCTGTGTATATCGCTCTTTGCCCAACTCTTTCATCCGGTTTCTGTGCATTTCGTCTACTTGCCTATGCTTTGCTATGTTTGTCTCTGCATCACGTTCACAGCGGTTCACTCCTGACTTTGACTTTCTCCTCTGATCTGATTCCTGTAGTGCTCGTTTCTAGTGCTGTTTGCGCGCTTTCTTGCTCTCTGTACATGCGTCCGTCTCCCTGCCTCTGTTCTCTGTCCTGTCATTTCCATATTCCTTCGAACCCTCTGCCCGTGCTGTCTCTGCCTCCCCCTTGTCTGCAGAGGGTCCTCGTTTAAGCTGCCGGTTTGTCTCTCGTCATCATCGCGGCCTGTCTGTCGTTAGCCGCTGTTAGAAAAGGCCATCCGATGCAATGGGAATATGGGAAATGTATATTGGATCAACATTTAAAGCGCTAAACCTGCTTGAACGGCTTTTACCGCCACACACAGCAAGTAAGTGCATAATAACCCTTAACAATTGCTGAGCCTGGGTAACACATTTCAGGTGAGCACAATGTACCTGTGGGTTTAAATGTTCCCGCGTAGGGTCAATTCTAGGGCATGGCAAGAATAGACAACTCGGTATGGAGGCAGCAGCAGAGCGCCAGGCTACCCTTACAAGCAGCAGAGGCCGCCCCTGTGTTCGTGGAGGCTGGTAGTCCGGGTCGGAGTGGCCTATAGGCCGGGCCACTGGAATTATGCAATTGTGCGACCCCCGGCGTTTTTCGCATAATTATGGATTTGCCTCATTTGTAACCCTGGGCGAAGTGCTACGCTACGCTCGCGTAGTTTGCGAAGCTTGCGCTACTTCGCACAACGCGAGCTGCACGTAGCACAGTGCGAACACGCGTAGCGTGGCGTAGCGTAGTGCCGCGGTCATTTGCTTGCTCGCGGTCCTCAACGTCAAGTTGGCGACCGCGAGCAAGCAAAATGACATCCCGGCGAGACTTTTTCCTCGTTCGCGATCAGCAACATCAAGTTGCCGATCGCGAGCGTGGAAAATAAACCTCCCGGCGAGATTCTCAACGCGGGGAGGTCAGGTTTCTCATTGCGAGTGGTCGCGTATGCTCGCGACCGCTCGCGATGAGAAACTACCAGTCCGCGTTGAGAAAGCTGCCGCTCGAGTAAAAATCTACTCGAGCAGCAGTAAAAGACAGCTCGCACTGTGCAAGTTGCCGTTTTCAATGATTGCACAGTGCGGACAAGCATCCGGCACTGTGCAATCATTGCGAACAGTGCGCTACGCAGTTCGCGTAGTGCTACGCGAAGCTTGCGTAGCGCGAACTGCACTTTGCGTAGCTTCGCGAAGCATTACTTCGCGAACTACGCCCACCCTTACTCATTTGCCACATAATCCATCGTCTGCTGCATAATCTTGATTTTAGGAAAAAATAATTGTTTCTAGTTACTAAAAACGCAGCAACACGTGTGGCTGCCTGGTGGAAGGCCCTTTTCAAAGATTGACTAGTCATCTTTCTGTTGCGTCTTGCTATATTTAGATGTTAAATTGGTACCAATGAGATGCAACCTAAGCTCAGAGAGTGTTAACACGTGTAAAAATGACAAAATAAAGGAACAATACTATCACAAAATGTGCCTCATTATGCCGCATAATTTGTTTTTTACCCCTCTTAATTCAGTCAACCCTGCCACATAATTTGGCCCTCTCCTTCCCAATAATTCAAGTTGCCCTGTCTATAGGGCAAGCTGGCAGTGCCTGGTAGGCTGGACTGACAGGTCAGTGTGCGGGCTGTTTTTTTGGCTGTTTATGGGCCTGTTTTATTGCTGTTTGGGCCAGTTTTTCCATGGTATTACTGCAAAACTTTGAAACAAAGGGTTCCCCAGAGAAAACCGATAATGGAGCGGGACAGGGAAAACAAGACAAGCATTGGCATAGCCAATAGGTCTCGCCTTTGGGACCTTATAAGTGTTTAGCCATGCAACAGTTGATGTTGTTGCACCAAGGATATTGTGCTGGATAACTAAACACTTATAAGGTCCCAAAGGCGAGACCTATTGGCTATGCCAATGCTTGTTCTTCAAAGAAGTCTTTTGTGTCATGAGGTGTTAATGACTCCTCCTCTGGTGGTTGATGCGCATGGGCACTGACTCCTTTGTTAGATTGGGTTCCAGACGTGAGTTAGCGTAGCTCCTGGTCTCAACAAGTTCGTCGGTTCCCGTCACGGACCGGTGTCTGTTACCTTCCACCCCGTTTCAAGAAGTTGCTGCAATGCATTTTCGTTCTAACAGCTCCTGCTCCACTCCTCGAGTCCATTGTCATCGAGCAACTAGGCCACTCGAACGCTTGAGGCCTTTTGGGCTACTGAGTGCGCCAGACCATCTTCAGAAAATGATGCACTTGAGGTGATGGAATGGACACCCTTCAGAAGATGCACGCAATGCCTGTCTAAATACCCCGATCTCCACGTCTTCTGCAATCTCTGCCTCTCGCCGGAGCATGACAAGAGTCTATGCAGAATGTCCAGATTCTCTTCGGAAATGCTGGGTCCTTTCAGTGAGGCTGATCTACTCGGCATGGAAGAGGAGGAATAAGAAGTTGTCACCTGACCTTCCAGCACGCCAACCCAGTTCTGAGATAGTCAACTCCCATATCTTTAAGCCAAAAGAGACAGAACTTCTGGAAGAAGAGGAGGCACCAGAGGACGCTCCGTCCACCTCGGTTGGCCCCGGCCCTCATTTGAAAACCACGCCCTGTGTGAGTACTATTAACGAAACAGCCATTTGCTCTGAAGCAACCTATTCCCGAGATCGAGGAAAGGCCAATTCTTGACAGACTGCAGCAGGAGCTGGACAAGAGGCAAAGGCAGATTATCATCCATTCTTCAAGGCAATATCTCTGCCTCAGAAAAACCCCACCAAATAAGCACAGACTTGCCTTCAAAGACGTCCCACCACTGGACACTTCTGCGACTGTTTTCCTCCAAGAGGCCTAAGGACTGCTCCTCCTCATCCAACACCATGTCTACCTTCTCGTCCTTTACCACTTCCTTCCTCACCTTCTATGAATTTCCCACTGGGGCCACCGGAGTCTTACTCCAACACAGGCAGTCCTAGCCCCTACTCCCCAGCTGAGGACTTTGCCTCAGTCTACCCTGATCCCTCGGATGGTCCTTGGGAGGATTGACATTGAAACTCAGACAGGCCATTATCTCTAATATGTCCTACTCGGGACCTCCCCGCTGATGACACCATAGAGTACCACAGTAGTATTCAACGAGCAGCCACCTGCCATAAGGTGGAGATGTAATTCACCCCTAAAGATGACCACTTTTTGGTTGAGACGCTCTCCCAAACTGGAGTGATCCTTCCAATACCTTCATATGCTTAAGGTGATGATAAAATATGCCCCTGGTCTTTAAGGACCTTGTCAAATCCCAGGTGCTAACCCCACGTATTGAAAAGGTATGTAAACTAGTACCGTCTGACCCACTCTACATCGCTGATCATGTCCCATTAGATTCTCTGGTTGTTGCTAGGAAAAGGGCAGCCGCCCAGGACATGGGCGACACTCCCCATCCTGACAAGGAGAATAAGCAACTTGAACCTGCAGGGAAGAGACTAACGGTGGGTGCAGCAACGCACTGGTGCATTGCCAATTCGGTAGCCTTCTTCTCCCGGCATGGTAGAGCCCACTGGGATGAGATGGAGGGACTCTCTTTCACCAATACCGAAAGAGGGGGGAAGAACTTGCTGAGAAGGGGAAAGCCATCTCCAATGCCCTTGGATTGGGCGGCTACAGCAGCGAGAGGGGTGAAGAAATCTACTGCCACTGCTAGCTGTGTGTATCCGGTTTCAAGCCAGAAGTGCACCAGCACCTTTTCAGCCTGCCGTACGATGAGGAGCACCTGTTCGGTCCGCAGATTCACACAATGCTTGAAATAATTAAGGGCACAGAAACCTCAAAGGTGACCTCCAGGTTCCTTCCGGCAGTGGGTCCTTTCAGAAGCAGCTACCAAGAGGTGGGTCCAAAGCCACTACCCCAGAAACAAACCAGTCCTACCACCGGCAGCACCTGGGCTATCCCCAACAGGGTGACTGAGGTTTTTCACAAAGCTCATTTAGGAGGAATAGCCCCAAAGGTTGAGGCATGCACACACATGGTAAGGCAGCCTCTATTCCCAAGGACGAACGTGCCTTGGATCCCCCCTCAATCATACTACACCTATCGGGGGGGGGGGGAACTTCAGGGTTTCTTCCCCTTTGGGAGGAAATCGCCACATATCGATGGGGTCTGTCCATCAGCTAGTTCAGCTACTGCATGGAGCTCGTTTCTGTCCCACTAAACATCCCACCTCGTGCTCACACCCTCTGCCCAGAACACCAAGTTTCTGCAAGAGGAGGTTCAAGCGCTCTTAATCAAAGGTGCCAGTGATGTACTGCCTCGTCAACATCAAGGCAAAGACATCTACTTTATATACTTCCTCATTCCCAAGAAGGGCAGCTCTCGGGCCAAATCTCAACCTCCGGCCTCAACAGATGCATACTGTCAGAACATTTCCACATGGTTGTGGTATATTAATTTGTATAGCGCACTAATCATCGAGAGGGTATCCAGGCGCATACAGGATGTCATCCCTCTGCTGCAGCAAGCCAACTTCATGTCCATTCAAGACCGGAGGCTTTCTTTCACATCCCAATTCATCCAACTCCTCAGCGCTTCATGGTAAGTGCTCAGCCCTGCCAGTTCAATGTACTACCCTTTTTCATCACTGTGGCCCCAAGAAAATTCATCAACTTTTTAGCAGTGGTAGGCATTCACCTAAGGTGGGGAGGAACTCGCATCTTTCCTAACCCAGATGAATGGTTGATCAAGAGCACAAGGAGACAGGAATGACTATCTCACACCAGGCCACACTTTACCTCCTACGCATCCTAGGATTCATAGTAAATGCCACCAAATCACACTAGGAGCCGCTCCAGGTACAACCATTGCTAGGGTCAGTCTTAAACACAGTGGTGGGCAAAGCTTTCTCCAGCGCCCATAGGTTCCTGGCATTCCAAAAGCTTCTGCTTCTTTTTCAACCACTCCATCCACTTACAGTTCAAACTGTGATGCGCCTTCTAGGAATGATGGCCTCATGCATTTCTATAGTGCCCCATGCCAAACTCCATATGATCCGCTTCAGTAGTGTCTCTAGGACAAGTTGTGTTGGAGAATCTAGTGTTGATGAGGTCCAGCCCTCCTCACTCTGCAGTGGTGGAACACCAACAATCTGCTGCAGGGCACGCCGTTAGCAGACCCAGTTCCAAAGGTGATCATCACCACAGACTTATCGCTAGCCGACTGGGCAGCACACCTCAACAACATAACAGTCCAGTCTCTGTGACCACCTCATCAGCTGAGTCTCCACATCAACCACTTGGAACTGTTAGCCGTTCATCTAGCTCTCAAAGCCTTTCTTCTACAGTTTCAAGGCAAAGTAGTCCTTGTGTGCATAGACAACATGACTGCCATGTTCTTCCTACAAAAGCAAGGAGGCACACACTTCCCTCAGTTGTCAGCCCTAGCGGCAGCGAATCTGGCATTCGGCCATCCATCACCAAGTTCATCTCCTTGAAGAGCTTCTCGTGGTACTGGAAACGTCTTTGCAGACCTGCTGTCCAAGACGCAGCAACAATTCCACAAATGGGAACTCCACTCACAAGTCCTACTCCCTTACTTTTAGAGATGGGACACCTCAAATACAGACCATTTTCCCACATATGAAAACGCAACATGCCCAAACTTCTCAGCCAGGTCCCACACCCACAGTCCATAGGCAATGCTCTGTAGATGAACTGGTCAAGGATCCCTGCATATGCTTTTCCCTGCCTCCCACAAAGACCATACGTGGTCAGGAAGCAAAGGCAAACATCCCTCATGCTCCAAGGTGGGCAAAGTATACAATAAAGTGATATGTGGAATGCATGAATTAATCTCAGCCACTGGTAATTACTCGGGCCACATCCCAATCCATCATTATTTTGCGCACCATGCCACCTCAGTTTGGACGAAGCTATATGCAATTCATTCTTGGCCCTGCTCTAATGTGAACAGTCCAGCCCGAACTGCCAAGCCTGGACCTCCATAAACCACAACTCAAGCAACCCATGACCTGTTTCGCCCTAGGTATGGGCTCATCAGCCGGGTACAGTTTGGTTCCAGTGACCCAGAGTGCATGGGACCCACGTCTGGGCAAATGATGGGCTGGGATGCGGCCCGAGCAATTGCCAGTGGCTGAGATTAATTCATACATTCCAGCCATCACTTTTTGTATACTCAGAAGATAGGCAGGACAACCATTTTTCTCAACCCTTCTAGAAATTTCCATTGCCCGTCATAAGAAGCATCTCGGCAAAGTCAGACACCCGGACCCCAGACAGCTCAACCTGACGATTTGGCTCCTAAGGTCCTAGACTTTGGTAACCTTGGTTTCCCTCAAGAGGGCACGGACCTGCTCAGAGAGGCCTGTAGGCCCAGTCCCCGTACTTGCTATGCTGCTAACTGGAAGTGTTTGGCCCTCCATTGTACCCAAACCACATAAACCCTCTTACACCTATGGTACTAGACTTTGTTACCTGCTACGTATACAAAAGTATGGTTTAGTCTACACATCCATTCACTTACACCTAGCTGCCATTACTGCATATATGCAGAACGGGGAACACTCTTCCCTCCTTAAGATCCCAGTTATTAAAGCTTTTGTAGAAGACCTTAAACATGTCATTCTAGTAAGGGTAGGTCTAGTCCCAGTCTGGAATCTCATTATTGTCCTTGCCAGACTTAAGGGGTTGACTTTTGAGCCACTTTATTCATGTCCTTTGCAGTTTCTTTCTTGGAAGGTTGCCATCCTAGTAGCAGTCATGTCTCTTAGGTGTATGAGCGAACTACAGGCCCCCTCATTGCAGGAACCATTTTTTCAGGTCCAGAATGACAGAGTGGTTCTTGGAACCTATCCTTTCTTACCCATGGTAGTCTCAGTTTCCCACCTTAATTAGACAATCGAGCTCCCAGTTTTTGTTACACGACCAGACTTGGTAGCTGAAAGAGGACTCCACACACTTGATGTCAAGGGTGCTCTTATGCATTATATAGATAGGACCAAAGCCATCCCCAAAATCCAACAACTATTTGTAGCTTTTTCACAGCATGATGGTCTAGCCATTTCTAAGGCAGGGATAGCCAGGTGGATTGTTAAATGTATCCAAATCTGTTACACTAAAGCTAAAATGAAATCTTTTTTAAAACCCCTACCGTCCCACCCCAGGCCACACACCACCCGCAAAGAGAGCACTACTGTTGCTTTTCTGGGGAAACATACCCAAAGTGGATATGTGTAAAGCTGCCACATTGTCCACTCCACACACATTTACAAAGCATTATTGTGTGGACATTCTTGTAAGAGCACAAGCCAAAGTTGGTCAAACTGTCTTCAGGACTTATTTTTCAGACCTCCATACCATCCACTGGCTCGACACCGCTTAGCGGAGTACTGTTTTAAAGTCTATGCAGAGCATGTGTAGCTATAGCCACACAGGCTATGAACGGATTATGCTGCTTACCCTTTAAGCCTCTATTCAGTGCATGTAGTGCTGTAGATTCACATGCATCCATCCACCCTCTTCACCGGAAGACCGCTATCTTTCAAATTTTTCTCTTTCTACACACTTGATCAATATTCTATTTTACTCACTTCTCCATACAAACTCTCACCCGTTGAACGAAAAACAATCCACCCCCAGAGTAGTCACCGACACCTTGTGACTCGAAAGACGACTTTGAATAAAAACAGATTGCAGTCATCTGAGCCGATCACTAGATGACAAGAGTATGCAGAGCATATGAATCAACAGCACTACACGCAACAAACAGATGCTTAGAAGTTAAGTAACAATCCTTTCAGTCAATCTGTAAGATGAAGCAAGATAATCTTAATGTTTGTTACAAAGAATACACATCTCCTTACTGCTGCTTTTAAGTTCACTTGACTTCATCTATTAATTTTAAAAACCTACAATTCTCCAGTATTGAATCTTTCATAGATTCACATGCTTGTATCTTCCCCGTCGTCATGGTGGGAGTTTCGCGGTAATTAGAAAAGAAGTACCATAGAAGTACATAGAGACCACCAAAAGGGAAAGAAAAACTTTTACATTTGTCCTCATCTTTATGTAGGTCCAAACTTCGACCAATCAGAGACCAGCCCTAGACCTCATCTCCCCAGTCAGAGCCACCAGACCTCAGATTTCTAACCGCACGTCGTGTGTAAGGGAGTCTCCCTGAACTCTGCTCAGTTTCGTCAGTGAACTTTTGACCCTGCTTGAATTCACCTCAAGGTATTGTGTTCTATCTTCTTTACTTTAAGGATGTCTGCGGGTTCTAAGAAGAGGCTTTTCAGGCCCTGTAGATCCTGTGGTAAGGCAAGACTTTTTTCTGAAGATCCACATAAGGACTGCCTTTATTGCCTCTATCGTAAGCATACAGCCAAGGACTGTAAATATTGTAGAACCTTCTCTGCAAAGACACTAAAAGATAGAGGCGCCAGATGATTATTATGGCTCCAGAAAAAGAAATCTAAATCAGAATCTGGATCTGATGTCGAAGAAAGCCCTGGGCCATCCTCTCTTGAGAGAAAGCGTAAAAATGAGGGCTCTACCTCATTAAAGGCTGATTTAAAGAAATTAAAGGCAGAAAAATCCTCCTCTGCCGGAAAAACAGCCATTCAGCCTAAAGATTCAGGCCTGAAGAAATCATCTGCTGCCTCTCTGCCTGTCACACCTCTCAAACAGGCCTCGTCGACGAAGAAAACACCGTTGACTGACCCGTCGTCGAACTTCTTCTAGATCTCCGACTGCTGTGGTGGTGACTACTTCAACATCGGCGTCGTCGACGACGACGTACTCTGTGTCGACGATCGCGTCTACGACTTCGTCGACGGGAACAACGTCGCCGTCGACGGCCCCGTCGACAGGCGCTCCATCGACGGCAGTGTTCAAATCACCTTCTCGGCCAGTATCGACGACGATTACAATCAGACGTGTTACGTCGTCGACGGTTCCGTCGACGGATACTAAAATGTCACCATTACCTAAAATCTCACCATTGCTTCCTTCTCACCTTCTGGATACGGAGGAGTCGGGGGACGAAAGTCTTTTCGGACCTGCTTACAGTCCCTCGCAACTCAGTCAAATGCCAGGACACTGATGAGGAAGAGGAAGCGCAAGGACAATCTGAATATATGGAGGGAGATTATTCATTTTCAGGACGTTCTCATGCCCAACGTTATGACTCTTTTCAGGAGCACTATCCTTATGAGGCTTATGAAGAACGTCAGGAGGTTCGGAGAGATTCCATGCTGGTCCCACTCTCCTTGGTCACGGACCTTAGACATATGTTAAATGACTATTATAAAAGATTTCCGGACACTCATGCTCCGGTTCCATTGACACCTGGCGGTCCAGGTATGCAAGTTGCTCCGCCTCCACCAGTAGTTACTCCACAGCCTGTGGCACAGGTTGAGAAACAAGCTCCTCGGTGTATAACAATACAGGATGATTACATCGAAAGTGAGGCAGACGATCAACCAGAAGAAGGTGAGCTCACTCAAGATCCGGACCTTCTTGGCCAAGAGTGGGATGATTATGTGGCTCCATCTTCACCGTTGCCTTCCCCTCCCCCGGCCGCTTCTCCCCCGGGAGATATCGGGGGGCTTTCATGAAGTGCTTGAGAGAGCTTCTAAAAGGTTTGATTTGCCCCTGCCTGTGGTGCAAACCGAATGCTTTCTTTACGATTTTAAAGATGCATCGAAGAAGTTCGTAAGATCCATTCCGATTGTGGATTACATTTGGAGTGAGGGTTTGAAGATAATGAGGAACCCAGCCTCAGTTCCTGCTGTGTTGCCGAGGATGGAGAAGAAATACAAGGCGCCTGATTCTGCTCCAGCATGTTTAATTGGCCATCCTCGCCCGGATTCACTGATAATGCAGGCTGCTCAGAGGCGTTCCAGGAATCCTCAATCGCCTTGTTCGGTGCCTTCAGACAGGGAAGGCAAACGGTTGGACAGCATAGGTAAGCGATTCGCTACTATGGCAGCTACTGCTATCAAGGCCTCTAACGCCTTAGCAATCTTGGGGAGGTACGACCGTCAATTATGGTCGGACCTGGCTCTTCTTCTCGAATTCCTCCCTGATGATAAAAAAAGAGAGAAGGGAAGGATCTTTTGCAGGAAGGTGCTAAAGCGTCTTCGGAGGTGATTGACTCCGCAATGGACCTATCTTCTATTGCCTTCAGACAAATGGCAGGTGCTGCAGTCCTTCGTAGACAGGGCTGGCTTAGGGCGACATCTTTCCGCCCCGAAGTCCAATCGAAGGTGTTAGACATGCCCTTCGATGGGGAAAACCTTTTTGGAAAGCACGTAGACGAGGAGCTACAAGGCATCAAGAACGATACGGAAACTGCACGTTCCTTGGGAACATTACAACAAAGGCGTTTTCAGTCCTTTCGTGGAGGTAGAGGAAGAGGTCAGTTTCAGCAAAGAGCATCTTATCAATCCTACAGATATCAGCCATATGGTCAGAATTACAGATCGCAATATGGAGGACAGCAACAGCAGCAATTTCCTTCCTCCAACATGTCTTACAATCGGCAATCAGCTAGACGCAAGCCTGCAGGACGAGGAAAATTACAGGATTCCTCAAGACGTCAGTGACATTTATCTCCCGCCAGCCACCACATTTCGATCTCAACACCTTTGGTCTCAACGGCTCTCCATTTCTAAGTCAATGGCAATCCAGCACGAAGGACAAATGGGTGCTGGACATTATCCAACACGGCCACACCCTGGAATTTGTCCGCAAACCTCCTCGAACCCCCCCCCCCACGTCCCCCCAAGAAAAATGCATCATCTGCATTTGTCATCACTACGTCAAGAAATTTCGATTCTACTAAAGAAAGGGGTGATAGAAAGAGTGCCTTTTCGGACAACGAGGGAAGGGCTTTTACTCCAAATTCTTCTTAATAAAGAAAAAATGCGGTAAATGGAGGCAGGTCATGGACCTCAGGCAGCTGAACAAATACATCAAGAAACAATCGTTCAGAATGTTATCCCTTCAAGAGATTCTTTTATTAATAAGCAAGGGAGATTTTCTAGTGTCCTTCGATCTCTTGGACGCATACTTCCACATTACTATTAATGCAAAGCATCTCCAATTCCTAAGATTCGAGGTGGCTCGGGATCACTACCAGTTCAAAGTCTTACCATTCGGCCTTTGCTCAGCTCCCAGAGTGTTCATGAAATGTATCGCTCCGGTAGCTGCTTTTCTAAGAAGACAGGGACACCAGGTTTATCCCTACCTGGATGACTGGCTAGTGAAGGGGGCTACATTTCACTCTACCAGAGAATCTACGCAGGCTTGTCAGCGGTTCTTCAAGACTCTAGGGTTACAACTCAACGTGGAGAAGTCACACTTTATTTCCAAACCAGAAGCGTGTTTTTCTAGGAGCGCTCCTAAACAGTCAATGAAGGCTTATCCCACATCAGAGCAGAAACTCAAAATAATGCGCTTAGCCTCTCTTCTGCGCGCAAAAGAGTCCACTTCTGTGAGAGTGTTCAAGTCATTACTGGGGATGCTGTCATCATGCATCCCGTTGATTCCAAATTGCCGGCTACACATGAGGCCTCTCCAGGAGCAGTTAGACAGGCAATGGGTGCAGGTGCACGGCTCATTCGAGGACATCATCTCTCTCTCTCGGACGATAAAACAGTCTGTCATGGTGGGAAAAAGAAATCAATATCTCTCCAGGCCTCTCGTTCCAACAAACACAGCCTCATTATATTATGACAACGGATGCTTCAATGGACACATGTCCAGGAATTGCAAATACACGGAAAATGGTCCCTTCAGGAAACACGTTCACACATCAATCTTCTGGAACTGAAGGCAGTTTTTCTGGGGTTGCAGGCCTTTCTTCCCAGAATCCAGGGATCCTCCGTTCTAGTAAGAACAGACAATACTACAACAATGTTCTATCTTGCCAAACAGAGGGGTACCAGGTCTCTCACTTTATCAGAGCAAGCCCAGGAAATTTGGAAGTGGCTCATTCATCACAACATAACATTGCAAATAGAGCATGTTCCGGGCGTGGACAACGATTGGGCGGATTCTTTAAGCAGAACCAATTCCCAATGTCACGAATGGGAGTTAGACGTAATTCAGCTGAAAAGAGTCTTCAAACTGTGGGGCACTCCAAAACTGGATCTTTTTGCGACAAAGCAACAAGAAGTGCGAAAAGTTCGCCAGCAGGTTCCCTCAGAGGAACTCTTGGGGAAACGCGCTGCAGATGCAATGGACGGGGACTTTTGCCTATGCGTTCCCGCCGTTTCCTCTCATCCCGAGAGTGTTGAACAAGATGAAGAAAGAACCATGCCATCTCATTCTCATAGCTCCAGAATGGCCGAGGCAGTTTTGGTACACGGAGCTTCTCCTGTGCTCGATATCTCCGCACATTCGCTTCCCTCCACTGCCAAATCTACTCTCAATGAACAACGGTCAAATTGTTCATCCTCAAATAAAGTCTCTAAGTTTGTCAGCTTAGAACCTCACGACTATGAGTTTACAAATTTAAACATCACGCCGGATTGCAGTTCTATTCTACAACGAGCCAGAGCTCCTTCCACTAACAAGTCATATTCTGCAAAATGGAAAAGATTTTGCCATTGGTGCGAAAAGAAGGAACTGCATCCTTTGCTATCAACTCCGGAACAGGTTTTGCCTTACTTACTTCACTTCGCTAAATCAAAATTGGCTCACTCGTCAATAAAGGTGCACTTGGCAGCAATTTCCAGATTTTGCAGAAAGCCAGGTGAGCTTTCTCTGTGGTCAACAAGAATTGTCAAGGAGTTTATGAAAGGTCTCTTCAGGGTTTTCCCACCCTTAAAGCGCCCTGCAGTTCCGTGGGAATTAAACACAGTACTGGCTCAATTGATGAAATCGCCTTTCGAGCCCATCCATAAGGCTGATTTGAAATATGTTTCTTGGAAAACGGCTCTCCTTTTAGCGCTCATGTCGGCTAGAAGGATAAGTGAAATTCAGGCTTTCACGATTGCTGCGCCTTTCCTTCAATTCAGACAGGATAAACTTTTGTTGAGAACAAATCCTCAATTCATTCCCAAAGTTTCAACTTCATTTCACTTGAATGAACCAGTTGTGCTTTCCACGTACTTTGGGAACCCTTCAACCGCTGCAGAAAGAGCCTTGCACTCTTTGGATGTGAAACGCTGCATCAAGTTCTACATACATAGAACAAAGACTTTTAGGAAATCGGATCAGTTATTTGTGTCTTTTACTTCACCACGGAAGGGTCAAGCCCTTTCAAGGAGCAGTATTGCACGTTGCATTTCCTCTGCGATTATTTTCTGCCACAACAAGGCTGGAAAGCCTTTGTCTGCAAAGGTGTCTGCGCACTCCACGAGGAAGATGGCAGCCTCTACAGCTTTGTTTGCAGGTGTCGCTTCCGGACATTTGTAGAGCGGCAACATGGTCCAATGTGCATACATTCACTAAGCACTACTGCTTGGACTCTGCATGGAAAGCGGACGCTGCAGTGGGTCAAGCTGTCCTAAGACATCGGTTTGCTTAAGGTACAATCTTTTCATATTTTCAATTTTACTTGTTTGGTATATTTGGTCGTTATAGTTTATTTACTAGTTTCTGATTTTCTTGGAATTGTGATGCATATGTTTTAGTATATTTGTCAATATGTCTGTTATGGCACAAGAAGGTCTTCGCCTAGACGCAAACTAAGAGAATTATACTGCTAACTACTCTGATACAAGCATGTGAATCTATGAATGATTCAATACTGGAGAAAAAACAAGTTACTTACCTGTAAACTGTGGTTCTCCAGTATTGATATCTTTCATAGATTCACATGCTGCCCTCCCTCCTCCCCGTCTAGGCTTGCCACTTCTGAACTCATGTTATTTCTTACCTTAGCACACCTGTGCGTGAAATCTGAAGTCTGGTGGCTCTGACTGGGGCGATGAGGTCTAGGGCTGGTCTCTGATTGGTCGAAGTTTGGACCTACATAAAGATGATGACGAATGTAAAAGTTTTTCTTTCCCTTTTGGTGGTCTCTATGTACTTCTATGGTACTTCTTTTCTAATTACCGCGAGACTCCCACCATGACGACGGGGAAGATACAAGCATGTGAATCTATGAAAGATATCAATACTGGAGAACCACAGTGTACAGGTAAGTAACTTGTTTTTTCCCAACTTAAGATATTTGATCTCTGCCTACTTTTTGTTTGTAATAGTACGTGCCTCTTGAGTCATGTCACGATACCTGTGTGTTGAACAAATACCATGGTGTTTAGGGTACACAGGACAACATTTGTCTGTAAGTTGTATTCTTGAGGGCTGTCCCTTACTCAGGATGCTTAAGGTTGCACTGTAGTTCATGATGTGCATGGTATGCATATAATGCATAGTGACTTGGAACATCTATATCCTAACACATGTCTTTGTCTCAGCTTATTTACAAGTATGACCAGTGGAAGCTCTATCCCTGATATATTGACATCTCCTAGAGGAGTCTCATCCTGCATTGGAAAAATCATAACCTGAATCCACCATTGAGACGCGTCTACCACAGCTGTAATATTTAGTCCTTCAAAGTTGCTCCTTAGTTATTCTAATGCAACTAGATAGCTATTGAAATTGTTATATTTTTGTTAAAGATGTTGTATGCCAAGCTGCAAATTAAGGCTTCGCCCATATAACCCCAACCACCCATGCTATACACAAAGAAGTGGGGATTGATTATACCACAATCAAATTGACTCCTATAAGACATTCAATCCATTTAATGCGCACAATTTCATTCATCATATCCAGCAAGACTCTGTAATTCCGGAGTACAACTGAACATTACAGTAAACACAAGTACATATTCTATGTCCACATGATTCACCATCAAAGCCATATTCTCTTGTCCCCTCTAGTGATTTATGTTATGGGTGTCCAAAAATTAAGTCCATGCAAATGTCCACCGTAGAAGTAGTCTAATTGGAGAATCGGAACCCTGTGTCCTTTATTTGTTTGTTCTGCTTTTTCCGCCACTCGGTCAGTTAATTTCATCTGCAAAGGACTCCTCTAAATACCATCCAACGGCCTTCTATGGTGAAGATTGCCACAGATTATTCCTTTTTAAAGGTCGGGGGTTCTAGAATTTTGAGTTTTGACATTCTGTGGTGGTCTAGACCAACCAGAAATCTTCATCTTGACAGCCGGGTGCTGTAATGTAGATATACATAGGGCCTTGTTTGTGGTGAAAACCATTGTATCGGTGCGATTTAAGCCGCAGGGACGAAGCATGCTGCTGCATGTAAAACTGCTTTCAGTGAAGTGAGATGAATTTTGGGACGGCTTGTTAGGAGAGAATTTCTGGAGTTTGTTCTAAACTGTACCGGTGATTGAATTAGGGTTTTGAGATCTTGTTCTAGAATGAAGCTGCAGATTCCCCAGAGGAGACACAATTGATAGCGTGCAGTGGCTATGGTGTTAACTTGTGACTGTAGATGGAGTCTTTTGTCTACAATGACCCTAAGTGATATGGCGCTGTCAATGGTGGGCTTGCAGTTGAGTATGTTGATTAAGTCCAACCATGATTGTATTGCCAGTGGTGAATGAAATGTGGAAATGAAGAGGAATTCAGTTTTGGTTGGATTTAGCTTTAAATAATGGGAAGTCATCCACTCTTGAACTGTCTTTAGAGTGTTGGCTAGGTGGAAGATGTCATTTGGGGAGGCGATCTGTTGGTGCATTTGGGTGTCATTTGCTTATTGTTGGTATATCAAATAGGGTTGGGCTAGTATAGATCATTGAGGAAGCCCTTATCTAAGGGCAATGTGTTTAGATAACCATGTTACTTTTTTTTTCACCACAAACTTTATTGGGTTTTTGCCAGCAAAGAAATAAACAATCGGCCAAGACGGGCCACATACAGCCATAGGATTTTGTAGGAGTAGGAGTAAACCCTCAACCATACAGAATAAAAACATATACACTAAGACCTCTAGTAACCCCAACCCCCATCCCAATGTATCATTTAATTCTTGTACGGTAGAATGTCTCAGCGCTGTGTCTTGAATTGTCTAATTTAAGCATCTAGATGTGACTCAATCATGTACACCTGCTACAGAACGAGACCCCGGTAGTCTGCCCACCTCTGACAGATTCTTGGATGTTTCTGAGGGCAACCCGGGGCACAGAACACCAATCCTGTCAGTGCTTTGGAGAAAAAGCAGCTTTGGGCCAATCAATACAACCTATGCCAGAACCTCACTCAAACGGGACACCACTCCCCTCCAGAATATTGTCAACACACTGCAGCCCCACGCGGTACGTATAAACGTGCCTTCCTTGGCTTCACACCGTTAGCATATAGGGGATTCAATGGGATCCATTCGCCACAGGCAGCTCCTCGTATAATATGCTCTATGCAGGTATTTCAAGGGAAACAGCCTTTACAACGAGGTTTTTACCTCGTTGTGCCTTTTCCACGCATTATTTAACACACATTTTTACCACTTGCATGCCTTTACAGCGCATGCCTTTACCACGCATTTAAGTTAAGTTGGGGGGTGTGGGGGGGTCTCCCCCAACAAATACATAATTTTTATATATAAAAACAATGCGTGGTAATGGCATGCTTGGTAAAGTCATGCAATGTATTTCCCTGCGTTGAACTGCCGTACAACCGTATTTCAATTGATTAATTGAAGGCAAGAGGAAATCGCCACGTCTCGGGGGTGGCCTCTAGGGCCTCCACCCAGTTGTCATTGTCTAAGTAATCTTTGTCTGCTTGCCACGCCGCTCGGAGGGTAGACAGCGTTGTTGAGCTATTCGTAACCAAGGCTTGATATATTTTTGCAATTTTATGACAACCTAGGTCACCCATTAAAAGCTTGCCTTCAAGTGGACTCCATTTGCATGTCGCAGCTATAGGTATTTGTAAAATTGATTGCGAGGTATCATTAAGTCAAACTGGAGTTCCTCGAACGATTTGAGTATGGTGCCATGCATAACGTAACCAAGTGTGGAGATCCCTATGTTATCCCATCCCTGAAAGTCTTGCAGCCCAGCTACTTGCAGGAGGAGGGTGCCCTTCCTTGACTGCATCTCACATGTCTGGCGTCTCCACCAGGCCATTCCTGCAAAGGGACTGTCTCCACACCTGCACCACTACTCTGGTCATGGGAAAAAGATCACCCATCTCACACTATACAGCCAATGAAGTATGGAAACATCGCCACTTGCCCATCGCTCTGTGGCATAGGCCGGGTCATTCTGTGAAGTATACCACCAGTCGTTCAGGATTTGAAGGTGGGAGACAATGTAGTATGATTGAACATCTGCTGTGGCAATGCCCCTGCAGAAGGTGGATTGGAAGCAAGTCCTGAGAGCTATACGGGATGCACCTCCACCCCACAAGAACTGACTTAATATTGCATTCAGCTGGCGAAACGATGTGAGGAGAACAGTGTTTGGGTAATTATGGAGTTGGTAAAGGAGGCGAGGCAAGGAGACCATTTTAAAGATGATGAATCTACCAAACAATGACCAGGGCAACAGGGTCCAGGACTTGACCTCCTCTCTGACCTAAGGAAACAACTGAGCCATATTATGATCCCAGGAGAGAGCAGAGGCCGGTGAGAAACACTCCAGGATATTTAAACCCTCCAGATGCCAGAGTCCATTCCGACTCACACCTCACATCATCTGGCGAAACCGTCAGCAACAACAGTACAGACTCGCTAATATTCATGTAGAGTCCCTAGGTCTTGCCAAATACACACATGATTTGCAAAATACGGGGACCCGACACCGCGGGATCGGTCATGAAGAAAAGGACATCAGCATAGAATCCAGTTCTGTTCAATAACCCTGTAGACCACTCGAATCCTCTCGCCAGGGCATCTACCCTGACCCAGGCAACCAAGGGCTCCATAGCCAAGGTAAACAATAATGGGGACAATGAGCAGCCTTTCCTAGTGCCACGTCCAATAGGAATTGGGGCAGAAACTGTGCCAGCCACGCGGACCGATGCGCTTAGGTCAGTGTATAACAGTCGTATATACAAAATAAATCGAGGCCCAAGATTCAAGTGCCGAAGGAGCATAAACAGATGCTCCCAGCTCATGGAATCAAAAGCTTTATTGATATCGGCCAGTAATAACGTCGCAGCCCGCCCCAGTCGATCCGCCAAGGCATTATGAGCCCTTCTTATGTTATGTTGCTTGGTGGGTTGGGGCATAAAATCAGCCTGTTCTGGGTGAACCAGGTCAGGTATATATGTCATCAGTCTATTGGCTAGAACCTTGACAAGAAGTTTAACCTCGATGTTAATGAGAGAAATGAGACGAAACGCGGAGTGGGCCTCAGGCAAGCGCCCCGGCTTCCTTGTACACCACAATTTCCGTATGTCTCCAGTCCAGCGGGAGTCTCCCCTCCAAGTGCGGTGTGAATCGCACTCAATAGATGTGTCCCTACCTGTGACATATAGGCCTTAAGGAATTCACTAGGAAAACCGTTGGGTCCAGGAGCCCGTCCGGGCCGCAGTTCAGAGAGGGCCATGGTTAATTTCTCCTACGTGAGCCCCCAACCCCTGCCCCTGGATAAGGACAGCAACACCACATGACCCTCGTACAAACCCAGGATAAAATATTTGTGATTACCCAAATCCAGCCAAACACTGGACCTTGACCCCACTAGATGGGTCTCCTCCAAAAGGAGGATGTCAGCACAGAGCCTTTTAGCCTGTCTAAGTACTGTACCACGTTTGGTCCCATCCAAGACACCACTGACATTCCGTGTTACAATGCAAAGTTGCCTGATTGGGCCATCTGGAGTTGCATCAACCATCTAAGTTGGGGGCGTAGATGACAAAGACCGCATTGTAGGGATTGACGGTTAAGCGGGCATCAGGCTTGTGCATATCAGCTTTCAGCAAAACATTAAAACAACCTTCCCACCCCACCCCTGTACCTCCGGAAAAATGACTTATCTGTCGTGACTAAGGCCCATGTTTGATCCCAATGAAAGCCAGAGACCGGGCCCATCCAATGGATCCCCGTAACCCTCTTTCAACTAAGAATCTGCTCTGGAGAACCTTAGTCCTCGACAATCCAGAGGAGGAGCTGAACTTAGTGTGCCTGCAACATAATCGCTCAGGGGACAGAGTATAGACCTCACAGATCAGATGGGAGCCCGCCTTAAATGGTCATATCAAGGGAAATTTTTCAGTGTTCATCCTCACGATTTTTGTCCGCCAGGACGAGCAGGATCAGTTCCGACATCTCCCTGTCAGTTTAGTATGTTGTGAGCTCCTGTCACTTAAGTCCGAGTCCAGGAGCTGCGAGGTGTGAGGTTTCACTGACAGTCTCATCTGCCAATGCAAATATCTCCTCCAGGGTTTCAAAAAACAGGGTGCGAGAGTTGAATACCACGCGCATGTGAGTGGGGAAAAAGGAGCATATATGGTACTTTGAGCTTGCACAGGCGTTCCTTTGCTGAGACAAAGGTCTGGCATTGTTGCTGGACCATTTTTGTAGAGTCTGAGAATATCATAATATGGTGAGACTCAAAAAGTTTATCTTGGCAGCATCATGGAAATTGAGGCTTTTGGCAATGACCGGAGGTGGCCTAGATCCTGGGGGAGGTTTCTACATAAGTGCTCTGTGGGTCCGTTCTATTACGAAACAGGATGAAAGGTACTCCGGGGGAACGAGTGCACGGATCCATTGGGCGCTAAATTTGTCCAATCGCGTCGACTTCACAGCCCTCCGGAAAGCCCACAAATCAGATTTTTACGACGAGAGTGGCCTTTCGCAACTTCAACCCGCACTGCCAACTCCTTGGTCACAGCCGCGATTATGGTGACTCTTTGCTGAAGAGATGACAATGCATCCGAGACACTGGAAACCCTGGTCTCCGCCTCTGAGATCCTCTCAACCACCTTTTGCAGGTCTTGGCGCAGCAGATTTACATCCGAGCCAACCGCACCTATCTTGGCATCCAGCATATCTCTCGACTGGGTAATGGCCGCCAGGAGCGTGGCTTTGTCCGGCCCAGACCCGGAAGACCTGGTTGGATTGTTGGTTTGGACTGCTTATCAGTGATTGATCAATTGATTTCAGCTTAGAATCAAAGAACTGAGTAAATTCTTATGCATTAGCAGCTGGGTCATCAAATGTGATTCAGCTGGGGGTGTTGTAAGCCAGTCCAAACAGTTTGTAGAGCTGTTTGGGGCAGTTTTTAGTGGAGTCGATGAGAGACCCAAGTTGAGAACTGCTTTTGCACCGAAGGTGTTTCTTAGATGGATCTTGCAGTTCTGAGTGAGGTTGGTGGTGGATGGGGATTGTCTCCATATTTCGAACTGTCTCAGAACTTTCCTTTCCTCCAAGAGTACCTTATTAAAGCAGGGAGGTGATTATTTTGGTCTTTTTGCTGTTAAGTGATGCTGAGTCATTAAACATTTCCGAAAGACCTTGGAAATAGAAAACTGTGGAATGTCTGATATCGGAGTCTGAATTGAACTGGGGAAGTACATTCTGCACCCTGCTGCCAAGAATGTTCAGGGCATTAAAAACAAAGTGATGGATGGTATGCTTGAATTAATCTCATCCACTGGCAAAGCTGGTACGTCCATGCATCGGTCCCGTGCTCACTGTGCCACTGGACTCAAGCTATACCTGACTGATGACCCCTAATAAAGGTGAAACCGGTCCTACGTTGCTTGTGTTCCAGGTCACAGAGGGCCTGGCAGTTCGGGCTATACTGTTCCCATTGGAGCAGGGTCAAGACTGATTTGCATATGGCTGGATCCATACTGAGGTGGCATTGTGGGCAAAAAACAATGGATTGGGATGCGATCCTGAGTGATTGCCAGTGGCTGAGATTAATTCAAGCATTCCCTCCAGCACCTTGTTTTTGTTGCGCCAAGAATGTTGAGGTTTATATTTTTGATATTGCGAAACCATGCTAACTCTTTTTTAGGTCTTATCTAGGCAGCACATGCACTATCTCTTCGAGACATGTTATTTACAGTTAGTTGGCTACAGCCTCCCCCAGCTTACCATTTGTTCACTTCCACGTCGCTCTCATATCCTTTGTTCCCACTTGACATGGCATGCATGCGTCATGCCTCACCTTGTGTTTGGCCATCCCCTATAGCATGGACCAAGTACTTGTGTCCATCCTCTGCTCTCATTTTTGGAGGTACTTTTTGAATTGTGTTTAAACACTCCATACGAGTGCTTGAGTTTTCACCCACTCCTTTCCCTTCCCGCCGGCCCCCATTCGTGTTACCTCTTTACCCCTCCTATCTCTTTTGCTTCTTTTCTGCCTCACTCCCCTGCCCCCACCTGTTTTTTATTTACCTCCCCTACTCCTTTTAATTGTTTAAGCACTGTATGCATGCTTGCTTCTTAGGTTCAGTTCCTATTTCTTTTACAATGACAAGAATGCCCCTGACTGTTTTCCATGTTGCTTTCCCCCAACCGCCCACACCCTCCTTCTCAATCGCTGCTGTTGTTTACACTTCGCACTTGGAGATCAGCAAGCGGCAGAAGCTGCAATGTTTTCCAGGCAGAACATGAACTACAGCAAAATGGTACAAAACAGTATATAAAGTCCTAATCTGAAAGATTTTAAAGTGAGAGTGGTTTTGAACACTAGGGCCCACTACTAATGCGCTGTGTGCGGTCTACTGGCAACTTTCAAACATTTTGCTGGTGTGGCAGACAGACAATTAAAAAGGAAGAAGCCACTTAAACCAGCAATAAGACCCCATGGCATCATTGGCATGCAAATGAACCTGGAGCAGCTTTCTTGACATTGCAGTTACGTACTAGTAAGAAATTAAACTGATATTCAGTGAAACACAATTTGTTAATATTGCAGTTGTTTGCCTAGAGCAACATACATTTTATGCATTTCAAAAAATTACACAAAATAAATACGTTTTATTAACAAAATGCCTGCATTTAAACAGCTGCCAAGCATTTAAAACTGGATAGTTGGGTTTTTCTATGTATACCTGCAATGGGATAAATGTGTCCTGGGCCGCAAAAGTCTTTTGTTTCACTTTTCAAAACAAATTGGCTACACAGCTATTGATAATAGAGCGGAACGTGCACTTCATTGCAGTAATGCTCCTACTACATAATGGCACTGCTGCCCCTCCCTCTTTATTGAGCTACTGCTCCTCCGTCTTCATAACACTGCTTCTCCCCTTTCCTCCTCCTGCTACTGCTCCTCCGTCTTCATAACACTGCTTCTCCCCTTTCCTCCACCTGCTACTGCTCCTCCGTCTTCATAACACTGCTTCTCCCCTTTCCTCCACCTGCTACTGCTCCCCTTCTTCATCGCATGGCACTCCACCCCACTCCAATCTGCCCCATGCCACCTCACTTCAATCTGCCCCATCTACTCTACTGCAATCTTCGTCTATCTACCATACTAAAATCTGCCGCCCCATTTACCTCACTCCAATCTACTCCACTCTGCCTTACTCTACCCCACTTCAGTGTGCCCCAATCTACTCCCATCAACCCTACTGCACTCTACCTCCATCTACTCTACTCCAATATACCCCATCTAGCTCACTCCACTCCGATCTACCCTACTCCACTTCATTCTGCCCAGTCTACCCCACTCCAATTTACACCACCCAATCCCATTCCAGTCTACTCCATCTACCCCACTAAAATCTACACCGCTTTAATCTACACCAATCGACGCCGCTCCAATTTACTCCAGTCTACACCACACCAGTCTACTCTAATCTACCCCAATACACCCCACTCCAACTACTCCAGTCTACCCAAACCACCCCACTCCAATCTACCACACCCAAATCTAGTTCACTCCAAGCGACCTGATCCCAATCTACCCCACCAAACCTACTCCACTCCAATTTACCCCAGTCTAACCCACTTCAATCTACCCCACTTCAATCTACCCCATTCTACCACACCCCAATCTGCCCCACCTCAGTCTACTTCACCCAACCTACCCCACTCCTATTTACACCATCCTACCCCACTCCAATCCACCACACTGTACCCCACTCCAATCTACTCCACAACAATCTACCCTACTCCAATTCGCGCCACTCAAATTTACCCCACTCCTCTACCTCACTCCACACCACTACACTCTACCCCACTCCAATGTTTCCCACTCCTAGCCACCCCACCCAATCTACCCTACCCCAACCTACCATGCTCCAATCTACCCACCCCAATCTACTCCATCCTGCCCAAATCAGCCCCACCCCAATCTACCACACCTCAACCTCCCCCACCAGAATCTCCCACCACAGTCTACCCCACCACAGTCTACCCCACCCCAATCTTCCCCACCCAAAGCTACCCCAACCCAGCCCAATCTACCCACCCCATTCTACCACACTCCAATGTACCCCACCCCAGTCTTTCTCAATCTCTCACCCCACCCCAATCCACTCACTTTTAGCCATGGTGAACTGCACCCCCACTGGTGTGCAACATGGCTAAAACACATTGCCTAAGCCAATAGGGCTTGTGTAGGGAAGGCCTATTGGCTTTGCCAGTGCTTGTTGGGTTTGTCTCTAGTAAAGTAGTGAGAGAGCAAGTGAGAGCACAATGAGGAGAAAGGGATAGGAAGGTGACGAGACCAACCTACAGGTATGGTATCTTCTACTACACGCATGTTTAGTTTGAATTTGTAAAGCGCACGGGTGCCCTAACAGGGTGTCCCAGTGCTGAAGAACAGGCGACAACAGAAGCTCAGGGACCAGAAGCAGCTTCAGAATGAAAAGAACCAAGTCTTTAGTCGCTTCCTGAACGTCTAACTAGGGCTCTGGCCTATTGAAAGGGTAAGGTGTTCCAGAGTTTTGGCACCAAATACCGGAAGGAGCAGCACCTTGCCTGGCTCTTTTGAGTGTAGGGACAGAAGCTAGCTATAAGTCAGATGATCTGGTTGCCCTACCAGCAGTATGGAGCTGAATCAGGTGTTGAAGATAATGGAGGCCTGTGTTGGCGAAAGTGCGAAATGCAAAGCAGATGACCTGGAATTTGACATGCCTTTCAACAGGCAGCCAGTACAACTCTGTCAGATGGAATGATATTTAGGGATCTGCAACAATAGATATTGCATTATTTGAAGCATCCGTGAGGGCGTGTACGAGATGCTCTGATACAAGACGTTCCTGTACTCCAGATGTAATGTAAAGCCTTGACCTTGGTTGTTTGAGCAGAGAGCGGAAGAGCTCATAACTCTTTAATGAGGCACCTCAAAGTTCGAAAGGAGGGCCCCTGGGGAACACAAGACTGGTCAAGTGGTGGATGAAAATGGCTTAACGGAGATATGAACGGCACAGTGCTCTAAAAAGGAGTTAAACTACTCCAAGGCTTTATTACAAATCCCGCAGTCTAGTAGTCCCTGTAAGAGTGAGTCATGGAACACCTTATCAAAAGCAATGCTCAAATCAAGTAGATGAATCGTCGCGGAGCCACCTTGTTCAAGACTCCTTCTTAGCTCTTCAGTAATAGCCAGAAGAGTGGACTCCATACTATGGTACCTGACAGTGAGAGGTGAAGTAGGTTAGTTTCCGGATATCTGGATGATTGGCCATTGATGTGTTCCGGTTAAAGCTAAAGCCGAAAGAGGAAGAAGAGAAATAAGTTGGTCATTTTCACGTTTGGAAAAATCCAGAGAATAATTTTTAATAATGGGATGACCACTGCATTTTTCATGATTGAGTGACCTTCGCTGAGGAAATCGAGAGCTTAAGTAGCTCCAAAAAAATAGAATGGATAATAGATGAGCCCTTCTCGATGACGTGGTGCGGCAGAATCAAGATGAGAACCTTGGGAGAGGATGTGCCTAACGGCTAGAGCAGTCGACCTTGAAGATGGGGACCCGGGTTCGAGTCTCAACAAGGACGCTCAACATCCTGTGATTCTGGGCAAATCACTTAATCTCCCCGTGCCTACCAAAAAAAATGAATGCGTCTGTCTAACGTAACTGGTGCTCATGTAAAGGGCTCTGATACTTTCGGGTCAAGTTCGCGCTATATAAAACTCTTGAAAGTAAGCAAATAAACAATTAAAAACTGATTTTATAGAGTTGAGAAGAATGTGAAAGTCCTCCATTTGAATAGGATTAAAGCTAGACACGAAAATTCCAAAAGTGTTGGGAGACTCAAAGGTCATAGGAGCTTTTGTTCTGAGCCTCTGCAGGGAAGGTAGTATAGATATACCTTTATTGTAGAAAGAATCCTGTGAGTTCCTTACATATGCTAATAGTGCCAGGAACAGCAGGAGGCTTAATGGTGGGGTCTAACATAGATTTGACTTGACTATAGAAAATATTTATTTTCTAGAATTAGAGGCTCCCTTAATTTTCGGGGCATAGAATTCAGATTGGGCATTCCTAATGGCTCTATGATGGATTTCAATTGTGGTATGATATTGTACTTTACAAGTAGGTTCGTTTTTTTTCTGTCTGCTCCTCTCTAGTACTTTACAGCCTTTTTTGAAGGCAAAAAGTTCTCTGTTAAACCTCAGTAGTGGAGGTTTGTTAGTGGTTTTAGAAAGAATAGTCTGAGGGATCAGCTTATCTAAAGTGGAGGCGATCCACGTCCTCACCACTTTATCCACGTCATCTATAGTAGAGCTGAGGTGGGGTTTAGATGGTTTAAGAAGGTCACAAAATTCTGAAGCTGCGAGTTTGGAACAGTGTCTCGTGCAAATCAGAATTGGGAATAGGCACGTGGCCTACCAAAGTAGAAATAGGCATCTTGTAATGATCGGTCCAGACCAGAGAAAGAGGTGGATCGACTGCAAGTTGAGTAAAAACTGGCTCTTAGATGCGGCTCACAACATGGGTGGAATCCTTAACTGATTGTAAAACCTCATTGGCTTCAACATCCTTGATCACGTTGGACATGGAAGTACAGAGTATATTATCAAGATGGAGATTAAGATAGCCTAAGATGTTAAAAGTAGCAGATTTAAGTACACAAGTTTCGAGGGCTTTGGGGAGTGTGAGACAGTCTAACATTTGGAAATGAAGAGCAGTAAATCGGGGCTCTGCAAAAGAAAAATGTGGGGAAAATTTAAAGAAAATATAGTACTTTTATGCTCATTGGCCAAAAAGATCAGATGTAACACAGGTAAACTTTGATTTAAAATCAGTGGCAATGCCCCCACCCTTTTTAGGTCGAGCCTAGCAGCGCATGCTCTGCGAGGCTTCTTGTAGCTACTCCGTGTGGGTTTGACTCCTCCCACACATTTGATTGGCTTTTGCGTGTCTTTCTATAATGAAAGCTCGCAAATGGCTAAATGTGGGTGCATGTCCCACCTCTTCTGAAAAGGTACACTCCCACGGCGTTTTGCCTCGGGAGCGAGCAGCGGCACGCAGGGCGGCAGCTGCAGTGCCTCCTTGTTTATTTGCATTAGGAGCACGGCCCCCCCCCCACCCTCTGCGCGCACAAGCACAGCGTTTCCCTCCCCCCAACCATTCCGTGTGCATCGAGTGAGGCAGCACAAGCCCCGGGCACCCTCAGCAGCCAGCTTGGTAGTTTACTGGTTTTTATCACCATGGGCTCGAAACTTGTTTTAAAGGAGGCCTGTGCTTGTCATGGTGTTTGGTGGATTCTGAAAGAAAGCAGAGGCTACCCATATTAGTTCAGCTAATTGTTGTAGGATTCCAGGTGCTGATTGGGGACTGGTGCCTCCCCAGCCCCTCAAACATGTGAGTAGCCAGCGCGTCATGAGTTTGGTAATACCAGCACGCACAGGACTTATTTTTCCTTCCTATATAAAAGCCAGTGACTCATTTGTCATGTGACCTCCCCTTCAGCCATTCCTCACGTTTTATAACACTACGCATGCTGGGACTTGTAGGGCCTTTGCCTGTTCGTTTAATTGGAAGTAAGTTGTTTATCCACATGTGCCCCATTTAGCACCAAAGACCACACGTTTGTAAAATAGCTCATCATGACATGGGAAGTCTGTGGCAGCGGCTCTCGGGGTGCACGGAATCGTGCGGTTCCGCGCTGTGCACTGAATACATCTAGTGCGCGTCTCTCCCTAGAGAACCTGTGACCAGCAGCCCCAGAACACACACTCTGACAATGAGTGCTCTATGTACAGGTGGACCGTAAACATCTTATAGACATTTTAGCTCACCTCTCACCACATGTGCACAATCCACAGCCAGCCTATCGGTAACTATGGGGTGAGTATTGAGTACAGTGAAATGGCCTTACACTGTCACATAAAGGAGAAAAAGGCAGTACATTTTCTGTACGTCTATGGAGTCTTTGCTCCAGTACATGTGTCATCCATTTGTCGTCCACATGTGCACAGCTTTGGCCAAGCTTCGTTGTATACCTATATCCATTGCCACCCTACAGCACTCAGCCGTGAGCGCGCACATCAGCACCATGGGGATGTTTGTGCAGCGCCTGTTATTACGTGTACTGTGCCCTGTTGTGTACTTTGTGTACTCAATTGTGTATCCACACACTACAAGATCTAACACCACACATACACAGTGCAGACCCCCGCGAAGCAGCCTTGGGAAGCGCTAGCATTGGGTACCCCTAGTGTATCAAATATTCTGCGTACCAGAATGTACCTACAGCCAACACCACGTGTGCTTAAGTGTAAAACATACACTGTACGTACATGTTCTGTGTATAACACAGAGGTCTTTCTGGGCCTGCGCCAGCAGTGAGTGCCAGACCTGCACCCCCAAAATCAGCCGCATTCACATGTGCTCTAGTGCACATTAGTAAATGCAACAAGGTGCCAGTGAAACCGATCGTGGTCAAGTCAGCCCTCACCATAACTCACTAACCCCCCAGTACTAATTACAGCCTCACCGCAATACCCTACCAATCCAGCACTCACTAACTTCCTCACTGCGGCACACTCCCACTAAAGTACTCACTACAGCCCTCACTGCAACGCCCTCCCCCTCCAGCATTCACTAAAACCCTCACTGAAACACACTCCTGCACCAGAACTTACTACAACCCTCACTGCTACGCACTCACCCACCAGCACTCACTAAAACCCTCACTGCAACACCCTGCCACTCCAGCACTCACTAAACCCTCGCTACAACGCACTCACCCTCCCTAAACCACTCATTGCAACTCACTCCTACTCTACCACTCATTAAAACCCACACTGTGACACCTACCACTCTAGCATTCACTACAGCACTCACTGCAACACACCCACTCTCCAGCACTCACTAAACCTCTCACTGCAACACACTCGCCTCCAAACCTCACTGCAACCTTCACTGCAACCTCTAGACAAATCTCTGCACTGGCTCACCTCAGCTCTAACCGCACCTACTATAGTCCTCTCAGTCCCTGTCCGACCCTCATTGCACCCTCACAGCCCTCACTCTGCCTGGTTCGAACCTCATACTCAAGCTCACTGCACACTAATTCCTTGACCCTAAATCTTCACCCCGCATTGCCCGTGTCCGGCCCTATGTCTACCCACCCCCCAGGCCACCATGTTCCCTCTCCAACCCTCGGTGCGTCGATCCAACACTCAGTGAATCCTCCCCCACCATGCCTGCTTCGCCCACATCGCACCTCCCTGCCCCTCTTACACCCCCCACTCCCCCTGGTAACTGTTTCTCACACATGGCCATTTGTTGGGGAAGAACACGTTCTTGCCAACTGCATCTTACCCAGTAAGTCCCCCACCGCCCCTTTACCTGGTGAAACCGGTGCTGTGCGTACAGCTGCCTGCGGCTGGTGTACGTGTTTTACATTGTAATTAGGTGGCACCTTACAACGGTGCAGACCGGTTCAGCCGGAGGGTCCAGTGGGACCGGGGGTGGTACGTCATTTCTCTGCTGCACATCATGCTCCCCTCACACTATATCCATTTACTTGCGGAGCACAGTGGGATTGTGACGCGCCCATGGGAAGGTTGTGTTGCGTCTGAAGGGCCACGAGGCTTCTAGCCGAATTATGGGCGCTAGTTTTCATGTATTTTTTACTCATTTCCCCTTTCCTATATATTAATTTCTCTCCCTTTCGCACTTCTTCCGTCACCCTTTCTCTTCTTATTTCTCTGCTCCTCTGTTTATCTTTTTCCACTCTTCCTCTCACCATTTCCCCTCGTTTCTTTGCTGCTCTTTTTTTTTAATCTCTGTATCTAGTCTTCTGCCACCTCTTTCTCTGTCTAGCCATCACCCAGGCACTCATCCTCTATTTCTTTTCATCCCTCCTGTGGTCACTCTCTTCGTAACACGCACTATCTGTTCCCCTCTCTGTTTCACACCTTCTCTCTCTTGCTTCCTCTATCTCGATCTCTCGCTCAAGCACAAACACACACACACAATTTCTTTCCAAATATCTCTGGCTAAACACTTATAAGGTCCCAAAGGCGAGACCTATTGGCTATGCCAATGCTTGCTATTGCTGTCATGCTCATTAATAAAAATAACCCTCCGGTAGGGCCTGAGCTACATCTGGCGTACAGCTGTCTTTCAACCAGGTTTCAGTTAAAAATAAGGCACCAGGTCTACACTGTAAAAGAAAACTATAGCTATCCAATTTAAGATTGGCTAAAGATGGACAGTTAATACAAAAATACAAACCAGGATGGGAGGGTCTGAGGGAAATTTAAAGACCACCACGGACTATATCCCCCAATCTACATATACAAAACAATAAAGTCCGAGGGTCTAGGAACGCCACCTAACTTAAAGGACTGAATCCCATCACTCACCAAAGTGACATGCTTCATCATCTGGGATCTCCTCCCGGCTGCAACTCCTAGTACAGCCGAGGGCTTCACCCCCTCACTGTGAGGGAGGAGCTCTGGGATGTTTTTTGATGTTAACCCTAACTAAGGGCTACTAAAACCCAAGATGAAGAGCTGTTAATGTTAACAGGAGTTACAGCCGGGAGGAGACCCCAGATGATGAAGCATGTCACTTCGGTGAGTGATGGGATTCCGTCCTTTAAGTTAGGACTTCCTGTGTAGGTTAAGTTTCTGGTGCACTGTTGGCACACATGCTACCATAGTTGTAGGTGGCGTTCCTAGACCCTCGGACTTTGTTTTGTAACAGTTAATACAAAAACATTTTTTTAATATATATATCCTTGCTGGAAAAGGCGAGTGGCTTCGCTATTACGGGACACAAATAGAAGGAAACATTGTAGTGCATTTATGGTGTCTGTATCAGACAGATGAATAGTATTGAGGTAGGCTGCCCGACTCCTAGATTGCCAAGCCAGCAAAACCTCACGTGAGTATGAGATATGGTCTCTCTGAAATTGGTCTGGGACCGCGGTCCCTAGCGCTGTCTGGGTACGGATGGGCGCAGATAGGCTTGCTTTCGGTTTGCCAGAAACGCATCTGCACATAGACCTTTCTTTCAAAGAAAGTGGTCATTATTGTCATCACTTCTCTTGCCAACTAGACCTCCACTGCCAAGTTGATGCTGCTAGGTGGCAAAGAGAAGGAGAAATGGCTGGCCAATGAAGCAGCCCCCTCTGCATAGAGATCTGTAAAAATAGCAGCTCATTAAAGTTGAAACAAATACCTTGAATAAAGTGCAGGTGTAGCGTGAGTTAAAATGTAGCCTTTGTTCTGTCACTCATAGATATATTTAAGTCTAGTAGTAATCCTTTTATGCAGGTAGGACTTGAGGCTGTGTAGTATCAAATCATTTCCAATGAGGAACGAGGAAAGGAGATTGACCAGAGTCCTCTTTCTTGCCCCAGTGAAGATTGAAGTCTTCAAGAAAAAGGACCTTGTCACATTGAATTGATTGGTAGGTAATGAGCTCTATGCATGCCTCGATTAAAGGTGGAAGGTGATAAATTACATTGAGTTGAAAAGGGGAGTTCTGTTGTTCATGTAGTTCAAGTTTTAGGCATTGGAACGAGAAAAAAGAATGGTTTGGTATCTTTTTGCACTGAAGATGACAGCAACTCCTCTTCTGATTTCTCCCTTGACGATCGCATCTAATGATTGAGTGACTTGGAGGGAGTAGAAGGTCCATTATGTTTTAGGAACTATCATTGAAGCTGGTCTCTGTAAGGGCTAGATAGAATATCAAGGTTGCAGTGTGAGATTGGCAGTTTCCAGTGTTTGTTTCACTGCTGATCTACGGTTATGAAGCATTCAACGAAGGGTCAAGTATACTATTTTGGTGAAGGTAGGGACAATGAGTGGGTTCTGTCTGAATAGGAGTAGTGTTCTTGTTCGCCAGTGTTTTCATTGCGTAGGACTGGCGCTTGGTCCTAAATGACGAGATTGTGGGTAATTTGTTTTGGAAATGGTACAACAACCGGGATGAGTGTTCAGTAGTTTTGATGTCAGGAGGACACAAAGTGGTATAGTCTGTCAGTAGGCTGTCATTGTCTTCCTGTGTTACATTGGGTTGAAGTGGTCAGTACGCGCTAGTCGAGTGCTCCTAAGTCTCGTATATTGTCGGACATTCTCTGAGGGAGACTTTAAAAAGGCAGATAACCTGATACATAGGCAGGTCATTCTATCTGCTATCCAAGATAATTGAGAGTTGAGGAGATCTAACTTATGTTCAAGAGGATTATGGTCTGTCAAATTTAAGCAGCATTAATAATCAATAGGCTTTTTTTTTTTTACTAAGATTGAATAGAGATCCTGAACTGTAGAGCTGAACCCATGTTGATGCTCGCTATTCTCCTTAGTGAATGTTTCTAGGTTGTGATTTTCCTTTGCAGTAGACCGTAGTAAAAGATGAATGAAAGTGAGGGGCTTTGGTGATTTTCACAACATTGGACATGTTCATCTGGCCCATATCATATGCTTGTTTTTAAAGTTCAATTGGAGTGATGTCAGCTACAGCTTTGTAGTTGAAGGTTGGCAAAGATGAGAGTAGTGGGAAAGCTGATGTGCTTAGTGAGATCAGTGTTGGGGACAGGAAGGTGCCGTGATTCTTATGTGATGCTGTGTGGTAAAGAAAGCTTCTGTGGTCTAGTTCAGGGAACATTTAGGGATAGAAGCGGAAAGAAAGGGGATCTTTTGCTCTTAGATCAGGGGAGAAGTTGACATTGTATGGAGTGATATTGTGCAGCATATTCTAGTTAAAGGTTGTAGGTTGTGTTTTAAGAGTGTGATTGAGGTAGGTCCAAGGTCATTGTATGATCTGTGCAGCTTTAAGTATGTATCTTATTTTGCATGTTGTGGGTCAGATAAGGTGTAAGTGGAGCACAGTTCTTTAAGTGTGGTTTCGAATTGCGTGGGTAGAGCGGAAAAGGAGTGTAGGGCTGAGAGAGGCCAAGAGAGCATCATCTCATATGAGAGTGAGTGGAGCGTGTCCTCAGATGGTGGAGACCTAGATTGAGCATCATCAGAGACAGCCCAGAGTTGGTTGGTTGAATATGTGGAATGTTTTAATTCCATTCAGCCTAGGTGAGGTTTTTCTCCCGAATAGGTAGGTAGCATAAGGGGTGGCAAGTTAAAGCGTAGCTTTTCATTGGAGTTGGGACTCCTTGGCTTCTGATGAGAATTGGCAAAGGAGGATGTCTGAGCATCGAGCTGTTCAGTGATGAGTCAGCAGCTGAGTGAAGTCTTGAGGAAAGATGGTTATTAAGCTTACTGAGAAAAAGAATTGCATGAGCTCAGGAAATGTAGAGGAGTGATGGGAGTGCATAATTGCTGAGAGTTGTGTGTGTAAATTAGATGAAGTCACAGCAGGGGTTTAGGTATTTCTAGAATCATGCAAGGAGGTTTGCATATGGGGATGCAAGGCAGAAAATACCCTCTTTATGGCATTAGGAAGAGTTGTGAAAAAGTGGTTGAATAGTGTCAGATGTACATTTATGGATACAATCTGTGGATTGTACCAGGATCCTACCATTGTTGTATAGGGAGATTGTTATTAATCCATCACACAGATATGGAACTATTTTTACTTTGCATCCATAAGGCATGTTTGATGCCAAGAAAACATTCAGTTGATTCAGAAAGGTGTTAGACCACCACTCTGTATCTTGGGTAAAGAAAGTGAGCTCTTCCTTAGATCAGGGAAACATGCACTTTGAAGCCATTTGCTAGTATTCATTTGCTTCGCAGCAGCCTGAGCCACGCGCTGCCGTTGGTTTAATGCGCCAGCTCGGCAAGTTCTGTCACCATGCCTTTCTTTTTGTTCCCATCAGCTACGCCTTTGACTCTGGATTAGCAATAGATGTCAATGTGCAAGACTGAAATTGTTAGTACCTTCATATAGACTCATGATTTTCTTGTACTGTTTTTGTTTTTTAAATGGCAGTCATCATTTGACTAAGGGCCTTGGCATCCTTCTCTGTGGTTATTATACTGTTCTTGATATCCTCTAAGTACCCCGCAGGTGCTGAGGGTTTTAATTCAGTATGGTGTATATCCCACCTGCAGGTCTCTCAGCATGCTCATGATCAGAAATTCATCCTGGGTGTGGCTGTGTCAAGAATCCTTGGAAAGCGCTGGATCCCCATCTCAGCAGGCCCTAGAGAGAAGAAAAAAATCATCCTTACATTTGGTCTGCCTCTTCTTACTGTCCTTGCAAGGCATAGTCTCCTGCAGTAAGCCCTTGGAAAAAGCCACAGTTTGTCCTTCATGCACTGGCGGGTGCAGTCTGCCTTCCCATGGCCAGCTTACTCCTCCACATCTGATCTTGCGTCTTCGTTGTCCTCTGTGACTCGGCCCCACAAGCTTCTTTCTCAGAGAATGCCCGTGGGCTCTTGTTACACAGGGGTGAGCTCATGCATTGCCCGAGATACCCTGTAGATGTTTTCTGGGCACTGCAGCTCTTGTCTTCCCCGAGGACACCTTGTGTGATGTAAATTGGTGCTCCAAATGAATACCAGGCATGACCAGCACCCAAAAGAATAGCTGCTGTTCCAAACTTTGTCCTCCACTAAGCTGCAGCACCATCACAAACTTTTGGAAGATGGACAAGGCCTCAAGACTGCAGCAGCACAGGAGCTTGAGAGGAAGCGGTAATCTCGGAGTTTGGCAAACCTCGCCCCTCATCGCTCATTTTCATGCATGACAGTTGATATAATTTGAATAACCTTTATTAATGTAATCTTCCTTTTCAATTTTGTATAATTATATAGATGGTGTGAAGAACAGCACCTAAAACTCCTTTCCCGGAATTGAGATAACCCTCTCGAAATGGCGCCATTGCAATATTTTGAACAAAGCAAAAAAAACTCATTCATTGCATAGGTTCTTTCTGCTTCACTTCTGGGGAGCTCATGGGCGCAGGAGTCTGACTTAACACTGCCAGATTGGCCTTGGCAACACATCAAAGACTTCTTATGTAGCACAAAGTTCCAGTGTTGAGTGTTAGTGTCACCATGCGATTGAATTAAGCATAATTTGCAGCCATAACTTTTTTCTTCTTAAAGTTGCATAATTTTGAGAAACATTATAGCCCATTTTGTTTCCTCCACAGATACTGCATACTTTGGTTTCTTTCAGTACTCTGGTTCCAAATTGATTTGTAACAATGGCCTCTTGTGATACAAATGTTTGCTGATATCCCTATGTGCTATCTTTGCCTCCCACAGTCTCCGTTTGCTACTACTCCTACAAGACGTTCTTTGCACAGAACCCTGTCAGATGAAAGTATTTACAGTGGTCAAAGAGACATTGCCTTTGAAAATGCTCGCGTTTCACTCCTGGACCAAGCACTGCCAAATGTTGTTCTCTTCAGCAGCACCTACCCATCTCTTCACAAATCCCTACCTGAAAGAAGGCCGTCATACACATTGGGAATGAAGTCTGTACACGGTATGAGATTTTGATTTTTTTTTTTTTTTTTTAAACCACACACAAGCAATAGTTAACAGTTGTTACAACTATGTTCTTTTTTGAGTCTCAAGTGAATAACCAGGCGAGCAGTGTGGGAGCAGGTTACAGCTGCCTGCGCCATGGAAAAATAAGCTAAAACATAAAATAATGGAGGGGTAGTAGAGGGATCCGGCAGCACTGTTTGAGCAGTGTGGATAGGAGAAAGAAGACAGAAATAACTCAGAGGAGAAAGTGGTAGAAGAGAAGTGCTATTAAAAATGCAAAAAATGGGGACCAGTGGGTGAGCGGTGGTTAGGAAAACAGGAAGAAATCTGGAGATGAATCAAGGGCAAAGGAGAAAGGAAAGCACATGTGCTCCCATGGGGTGTTAAAATTATAATAAACAGTCCCCTCAAGTCAGCAATGGAAGGGGACAATTCAGTCAAATGCCGTGTAAATCAGCAACGCTTCAAGGGTGAGACAGACACAAACATACAGAGGAAAGCCATTGCATAAGGACCAGAATATTGTGGTAGATAAGAAAGCCATCCAATCATGGGAAAGGAGCTGACTCAAAGCCCACTCTAGATATTGTATTATAGACTGTAGGTCTTGGACAGCAGGTAGCTAAAGCTGTCTGTAACAGAGACCTAAGAACCTACTAGCTAGAGATGATAGTGGAGTGTGTAATTTGCAGGATAGATGTCCGAATGAGGTGCTGCTTAAAAGCCATATCTTGCAGCAAACTCAAGGATGTGTAGCAAGAATACAGGCTTCTGACTAGCCACATCTAAAACAAACCCATGAATCCCATGAGTACAATTCATATTTCTAGAGTCGCTTAAGGTCTTTCTAAGAGACTTGCAAATACTGGTCATGTGGATTACAGTAAGTCCACATTGGCGCATGGCTAGTCAATTAGTATCCATGGTAGAGTGTATGAACACTTGATCCTGGAGAGGTGAAACTTTAGTAGGGGCTTCCGTAATGGCCATGGGCTCATAATGAGTGTGTGTTCGTTACTGAGCCTGAACACTTAGTACTGGAGAGGAGATGTAGGTTATTATGCATATTGCACATACTTCTCTGGATGTCGTGACCGCTAAGTTGGTCTCCTTCATCTAAATCTGGAGAGAGAACGATCATGATTCTAATGAAAAATATGCTTGATAATTTATTTATTTTTAAATACAGCCTTCTTCAAATACCCATTGGGCTGTTTAAATCAGTGAGGCCTAGCATTGAATGCGGGAGAACAATGGCTATAAGTTGTGGCAGCAGAGAAAGGGCACAGGTATAGGCTCTGGTTACTGAGTTGCAGAGATGGTAATCCTTTTTGAGGTGGCTGAAGATGGGTATCAGGGCCCTCTTATGCAGATCTCCATTGCCCTGGTAATCAAGACACAGTATAATTCCTTATTCTTTCGTACTGGCTCTTTCCCATTCTCAACCTTGAGGAGCAACTAGTGGAAACTAAACAGTTAAAAAAATGCTGCATTACTACCTTGCTTACCATACTTGCGACATTCTCATCCTTCCATTTTTGTGCATCCTTGCTAATTCACCCATTAAGTCCCTCTTTTTCTGCTGAGTTGTGTGGATTGAAGCCTACTTCTCATGTGCTCAGAAAGTTTACAACACAGGCCATTGCTGCAATACCATTGGTCTTTTTAGATGTCTTTGCCTGCTGTTTTTACCTCCTTTCTTTCCTTGAGCTGGAGTAGCTTATAATGCAGTGCTTGTTATTTAAACCATGTCTGTCACACCAACAAGCATTTTTAGGAGCGACCTGCATAAAATCTGCATTTTATTACAGAGAGTGGTCGCTCGAATACACTTTGACTTGTTTGAAGAGTAAGAGACCTTGGATCCCTCATCCGAAATTGTATTTTATCTTTTGGAGAAATCCGGGAATACAGCTCCAGCAATAAGGCATTATGTGAGCACCCGTTCTTTCAGTGAGGCAGTAATATATTCTGCTCCACAAAACGCACTCTCCTTCAAGGGAACATCCCATTTACCAGCCCAAAACAAGTGGTGTGAGTAACTGGTAGCTATGGATGAAAGCGTTGCACCAACATTTTGAGCAAGTCTGACATTGTGGTGCTATTCACCAGTAGGTAGCCTAGTTTTTCTCCACAGGTGAGGGGCGGGGACAAAGTCTTTCTTCACTTTGTATGACCAAAAACTTGTATTGATACAGACTCCAGCTCCTCCTGTGGGTGTTCTCTGTTGCAGATTGATCTAGATCACATAGGCCCACCTCTTGACACCTATTTCTCCACCCCAGCGGCTGAGCAGCGGCTGCCCTTTGAATAGGTGAGCACTGAGAGGGCCTTGCTGCAAGAAGAGATGCAGGAGGTGTGCCTTTGTAGTGTGTGGGAACACTACCTGTTCACCTGAAACACAGGAAAAAGTGAAAGCATTGAAAAGCATTAACTCCCACTGCATTGGTCCTTCTGGACACCTTCAGCAAGGCTCACCCACAGTCCTCGTCCCAACTCTGAATGTGCACCATACCAGCAAGCATGTGCCCCCTTCACCTTAAAAGTGAGTTGCACCAAGTTTCCAGGTGAAAAAATCTCCATCCCTTCTACTTGTTGCTGAGATGAAACCCTGAGGCAGTAGAATGGTGTTTGAGGCATGCGAGCTGTAGATCACATGCTTTGCATACTCCTGCCATCTAGTGTTGGGTCCGGATCGAAAGAGTGTTTTTTGGAAGTAAATACGATACGCGGAGAATGGGATACACGATCGAAAACAATACCATCGAGGGTGAGTATCTTGCGCACCAAGGGAAACCGAAGAAACGGTGTCGGAGCGCAGCAATTCACGTCCGAACCTGATGGCGGAAAAAAACAATCTAACAATGGAGTCGATGCCCATGTGCACTATCGCTGAAAGGAGGAGTCGCCTACCTCGTGACTGGTAAAGACTTTTTTGAAGAAAAACAAACTGCAAACATCCGGCCCCTACACTAGATGGTAGGAGTATGCAAAGCATGTGAATCTACAGCTGTACATGCCAAGAACGGATGTTTACTGGGTAAGTAACATTATCCTTCTCTACCACAGATGGCCCAGCTTAGCCTTCGAGTTCTCTCTGTGTACTCCATTTTCCTGTAAGGCATCCTTCAAAGACCTCGTCCCACCATAAGAAGGGCTTTTGCTGGAACAGCAGCTCAATAGGAATCTGACGAGATTTTCACTTCCTGATGGTTCAGCAGTGTAGTTCACAACCCACAATCCAAATCATGTAAACTGTTTCACTCCCAGATCACAAGTGGTCAGATTTCTTCTACAATAGCAAGCTGCATTCCTGGCCTTTAAAGATCTAGTAGGTTTGTAGATTTGCAACAAGGACGAAATACTCTTTGGAGTACATTGATTGATCATTTTCCAGATGATGCACAGTTACTGGAGTTCAGTCATATTGACATATGGCTTCCTTTAGTCGATTGCTCCTTGCTGACAGTGTGATCAGGCCTTTTCAGGTGATGGCTTATTGTTGCTCTCACATCCATGCAAGGTTTGGTATAGGGCCTAATTTGACTGCTCTGAAATGAGCGGCTTCAGGATGAATTTCCTCTACAGTTCTTCTTTGTCAAATAATTGCCTGTGACGTTTTGTTCTATATAATTAAACAACCATTCATAGTTACATGGGTCAATATCATGAATATGAACAAAAATTCTATGGCAGACTGGCATTAATGATGGATTAGTTGGCCCTGACATTTACCAATGCATCTTGGCCGTACAGTCAAAGGCAGTTCTTCAAGTTTAAGTTTATTTGATTTAGTTCTCAGCTGAGAACCACAAATATTTGATACATGATATAAAAGTTTAAGCAATAAGATGATAAAAGATTTCATTCTAATACAAAGTTAAAAAGGATTTTAAAAATTTAAATAAATTATAACATACGAATTCATTTGACGGAACCTTGCAGAGCGAGATAAAGTCCTGAACAGAGGTAATTCTACATTTTATATAAATTGGTTGTAGAAACCTTTTTTCTGCTTCTACGACTGTCGCATTTGGGCAAGTAAACAACAAATGATCCAAGTCTTGCTCTCCACTATTACATAAGTTACAGAGACTACTAGATTTTTTCTTTTGGTAGCCACTTGTAAGTAAAAGATTTTAGGGAAGTATCTCGAATCGGAGCAATACAATTGATCTCCTAACACCATGCTTTAGGTTAAAATAAATATACTGTTGTTTTCCTGTAGACCAAAGTTTCCGCATATTTTTTATATTGTGACAGTTTGGCGCAGTGCTGAAAGTCAAGGTCAAAACTTAGTCTTGGAGTGAAGTTTTTTAAGAAAAGCTTTAGCTGGGCAGGAGTCCATGATTGTAACAAATCAATATTAACGTTAGATCATTTAAAAGCAGTTGAGACATTCCTACAGAATACATATTCTTGATTGTTCCCACTGAAAAGAAATGGACTTTGCATGTATCCTCCACTGAAATAACTATAGTTCGCAATAAGCTCCGTAACTGTATGGGAGTACTACTTCATTCTATGTTGAGCACTTTGAATATATCCAACACATCTACATTAACATCAGTCGAACATAGACCTAATTTTATTTCAGCATTTGTTAATTTGCCATTTAAAAAACGGAGTGAAAGGGGCATCATCGAAAATCGAAAGCTGAACTTTCTGTTGTGCCCTATGACTTTATTAAGTAGCTAAATGTGGAAACATTAGAAATGTTACTGGTTCCTCTAGCGGCTTTCTTTGATAAACATGGACCGTATACAGATCTTTGAGATGCACTTACAACTTGCTCTGGCTAGACCTTATTGTGCTCAGTAAGGCTTAAAATTTATTTTTAGTTACTCGTATGGTAAGAGTCTTAAATGCCTGCCATTTTGTGGTGAAGGATCAAAAGCTAATAGTTCAGAGTGCACTTGGATGCAGCACGCATATTTAACAACTGTATTGTTATCAATATTATGATTTTACTACTCTGGGTATTTCCCTGCTTGATTTGCATGTGGTAGACAATCAAAATATTGTTTTCCAATATGATAATCAAGCTTACGTGAATACCTTTTTAAGTATTTAATCTAAATCCTGATTGCTTTATTTTATATTGCTTTGTTATTGATTTCTAAGGGTTTCGAGAAGGTTGACAACTGTCTTATTTGTTGTAATTCAAAAGATTTTTTTTTTGCAGAATCAAATAATTGAAAGGGCATCATGTCAGTTTGTTAGTTGTTGATGCTAAGAGCTTTTAAAAACCATGAAATAAGGTTATAAAAACCGAGCACAGTGAGTACAGGGTAGAGGGAATCTTCACAGCAGGCAGCTCTGGGACAGGCTGTACAGAATAATATCTCCAGTCCTCATTGAGGGTAACATGACGGGAGGTATTTAGACTTCACTTGCTGACTTGTCAGTGTAGCTTGCCTCATCAGATGAGAATAGAAGGCCTTGCGACTGCATTGAACATAAGCTCTATTGTTCAAACAGGAATGTGGATGTGTACCATCTCTGAAATTTAAAAAAAACCTTTTTATTTTCTGCTGCTCTAAAGCACTTAGAAGTAGGAGAATGAAGACTGGATTGCTATAGATTTAGCACCACAATCATGTTAGAGCGGTCCCGCTTATTTTCTCATTTGGTGAACATTGCTGCTGACATTTTATTTTGTCTTCAATGTGGTAACAGTTAATATCGGGTGCACTAAACTAGGATTCTAATTTTAAATATTTAAAATGTATCCCTCATGTTCTAGTGTTCTTGAGTGTGCAATTCTTTAATAAGAGGGGTTGACATTCCACTGACTATCCTTGTAATGTCTCACAGGATTGATAGTTATCTGAAACACAACTCCCTCAGTGGGTTTTGAAGTGGTTGCAATACAGCTGGTTTTTTACTACGGGTTGGCATGTTGACTTAATCCTTGGTGCCAGGGGGTTCAGACAACTGGCCTCCTTTCCTAGTAAAATCTAGAGAACAAGTTAGTATGCAGTCATTACATTGAGAAAAATCATGAGATTCCCATCTCACATTGTTATCAAGAATGGGAAATTACTTTATAGAGAATTTTAATTCTATGTTTTGCTTCTGCAGGAGAGTTCTCTACCTCAGACACTTCTCTCACTGACTTCCGTGACCAGCGAAGGCAACCGATGCCAGACCCTGGCCTTATGCCACTTCCTGATGCTGACCTGGATTGGTCAAATTTGGTAGATGCTGCCAAAGCCTTTGAAGGTAAGTATCCGTTTTGTGTCCATAGATTTATTTTAAATACTCAAAAGTTATTTAAGCAGCATTTGTTAATCTTCCAAGTTGGACTATTACTGAACTACATTATTTTATAGAATTTCTAGTTTATACGAGGTAGTGCATAATAAGGTGTTTTATTCAGAATTGCAGATTCCTAGTCTATTCTGCAGAAAATTTAGGATAATACATTTTTGCTGCAGAACATTTTCCACATACTTCAATACATTTTGGATAAGTTGATAATATTAATTGGCCCTTTTATAGCAGTCTGCCATTAGTATGACATCATAGTGCCTTTTGTTATTACTATGTGGTACAGCTTTGCAAATGTTTCCATCACAGACTAGAGTTTAATTGCGATTCTCCTATCACCGTGACTAGAGAATCTGGATTTCATTAAAGACACGGAGGCTGACATTATGCATTATTCTTTTAATGCAGTCCAAGCTGCCGCATACATCACAATATTAAAAGGTTCCAGAACAGAACATTAGCAACACATAAAAGGCATGAGCCATCAACAATCTGCCTCTTTTAAATGTGGAGAAGAGAATAAGTCCATGAAACTTGAAACTTCTAAATCCCCCGATCCTCGGGTGAGCGATATGAAGAAGGAAGAACGATGGTAAATCCAAAGGCCACACGTCTCGCAGTTAAGAAGGGTTACCTGAAAAGAAACAGAAGTAAATACTTCCTGAACGGAATAAATAGTATAAAACTTAAACTAATAGAGAGGTAATAAATAATACTAGTACTATTAATAAAATGAACATTTAATCACTGTAAGACCACCATACAAGGGATGGGATGGGTGGGATAATGTCAGCCTCCGTGTCTTTAATGAAATCCAGATTCTCTAGTCATGGTAATAGGAGAATCGCAATTTCATTACAAGAACGGAGGCTACATTATGCATATTGGTAGCTTTGTAAAACTACATCAGACATATGTTCGATAGGCTTGCAATAGTGTTGTGCAAAAGTGCTAGCATTCGACCAGTCGGCCGCTTTGAGAATGTCATCCAACTTACCTCCAGACCAGAGAGATTTACTGGCCATAGCACCTCTAAGGGAGTGAGCTTGAAATGTCTTTAAGTCAATACCTGCTAGTCATAACGGTTTTAACCCATCTAGCAATAGAGGTTGAGGATATACCTTTATGGGGTTTAACAAAGGATATAAGTAATTGGTTCACACCCTGGGGACGAAGAGCAAACATTCTGCGATCATACTCTCTCATGCAGTCCACAACACAAAGTTTTGGGCATAAATCAAAACGTGGATAAAAGATTGAATCAGACATGGTCTTAGTTCTTCTATATAACTCGAATTTGACACCAAAAATGTTATAGGATCTATTGGTGATTTCAAGGGCTTTGACATCAGAAACCCTTCGGCAGGAGATTAGGCATAGTAGAGTAGCAAGCTTGATGGAAAGATTTTTTCTATTAAGGAGAGTATTATCAGGCCAGTTGGAGAAAAGATCTAGAATTAGATTAACGTCCCAGAGACTATCGTATTTGGGTTTAGAAGGTCTTCTTAAATGAATGCTTTTCATTACTCTGCAAACAATGACATTTTTACCTACCGTTTTACAGTTGACAAGGAAATGGCCAGCAGAGATAGCCGATCTATAGCAGTTGATAGATCTATAGCTGAGACCCCTCTCAAACTGTTCAACAAGGAAGTTAACTATGTCAACAATAGGTGCCTCCAAGGAATCCAGGTTCCTTGCCAGGCACCAACGTACCCAGCTTCTCCATATGTTATATCTGTAGTGAGTGCCGGGGGCCCAAGACTCTCCGAGGAGAGTTGCAGCTGTCGACGAAAGCCCTTAGATTTTATTGGATCTCCTGACACTCTCCAGGCAAGAAGGGTTAAACTCCCTGTCTGAATTAGGGGGTGACCTACTCCATCTACGTCTGTTAGAAGATTCTCTAGTCAAGGAATTAAGAAGGGGGGGTTGCAAGCTAGTTCTAGAGTGGTGGGGAACCATGCCTGAGATGGCCAGAAGGGAGTTATTAGGACAAGGTAGCACTGGTCTTGTCTCACTTTCTGTAGAACTCTCTGGATCATGGCAAAGGGAGGGAAGGCGTAAGGTTTGACTCCTTTCCAGGATTGTAGGAAGGCGTTCACTGCCAGAGCACCCGGGTCGGGCATCCAGCTGAAGTATTTCTCCAATTGAAAAGTTAGTCTGCTCGCAAAGAGGTCTATCTCTAGGGGTCCCCAAATCTTGTTCAAGGATTTAAATACGGAAACATTGAGTTTCCAATCGCTGTGATCTAGCAGGAACCTCGAGTTCCAATCCGCAGAGATGTTCGTTTTCCCGGGGAGGTATTCCGCTCTGAGAGCAATCTTTTGTTCCAGACAGAACATCCAAAGTTTTTTGGCTAAGTTGGATAGGTCCGTGGATTTTGTACCTCCCAGACGATTTATATAGGCTACCGCGGACATGTTGTCCATCTTTCAGATGACTGATCTGCCTTGAAGACAATGTCTGAAGCTCATCAAGACGTAAAGACCAGCTGTTAGTTCCAAGTAATTTATGTGGTGAGAGGACTCCTCTTGAGACCAGATACCACCGGTGTTCTGGTTGAGAAGGCAAGCTCCCCAGCCATGAAGGCTCGCGTCCGATTCTAAAACAAACTCTGGTTTTGAACCAAAGATTGCTTTGCCATTCCACGCGTCTAGGTTCTCGAGCCACCAGGTTAGTTCCGATTTGGCTTCCTGATCTAGCGAGATTTAATCCCCATCCCAAAGGCCAGATCTTAGGGCTCTCGCTTTTACCCTTTGCAGGGCCCGATAGTTTAGGGGACCCGGAAAGATGGCTTGGATGGAGGAGGAGAGGAGACCCAGAAGTCTAGCTAGCTCCCTCAGAGAAAGTTTTTCTAGTTTCAGGACATGTCTTATTTCCTTCCTGATTTTGGTTATTTTCTTGGAAGGGAGTAAAAGGAGACATCTCGATGTATCTACCGTGAAACCTAGGAACTCCATAGATCTGGAAGGAGACAAAATAGATTTTTCTTTGTTTATGATGAAGCCTATGCTTTGTAGGAGGTCCATAACAGTCTTCAGGTCTTGGAGTATTTGTGAAAGGTCTTGGGACATTATAAGGATGTCGTCTAAGTATATGATCAGGCGAATACCCCTTTCTCTTCGGGATGAGGCGATTGCTCCCATGACCTTGGTGAAACACCAAGGGGCAGAAGATAGTCCAAAGGGAAGAGCTTGGAATTGGTATAGGTGATTTTTCCACATGAATTGGAGAAAGGGTTGGTGGATCCTGGCCATAGGGATGGTGAAATAAGCGTCTTTCAGGTCCAGTTTGACTAGCCAGTCTCCCTCTAATAATAGATCTCTCAGAAGGTGGATGCCCTCCATCTTGAAGTGTCTGTAAACCAAATATTTGTTTAGTTCTCTTAAGTTTATCACAGGTCTCCAACCCTTGTCCTTTTATTTTTTTTATTTATTTTTTTACAAGCAGAGTGTGCTTATAAATCTTAAAGCTTCCAAGGGGACCTCTATAATTGCACCTTTCTGAAGCGTGGAGGAGATCTCCTCCTCTACAATTTTTTGTTGATCTAGAGAGAGAGGCATGTCTCTCAGGAAAGAAGTTTGTAAAGGTGTTTGTGTAAAATCTATCATAAATCCCCTGACGGTGTTTAAAACCCAAGGGTCTTGAGTGATCAATTTCCAATTCTGATAAAAGTATTTCAGTCTGCCTCCCACTTTTTGGGGGAAAGAAGGGGAAGGAGGGGGGGGGGAAGAGTACTCCCTTGTAGGGTTGATTGAATTGGTGGTTCCGCGGGATCTAAACCCTCTGCTGCGGGGTCCTCTCCCTCTCTGGGGGTAGAATTGAGGTGCGTTGTACTGCTGGTAACCTCTTCTGTAGCCACAGGATCTTGAATAGGACCTTTGATTAAATCGGCCGGAAGAGAGGCCCCTTCTTCCGGCCCTTCCAAAAAGGTTAGGATTAAACACTGCGCATATTTTGTTGGGCCTTATCCAAGGCGGTGAATGTAGAAACGTACTTGCCCAAGGATTTAATGAGATCTTCCCCAAAGAGTAATCCTTTTGGGTTTGTGAGGGCTCTCTGTCCGCCATATCGCTGAGTTTGGGATTTATTTTGGTTAGAACGACTCTTCGTCTTTCTGCGTTGAGGCTTGCGTTTGCATTGCCCAGGAGTATCAGTGCCCTCTGGCTCCAGCCTCTGATCAAATCGGTGTTAAGAGGTGTGCCATTGATATGGCTTTCTTCTGCGGAATCTATGATTCTGGCTAAAGGTCCCAGTACGTCGAGAAGATGGTCTTGGCACCCATTCAGGGATCTTTCCATCCCTTTCCTTGGATCTCGTCCGAGCTTGAAGAGGAATTTAATCAGCTCGGGGTCCAAGTTGGGGGTTTGGCAGGTCTTGTCCTCGATAGAAGGTCTAGAGCATTCGGCTCTAAGAATGTTCCGAGTGTCCCTCTCTAAGAGGTTTCTTACCCATTTTTTGATACATTTTGCAACGTGGTCTTGTGGGGACCAGTCGGAACTTCTGGGATGTTTGAGATTTAATGGGGAAAACATTTCTTCCCCCAAGGGGTCAAGGATATTGTCCTTTGAGGATGATGGGAGTTCCTCCTCCGGACTGTAAAATTCTTGATCGTCCTCATCAAGATCTAGGACATACTCGTCAGGTATGTCTGAGGACTCCTCATCATTAAACTCGTTGTCTCCCATGTTGTAGTGAGCACTGTGATATTTTGTGCTGCTAGGGAAACCCAGATGTTTTGTGCCGCCAAGGACACCCGAGTAAGTCGTGCCGCTAGGGACACCCAGGGAGTTCGAGGTGCGGGGACCTCCATTAATAGATGAGGTGCTAAGACCTCCCAGATTTGATGAGGTGCTAGGACCTCCCATAGTGCTCTTAGGGGTCACTTGATCAACATTTTTACTTTTCTTAAATCTTTTGCCCCTTAAATCGGTGGTATCGTCAGAGTAGTGTGGGTTCAAAATTTCTGTGATCTCGTCCTCCTCAATGGGGAGTGACCTTTTAGAGGACATGACCTGAGCCAAGGTCTCAATCATGCAGGACCTCATCTCCTTATGTAGCATTTTTTTGAGTGCTTCATTATCAATATTGGGAGTAGGGGCGGAAGCGTCCTCTGAATCGGGGTCAGACATGGCGCAGATAGATTAGGTATAAATTTGATTTGGTAAAGGTGCTGTTTGATTTATAAAGGAAATAAAGGAGATATCTCCTGTCACTTTTCTTTTATTTTATAATAATAAATGGTATAAGTTGATCAAATGAACGTTTCACCCCTTTTTTAAAATTATTTTTTTATGCAGGATCTGGTCGTTAAAATAAGTACTTGCGCTTTGTGTCGTGTTGAGGGCAGCAGCTGATCGCTAATAGACGCTGAGCAACTGACATAGGAGTGGTCGAGCGATCAGCCGCTGCCCGTTGCCATGGTGATGAGCGCGATCGTGTAAGCGCTCGAGTGAAATGCCGGGAAGGAATGTAGAGGAAGAAAGGTTTCTGGCAACGGGAGGACGTACTCCCGTTGCCAAGGAATCTTCCTCTAATGCTTAACACGATGCAGGGTCGCACTGGAGCTCGTGGCCTGCATTGGAGAGAGAGGTAAACTGTGATCCTCTCGATATTGTTTAAAAACGGGCTAAAATGTTATAAAACATTAGCGATGGAGTTAGTTACATCACTCAGGATTAAGAATGAGTATGGAAGAAATACTAGAGTAATAAAACGGAAAAAAATCTAATCGCAACGCTATGAATAAAATAGGAAATATACTTACGATAAATTAGGAAATATAATACTTACCAGGTATATACCTGAGGAAACATAATGGGGATTAAGAAAGGTATAACACCGGCTGTTAGTTAAGAAGGGAATACCTAAGGTTTGAAATTATGGAAAGGAGGGTGGGGAGGGGATCTCCATAGATTGGAGATCGGTATAGAGGCAGGGGTGGGGTTAAGCCACAATAAATACCTAAAGGCAAAAAGATAATTAAAGGTAAATAGGAATAGAAAAGTCAACTTATCTGCTCAGAGCCGCATTTAAAAGAGGCAGATTGTTGATGGCTCATGCCTTTTATGTGTTGCTAATGTTCTGTTCTGGAACCTTTTAATATTGTGATGTATGCGGCTGCTTGGACTGCATTAAAAGAATAATGCATAATGTAGCCTCCGTTTTGTAATGAAATTCGGTTTTGTTGAGGTGTAGTCAGGAGTGTGGGTAGACAAGTTTGCATGGCCCAGTGCAGTGCCGTAGGGTGGGGTGATGCAGTATAGAGTGCAGTGGTGTAGATTTGCATAGCGTGCATTGGCGTCCTACAGTGGTGTGGTATGGCGTAGAGTGCAGTGCATAGAGAAGATTGTTTCAGAGTCGAGTGCAGTGGTGCAGAGTGCATAGAATGCAGCGCAGTGGTGCATAGGAGAGTAGAGTTGTGTAGAGTTCAGTGGTGGAGAGTGTAGTGTATTGATTTGTTTTGATCATATTAAAGTATTTGTTTCTAGCACACTTCAGAATTAACACAAAATGTGCTTAATTTGTTCTTTAATAATTCGGCTATATTATAAAATACTTCCCCAGTTCATTTAAATATTGTGTGCTAGAACAAAAACTTTTCGTACCCCCAGTATCATGCAAGATTGTCACATAAATCCGCTCACTTTAAAGTCGGAGAAAGAAAAGTAAACGACAAGCTCCCTCAGACTACAGAGCTTGACATTTGACCTCTATCTTTGAATGCACAGCAAATGTGACAAGATAAGAGCAAGATTTACAGGCATTTTTACAGAAAAGAGCACTCGTGGAAGAATACAAGGAGAGGTAGTGTGAAAGAACTTTGCTCCTTGCGAAGGATGAACTCGGGCTGGAACAGCTTAAAACAAATAAAGCCAGAAAATAACCAGAAAATATAAGTTACAGACCACAAATCTGATGGTAAGAAGGCATTCCAAAGGAAGCCTTCTGAATGTACTCAAGATGCATTTAGCAAATCAGACGGCTGTGCTGTCTGGTAGGCTTCAACCTAAAAAGTGTAAGTATTGAGAGTACTGTTCCACAGTAGAAGGAAGTGGGATCTATATGGGGAAGAAAAGTTAGACGTTGGGCAGTGCATTAAGGTATCAGTCGTATAGTGCCCACCAGATACTCGCCATCATTAAAGCAGTCAGAGGAAAGATTTCTGCAGTTCTTATATGCAGTGCTGTAGTTTGGTTTCTCAAGAGAACCATACCATAGAGCATGGGTAGTCACAAACCTTTCCTCTGGGGCCGAACTGTACAGTCTGGGCTATCACCGGGGGCCGCACAGATAACGTGGGGTGTGTGGGTGGGGCAATTCGGGGCGGGGCTTAGTTGGGTGGGGCATGGTGGGGAGTTTGGTGGACAAATTGTACTACATGGAGTGAAACCATGCATGGAATTCACAAATGACTTCTTTAAACAAACTGTTCAAAAGATTGAGAGAATGCTGCATTTTGAAATAAACATGTGGATAGGTTTGAAATATTTATTCCAAAGGACGTTCAACTAATAGGTGCCCAAGAAGTTTGCTGCGAGCACAGACCACGATGTCTAGGTAGACACACTCTGAGGCTGGGCTTGCCCAGAGCAGAGTGCCGTGACTACCTAGGCGAGACAACTGGCAGCTATGTATCGATGTGCCCTGCTCTTACATCAAGCTCAACTGCCTACCTACTAAAAAAAGCCTGTCCTTAAAAAAATAAAAAAAACACTGATGTTGCTGGGTTAATTAAATTACTTACTGAAAACGAGGCAGAAAAATACAATGAATTCCCATTATCACATTTATGTATATTTTTAAAACAGCCGAAACCAATATTTACCTCTTCTATGCCCATCATAGCTTGTGTAAATCTGGAGAAACCTGCTAAGGAACACCATCATGCTTCTTTCTACAAAGCAGAGTCGGACTGAATGCATTTGAATGTTGAGGATAAGCCCTGTTCCTAAAACAACCCGAACTTCCTTTGGTAACCAGCCCAACTCTTCCCCCTCCCTCCCCCCTCCCCAAAAAAACGATGTTGGGTGGCTAAAAAAAGGAAAGTTTAAAAACACAGGCCTAGTAAATGCATTTAATCCCTCACTAATAGTAAATATTTTGGAATTTAATACTGATCATAGTAGAAATCATGCATAAGGCTCCTTAAAATCACCATCTCAGCCACCCTTGGGGCTTCCACCCTCGCTTCACCAAACCCTCCCTGCCTCCACCTCACTCACTGTTCTCAGGGCGCCTCTCAACTCCTGGGACGCTCACTTATTTGGAAAAATAAAACTTCGGCTGTAGGTCCCCGTGAGGTGCGTTAGTTGCCCTTTCTCATTTAAATGCCTTTCTTCAGGCAGCTTGGCTTCAGAAGAGCTCAGGGTGCTGATCAGGTGAGAGGCAATGCTGTCAGCGACCCATGGGCTGAGGAGAGCTCAGTCCTAATTCTGGCCAATTCCGGGAGCGAGGCGAGGCAGGGCTGGCAATGATTCACAGCTAGGAGCTAAATGCGGGTGGCGAGGAAAGGCTAGGGCAGTTAAAAAAAGGACTGCTGGGCTGGAAAAGAAAGCAAGAAACCTGCATGACCTTTTTAAAAGCCTCTTCCACATGCAAGTGAAGTCACTGAGCAAGGGGGGGGCGCAAGCGAGATACTCATTTTCTGTACATGCTACTTAGATGCTTTTGTTTTACTGTGAATGCGGCCCCTGAATAACAGGCAGAATAAGGACTGGTGAATGTGTCTGCTGTTGTTTTCGACACAGGGGCCGCATGGAGAGGTCTGGCGGGCTGGGCCGCAAGTGGCCCGCGGGCCATACTTTGAGTACCTAGGCCATAGAGGATTGGGACACAGATATTTTGTGAAAAGTATCTGAAACACACTATAGATTCCTTACCTTAGAATATCCCCAGGCGTCAGACTGGATCCGGAAAGTTTTCGTCAGCAGTACCCCTGCGCGTCGGTAGGTGGCGTTGTGCGGCTCCGCATCCGTCGTTGGCGTCGTGGTCGCCGAGATGACGTCGCGGGCGCTTCTTAGACGCCGCCCACGCGCGCTGACGTCAGTTCTTTCTTTTTCCACGCCAGCAAGCGCAGATCCGGGAAGAGCAGGAACCCCCAGTCAATTTTTGACTGACTTTTTTAGGCTTTTTGTCTCTGTTTTTTCATCGAGTCTTCGACTCCTGGTGCAGATAGGATGCCCGGTTTTAAGTCCTGCGGGGACTGTCACCGTATAATGTCGGTGACAGACCCGCACTGTGTCTTTTCTGCCTGGGGTGCGACCGCAACCCCAAGTCGTGCCCCGACTGCCGAGCCATGGCGCCAAAGACTTTGCGGGAGCGGTCCCGAAAGTTGCTGGAAGCCCGGCAGTCGGCTCCGCGCCGTTCGATGTCCCGGTCCCGTGGGAGGTCGAGGGACCGTGCGCGGAGTCATCACCATCGGTCTTCGGGATTCAAGTCTTCGGGTCAGGTAAGGCGAAGCACAAGAAGTCGAAGAAACGCCATCATTCTCCGACTTCCCCTCGCGCGACGTGGCTGAGGGTGGTGCCTCTCCCGTGGCTCCGGCGGAGCCTCTGCAGTCGCTGCCGGACTACCCGCCCTTTCCGGGTTCGTCGGCGACTCCGGCCCAAATACAGGAATTCCTGTCGGCCATGGCTCGCCTCTTTGGGCCGTCGGGTCCCGCTGGTGCGCCTTCGGGCCCCGCGGTCCCGACTGGGGGTCCTCGCCTTTCATCGCCCCCGGCGTCGCTGTCGGCTCCGGCCTCGGCGCCGCAGGACCCCCTTGGATCCAGGCCTGGATCCCGGTTGATGCCGGTTGACCTTATAACACCTCCACCGGCACCACTTTTGACACCGCCCGCTCCTCGGGACGACGTCGACCCCGGTTTCAGCCCCGAAGTGGACGCGGCGTCGAGCCGGCGTCGATCAATGCCGTTCTCGACGTTGCTCGGGGATTTCTATCCCCATGTCCATGCTCCTTATTTTACACCTGTTGAACAGCCTGAGGAGCCAGGGGAGGACTGGGAGGGGTCTGAGGACCCTCTTGCAGCTGCTTGCGAGTCTGAACAGGACTGGGCTGAGGAGTTGGGGGGTGACAGTGGTCTGGATACCTCACCAGACCTTGGCATGCTGTCTCCTCCTACCGTGGCTACGGAGGAGGGTGCTAGTTATGCTGTGGTGTTGCGTAGGGCGGCCGAGGCCCTACACCTCGAGCTTCATACGGTGGCCGTCGGGACTAACCTCCTGACAGAGGTGCTTCAGCCAGCAGCTACTTCTGCGGAGCCGCTGCTTCCCTTTAATGAAGCCCTTTCTGATGTTCTTTTGGGCACTTGGTCCAGGCCCACCACAGGGGCTCCTGTGGATAGGAACGTGGCCCTACGCCATCGCCCGGCTCTGGGTGACCCCCTTTTCCTCTCCCAACATCCCACCCCCGAGAGCTTGGTTGTCCAAGCCTCTGCTTCCCCTACCGCCTTCCCTTCCGCACCACCGGATAGGGAATCCAAGAAACTGGATCAGTTTGGAAAGAAAATGTTTTCTTCCACCAGTTCTGCGCTGCGGTCCGTGAACACTGCATGCCTCTTGGGCCGTTATTCCCACTCTCTGTGGGATACGGTGGTGGACGTGCTGCCCCACTGTCCGGAGGAGGCCCGGCCAGCTCTCTCCCAGGCTGTTGCAGAGGGGAGAGACGCAGCTAAGTTCATGATTCGTTGTGGCCTAGACACCGCCGACTCACTGGGCAGATCGATTGCAACGACGGTGGCGGTTCGCCGCCACGCCTGGTTGAGGACCACTGAATTTTCGGGGGATGTCCAAAACACACTTATGGACATGCCCTTTGATGGCCGTCGCCTCTTCGGTGACAAATCAGACAGCGCGTTGGAGCAGTTTAAGGACTCACGGGCTACGGCCAAGTCCTTGGGACTCTCTGCAGTCCGCTCCTTTCGTGGTACCGGAAGGGGCGCCCGCAGCGTTCGCAACAGAGCCACAGGCCTGCACAGCAAGCATCCCAGCGCGGACGCGGGTTCCGCCGTGGCGGACCAAGGGGCCAGCGGGCGGGTCAGTCCACCACCAACCCGGCCACCACTGCCTCCAAACCTTCCTAGTCCGAACTTTCAGGCCCATCAAACGCCAGTGGGCGGCAGGCTTCGCCATCACCTCCCCCACTGGCGCACCATCACTTCGGACAGGTGCGTTTTAGAGATAGTCCGGAGGGGCTACTCCCTCCCCTTCGAGACTACCCCTCCAGCCATGCCACCTCAGTACCACCGCATGTCGGGGGATCACTTGGTGCTTCTTCAGCAGGAAGTTGCGGCCCTCTTGGCCAAGGGGGCCATCGAGCGCGTTCTGACGCCAGAAGTAGGTTGTGGTTGCTATTCCCACTACTTTCTGGTGCCCAAGATGGACAAGGGCCTGCGTCCTATCTTAGACCTCCGGAACGTCAATCGCTTCCTCCGCAAAGAGAAGTTCAAGATGCTCACCCTAGCTCAGGTCTTGTCTGCTCTCGATCCACAGGACTGGATGGTAGCGCTGGACTTGCTGCAGGATGCCTATTTCCATATCCCTGTCCTGCCAGCCCACTGGCGTTACCTGCGGTTCACGGTAGGCCACGAGCACTTTCAGTTCGCCGTGCTCCCCTTTGGCCTTACCAGCGCCCCTCGGGTGTTCACAAAGGTGATGGTGGTGGTCGCAGCCCATCTGCGCAGATCAGGGGTTTCAGTCTTCCCCCTATCTCAACGACTGGTTGTTGAAGGCGGACTCGCCCCACACAGTCGTCTCCCACCTCCAGACTACGGCCGACCTCCTGCACTTGCTGGGGTTCTCCATCAACGTGCCGAAGTCGCACCTGATTCCCTCTCAGAAGCTCCTCTTTATCGGAGCAGTTCTGGACACGGCGCAGTTTCGGGTCTATCCTCCCGAACAGCGAGTCCGGGATATTCGGGCTCTGATTCCCATCTTTCAACCCTTGTCCCGGGTTTCCGTCAGAGTGACTCTGAGGCTGCTGGGCCTCATGGCCTCCTGCATCCTGCTGATCAATCATGCCAGATGGCATATGCGGGCTCTGCAGTGGGACCTGAAGTTGCAGTGGGCGCAGCATCAGGGGAACCTGTCGGATCACGTCCAGATCTCGGAGGGCACTGCACAACAGTTGCAGTGGTGGCTCACGAACCGGCATTGGGTCGACGGCAGATCCCTCTCCCTTCCCCAACCGGAGTTTACAGTGGTGACGGATGCGTCCCTCCTGGGATGGGGTGGCCACATGGGAGAGGCAGAGATCAGAGGCCTCTTGTCTCCGGCGGAGTCCAAGCTCCATATCAACCTTCTGGAGCTTCGGGCGATACGGCTTGCACTGAAGGCATTCCTTCCCTCTGTCAAGGGGAGAGTAGTGCAGGTGTTCACAGACAACACCACCGCCATGTGGTACTGCAACAAGCAAGGCAGGTTGGGGTTCGTGGACCCTCTGTTGGGAGGCTCTGTGTCTCTGGACATGGCTGGAACATCAGGGCATGTCCCTGGTGGTTCAACACCTGGCAGGTTCTCTGAACGCCAGGGCAGACGAACTCAGCTGCAGGTGCATGCTGGATCACGAATGGAGTCTTCACTCGGAGGTGGTGCAATGTCTCTTTCAGCAGTGGGGAGAGCCTTGGTTAGATCTATTCGCCACCGAAGAGAACGCGCAATGTCATCAGTTCTGCGCGTTGGACTTTCCAAGGCGGCACTCGCTCGGCGACGCTTTTCGTCGCGACTGGAGTTGCGGTTTGTTTTACGCCTTTCCGCCTATACCACTTCTGCCCAGAGTGCTGAAGATCAGGCGCGACCGGGCACAAGTCATCCTTGTGGCCCCGGACTGGGCTCGAAGAGTATGGTATCCCGAGCTACTCAGTATGAGCATCGATCCCCCAATCAGACTGCCTCTTCGGGAGGATCTTCTGTCGCAGCAGCAGGGGACGGTCCTCCACCCGAACCTGTCCAGCCTCCACCTCTTTGCGTGGAGATTGAGCGGCGGCAGTTGATTCCTTTCGACTTGCCTCCTGAAGTTTGTGATGTCATTCTGGCAGCCAGGCGTCCCTCTACTAAAGTGGTATACGCCTGCAGGTGGAACAAGTTTGTGGCATGGTGCACAGCAAAGGCTGTGGATCCCCTTTCTGCCCCTCTTTCTGAAGTTCTACTGTTCCTTCTTTCTTTGGCCCAGCAGGGCTCTGCTCTGTGCACTGTCAAGGGCTACCTTTCTGCTATTTCGGCCTTTCTCAGGCTCCCTGATCAGCCCTCTCTTTTCAAGTCCCCTGTTGTCAATCGATTTCTCAAAGGCATTACACACCTTTTTCCTCCTATTCCTTTCGTGATGCCTCAGTGGGACTTGAATTTGGTTCTTACATACTTGATGTGTGGTCCCTTTGAGCCACTTCATAACTGTCCTCTTCGTCGCTTGATCTTGAAGACTGCTTTCCTGGTGGCCATCACCTCCGCTAGGCGAGTGAGTGAGCTCCAGGCTCTTTCTTGTAAGCCTCCTTTCCTATCAGTCCATCCGGACAAGGTTGTGCTCAGGCCCCGTCCTTCCTTTTTGCCAAAAGTGGTTACGGCCTTTCACATTGGGCAGACTATTACTTTGCCCACCTTCTTTCCGCCTCCGCATGCTTCCAGAGAGAAAGAGAGGCTCCACCGTCTGGACCCAAAACGTGCGCTCTCCTTTTATCTCAACCGCACACAGCAGTTCCGGGTGGATGACCAGCTCTTTGTTGGCTATGTTGGCACCAAGAAAGGTCGGGCGGTACACAAGAGCACTATCTCCCGCTGGGTTGTCTTATGTATCAAAGCCTGTTACTCTTTGGCTAAAAAGAACCCTCCGGTGGGGCTGCGTGCTCATTCCACCAGAGCTACTGCAGCCACTACTGCATTGGGACGTGGTGTCCCCCTGCAAGACATCTGTCAGGCAGCCACGTGGGCCTCGCTGCACACGTTTACCAAGCATTATTGCCTGGACAGCCAGGTCCGGAGAGACGGCTTCTTTGGCCGTTCTGTTCTCCGTGACTTTCTGGTGTGATCTTGGTTCGCAGACCCACCACCGGGGTTGGTATTGCTGGGGTATCTATTCTAAGGTAAGGAATTTATCACTACGTGTTTCTTTCAGATGAACAAGTTACTTACCTTCGGTAACGATATATCTGTAAGAAACATTAGTAGTGATAGATTCCTTACCGTCCCACCCATCCTCCCCGTTCTGCGAACTGATTTCTAGGGTTAAGGTCATCCCTTTCAGGGCCCTAGTTTCAATGCACCAGTGGTCAGTATCTTGCATGGCTCTGCGTTCCTGGCGCGGAAAGTCGTGTACAGAACTGACGTCAGCACGCGTGGGCGGCGTCTAAGTAGCGCCCGCGACGTCATCTCGGCAACCACGACGCCAACGACTGACGCGGAGCCGCACGACGCCACCTACCGACGCGCAGGGGTACTGCTGACAAAAACTTTCCAGATCCAGTCTGACGCCTGGGGATATTCTAAGGTAAGGAATCTATCACTACTAATGTGTCTTACAGATATATCGTTACCGAAGGTAAGTAACTCGTTCATTAGGGTTTGAGGCTCTCTGCCAGCTGCAGCTGTTCGTATTAAGCTTGGTTTAGTGTCTTATTGGAACAAAGTGTTGTCCCTCTATCTAAATTGATGATTTAATTTTCCTAGAGGGGCGCCTAATGTACACCAAGCACTCTTTTATAGGAAGCACAAATATTGAGTTCAGAAACTTGCCTGGTGTGTTGTGGTTAACTGATATTACCTTGCCTGATATGTTAAGGTTAACTGCTAGCATTATCTCGCCTGGTTTGTCAAGGTTAAATGTTAGTATTACCTTGCTGGTGTGTCGAGGTTAAATGCTAGCTTTACCTTGCTTGGTGTGTTGAGGTTAATTGCAAGAATTACCTTACTTGGTGTGTCGAGGGTAACTGCTAGCATTACCTTGCTTGGTATGTTTAGGTTAACTGCTAGCAGTACCTGGCCTGGTGTGTTGGTTAACTGTTAGCAGTAGCTTGCCTGGTGTGTTGAGATTAACTGCTAGCATTACCTTGCTTGGTGTATTGAGGTTAACTCCTGCATTACCTTGCCTGGTGTGTTGAGGTTAGCTGATTGCGGTACCTTGCCTGGTGTGTTAAGATGAACTGTATAAGCCACTCTGTGGCCATTCAAGGATGATGGATCTATCACTGTCAATTGTGAAATCCTTCAATATTCATCATGGGTGTCGTATAACTGCTGGCATGCCTACCCAATTGGACATGGTTACTGAGCAAGCTGTTACTGTTTATAAAATGTAGATTTGGCCACATGGGAACTCTCTGCACAGTGAGGGAATGGAATTCCGGCCAGACCAAAAATCCTAATTGCAGGTTATGCCGAAGAGAAATCTATGTCATTGTTGATTATCTGCCACGTTGGGTAAATCAGATTCTCTACAGTTGCACTTTATTTTGTAGAAACTAGAACTAATCACAATGACATTTCAGGAGAACTGATTTGTTGCAAGGATTTTACAAAATATATATATATATATGTGTATATATATATATAATGTGTTGCATAAATATCAATTTATTTTAAAAGATTTTTTGTTCAATTTAATGTATTTTACAAATATAAATAATGAATTATTTATATAGTTGGTTGGCAAACTATGAATACATTTTTAAAATTTGAAAGCATAAAAGGCTTTAATGTCCAAACCCTTGTCTGACGCGCTTGGTGTTGTCCTAGCACTGCTGTAGTATCAGAATGCATAAATTTGAAGGGACTGATGCCCACATTGCCTGGTGTGGTTCAGGAGCACCATTATCGTTGAGCCCAGGGAGTGTTCTCCCATCCAGTGCATCACCATGTCTTTAACCACTTTCATACACAGGGCTTTTACCACATGATACAGTTCACTTTCAAGAGAATCTCTTTGTAGTTCGGCTTCTTTAGCCACATCTTTCCCTGCTACTTTTCTCACCTCAACTGCTGTGAGGGTGGTCACAGAGGTCCGAAAATACAGCGACACCAGGAAGCCACAGTAGTTCACAGGCCATCCTACAACAGGTTCTGTAGCGATCTGTGAGTCCCACCTCCATTTATAACTGCCACCAAGGGTAAAATGGAAACAACCTAAAGCATGGGGCAGAAATGCCTGAATCGAAGTAACTGTGGGACAGCGCACACAATCACTAGATACGATAAAGGTATAAGGGGTAAGATGACCAAACTAGTTGTTTTTCCTCCATCACAAAAAAAATGAGGCTGCCACTTGCCCCAAGATCACCTAGAGTTTCTGCATTTCTGTGGCAGGCTGTAGAAGGGCAGGTCAGTAGACAGTAGGGGGTGGGCCTTACACAAAGGTGATGTTTGTTTCTGAGAGATGTAAGCTTGAGACCGAATGTAAACCTGTACATCCTGAATATTATTTTTATTGGGATTGCCTCATTTGGCACAGAGATACCCTAGAAAGAAGGAAAGCAAAATTGCACTGCCAAAGTGATTGGGGAATTTGCAACCTCAAAGAATGAGGGCTGCATTATAAGGTGCAAAATCGGTCCTTCAGCTCAAGACATTATACCAAACGAACACAATTACCTTCGTACTAATTACCTCAGCAAGAGACGCAGCAGCAGTGCTGGTGATCTTCTGTAAATGAGATGGAATCAAATTCCATGGTTCTTACATTTAGTATCCAGACAGCACCTCTGAGCAGCTACTCCTTTAGGGTTGGTGAGCCACACAATCTAATGGCAAGTCTACGAATGTTTTGGCAAAGCACGTTTTCGTCAGCTGGACATTTGTCTTGGCTCTATTGCTCCATTGCTAAGACAGTTTGGGGGAAATGTCAAAACCAATATTAAGGGAGGTACACCCAGTGAGTCTAATATACCTTATGGAAACACTGTTCCTTTGCAATGCTTTAGAAATCTTAACTTTAGCGCCTGGTTGGCAAATGTGTTTTTAGCAACTCACAAACCAGAATCTGACAAACATATGATGTGGTGTAGTTCTGGGATGTGTTGACAATGAGCAACAACCCTCAACTGTGGTTACTAGCATTACTATCCCTGTGGTCTAAATGTCCAACCATATTAATGGAAGAGCTGGGTATGTGCTGCCCCTACAGTTTGTTTTTTATAAGCTGAAATATTTGGTCTCAATATTGCAAATAGGAAAATCCTCAAATTGATCACTTATTCTAGAGACAGTACTCTACAATTTAAGATCATACACAAACTATCATATTTATTGGGAAAACACACAAGTTTTCTTTAATAGTAATATTGTATGCCTATGTTGATTAGCTTTCTACGCTGCTGTCTTGTCACTGTTGTTGATTCATTATGATTCTTGGATTTCCTAATCAGTGTCTTCATAGCTAGGTTTAACAAGCATTGCCAGTACCAATTGGTCTGTCATTAAAGGAATGTTGTATGGGGATGTGAAGCATTACAAGTAGATAGCAAGGGCATGGATTTGTATTTGTATGGAAGCTAAGAACTGATTAATAATATTGGTGTAGGGTAGAAGGTCTGGTGACAAGTACACTGTCGAGCCAGACCTAATAAAACCACGTAAGTAATGACTGCCCCCTTTCATCTGTGCTGCTGTCAGAGAAAAACACCATACATTATCTAGTTATCTAATGCACTTTAATAGCATTACAGTGTCGCGTGTGACCCTGAAAGTTCATTAATTCTCTGGCGACAGCTGTGCAGTCAAGCCACACCATAACAATCTCATTTTGTGTAATTGGAGGTGGTATTAAGAGAGTGTGGAACAGTTAATTTGAAACCTAGATGCATTTCTGTCATTGTTCAGTTTTTTATTTAACAATGATTCACTTTTGTGTCTTTCCTTCAGTCCAACGTGCCACATTCTTTTCTGCTTCTGGTGAAAAACACAGACCAGGGAGTGCACCTTCTGTGAGCGATCAGTCAGAAGGGCAACATGCCTCGCAAGCCAGGCCTTATTTAAGGTATGGACTAAAGTTTTTATGGTGTAACCTGCTATTCTGCAATAAATTGCTCTTTACTTCCTTCTGCTTAAAGAAATGACAAATTCAGCTGCTGCTAATCCTTGGTGACATATTGTCTTTGTCCAGCAAAGAAGCACTTAGAAGGTAAGCTTTGGCTAGCAGGAATAATTGGAATAATGATGCATCACACGCAGGTGTGGGGGAGACCAGTCAGTTTTGGTTTGTCAGCTGAATGTTCTGTGATTTCGGTTTGGCTTACGTGATGGGTAGGTGGAAGACAGATCGTGCAAGTGTCTGAATACCTTATTTTTTCTGACAGCCAGTCACTTCAGTGGCTATAGTAAGATCTATGAGTGTACCTGCCAGGGTTACAAAGAATATATGTGGAATAGTTTCGAATTTTATCTTTTGGTATGAATATTTATTGACAAAAAACTAGAAGGCTATAGTGGTATGCTAATGGATAAGTGTGAAGACTAATGCTTTAGATGTGTGGAAGGGGATTTGCTGATGGACTTAGTGAGTATTGAGTACTTTCGTAGCTGGCAGCAGCAGATGTGGATGTGATGAAGACTTCCAAGCTCATAATTGGATTGAATAATATTCCAAGGTTTGTTGCTAAAGATGTAGGAGTGGGGGGTGTCTTTGGGAAATATAACAGGATTGGTTGATACATAGGTTTTGATTGGGCAGCAAGGTGAAAACTATTTGGGTCACGTAAAAATTATGAATATGTGAGCAGGTTGCCATCTTCTGCTGAGTAGCTATGAGGCAGTCTGGGTATTTAGTTTGGCCAACTAAGGTGAATGTTGGGAATGAAAAAAGGTGTATAGAAAACAAAGTAAGAGATGCTCTCGGTGTATGTAATGTACATAGGCAACAAAAGCAGGTCCAGGTCAGAACTTCGAGGAACACAAACTAGTGGCAATCATAGATGTCCCACCATAGCACGAAAGAGCTGGTTCATGCACTAAACATGAAAATACTATGCAATAATATCATCACAAATGTACATACAGGCACACCCAAAAGGCAAACCCATTGGTTCCACACACATCTCTTTTTCTCATGTTACTTTTTGTGGCAAAAAGTAACATGATCAGCCCCTTCCATGGAGATGTACATAGGATAGCCCTCATCCCAAAAGGACCAATTGTGACCACAGTTACACACAACACAACCAATGGCAGATGGTCTCAAGCACAAACTGAAAAACTATGATGCAAGTATGTCTGACTGGGCAGTCTCACAGAAAGCCTATAATTTTAATCATGGCTTCCTTAAAACGAAGTCAGTAATTAGAAATTGAGAACCAATTGACCCAGTGTAAAGACGAAAAACCAAGGTTTTAGGACAAGAAGTTTAGTGACAAGTAAACTATAAAATTGAGGTAAGGCAAACACTGGGAGCAGACTTGTTGGTACCAGAGATACTGCTGTGTGCATTAGCAACAATGTGGGTCTACCAATCTGAAAGAAAGACGTTAGTTATAGATTCTTTACCTTAGAATTACCCCCAGGCGTCAGACTGGATCCGGAAAGTTTTTTCGTCAGCAGTACCTCTGCCTGTCGGAAGGTGGCGTCGGTCGACTCCGTGTCCGTCGTGGTCGCCGGGATGACGTCGCAGTAGCTACTTAGACGCCGCCCTCGCGCGCTGACGTCAGTTCTTTCTTTTTCCGCGCCAGCCAGCGCAGATCCGGTGAGAGCGGTACCTCCAGTCACTTTTTTACTGACTTTTTTGAGCGACTTTTGTCGCTGTCTTTTTTGAGTCTTCGACTCCTGGTGCACGAGGGATGCCCGGCTTCAAGGCCTGCAGTTCCTGTAACCGACTGATGTCGGTTACAGATCCGCATCGCGTGTGCCTCTTTTGCCTGGAGCGCGACCACGACCCCAAGTCGTGCTCCGGCTGCCGTCGATGGCGCCGAAGGCTTTGCGGGAGCGGTCCCGAAAGCTGGTTGAGCGCCGGCAGTCGGCTCCGCGCCGTTCGAGGTCCCGGTCGCGAGGGAGGTCGAGGGACCAGTCGCAGAGCCATCACCACTCGTCCAAGTCATCGAAGTCTTCGCCCTCGGGGTCGGGTAAGTCGAAGCACAAAAAGAAGTCGAAGAAGCATCGTCGCTCTTCGACTTCCCCCGGTCGGCTGACGCGACAAGGGATGCGGGCGGTGCCCCTCCCGCGGCCCCTCGCGCGGAGCCCGAGGAGTCGACTCAGAGTCCCCCCCCCCCCTTCCCGGGACCCGGAGCGACTCCCGCCCAACTTCGTAAATTTTACGAGGCGATGCATGTCATCTTCGGCGACCCGAACCCGCCGGCGTGCCTTCGGGCCCCGCGGACTCGGTTGGGGGGCCTAGGCCTTCTCCGCCATCGGCTCCGGCCACGGCGCCGCAGGCCCCCAATGGATCCGGGCCTGGGTCCGGATCGGCGCCGGTTGACCTCATTACACCTCCACCGGCGCCGCTTCCTCCGGCACCGCAACCGACGCCGGTCGTGTTCCCGGCCGGCGTCTACCCCGGCCTCCATCCCGAGGTGGACCCGGAGCCGCGTCGCCCGACGCCGGATCCGGCGCAGAGTGGGGTTTTTGTGCCCCTGTTCACTCCTGGGGTCCCTTTTCGGCCAGATTGGGAACCTGAGGAGGAGGACTGGGAGGGGTCAGGTGACCCTTTAACTGATCAGCTAGGGTCCGAACAGGACTGGAGAGAGGAACTGGGGGATGCCAGTGGTCTTGATACTTCCCCTGACCTTGGCATGTCTCCTCCTACCATGGCTACTGAGGAGGGAGCGTCATACGCAGTGGTGTTGCGTAGTGCGCCTGAGGCCCTCAACCTCGAGCTTCCTACGGTGGCAGTCCGGACTAACCTCCTGACAGAGGTGCTTCAACCGGCTGCGAGCTCTTCGGAGCCCCTGCTGCCGTTTAATGAGGCCCTTACCGACGTCCTTTTGGGCACGTGGTCCAGGCCCAACACTGGGGCTCCCGTGGATAGGATGATTGCCCGACGCCACCGCCCGGCTCCGGGCGACCCGACTTTCCTCTCCCAACCCCCCACCCCAGAGAGCTTGGTGGTCCAAGCCTCCACTTCCAAGAGCGCATTCCCTACCGCTGCCCCGGAAAGGGAATCCAAGAAGCTGGACCATCTTGGGAAGAAGATTTTCTCTTCCGCCAGCTTCGGACTGTGGTCGGTAAACACCGCATGTCTCTTGGGCCGTTATTCCTACTCTGTGTGGGACTCGGTTGCGCAAGTGCTGCCTCAGTGTCCGGAGGAGGCCCGGACAGTGCTCTCCCAGGCTATTGCCGCCGGGAGGGATGCGGCGAAGTTTACCATCCGTTGTGGGCTGGATACCGCCGACTCTCTGGGCCGGACAATTTCCACGTCGGTAGCCCTTCGTCGCTACGCCTGGATGAGATCGACTGGCTTTTTGGGGGATGTCCAGAACACCTTGATGGACATGCCCTTTGATGGCCGTCGCCTTTTTGGCGACAAAGCGGACAACGCTCGAGCGTTTCAAGGACTCACGGGCTACGGCCAAGTCCTTGGGCCTCTCCAGCCGCCCAGCGCAGTCTGCTTTTCGTCCCTTTCATGGCTACGGAAGGGGTACCCCACTACGTCCCGCCCAGAGCCACAGGCCGTAGCAAGTTACCCAACCTTCGCGCGGCCAGGGACGTGGGAACCAATGCCGTGGTTCAGGGGGCCAGCGGGTGGGCCAGTCCACCAACCCCCCCTCTGCAGCAGCCTCCAAACCTTCCTAGTCCGACTTTTCAGGCCCATCAAACGCCAGTGGGCGGCAGGATTCGCCATCACCTCCCCCACTGGCGCACCATCACATCAGACAGGTGGGTTTTGCAAATAGTCCGAAGGGGCTACTCCCTCCCCTTCGAGGCTACCCCTTTAGCCATGCCACCTCAATACCACCGCATGTCGGAGGATCACCTGGCACTTCGCCAACAGGAAGTTTTGGCACTCTTGGCCAAGGGAGCCATCGAGCGCGTTCCTGTCCCAGAAGTAGGTCGGGGTTGCTATTCCCACTACTTTCTGGTACCCAAGAAGGACAAGGGCCTGCGTCCTATCTTGGATCTCAGGAACGTCAACCGCTTCCTCCGGAAGGAGAAGTTCAAAATGTTGACGCTCGCTCAGGTCTTGTCTGCCCTCGACCCTGGAGACTGGATGGTAGCGTTGGACTTGCAGGACGCTTAATTTCACATCCCCGTCCTGCCGGCCCACCGGCGTTACCTGCGGTTCACAGTAGGCCACGAGCATTTTCAGTTTACCGTGCTCCCCTTTGGCCTTACCAGCGCTCCTCGGGTGTTCACGAAAGTGATGGCGGTGGTCGCAGCTCATCTGCGCAGATCAGGGTTTCCAGTCTTCCCCTATCTCGACGACTGGCTGTTGAAGGCGGGCTCGTCCCAGGCAGTCGTCTCTGACCTCCAGACTACGGCCGACCTCCTGCATTCGCTGGGGTTCTCCATCAATGTGCGGAAGTCACACCTGATTCCCTCTCAGAAGCTCCTCTTCATCGGAGCGGTTCTGGACACAACGCGGTTTCGGGCTTATCCTCCCGAACAGCGAGTCCGGGATATTCGGGCTAGGATTCCGATCTTTCAGCCTCTATCCCGGGTTTCGGTCCGGATAACCCTGAGGCTGCTGGGCCTCATGGCCTCCTGCATCCTGCTGGTCGATCATGCCAGGTGGCATATGCGGGCTCTGCAGTGGGACCTGAAGTTCCAGTGGGCGCAGCATCAGGGGAATCTGTCCGATTGCGTCCAGATCTCGGAGGGCACTGCTCGATAGTTGCAGTGGTGGCTCACGAACCAGGATTGGGTCAACGTCGGATCCCTCTCCCTTCCCCAACCAGAGCACAGGGTGGTTATGGACGCATCCCTTCTGGGATGGGGCGGCCACATGGGAGAGGCGGAGATCAGAGGACTCTGGTCTCCGGCGGACTCCGGGCTCCACATCAACCTCCTGGAGCTCTGGGCGATTCGTCTTGCACTCAAGGCATTCCTTCCCTCTGTCCGGGGAAGAGTAGTGCAGGTGTTCACGTACAACACCACCGCCATGTGGTACTGCAACAAACAGGGCGGGGTGGAGTCGTGGACCCTATGTCAGGAGGCCCTCCGCCTCTGGACATGGCTGGAACATCCGGGCACATCCCTGGTGGTTCAACACCTGGCGGGTTCCCTGAACGCCAGGGCGGACGAACTCGGCCGCAGGTGCATGATGGATCACGAATGGCGTCTTCACTCGGAGGTCTCTTTCGACAGTGGGCAGAGCCTTGGTTAGATCTATTCGCCACCGAAGAGAACGCGCAATGTCAGCAATTCTGCGCGTTGGAATTTCCAAGGCGGCACTCGCTAGGCGACGCTTTTCATCGCGAGTGGAGTTGCGGTCTGTTGTATGCCTTTCCGCCTATACCACTTCTGCCCAGAGTGCTGAAGATCAGGCGCGACCGGGCCCAAGTCATTCTTGTGGCTCCGGATTGGGCACGAAGAGTCTGGTATCCCGAGCTGCTCAACATGGCCATTGATCCTCCGACCCGTCTGCCTCTTCGGGAGGATCTTCTGTCGCAGCAACAGGGGACGGTCCTCCACCCGAACCTGTCCAGCCTCCACCTCCTTGCGTGGAGATTGAGCGGCGGCAGCTGACGTCTTTTGACCTGCCTTCCGAAGTTTGTGACGTAATCTTGGCAGCCAGGCGTCCCTCCACTAAGACGGTATACGCCTGCCGGTGGAACACATTTGTGGCATGGTGCACAGCAAAGGCTGTGGATCCCCTCTCTGTCCCTCCTTTCTGAGGATCTCTTGTTTCTCCTTTCTTTAGCCCAGCAGGGCTCTGCTCTGGGCACTATCAAGGGCTATCTCTCGGCCATCTCTGCCTTCCTTCGGCTTCCAGATCAGCCTTCTCTTTTCAAGTCCCCGGTTGTTAATCGTTTCTTGAAAGGCATAACTCATCTCTTTCCTCCTATTCCCTTCGTTATGCCTCAGTGGGACTTGAATCTAGTTTTAACCTATTTAATGTGTGCTCCCTTTGAGCCGCTACACAACTGTCCTTTGAGGCTTCTGACGCTTAAAACTGCATTCCTGGTAGCCATCACATCTGCCAGAAGAGTGAGTGAGCTCCAGGCACTTTCATCCAAGCCTCCTTTCCTGTCTGTCCATCCGGACAAGGTAGTTCTCAGGACTCGTCCATCCTTCCTGCCCAAGGTTGTCACTGACTTTCACATCGGGCAGACCATCACTTTGCCCACCTTCTTTCCGCCTCTGCATCCTTCGAAAGAGGAAGAGAGGCTCCACCGTCTGGACCCAAAACGTGCACTTTCCTTTTATCTGGATCGCACCAAACAGTTCCGGGTGGATGACCAGCTCTTTGTTGGCTACGTGGGCGTCAAGAAAGGTCGGGACGTACACAAGCGGACTATCTCCCGATGGGTCGTTTTGTGTATCAAAGCCTGTTATTCTCTGGCAAAGAAGGAGCCTCCAGTAGGGCTGCACGCCCATTCCACCAGGGCGACGGCAGCAACTACTGCTTTGGGACGTGGAGTTCCTCTGAATGACATTTGTCAAGCAGCTACGTGGGCTTCGTTGCACACCTTTACCAAACACTACTGCCTTGACAATCAAATCCGGAGCGACTGCTTCTTTGGCCGTTCTGTTCTCCAGGACTTTCTGGTGTGATCTTGGTTCGCAGACCCACCTCCGGGGTTGGCTATTGCTGGGGTATCTATTCTAAGGTAAGGAATCTATAACTAACGTGTCTTTCAGATGAACAAGTTACTTACCTTTGGTAACGATATATCTGTAAGAAACATTAGTTGTAGATTCCTTAACGCCCCACCCATTCTCCCCGTTCTGCGAACTGATTTCTAGGGTTAAGGATATCCTTTCAGGGCCCTAGTTTTGTGCACCAGTGGTCAGTGTCTTGCATGGCGAGGGCGGCGTCTAAGTAGCTACCGTGACGACAGACGCGGAGTCGACCGAAGCCACCTTCCGACGCGCAGAGGTACTGCTGACGAAAAAACTTTCCGGATCCAGTCTGACGCCTGGGGGTAATTCTAAGGTAAGGAATCTATAACTAACGTGTCTTTCAGATGAACAAGTTACTTACCTTCGGTAACGATATATCTGTAAGAAACATTAGTTGTAGATTCCTTAACGCCCCACCCATTCTCCCCGTTCTGCGAACTGATTTCTAGGGTTAAGGATATCCTTTCAGGGCCCTAGTTTTGTGCACCAGTGGTCAGTGTCTTGCATGGCGAGGGCGGCGTCTAAGTAGCTACCGTGACGACAGACGCGGAGTCGACCGAAGCCACCTTCCGACGCGCAGAGGTACTGCTGACGAAAAAACTTTCCGGATCCAGTCTGACGCCTGGGGGTAATTCTAAGGTAAGGAATCTATAACTAACTGTTTCTTTTTTTGGTCTTTTTTTTTTTTCCGGTTAATAAGTGTTGTGTGCGGCGATATATTTTCACCGCATGCTGCAAATTTTTGTAGGATGCTTTTTTTTCCGGTACGTATGCCCATTTAGACGAGATTTTTCTAGGGTGCTTTTTTTTCCGGTACGTATGCCCTTTTAGACGCGCATACACGAGGGTATGTTTTTATACTACGGAGCGTTGCACGGCGTTAGTTTTCCGGTAGGTTTTTAAACATGCGCATACACGAGCGTATGGTTTTTTTTGTATTGTTTAGGTGCCGCTGGACACTGCGGATCTTTTCGCGGTGCCGCGTATATTTCACTGGGCACTGCTTAGCTTTTGCGCCGCTTTGTTGTTTGTCGGTTTTTCTTTTAAAACGCATACAGAAGCGTATCTTTATTAAATTGTTTAGCTGCCGCTGCTTACTTTGCTCAGCACTTATATAGCCCCAGCCATAACAGGCAACATACACGAGCCCTTTTGCTTGCTGCAAGCTCTTTACTTCACGCACAAAAAGCTGGGGCTTCCACAATTAACAGCTACTTTTCGGTATTAGAACGCTTATATCACTGCTGCGCCGGACAGTGCCCCGTCACCAGGCACCTTAATGCCACATGAAAACACACTTAAAAGGACAGGGCAAAATGAAAAGTACTGTGGGGGGTGGGGAGGAGGGCAGCGCGCACAAGCTCATACACGTGCAAGCGCGCTCCGTTCATCAGCTTTTTGATGTTAAAATCCACAGTAGTTCATAAATCCGCCACTTCACCATTGCCTCACCTGTCCTCCTTTCCGTCTCTTTTTTTGTACACAGCTATTTGCACCTGCCCCCTTTTCACTTTTTCATCAACCAATGATTTTTTGTGTTTTTGAATTCTCTGCGTACATACTTTAATAAGTAGTAACTTATTGTATGCGACGCCTCCATATCAGCCAACTGTTAATCCTTTTTATACTAGCAGTTTTTCGCCACTTTAAACTTCTGCAGTGCTTCGTTTTCCGGTATGTTTTGCTTTCCCGCAGAAATATTGGGGCTCACATAATAACAGACACCTTCTCCTAATTAATCGCTTAATTTATAAATACGCCAGGCACCTTAAATTAACATATAAACACAATAATAAGCACAGCTCAAATACGAAGAAGTAAAGGAGGAGGAAGTAAGGGAGGAGTAAAAGGCAGCGCGCAGAGGCTCAGACACATGCAAGCTCGCTCGTCTCATCAGCCTCTTAATGTCGGTAAATCCACAGCAATTTTTCAAACCCACTCTTAATCCAACACTGTCTGTTTACTCCACGCACAAAAAGCTGGGCCTCACACAATTAACAACTACTGTTCGGTATTAAAACGCTTATATCACTGCTGCACCAGACAGTGCCCCGTCAGCAGACACCTTAATTCCACATGAAAACACACTTAAAAGCACAGGGCCAAATGCAAAGTACTGTGGTGGGTGGGGGGAGGGCAGCGCGCACAAGCTTATACAGGTGCAAGCCCGCTCCGTTCATCAGCTTCTTGATGCCTTAAAATCCACAGTAGTTCATAAATCCGCCACTTAATTCATCATTGTCTCACCTGTCCTCCTTTCCGTTTCTTTTTTTGTATACAGCTATTTGCACCTGCCCCCCTTTTCCCTTCTTTTATAGCTACTATGGTTAGTGCCCCGTCGCCAACCACTTTAAAACTATATAGTAAAATGTACTTAGGAGCACAAGGTAACATACAAAAAAAGTGGGAAACAAGGGGGAAGCTGCGGGCACAGGCTCATATATGTGCAGGTTCCCTCAGTTCATCAGCCTCCCAAAGTCGGTAAATTCACAATGCTGATTACACTGCTAGGTGTTGTCTGCCAGCATCTTTTTATCACTGAGAAGCTTCTCGCGGTGCTTTATTCTGCGGTATGTTTTGTTTTTGCACATATAGTTGTGGCTCATACAATTTTTTATATTTATCGCTTTATTTGTAGCTGCGTTGCCCAGTGCCCAGTCTTCAGGCACCTTCATATAACATGGGAACACACTTAGAAGCACAGATTAAAATGCAAAAAAACTGTGGGCAAACGGAGAGCAGCGCGCATAGGCTCATATATATATATACATGCCTGCTCAGTTCATCAGCCTTCTAATGCCAATAAAAGCACACTGATTTATCAAACCCGGCACTGCTTAGCTTTCACGTCGCTTTGTTGTCCGGCGGTTTTCCTTTTAAAACGCACACAAAAGTGTATCTTTATTAAATTGTTTAGCTGCCGCTGCTTACTTTGCTCGGCACTTATATAGCCCCAGCCATAACAGGCAACATACACGAGCCCTTTTGCTTGCTGCCTAAACCTAAAAATGGGTTAACTGGTAGACAATTCACTGGTCGGTTTAAAAAAAACAAAAAAAAAAACGTGTTTGGCGAAACCTGCTCCATGGTCGGTAAGAAAGATAAAAAATGCCTTAAAAGCAAAACCTAGAGATAAATTATTAATTGGGGTCAGCCGGTGCAAGTATAAAGGGAAGTTGCTTGCGAGGGAGGAGGAGATCAAGTCAAGGCCTGGGTTGTATAACTAGAAGGAACCACTAAAAGTTTTATTAAATCACTGATGTTGAAAAATACATTTAACAACTGTGCGCCTGCCGGAGCTTTCTTACAGGAGTTACATTTGGTGGAAACTTGTACAGTATTCGTATCCTATATTAAAGATCTTCGATCACGCATTTATTATGTTTAATGACTCAAATTAAAATGAAAAGGGAAGGCAGAGCAGTGCGCATAGGCAGGAGAAACCATACATAAACAAGATAACCAACGCGACCAGCGCTGACCGCCATCTGTTTCCAATTAACGCGAGCCGAGCACCCTAGGCCAGGGGACAGAGAAGGCGGGACATGCACCCGCCTTGGATCAATTGCGTGCTGTCTTTCTTAGAAAGACGCATGCAAAGGCCAATTGCGGGTGATAAAAAAAAAAGCGCACAAGCGTGTGTTTAGAGTTTAAAAGCCCTTACTAAAAGCCTCGCAGAGCAGCGCATGCGCGCTGGCTCAGGCGAGACCTAAAAAGGACAGACATCACTATCTAATCAAATACTGGTTAGATGAACCGAGCCCCAGCTGCTGTGTGCAGAGATGAGCTTTCCTAGTTGGGAGATAAGTATTCGAAATCCAATTTGTTTCAACAAAGAATTGCTAGAGTTACTAATCCTCCATGCTGAACTTGCAGATAAAAAGGACTCTTCAAACCTCACGTGAGGATACCAGATTGGACGATGATTGCTTGAGAGGTCAAGGTGTCTTTCTGATTGTGAGGAAAAAACAAGTTCTTCAGAGCATGTTGGGTAGTTTTTCGGGAGAAGAGAAATCCTGATTATGACATGCCCCACACCTTGCATTATGGCCAGTGTAATGTATACATGCAGCTTTGACTAAAAACACAATGATATTTATAAAGTATTTGGGAAGTGAGTGCAAGGGATGAAAACAAAATTAAAGATGGTTTCCTTTGCTGATAAATTGATGCCAGAAACCTGATCACGTTAAAAGAAATGTATTTCCGCAGTAATTTCTGGCCTGTGACCTTTCAGCTGCTGGATGCCAACTTTGGACCTGATTAACAAAGGTAAACTTACATTTTTTAGAAAGTTTGATTGTTTGCTATTCACAAGTGTGGAGTCTCCACACATAAAAAGATAGGACAGTCCTATTGTTTTATGTAGGGAGACCATATACTCGTAAAGATACTACTTGTAAATCCCTTTATGAATAGCAAACAATCATAACCTTCCTCAAAAGTGTAAGTTTGCCTTTGTGAACCAGGCCCTATATTGGTTACTTTGATTTTTTTCCTATTACCAAATCAGATTCACCTTTGAATTTGGTGGAGTTCAAATCTGACACCTTCTCAGATTATAAATGCTGACTGAAGGGTGAATGTTTACCAGAACTTCATTATAACACACATTGTCATCAGCAACATGAATTACAAAAAAACAAATTAACCTTGGACCCTCATTTTCCATCACGTTTTGTTAAACTAACGCTTCCTTTTCTCTTTTTTTGTAGTAAGGAATCTCCTACCAGCCTTGCCTCAAAAGTTGACCAGTTGGAGAGTATGCTGAAGTTACTGCAATATGATCTCAAGAAGGTAAACTACATGCACATAATCTGTGGCATGATCAGTAAATAGAGCGATTCTAGTCCTCGCACACGACCGTGCTAGGATGATAGTTTATCTGACGTGTGCCATTCATAACTAGAACACAGTATAATATATTGTTTAAGGAAGTACATTATTGTAACACAAACTCTTTCGGGCATACAGGACACCATCCCAACAAATAAGTGGAGAAGTAGCCCTATCGTTTGACAAATCTTTCATCATAAAACATAAATTTTGCACAGAGCACTCTCCATTGGCGCTATCCTAATGTCCTCTCTGTGACCTTGTTGGTGACCTGCCGCAAATTTTTGCTATACTATTGTTGTTGCCTGATATTTTGATGTTATTCATGTTCGTGGCCTTAAAGTAAGTGTGGATTACGGTAAATATATACTGATGGTTTGAAATTAAAGCGCTGTTTCTAACCTTACTAACTCAAAAATATTCCTGTAAGGAATATACTTCTTCGTTTTCCAAGTCGTCGTTTTCCTCAAATAGGCAGTGAAATGCCCTCCTTTCTAACGTTATCAAGGGCATGCTCTACAGTGTCTGAGAATCGCCAGAATACCCCAGTATGAATTTATAATGCATGGGATTCTGCAATTCCAGTATAAAAAAAGTCTCTAATTTCTTTGTTTAAGTATGTCTCTTGGAAAGAGCCTAATGTCTATTACTGCTCCCAAATCTGATAACTCATTGCCATAACATAGCAACAGTCCCTCTGTGCTGTTTGCTTTGAATGAAAGCAGAAAGCAGCGCTGCATGATCACTACAAAAGGAAGGAAGGCAGGAAAAGTGTGTGGGGGGGATGGGTTGGTCTAGTACGGCAGGTAAGGTATTTTTCCGTTTTTTCGTCCTTTCAGTGTGAAAATAATAGGGCTGTTGGGGGAGGAGAACAGAGATTAGTGTCAGTTAAATGTCGGTGCTCGAGTTCTGACCTACAATTCAGAGTAACTGCAGAACCGTTGCTCAGAGCTTTCTGACGGCACCCGCGAGAGAGGAGTGCAGCTCATTAAACGGGAGGTGTTTTTTTTAAAGTGTTTGAGTCCCAGGTAAACGTGCAACTATCTCGCTATTTCTGTTTTTGGATGGACGGCACTTCTGATGTTTGCAGCATTGAAGTCAGAGCCTGTCTCTTTTTAGAACAAGTTTGTGCAGTCTGGCTTGAAGGAGCGCTGGATCAGTTCATCAGCCTGTCTGACTGACTGCTCCCTTGCCTGCTACGGACCCCAATGAGGTGCATTGTAAGCTAGTTTTGTAGAGTGATCACACATTTCGGAATGCACTGGCATTTTGAAAAACCTAGGACTGGGATGTTTCCCGTCATCCCAGTCCTAGGTTTTTCGAAATGCCACCCTGGTGTGTATTTTCCTTCCTTGGGCAGTGTGGAGACCCGTAGGATTGCTGTAGTCTTGGCTTGGACTGGTTGCAGACAAGCTACTCGCTCAGTGAGCGAGGACGTGCCGTGTCCTCTTTGTACCGAGGAATCCTCAACTTTGGTACACCTCATTTATTGTTGCCACAGTGCAGTGAGAAAAGGACAGTTTAGGGGAGAACGTTTTGTACGCATGTAGGAAGGTCTTCCAGTCCAAATTATTCGCAGTTGGAAATGTACTCCCTAAAGTGGGGTTTGATTTTCTTTAAGAAATACAGAATGCAGGGGATTTTTAATTTCAGTATAGTTAAAGCTGGCAGGAAAATACTCTTGCTGATCGAGTCTGTACTATGGTCCGAAGAACCCCTTGCAGTTTTTTCAATCCATTTTTTTTCCTTCCTCTAGGAAAAGGAAGATAAAGCCAATCTCCAAGTTGAGGTTCAACAACTGCGAGAAGACAACCTGCGGCTGCAGGAGGAGTCGCAGAACGCCTCTGCCAAGCTGAAGAAATTTACAGAATGGGTTTTCAACACCATTGATATGAACTGAGACTACGGCTTTCCACTCAAAGGGAAAGGAAAGCCTGAAAACCTGCTATAAATAGCTCTCTGGTCATAGCTTTAATTCCACCATGACCATCAACTAAAAAGAAGTTTCCAAGGCAGATCTCGTTTTCATACTTCTGATGACCCCGTTTACATAGGCACAGCACACACATCCAGAGAACGCGCACAGCGGGCTCGCCTTTTTGTAGAAAAGGGAAAAAACAAAAAATATAAAAAACGAAAGAGACGTCAAATAAAAACATGAGTTCTAAAATGTGAATGTCTTTTTTGCACATATTTCTAGGTTATGTATAAATTGTATGAAGAATGGCACAGAATCCCTCTAGCCATTTCTGTTGACTCCGGTTTAACCCTTTCCAGTCTGCCCCAGGCAGTCTACGTTTCTATGCTTCTTTTGAGCATCGTTAATTGGGGAATGAAAACTGTCGCAACTGGGAGTTTTTGTTTTGTGCTGCTTTTTTCAGTGTTTTCAAGGACAGGCTAATCATGCAGAAATGACGAGGCGTTGTGCACTTACGCAGCAGTGAAAGCTGCCTCTGAAATATTGAGTCTGCAGTCCCTCGTTAACATACATTTGACTCAAACAAAAATATGTTTTTAGTTGATCTAGTAAAATCAGATGTGTGGATTGTGTAGTACATGGCTACGAAAAATTATTGTGGACAAGTCAATCATTTGTTATGGACTTATTTTTCGATTTATTATCAGTGCAACTGTGGGACTTTGCGAAACACAATACATACAAATGTTCCCCAGCTAACTGCATTACTTTAAAGTTGTTTTAAGTAGCAAAATCACACAATTTGGGTGGTACAGCATTTTTTATCCTAATACAGCAGATTTTTACATTTTCTACCTTGAAAGTCACACGGCCTTCTGTATCATTTAATGTGCTGGCAATGATCGAATGGGAAAAGGTTGCAACAGCATTGGTTATGTGGAATGTCAATCAAACATAAATCATTTTCCACAATCAACCGGCTCATGCGGAGAAAAGGCTTGGAAGGCAATGGCATCAAACTCTACCTGCAACCTGTTTTCGGCTCCAAATTAGTGGTTTGTCGACCACAATTGAAATTTACCGTCCTTGCTCTTTTCAATTTCTTTTCACCCCATCAGTGTAGGTATGATAAAACAGCCCCTTCGGCCCTCTCTTCCACTGGTGGTGGTGTACTTTTTCTATGACTTGTTGCGCAAGTCATCGACGATACCGCTAGCACATATGGTTAGTGGAGTATCCATTTTGGTGTATATTTCAGATTGGTGCTATAATGATGGCACCTCCATTTGGCACAGCTAGTTTCAGTGGTATAAAATGACAATTGTTTCATTGCCAAATTTATTTCTACATTTCTAGCTTGCCGTAACTGCTGCTTACTCTCTTTTTTGTGCACCCCAAGACAGAGCCTTTTTTGGCTGTTATTCTTTAATTACCTCTCAATTTAGAATATCTTAGTGTGTGGTTAACAATGTTGATTGCGTAAATAGCCCAAGCATTAAGTATCAAGTTAGCGCTTCAACCCCCTTCCTTTGACTTCACCTCTGCACCTTCAACCCACATGTTTTACACTCCTTTAGCGTCCTCTGCTGGTCACAGCAGGGCCAGTAACATCGTCTGCCACTACTTGGGTCCAGGAGCAATCACAGTGCGAACTACAACTGGGTTCGTTTTTCTTGTTGCTGATTCACTCTCTTTGAAATTAATGGCTACTTGGAGTTCTGGCGATATATTTTCAATACTTTGTACCATTGAAAATAACTTTCCCTGTGTTCTAGGCTTTTAGTATTTCTATTTCATAAAAGAAAACAGTAAGCACACAGCCTCTAACACGGTTTTAAATTTCTTTTTCAAGTTAATTTTTGGGGCGTTAATTTAAACGTTTGCATTGCTTTTATTTTCACTGTTATTTTACACAAATCCCTGGCATCATTTAAAAGAAACTGACTTAACGTTAACATTTTTAGGCTTGTATTTGAAGTGATAGACGTTTACATGTTACTCGTAGTCCCCTTTACCCCTTATGAGGATGCTAATTCTAAAAGGAATATCCCAGAGTTCTTTGTTGTAACCAGCATTGTTTAAGGACAAAGATATTTGCACCTTGCGTGGAATTTTCACAGCCATTTCACTGCCCCTACAATATCACCTGTTCTGTGATCTTGAAAAGCGGGCACCACCGAACACAGTTTTGACACAATTGCAGGATGCGCTGTGGTTGGTTCAGCTAAACAAAAATATATTTGCCAATTAGAATAACGAGAGGCAGGCATGGAGCAGTACTGTCACCGGCAACTGAGCATGAAAAACAGTCTGCTACTCAGGGATGTTAAGAAGGTAAATAAAGCATATCCCTATTTTTATAGAGTGAACTTGAAGCAATAGCAATCTCCATTTTCATCTGCAACGCATGGAATGTGCAAATTGACCGCCTTGCGTCGCCTGATTTACTGTACATATCTGGCCCTTGGCAGTGGTAGTCCACTGCTGCAGGGTTTAGGGCTTACCATGCGCTTGCAAGGTCATACGTGGAGCAAATTCCATTTGAGAAGTCGTACAACCCTACACAAATATTGCTGTTATAGAAATACAGCCTATGCCAGGATTCACTCGTGAGCCCTTTAAACTGTTGACACGTTGGGTAATATCAGTTGTGGGATATTCAGTGTGCTCTTGCCCTTCGTGACGTAGCACAGCCTGAAGTTTCTTCATTGCTGGGTGGAGATTCAGAAGAAAGAATGTATCAAGTGCGTCAGAGTCTTTTCCTTTCGGGAAACTTCTTAATTTGTAGTTCAGATACATAGCAGGTCCAGCAGGAGCAATAGAATTATTTTTTTGACCCTTCGTGTTAGCATTTCAGACTCCACTTACCTTTGTGGAACTAAAGATTGTATATACGCATTTCTAATATGAAACCTGAATTTGTTACATAGTGCCACAGATGGAGAAATACCTATATTTTTGGTACTGAGACCTATATTAGTGGCATTGCTACTAATTGCATCGTTTCCGATGCAACCATAATTTAAGCCTTGATAATAGCAGTCCTGACAGCAACCCTGCAACACTTCCCTGCCATACACCACTGATAACATTTGACATTCAACAGCTCTCATTGCCTTCTTTGAGTTATACATTTAATTTAATACTTTTTATCTCCCAACTTGAAACACTAGTTCCCAACACTTACTTCTCAACTTAAATGTTCAAAGTGTAGGTAACTTTCTTATTGGTACATCCAGCCCTCTTCCCTTACTTGTCAGATCAACGGTAACAGCAACTTATCAGACTGGAGCACTCTTTCACTGCCACAAAAGGAGTTAAAATAGAAGTTTTGCATCCCACCCATGTATATAGGGAGCCAGTATTACTTTTCACACCACACGGGCAGAACATTTTTCCAAGATGTTGACTGCTTCCTCAGCACTTGGTCTTGCTATGTACTCAAATTTCCATTCGGGCCCACCTGGCTTTCCTAGTCCATCAGCTTTTTTTCCACAGTTCTTAAGACCCACACACGTCACTGGCTTTAAAGATTGCTGAAACGTCTAGGTCATTTCACTTGAGCTAGTATGCATAGAAGGCCGAGGCGAAGAGCATGTCGTCGATACTTTCCAACGATGCAACTCTGGGGCCACAAGGGGCCCCATCCATTGATATGTATATGTCCTTGGTTACTTTGCCATCCAGCATTTCTTGTTACATGGAAGCAACATTGGGTAAGTAGAAAGACTATCTTTTCTCAGGCATCACAGCTAGGAGACGTGTTTTGGCAGGACCAGAACTGCAGAACTTTATCTGAAGTGCTTGCAAGTCATGTCTAGGTCCACACCTTTGTTGCCTGAAGGTCAAACACCTGCAGGAGCCTACTCTGCTGCCCTCTGCAGCCGCATAGTATCAACTCCTGGATGTTGCTCATGACTCTGATGCAAGTTATGGCACAATGAACTAAAAGATCATGCCTAAGGGTTATGCGATTCGGGGCCCCAAAGTGGCAGTGGCGCAGTCTGCTCCCGTTCTACTTTACTACCAAGAATCACTTGCCCCTCATTCCTGTAGGAAACTTGGCATTAAGCCTTTTCCTTTCTCTCTCGTACAAAATGGCCTCACAAAGGTTTGCTTTGTGGGTAGCAGCCTTTTTATTGCTTCAGCTTGCATCAAAAGATGTAGCCTGTGGGGTTTTGGTCCAGCTGCCTCTGGGGCCCAATCCGCTGCTGATTAATAATCATTGATGAAGACATTCTAGGCCACCCAGGCCAGCGAGAACTACTCGAATCCTCTGCTACGTGTTCCTATGCTCCTTATTTGGCTTCCCTTGTTCCAGTAACGTTGAGGGTGCTGCCGTAGCGAAGGCCACCAACACTGGTTATACCAGTTACTCTTTTGCCTGCCCTGCATGACCTTACCTTGTGTAGGAGAACCATACAAGCCAACTACTTTTGTAGTTGAACTTGTGGCCCCTCCTGCTTCTGGGCACAAAGACTGTGAAGAGGGGTTTGAGGGTTATCAGCTTTTGAGGGTCAAAGCCTTCAGTCCATGGTCAGACATCCTGTTGCGGTAGGGCCTGGAGCCTAAAGACTCCCAGGACTGTACAAGTCTGTTAAGACTAGGAAATCTGTCATTGTGCATACGAAGATGGTCTGCTTGAGGCACTCAAAATATTTGAGACGCCACTTACTGCCTTCAATGTGGGTATATAGCTAGATGTCTGATAAATGTGTGTAGCTCTTAAGCTTCTTGTCGTGCTGCAGGTGGTGTGGGCACCTCTCAGTAGTGTTAAGAGTATTATATGGTGTACCAGTCTATGTTGCTTGGATGTTTGGGAGCAAAGGTTTCAGAATGCAACCCTGTATTTTCTCTGGGGCAATGCATATACCGTGGTAGTTTGTGTTAGTGCAACCTCTGGAAGATGTTTTCCATCTTCTGTGTTCTCCTTTTATTCAGAAAATCACAAGTACTTATCTGCAGGTGACTGACAAGGTTTCTTATTCTATGCAAACCAACTTTTTCCTGCTCATTGAGACCATCAGTCTATGGCTGTTCTGACAAGACAATATGGACTTCTGACGAGAAGGCTTGACTCTTGTTATCCTACTTATCCCCAATGCGGGAAGAGGCCAAGTTCATGGTTTTACTATTCAGTTTTACAAAGCTAGTTGCAGGTACTTTCAAGGCTATAGCCCCACCACAAAGCAAGACTGAATCGCAAGTAAGCTAGGTGGAAAGAAATTAACACCGAAGGAAATCCTTCACAATAAAGTAGTCTCCCATAATAAATTATTCCTCGCCGGGAAGAGTCTCCGAGGATAGCCAGGCTCATAGATGTTCAGACAGAACTTTTAGCTCCTCTCTCTGGTCTTTCGGGGTTTCAAACTTCTCCCTTCTACATTTACCTCTCTCTTGTCTTCGTGTCCTACGGTGGGTGTATCCAGAGCTGATTGGCAAGATCTAGGTGCTCCAGGGATCCTTAGTCTGTTTTTGCTTCTCTGCGAAAAGGCTGTAGGACAGAGGTATGCTCTCAATTTTTGGCACCTTTCGCTTCATGGGTGAAGCTAGCACAGAACAGTTTGGCTTTCTGCCATCTTTTCCAGGATGCTAACTTCCCATTTCGTCTTACAAACTCCATCCCAATCGGAGATACCTCAGGTTTGTATTTGGAGCCTCTCTGATTTCTGCATGGTTTTAACCATGTCATGAGTCTGCTTTATGTCCCTAGCCTCCCAGAAAATGTGGACAGGTCCTCTTTAGTTTCTTCTCAGTGCATCCAGGTTTTTAGTGAGGTGCTGCACCACTTGCAGGGTGAATCCCTTCCCTGCTCTTCCAGACCCAGGAGATGCTCCTGTCCTACTGGGGTGTCAAGCTGCCAAGCAGACCATCTCATTAGGCTAATATGCACCTCTCATGAGCAGGAATTGCACCAAGCTGTTATTGACTCCTTCTTAAAATGCAGTAGCTTAATGGATCACATTATTTTGCCTCAGGACCATAATGCCATGCCCTGTGGATGAGCAGAGCGGACCCCTTGAAGAAGGATGCTTCCCTCAAGGGACAATAGCTCCCTAGATGCTCACTCATCTTTACAGGTTTCTGCAGACATTTAACCCGCCCCTCTTGACCTATTCCTTTCCCTGGGGCCCCCAACTACCCAGACTGTATAAAAGTTAGTGGTACCAGTAGCAGAGATGGGTCCTCCGTCTTACTTTGCCATCAGTGCAGCTGACTACCAGGTTCCTGTGCTGCTTCTGTTGTCATTTAGGACTCTGAAAGCTTACTTAAGGATTGTTCATGCAGCCAGATGTTTGTCTAAAAGCACGTGGCTCAGAAGCTGTAACAATTCTTTCCAAGACATCAAATGCATTTTCTGCTTTATGCATGTTTTTTTGCTGCCTTCTACCATGCCAGTTGAGTCTTCCAGGTGCCTTTCTGCAAGTCCTGTATAACCAATCTGAGGACTTTTAGAATGCAGTTGGGCAACATTTTGAGACACATCTGCACTAAAATCCCCAATCAGATCCTTGTTGACTTACAAATCTTTTGTCATGTAAGACTTCCTTTCTGGTGGTCACTTTCACCAGAGACCTTGAGGAGATGCATCTTGGAATGGTGGAAACGCTCTACAGTGTTCCATAATGGTGGTCTTGGTTTAGGGAGGGATTCTGCATTCTTATGAAACTCCTTTTCTGAATTTGTCATCACTCCATAGATTTCCTGCTTGTGCTTTTCATGGACTCCGTTTTTTGGGTCATTTCCAGGTTAGATGGGATTAGGGTTTTGACATTTTACTTGTCTAACCAAAAACCAGAGGAAATTGGAAAGATTGTACATCACCTCTTGTCGCCTTTTGCTCAGAAAACGGGCATGAAGGCTTTTGTTGCTCGCTTGGTTGTTTCCTGGATGGCCACAGGCGAATAATGTTTACTGAGGACTTACATGCCCATTCTGTATTGACCATCACAGCTTCATTGACTATCCAGTGACTTGTGCTTCTTTCTATGTGATATACGTAAAGTAGCTTTCGGGACTACGCCCAGTGGCTTCTGTAAACAATATGCAGTGGATGTTCTACTTCAAAAACCCTTTTGGTTAACCTTCTGAACCTGTAGTTCCTATGATGTATGACCCTTTTACCTGTCCCCTAATATTGTTCAAATATTGGAGTCTACAGGGAGAGGGACTGGAAGAACCCAAAAGTACAAGTTATTCTACTACCAGTGGTTCTAAGGGCCCTCTTTTTCCTGATGCTCCGCCTGCCAACCCTGCTGCTCCAGATTATGCGGTCAGAACCAAGAGAGGTGACACCAAAGTGAAGATGGCAAGTGTGAAGTAGGGGAGATCCGGCCATGTGAGGGACGGTTTGCACCAGGTTTCTATCTTGACTCCTTTTCTACAGTGAAGTGCGCTCTGTTCCTTTGATCTGCTGGTGCCGGACCCACCAAGAATCTGACAATGGGGGCTTAGGACCACCATTACACGAGTCTCTACAGTAACCAACCTGTACTATTTCTCCCTTTCAGTATTTTGGTTCAAAGCGTCTGTTCTAGTGGTTCACCCTGAATAGTAAGTTTTTGGAACATGTTATCATGCAAATCAGACTATTTGAGTGTCTTTCTTTTGTAAAAGTTGACTTTTTTTATTGATTGTATGAAGGAGATTTGTATTATGCCGGATGTTATTATTTGTAAATGGAGATTATTGCGAGCATCTCTTGAGTGTTCTGAACCCTTGCTTTGTTCTTTTTATTTTTGGGAGGGACTTGAGGCGAACTGTTTCAGTTTTGCAACAGAGTTCTGCTTGTATGATGCCTCTTTAGGCAACTTGTAAAGTTCTGACAAATAAAACTAATTTTAAAGGCTCTTCTAAAACGTTGCTTGTATTTTGTTCCCTGTCTGACTTCTGGATTCCACGCCGAATATCTGCATTTTGAATGTAACCATTTAGAGTATTTGCTATGAATTTACTGACGTAATAAATGGTCGTATCAGAGCGGTGGCAGAGCATCACTTAACCTACACACATTTCGTATTATAATTAAGAATCCAAATCCTGTGCATGATTCTTGGTACCAACAGGTAATTGGACCAAGCTTGTACAATATAAAATGGTACTCTAATGCCACATGATTAAGTTCTTTTCATATATCTCTTCCTGGAGCACAGAAGTGTGTGTGTGTGTGTGTGTGTGTGTGTGTGTGTGTGTGTGTGTGTGTGTGTGTGTATATATATATATGTGTGTGTATATATATATGTGTGTATATATATATATGTGTGTGTATATATATATGTGTGTATATATATATATGTGTGTATATATATATGTGTGTATATATATATATATATATTCTTCTGTCTGATCTTTTCTTTTCATTGTTTCATCTTGTGCTCATTTTCAGCGGTATACTGGCAAGTAACAAAAGGCTGAGGGATCTCTGCAAGCAGCTAACTCCAAAAGACCAGTAAAGCCCTTTACTGGTCTTTCAGAGGCACTGGCGGGTCTCAAGTTCACCTCACTCCCATGTAGACTGCACATTGGATTCGAGCAAAATAGTGGGTGGAGGACAGTAGTAGCAATTCCAGGGGATCAAGTGCTTGTTTCCTCTCTCTGGCTGAAAGCAACATCTGCCATCTTGGAATGGGCTCCCTCTGCAGCGGCACAGTCCTCTTGGTCCAAGTTGCAGTAGTGCTTTTGATCTACCATCCATCCAGCATGCCCTATTTAATGTGAGGCACTGCAGGAGAAGCTTTCCTTGCACTTGTGGCACCTGCTCGCCATATAAGCATGGGGCTTCTGTTGTCAAAGCACAGAAAACTAGCAGCAACCCATCAGTTCTTCACAGCCATGGTGGGACTGGTCTCTAGGACAATCAGGCATTGCTCGAAGGGCTGGTTCTTACTGGTCAGTGTGTGGGCCGTTTGTAGCTTGACAGCGCAGCTGTTGCAGGACAGTCATGTGAGAATCAGAGAGGGGTTTTGGCTCCGCCCATATGTTTTAGCCTGGGGTACATGTTTTGATTGGGCAGAAGTTGTGCTTCCAAAAAAAATGCTTGCCCTCCACATAGCTGTTATCACTTTGTTTATTTAACCAGCTTCATGAACGGAACATGTAGGGGCACACACAACATTGTAAACCTATAAAAGTGTCTTAGATAACTAGATATGGTGTTTTTTCTCTGTCAGCAGCACAGATGGGATGAGGGCAGTCATTAACCTACAAGGGCTTTTAGGTCTGCAAGTATCACATGACCTTTTAACCTACACCAATATTATTTAAGTTCTTTGCTTCCACACAAATACAGATCATTCCCATGCTACCCATTTGCAATGCTTCACATTACCTTACTAATCAGTACCCTTATTTATGATGATTATTTTTCCCTTCTCTAGTTTGAAAGATTTATAGTTGCTCCTTATGTTTTTGTCCTGATGACGACCTGCTAAATGAACAAGGTCGAAACACCATTGACGCCTTCCCTGGCAAAAGAAATCAGAGGAAGCATTGAGTGTTTTTGTGACTCTAAAAACGTGTTTCTGTGTAGAATTTCTTCCTTTTTTTGCCACCATTATTATTTTTGCTTACACTAAAGTTTCTTTGTTGTCATACGTCTGTGTAATCTTAGGAGCACTTTCTGTATTATGTATTTGTAAATATTTGCTACTATTGAAAAAAAAACATTTTTTGATAAATCTCTTAAGGTTACGGTTTCAAAATTTCTTCGATCAATAATATGATTCATTTAAAGTAATGTTTGTATTTAACTAAGAATCCGAACCATTGTAGCTCTTATATCACATTACCATACAGCATTGTTTTAAAGCCAGGCCTCTTGGCATTGCCAATGCTTCTTTGGCTGTTTGTGGGCCTGTTTTATAGTCTGCTAGGCCAGTTTTCATTGCTTATTTCCCGGATATTAAAGCAAGCATTGCCTGCAGCAGATTCAAATCCATGCAGCCTTCCATAGCTTACAAAACACTTACACTTATACAGCATGTCTTTACAAGTTCAAAACTGCCTCAGTCTGCAATTATGGGCGACCTTTTTAGCTATCTAATTCAATTAATGAATGACACTTTTATTTTAGTGCCTGGGCCGGTTTTGTGTCCCAGTCCGACCCACGACACCGCTACCTTGGATTGAGACCCCATCACTTCTTTGCCCAAACAAAGTTTTATATTGCCTGTAATGAAGGATTTCCCAAACCCATTTATCTTTCCCATACCCCATTGCGGCAGTACCCACAGCCCACATCCTGTTTATAAAATGCTATACAGAGGACACCTGTTTATGCCTTGGACAAATAGAGAAACGTGAAGCAGAAGAGGTTCCCATTGGCCAATAATGATAATAAATTCACCGTTTGCAGGAGTGTGACAAACAGCTTTATGTAACCCACCTGTGAATTCCCGGTATGGTGTGAAGTAAAACAAACTCGGATCCTGTCTTTCTCCTGCCCTCGGATCCTGTCTTTCTCCTGCCCTCGGATCCTGTCTTTCTCCTGCCCTCGGATCCTGTCTTTCTCCTGCCCTCGGATCCTGTCTTTCTCCTGCCCTCGGATCCTGTCTTTCTCCTGCCCTCGGATCCTGTCTTTCTCCTGCCCTCGGATCCTGTCTTTCTCCTGCCCTCGGATCCTGTCTTTCTCCTGCCCTCGGATCCTGTCTTTCTCCTGCCCTCGGATCCTGTCTTTCCCTGCCCTCGGATCCTGTCTCTCTGCCCTCGGATCCTGTCTCTCTCCTGCCCTCGGATCCTGTCTCTCTCCTGCCCTCGGATCCTGTCTCTCTCCTGCCCTCGGATCCTGTCTTTCACCTGCCCTCGGATCCTGTCTTTCTCCTGCCCTCGGATCCTGTCTTTCTCCTGCCCTTCTCCTGCCCTCGGATCCTGTCTTTCACCTGCCCTCGGATCCTGTCTTTCTCCTGCCCTCGATCCTGTCTTTCTCCTGCCCTCGGATCCTGTCTTTCTCCTGCCCTCGGATCCTGTCTTTCTCCTGCCCTCGGATCCTGTCTTTCTCCTGCCCTCGGATCCTGTCTTTCTCCTGCCCTCGGATCCTGTCTTTCTCCTGCCCTCGGATCCTGTCTTTCTCCTGCCCTCGGATCCTGTCTTTCTCTTGCCCTCGGATCCTGTCTTTCTCCTGCCCTCGGATCCTGTCTTTCTCCTGCCCTCGGATCCTGTCTTTCTTCTGCCCTCGGATCCTGTCTTTCTCCTGCCCTCGGATCCTGTCTTTCTCCTGCCCTCGGATCCTGTCTTTCTCCTGCCCTCGGATCCTGTCTTTCTCCTGCCCTCGGATCCTGTCTTTCTCCTGCCCTCGGATCCTGCCTTTCTCCTGCCCTCGGATCCTGCCTTTCTCCTGCCCGTGGATCCTGCCTTTCTCCTGCCCTCGGATCCTGCCTTTCTCCTGCCCTCGGATCCTGCCTCCTCTTCCCCACGGATCCTGCCTCCTCTTCCCCACGGATCCTGCCTCCTCTTCCCCACGGATCCTGCCTCCTCTTCCCCACGGATCCTGCCTCCTCTTCCACACGGATCCTGCCTCCTCTTCCACACGGATCCTGCCTCCTCTTCCCCACGGATCCTGCCTCCTCTTCCCCACGGATCCTGCCTTCTCTTCCCCACGGATCCCCACGGATCCTGTCTTCTCGTCCCCACGGATCCTGTCTTCTCGTCCCCACCGGATCCTGTCTTCTCGTCCCCACCGGATCCGGTCTTCTCGTCCCCACCGGATCCGGTCTTCTCGTCCCCACCGGATCCGGTCTTCTCGTCCCCACCGGATCCGGTCTTCTCGTCCCCACCGGATCCGGTCTTCTCGTCCCCACCGGATCCGGTCTTCTCGTCCCCACCGGATCCGGTCTTCTCGTCCCCACCGGATCCTGTCTTCTCGTCCCCACCGGATCCTGTCTTCTCGTCCCCACCGGATCCTGTCTTCTCGTCCCCACCGGATCCTGTCTTCTCGTCCCCACCGGATCCTGTCTTCTCGTCCCCACCGGATCCTGTCTTCTCGTCCCCACCGGATCCTGTCTTCTCGTCCCCACCGGATCCTGTCTTCTCGTCCCCACCGGATCCTGTCTTCTCTTCTCTTCCCACCGGATCCTGTCTTCTCTTCTCTTCCCACCGGATCCTGTCTTCTCTTCTCTTCCCACCGGATCCTGTCTTCTCTTCTCTTCCCACCGGATCCTGTCTTCTCTTCTCTTCCCACCGGATCCTGTCTTCTCTTCTCTTCCCACCGGATCCTGTCTTCTCTTCTCTTCCCACCGGATCCTGTCTTCTCTTCTCTTCCCACCGGATCCTGTCTTCTCTTCCCACCGGATCCTGTCTTCTCTTCTCTTCCCACCGGATCCTGTCTTCTCTTCTCTTCCCACCGGATCCTGTCTTCTCTTCTCTTCCCACCGGATCCTGTCTTCTCTTCTCTTCCCACCGGATCCTGTCTTCTCTTCCCACCGGATCCTGTCTTCTCTTCCCACCGGATCCTGTCTTCTCTTCTCTTCCCACCGGATCCTGTCTTCTCTTCTCTTCCCACCGGATCCTGTCTTCTCTTCTCTTCCCACCGGATCCTGTCTTCTCTTCTCTTCCCACCGGATCCGGTCTTCTCTTCTCTTCCCATCGGATCCGGTCTTCTCTTCTCTTCCCATCGGATCCGGTCTTCTCTTCTCTTCCCATCGGATCCGGTCTTCTCTTCTCTTCCCATCGGATCCGGTCTTCTCTTCTCTTCCCATCGGATCCGGTCTTCTCTTCTCTTCCCATCGGATCCGGTCTTCTCTTCTCTTCCCATCGGATCCGGTCTTCTCTTCCCATCGGATCCGGTCTTCTCTTCCCATCGGATCCGGTCTTCTCTTCCCATCGGATCCGGTCTTCTCTTCCCATCGGATCCGGTCTTCTCTTCCCATCGGATCCGGTCTTCTCTTCCCATCGGATCCGGTCTTCTCTTCCCATCCTGCCTTCGGTTCCCATCCGATCCTGCCTTCGGTTCCCATCCGATCCTGCCTTCGGTTCCCATCCGATCCTGCCTTCGGTTCTTTCCCCATCCGATCCTGCCTTCGGTTCTTTCCCCACCGTCTGTTCGAGGCATGTGAGCTGTAGATCACATGCTTTGCATAGATCGCCATCTGGTGTTGGGCCCGGACGTTTGCACTTTGTTTTTGTTCGAAGAAGTCTTTCCAGTCACGAGGTAGGTGACTCCTCCTTTCGGTGATAGTGCGCATGGGCATTGACTCCATTGTTGGATTGTTTTTTCCACCATCGGGTTCGGACGTGAATTGCTGTGCTCCAGTTCGACACCGTTCTCGGGTTCCCTTCGGTGCACAATCCACTGCCCCTCGACGGTATTGTTTCTCGATCGCGTATTCCTCCCTGCGCGTATCGAATATTTCTACAACTTCAATTGGAAAACTTAGTGCGAGGCCCTCGGGCCTAGCCGCGTCGACCGAATTCGCAGTAGATGGAATGGACTCCATTCCAGTTCTACCCCGGGTGCCATTCCAAGTACCCCCGCAACGATCTCCACAACGTGTGCAACTTGTTTATCTCCAGAACACAACGAAAGCAACTGCGAAGCCTGCCGATCCTTCCGATCGAAGAAAACGCTCCGTGACCGTCTGGCTTGACATCGCGAGCTGCAGCAACAAAAGGACTCCGCTCCAGACATCTTCGGAGAAGAGGATGAACAAGAGTTCCTCGAGGCACATGGAGCCGAGGAAGACCAGGATCTACAGATCGATGTTTCTGAAGAGGACTCCGATATCGGGGAGGACGTCACACCCGGCCAGCGTACCGTGAGTACCGAGACTCCTCTAACCCCCAAAACTCCTGTTAAAAAGGCTCCAGTCCCTCCTCCGCCTTTGGGCCAAGGTCGGCACCGAGATAGTTTCTAACGCCCCGCCTTCGGGCTCGGCACCGAAACAGTTAAAGCCTTCTGGCTCGAGCCGTTCTTCCGGACCGGAAAAGACTTCGGCTCCGAAACAAAAGTCCTCGGATCCATCAAAAGTTTCGGCACCGAAACATGTCTCGGAACTGAAATCATCGGAGCCCAAACCCTCGGCTCTGAAAACTTCGACACCGAAACCTTCCGCGTCGAAGATTGTGGCTCCAAAACACAAATCAGTTCCTGCTTCATCTAAAGAACTTGTTTTGGACGTTCCGCCTCCTAAAACGGACCCCAAACAAAAAGAACTGGTTATAAACCCTAAAACAGGACATATTTCAGCGAAAATACCCCAAAAAAGGAAACCAGAACATGAGGAATCTGATCAAATCCCTCTAAAAAGGAAGAATATGGGAATTAACACTTCTCCTCCACCTCTTCCTCTTTCCTCACCTCCTCCATCTATTGATCCTAACCTGCTCATAACACCCACACATTCTCCTCCACCACAATCTCCAATCCAACAGGATAATGATGGGGATCTACATTATGACACACATGAGGAGCTATCACAACTATATGCTCCAGACCCCTGGGTAGATTATACTACAGATCCTAATAACGATCCGGATCTTTACCCATCCAAACCTTCTCCCCCTGATGACAATGTAGGGTTTACGGAGTTACTTAATAGAGCTACAGAATACCATGGGGTGCAACTCCATAAGGAACCTCTTGAGGACGACTTCTTATTTGAGACACTGGGTACATCACAAAAATCCACGCATACACTACCCATGCTCAAGGGTATGTTAAAACATGCTGATGAGGTGTTCAAAGACCCAGTGCGTGCTAGGATACTCACACCCAGAGTAGATTAAAAAAAAAAGCAGCTCCTACATACCCAATTTTTATAAGAGGTCAGGTTCCACTAGATTCTCTAGTAGTTTCAAACGCTCGTAAACGGGCGAACTCTCAATCAACAGGAGATGCTCCACCTCCAGACAAAGAGTCTAAATTATTAGATGCATCAGGTAAAAGAGTAGCAACACAAGCAGCCAATCATTGGCGCATAGCCAATACGCAAGCACTCTTGGCAAGATACGACAGGGCTCATTACGATTAAGTTAGAGCAAATAATGCAATATCTGCCTGATGAGCACAAATCCAAGGCACATGACCTCAAACAAGAAGGCAAACTAATTTCCAACACTTCCATTAGGTGTGCTCTGGATGCCGCAGACATTGCCTCACGTGGTATTAACACCAGCATTCTTCTTAGACGCCATGCATGGCTTAGAGTGTCGGGGTTTAAACCGGAGGTCCAAACAGCTATATTGAATACGCCATTTGACAAAACATTTATTTGGACCAGCGGTGGACAATTCATTAGAAAAAATGAAGGACACTGAGGTGGCTAAGTCTATGGGAGCGCTACAAACACCGTCAAGTCGTGGCTCATTTCGCCGATCTTTTTATACGGGAGGCTCGAAGTCCATTTCTTCTGAAGGGGCCCCTACCTCATACAGAGGCAATAATCAATCACCTTCTACCAGAAGTTACTTTCGAGGTGGATTTCGTGGAAGCAATGGCAAAGGAAGAGCAAAGGGTAATACACCCCGTACCTCCCCAGCCACAACCAAACAGTGACTTGCTTCTCCTTGCCCTCGACCATCCCACACCTGTCGGGGGACGCCTCCCAATTTTTCTCAGTCTGGAATTCAATCACATCAGACAAATGGGTTTTTACAAATTATCCAATCTGGTTACTGCCTGGAGCTTACAAGCAACCCTCCAAACATTCCACCAAGAACACACAAACTATCCCCAGAACATTTACACCTACTCAAACAAGAGGTTCAATCTCTTCTGGAAAAAGGAGCTATAGAACCCGTCCCACTACAATATCACTGGACAGGTGTGTACTCTCTTTATTTCCTAATTCCCAAAAAGGACGGTTCTCTCAGGCCTATATTAGACCTCAGAGAATTAAACCTCTACATTCAATCAGATCACTTTCATATGGTCATTCTCCAACAGGTACTTCCTCTCTTACAACAAAGCGACTTTATGTCCACTCTGGATTTAAAGGACGCATACTTTCATATTCCAATACATCCCGCTCTCCGCAAATACCTCAGGTTTGTGATAGCAGGACAACATTATCAATTCAAGGTACTCCCATTCGGAGTGACTACTGCTCCCAGAGTGTTTACCAAATGCCTAGCAGTAGTCGCAGCACATCTGCGGAGACAACATGTTCACGTCTTCCCATACTTGGACGACTGGCTTATCAAAGCCAGCACTCTCTCAAAGTGCCTACAGCACACTCATGCAATAGTGCGCTTACTGCACAACCTCAGATTTACAGTCAATTTCACAAAATCCCATCTTCAGCCCTCCAATACACAAGTTTATCTGGGGGCCACTCTAGATACTCAAAGCTCTAGCCTACCCAAATCCAGCCAGAATTCACAATATTCAGGCTCTCGTTTCAAAATTTCAACCCAACCACTCATTGCCAGCTTGGGTATTCATGCAACTACTAGGAATGATGGAATCTTGCATCATGATAGTTCCTTATGCAAGACTGCAAATGCGTCCTCTACAGGAATGTTTAGCACGTCAGTGCAATCAGGGTCTATTAACAGATCTGGTGTTGGTGGACGGCCGCACTCATCGCTCTCTGCAGTGGTGGAATCCACACAACCTTACAAAAGGGCGGCCTTTCATCGACCCAATTCCACAGACAGTACTAACAGCAGACGCATCGCTCACTGGTTGGGGAGCTCATCTTCAAACTCACACAATTCAAGGATTGCGGAGCCAACAACAAAAGCGCCTACACATAAATTATCTGGAACTGCTAGCACTATGTTTAGCGCTCAAAGCCTTCCAAACTCACCTTCTAGGCAAAGCTGTCCTGATACGCACAGACAACATGACAGCAATGTATTATATACAGAAACGGGGCAACACACTCCCTCCAACTGTCACACCTTGCACAGGACATTTGGAAATGGGCCATTCATCACAAGATTTAGCTCCTAGCGGAACATCACGCAGGAGTGGACAATCATATTGCAGATCTGCTCAGCAGACAGATACAGCAAATTCATGAATGGGAACTTCACCCGCAAGTGCTCCTTCCCTTCTTTCAAATGTGGGGCTTTCCGGACATAGACCTGTTCGCCACACACCAAAACGCAAAATGCCCAAGCTTCGCTTCCAGGTATCCACACCCGTTATCCAAGGGCAATGCCCTATGGATAAATTGGTCAGGGATATTTGCTTACTCTTTTCCGCCTCTCCCACTCATTCCACTAGTGGTTCGGAAACTCAGGCAAACATCCCTCACACTAATCCTAGTAGCTCCCACTTGGGCTCGTCAACCGTTGTTCACTACCCTCTTGGAGCTGTCAGTGGTTCCTCATCAAAAATTACATCTCACATCCAGTCTTCTCACACAGAGCCATGGAGAAATAAGACATCCAGATCCCAAAACTCTCAATCTTGTGATCTGGCACCTGAAGTCATAGAGTTTGGGTATCTAAATCTTCCACCAGACTGTATGAATATTATTAAAGAGGCTAGAAGACCTACTACAAGAGCTTGTTATGCAGCAAAATGGAAGCGGTTTGTTATTTATTGTAATAACCACATCAATCCACTAGACGCTTCTATTAAAAATATTATCTGTTATCTGCTACATTTACAACGCTCAAATTTAGTGTATACGTCTATACGCTTACATCTCGCTGCAATAGCTGCGCATCTTCAAAACAGACAACACCTATCACTCTTCAGAGTACCTGCTATTAAAGCTTTCATGGAGGGACTCAAAAGAATTATTCCTCAAAGAATTCCGCCCGCTCCAGCGTGGAATCTCAATATTGTCCTTACCAGGCTAATGGGGCCACCATTCAAGCCTTTACATAAATGTGAGCTACAGTTTCTCACTTGGAAACTGGCTTTCCTCATTGCTATCACATCACTCAGGAGAGTAAGTGAGCTTCAAGCATTAACCATAGAAGAACCATTTTTACAGGTACACCTAAACAAAGTGGTTCTTCGTACTAATCCTAAATTCTTACCTAAAGTAGTTTCTGCCTTCCACATCAGCCAATCTGTTGAGTTGCCTGTATTCTTTCCTCAACCAGATTCCGTGGCAGAACGTGCTCTGCATACTTTAGACGTTAAAAGAGCACTAATGTATTACATAGAAAGAACAAAATCTTTTCATAACATCAAACAACTCTTTGTGGCTTTTGCTCCACCACACAAAGGCAATCCCATTTCTAAATCGGGTATTGCAAGATGGATAGTTAAATGTATCTAGATATGTTATGCAAAAGCTAAAAGAACTTTACCAATTCTCCCTGGAGCGCACTCTACTCGCAAACTGGGAGCTTCTATGGCCTTTTTAGGAAATATCCCCATAGATGAAATCTGTAAAGCTGCAACATGGTCTACACCACACACATTCACAAAACACTATTGTGTAGTTGTGCTAGTTAGACAACAAGCTAATGTGGGCCAGGCAGTTCTACGTACACTATTTCAAACCACTGCAACAGCTACAGGTTAGCCACCGCTTTGGGAGATCACTGCTGTATAGTCTATGCAAAGCATGTGATCTACAGCTCACATGCCTCGAACGGAAAATGCTACTTACCCAGTATGCATCTGTTCTTGGCATGTAGAGCTGTAGAATCTCATGCGCCCACCCACATCCCCGGTTACCTGTACCTGTTCCAGTACTATCTTACTTGGATAACTACACATGGACATCTCTATTCTACTCTTACTTACTCCATTCTCACCCTCTGCAGGAAAACTCTAACAATGAAGTCGATGCCCATGCGCACTATCACCAAAAGGAGGAGTCACCTACCTCGTGACTGGAAAGACTTCTTCGACCAAAAACAAAGTGCAAACGTCCGGGCCCAACACCAGATGGCGATCTATGCAAAGCATGAGATTCTACAGCTCTACATGCCAAGAACAGATGCATATTGGGTAAGTAGCATTTTCCTTCTCCTGCCCTCGGATCCTGTCTTTCTCCTGCCCTCGCATCCTGTCTTCCTCCTGCCCTCGGATCCTGTCTTCCTCCTGCCCTCGGATCCTGTCTTCCTCCTGCCCTCGGATCCTGTCTTCCTCCTGCCCTCGGATCCTGTCTTCCTCCTGCCCTCGCATCCTGTCTTCCTCCTGCCCTCGGATCCTGTCTTCCTCCTGCCCTCGGATCCTGTCTTCCTCCTGCCCTCGGATCCTGTCTTCCTCCTGCCCTCGGATCCTGTCTTCCTCCTGCCCTCGGATCCGGTCTTCCTCCTGCCCTCGGATCCGGTCTTCCTCCTGCCCTCGGATCCTGTCTTCCTCCTGCCCTCGGATCCTGTCTTCCTCCTGCCCTCGGATCCTGTCTTCCTCCTGCCCTCGGATCCTGTCTTCCTCCTGCCCTCGGATCCTGTCTTCCTCCTGCCCTCGGATCCTGTCTTCCTCCTGCCCTCGGATCCTGTCTTCCTCCTGCCCTCGGATCTGACACTGAGTTATTCATTGTATGCTCCAAATTTTGTTAATAAATACCAGCTTACCTGTCATTTTGTCTTGTGTCTGTCTCAGGCCTAATATGATATGAATGAATGCGGCATGGCGTCACCGAGTCCTAGTCTTAAACATCTGGTAACCCAACTGCACATTGATGTGTAAGAAAGGGAGAAAAGTTGGGAATTTATTAAGTTTAGGAGTAATTAGAGAGATTGTTTTGCAAGAGTATATGGAGTTTTCATTTAATTATTTAGGCGCTTTTGCATGTGGCTGCATCTTAAAATGCTCTGAATACTGCCTCTGTACACATTCTATTAGCTGTATACTAAAACATATAAAAAAAAGCCAAGAAAGTTCATTAAAGATCTTACTTCCAGGGGCGTGGTCTGCCGAGCAGCGGAATGGCCGCTCTTTGAGTGAGCTCCGCCGGCTGGGTGTATAATCCTGCAATAATCCTCACATAAGGTGTCGTGGAGAGCCTATCTCTGGCACCCCTGCATTGCTGACCTGCTGTGGACTGTAGCGGTGCGAGCTTCGCGCTCCGAGGGGGCTCTGCAAAGCGGAGAGAAGTTTGCGATTGGAAGAAGCCTGGATGCCCCTGGATGTTCTTATTGTTGCATTTGCCCTGAGCAGCGCTTGTTGGCGTCAAGGCGCTGGGATCCCTGGAGCTACAGCTGCGAGCCTACCTTGCCGCCCGATCCCTACTTTGCAGGTGGAGCTTTGCGGGTGCGGGCGACGGGTCCCTGCCTCCTACCATTGAGGCGATTTGAGAAGTGAACCCCCCCGGGGTACTGTGGTGTATCGGTGCTCCCCTGGCTACCTGCATGCTTCCTTGAACTGAGTCTGTACGCTGATTCCTGCGCTGGGCCTGCATATCCTTGGTGTCCCTCCTGTCCCCTGAGGAGGCCTAGGAGTGGCTTTCCCCTCTGTACCCTACGCCAAGAGGAGGCCTGCGAGCCCTCCTCCCTTGCCCTACCTGGCTGATGCTGGTGCCGCGGTCCATTGAGGGTGACCGAGTGGAAGCGAATACAGCGTGACACTGAAGACTTGTGACATTCTTGTACTGGAGAGGACTGCGCTGCACGCCCGGTATTGTGCTGTCTGCGAGGAGAAGCCGGTGACTTGGAGGAGCCGGAGCATACTTGTGGCCAGGGACTCTGTCTTGACTTCAGCCTCTAGAACGTAGTCTACTTGCTTCATCATGGGCAAGCCCGATGCCAAGCAACCCAAGCTTAATTTTGATAAGCGCTCTACGCGTCAGAGTGAATCACCCTCTGAGCCGCACGCAGATGCGCAGCAGGAGCCGCACTCTGAGGACCAGGGAGAAGATCTGCGCACCCTCATGTTGGAAATGCGCTCCAGCCTAAGGAATATAGACTCTAAATTGGATACCCTGACCGCGCAGCTGGACTCTGTAAAGGCTCAAGTTACTGTCCATGAAACTCGCCTGGATGTCCTGGAAAACCGGCAAATCGAATTTCACGAGTTTCAAGTCGGAACCAAGGAGCAACTGTTACATATGGATAAGCTTTTGGGGGTAATTCGAGCCAAAAATGACGACTTGGAGGCGCGGTCACGTAGAAATAACCTACGTATTATAGGGATTCCGGAGACCACTGCAATGGCCAAGATGGAAACTTATGTGACGGAACTCCTTCATGCGCTGTTTAACCCTCAGTTATCCCCTGTATTCATGGTGGAAAGAGCACACAGGTCCTTGGGGCAGAAACCCCCGGTGGGAGCGCCACCTCGATCGATATTGGCCAAATTGCTCAACTATCAAGACCGGGATAATATCTTGAAAATGGCGAGGGAAAAATGCCAGTTGTCCTACCAGGGCAACAATATCTCATTCTACCCAGACTTTACTCCGGCTGTTCAAGCGGCGAGACGTGAATTTCTCCAGGCCAAGCGAATTCTTCTTCAGGCGCAGATTCCCTATTCCTTGCTTTACCCTGCCAAACTAAAAGTTTCATATGATGGTACCGCGCACTATTTCACAGATGCGAAATCTGCCTTAAAATTCGCCAAGTATGTAGGGGGTAAGAAGAGCAAAGACTCTTGCGGAGCAGCGGCGTCGACGACTGGCCACCTCAGTGATAATGACTGATTGGGTAACACTGTATTGGATGCCCTGGGGGCATCTTAGGCGAGACGTCGAAATATGTGATACTTTTTACAGATGGGATTGTGGGTCTTCATGTTCTATTTTCTTTATTAGTGGATTTGTTTAGGGGTGTCGGAGAGGGCTTATACCACACACTGCAGAATTCCTGGCCACCCTGTTAACTCAGGGGTGATTGCTAGTGCCACTGCGCCCCCCATGGGAGGTTTCCCTTTTATCTTCCAGAGACTGTTCTGTTTTTGCTCAACAGGGAGGGTTACTCTGCAACCTGATTGGGTGGTTGGAGTGGGTGGGGGGTTGGGGGTGGGGTTTGTTAGTTTGTTTTATGCCAGTACGAGTCATAATGTTGGTCACGGTGCACACACTGCGATTGGTCCTTTAGGCTGAATGCTTACCTGCTCCCCATGGTTGGAATTTGTTTGGATGCACACACGCAAAACCTTTGAATTTGTTAATGTGGAACATTAGAGGGCTGAATGATTGTCGTAAGTCTAGGCTTGTACATGCTTATCTCTCCCGGCACAATATTGACATCTGTCTGTTGCAGGAGACACATCTAAACGCTGCGCCGTCTCAGCGGCTGCGACATCGCAGATGGGGGCACATGTACTCGTCCATTTACTCTATGCTAGAGGGGTGGCTGTTTTGATTCGGCAGGGGGTGGACTGGTGTGAAGGGGAAGTGCACAAAGATTCTGAGGGGAGGTTTGTCATCATATGTGGAGTGTTGGGGGGCCTGCCCCTGGTGATTGCTGCGATCTATGGTCCAAATACAGATTCCCCCGAGTTTTTCCACGATGTATGGTCAAGAATTAAGATGACAGGATATGACACTGTGCTATGGGGTGGAGATTATAATGCTATATTTGATGATAACATGGATAGGAGGGGAGTGGCTGGTGCCTTGCATCCGGCTGCGAGCGCCACTTTGCAGTCCATAGTTGCAGATGGGAACCTAGTGGACATTTGGCGAAACAGACACCCACAGGTGCAGGAAGGCACATGTATATCGGGTCATCATAGTGCATGGTCCCGCTTGGACTTTTGGCTGATTACCAGAGACGCTGCGGCCTGGACCGTGGACGTTTCGCATTTACCACGCACGCTGTCAGACCACGCCCCATGTTTACTGCAGTTCTCCCTCCCGGGGTCGCTCCCCCGCGCGTTCACTTGGAGACTCCCACCACATGCACTGTTAGATGAGGCCTTTAAGGAAGAGATACGGGGCGATATAACTGATTACTTTGTCAACAATGAGGGCTCTGTGGACACTGAAGCATCACTTTGGGAGGCCTTTAAAGTGGTGATTAGAGGCCAGTGCATTGCCCGACAGGCGGGGGTGCTAAAGGCAATTCGGGGTACGCTCGTCTCTTTGGAGGCCCGGATCAAGGCACTAGAGGACACTTTTTATTCCACAGCCGACTCCAATACGGCGCAGAAATTGAAATCGCTGTTGCTAGATTACGCGGAGGAGGCGCAGCGCGAAACGAAGTTCCTAGGCAAGTATGCCGAGGCTCGTCGATATGGCGAAGGGGATAGGCCGGGTCGCACTCTAGCTGACATGATTAGACCATCTAAATCAGCGTCATTTGTCCATGAGATACGTAATGCGCAGGGTGACATGGTTAGGGGCCATGAGGGGGTGTCTGGTGAGTTCTTTACATTTTATTCCCGGTTGTACACGACCACTCGGGGCCTGTACCGAAGAACTGAAGTCATTCCTTGACACGCTTGCATTGGTCTGGTTCAACGATACACACAGGGAGTATATGGACCTCCCGTTTACAGTGGAGGATGTGGCTCAAGTCATTAAAAGCCTGCCCCTAGGTAAAGCTCCTGGCCCTGACGGCCTAACTATGGCCTTTTACAAGACCTATGCTGAGGAATTGGTGCCTAGGCTATTGGCGGTGTATGAGGAGGCACTGGAGGGAGGGGTGCTACCTCAGACTATGAGGGAGGCAACGATTCTTACGCTCCTAAAACCTGGCAAACCCGAGGAGGAACTAGACTCCTACCGACCACTCCATGATTAATGTGGATGTAAAGATATTGGCAAAACTAATTACTAATAGGTTACAGCCACTTCTGCCAATGATTGCATTGCCGGATCAATCTGGATTTATTCCGGGGAAGTCGACATCCCATAATTTACGGACACCATTTTCGGTACTGCATTATCTCCATCCAAGCGAAAAGGCTGCGGTGGTGTTCCTTGACGCTACTAAGGCGTTCGATACGCTTGAGTGGTCCTACCTTTTTTTCATCCTCGGGCGCATAGGGTTTAGTCCGCTTTTTTTAAACCGCATCAAACTGCTGTACTCCTCACCCATGGCGCACGTGCAGGTAAACAGCTTACTCTCAGACCCCTTTTTAATTTCACGGGGCACTAGACAGGGGTGTCCGCTATCCCCTTTGCTTTTTGCAATTGCAATGGAGCCCCTGGCTGCTCGCATCCGACAACACCATACCGCACGTGGTATTGGCTTTAGCTCTCGAAGTCTGCTCATATCCTTATATGCGGATAATGTCACGCTTTACATTATGAACCCCGAGGAGAATCTGGACCCGTTGCTGAGGGAGTTCATACGGTTTGGTGGGCTTTCGGGTGTTTTTATAAATTGGGCTAAGTCTGAGATATTCCCGTTGACAGAGAGTACCCCCGGTAGTGTCAGAATTCCCCTTGCGTTGGGAGGCTGGAGAAGTAAAGTATTTGGGAATCTGGATAAGCCGAGATACACAGGAGGTGTGGCGACTAAACTACGGCCGCACGATGACGTGGCTGGAGGACAAGGTAACAGTGTGGGCTAAACTGCCGCTGTCGCTGGCCGGCAGAATATCACTAGCCAAAATGATTATCCTGCCAAAAATTTTATATCTGTTTGTTAATATCCCGATCCCACTAATTAGACACTTTTTCGATACCCTCAAATCCCATTTGACCACTCTGGTATGGGCCGGAAAACAGGTTAGAGCCTCTTGGGATTTACTGACTCTCCCTATGCGGCAATTGGGTTTGGGAGCCCCGGATATGCGGCTGTATGCACTGTGTGCTCAAGCACAATTTTTACATTACTGGGTGCATCCAGCCCCCTTCCAACCACATGTAGCTGTCGAGGCTGAGGTTATGGCCCCCATCCCACTCAAGGTTGCGCTATATCAAAAGCCCCGCCGCCCTCGAGGCGACATAGACTCTGCTGGGACCCTCTGCTGGTCGTGGGATGAGCTGCGCTGGAGGGCGGGGATCCCGTTGCTATATACCCCCTCTGTCCCTCTCCTACAGAACCCAATGATGCCTTGCATATGGGACAGTATGAGTAAGTCTCTAGCTCGGAAAATGAATCTCGAGACATTTGCGGACCTATACCCTGAAGATGTATTTGGACCTCCTCCGGTTGCACCCGAGGGACAGGTGGTGCCATTTACTGAAATTTTTTTGTATCATAGAATACGCACGGCGTGCCGTTCCCTCTGGAAGGAATTCCCGAAGGCGCCGCCGACCCTGCATGCACTAGACAACTTGCTGAAATTTCCAACCCCTCGCAAGCTTGTTACACGCCTCTACACTCGCATGCAAGATACTGCCCCGATAGTAACGCCAAAGTCTCTCTCACACTGGAATGAAGAGCTAGATATACCATTGACAGAAGCCCAATGGGAATACTGCTGTGGGCAGCTCTCGGAACTCTCCCCGAACTACAAGTTAAGATTGATTCACTTCAAATATTTGCATAGATATTACAGAACTCCGGTGAGTCTCCATCGTATGGGACTTCGAGCCGAAGCGACTGCTGGAGATGTGGTTATGCCCCAGCCACATTCCTCCATGTGGCGTGGCATTGCCCCGAGATTGCCAATTTTTGGGTGCAGATCTTTGAGGCGGTCAACAACATACTAGGGATGTCGCTGGACCTGTCCCCCACACTTGGTTTATTGGGATATGTAAAGGACACCCAGCCCAAGTTACGTAAACTGCATGCTCTTCTCCTTCTGTTTGCAAAGCGCCAGGTCGCTGTACACTGGGGCAGGAGGCGAGTGCCCTCCATTAAGGAGTGGGTTAGAGATGTCGCTTACGGGCACGCCCAATTAAGTACCTTCTGGGAATTGTTGCCACCCTCATCTAGACCCCGTAATATATGGGATCCGTTCTTGACTTGGAATGCGGGCTCCCCAGAGGCGGCTGTGGGGCTAAGGGGGGAGGGTTCGCAGACGTCATTACATGCGTGATACATACGCACCTCCCACCAATTCTCAAATGTAATGAGTGGGAAATGCTGCATTCGGACAGGTTGTTAGATGGGCAAATGTACTAATAGCCCTCCCAGGGATACATGTGTGTAGCATTATTATATTTGAGATAGCATTTATAACATGTGTGTACATCATATTGTAAATTAGCACCATGAGTGGAACCTGGAGAGGAGGGATATGGAGACATCTGTCATGCAAAGTGTGTACTGTAAGGTAATCATGTGTAGATGCTCCTTTATTGTTCCATATCGGTCTGGCTTGTTGGAACGTAATGACATTGTTTGTTTGAACTGTCAATAAAGAAAATATTAACCCCTTCGATGCTCGTGACTAGCTCAGCTCGTCATGCTGCGCGGTCGCGCTGTGCGCATGACTAGCTGAGCTCGTCACGACCACACCCGCGATCGGAATGTCCAGCACACAAGCGGAATTCTGATCGCGGTCAAGGGGTTAAAAAAAAAAAAAAAAAGATCTTACTTCCAACTTATCCTCAAAATGACAGTATGTGTGCATGTCTAAAAGTAGCTTCTCCACTATTGAGCTAGTCCTAGCATAAGTGCACAAAAGTGATAAAGGGAAGAGGTGTGGTGCAGCGGCCTGGGCGACTGACTCCGGAACACGGGGGTTCACGGTTCGATCACCGGCGGCAGGTTAGCCCAGCACCTTGTGACTCTGGGCAATAGCTCGCTTAATCTTCCCGACGGCCCCCAGCGCCGGGACACCTCGCCTGAGGTAGCTGCGCGCTTTACAACTGCTGGTATTATTATTATTATTACTCCAGGGGACACTATTACCTCAGTCATTTTCGTGGCATGCTTCTGTCTATCATAACACTATGGTTGTAGGATTTCTTGCAGCAACAAAGCCCACAGCATCAGGGTAAATGTTCAATTTCTTTTTGCTTTTGTTTTTTCTGCATGGAAAAAGGTTGTTTGCAACATGTGCTTCTGTAGCTCGCTTGCCTTGCTCTCTCCTCCCATCTATTGTTGGGTGACCACATTGCAAATTGTGTTTGTTCGAACTAGAGGTTTTGAGGTGACTTGATGCCTTCCCTTCAGCCACTGTGAACCATGATTAAAAACTCCACTTAAGTTTTTTTTTTTTCCCCACCATATGCTTCAGACACATTTCAGAGCTCCAGTACCATCACACTACTGAAGACAGTCATTCAACTCCAGGACAGATGAATCGCTACCCACAAGATATGTGGTCACGGTACAACCATCAACCACTTCGGAATCAATTGTACTGGAACATATGGCCCTACAGCAAAAACTCATGGGGAGGTGGGTTTTGGAGAACACACCCTTCCAGTTCTGACCTAAATCCAATAGCAAATTTCCCGGGTCAGACCACCATAGGGTCTGCAACCTTTGCATACCAATAGACAACAAGGTATCAAAATGTTGGGCCTGCCAGACCTTTAAGAGCAAAAAGAACATCTGTTCCAGGAGGGGCGTCAGTGGATGCTCTACCAAATGCAGCGACACAGCTCTCCTAAGCCAACGACTGAGCTCGGCTCCCTTCAGCATGGGATGGAGAAAAAGGAGGAGAATCTGCTATTCCCTGAGGCAGAGTGAAGTCTACAATGCCAACCCTCAGAGGACTCGGACTTCAGAGAGGATCTATTTCCAGGGTTCCCAATGAAGTCCACATCCAGGACACAGACTGCAACAGGGTTCTATGATCCACACCAGTCGAAGATCTTCCGTCTGAGGTTTGACCTCAATCAGAGCCTCTTCTCCAAGGCAAACACTGACCTTGAAAGAGCCCCGCATTGATCCCTGAGCCACCGCACAAAAGGCCTTGAGAGTCCGCACTGACCGATGGACACCCAAGTACTTCATCACTACTTCAACTGCTTGGGATAGCTACCGTTGATCTTTTCGCCACACAAAAGAATGCAAAATGCCAAAACTTCACCTCCAGGTATCCCCATCCACAGTCCATTGATGGTGTTCTGTCAATGAACTGGCTAAATGCCTGTGCATTTCCTGCACTTCCTCGTGATCAAGGCAGACATCCACGAGGCTAATCTTAATCATGCCCATCTTGGCAAAACAAGCATGTGCTCAGTGTTACTAGATATGTCAATACAGCCACACAGGAAACTGCAAGTATGCACAGACCTCACAAAGCATCAGGATCGGCTTAGGGTTTGGGTACCTTCAACTGCATCAATAGTGCGTACTCCTTATTAAAGAAGCTCGTAACCTGCTACAAGGCCTTGCTTTCTGGCAACATGGAAAAGGGTTGTCCAATACTGTATTGTTCTAAAGAAGCAGCCCTTTCAAGCTTCACCTCAAGATATCATCTGTTTGGTCCACCGGCGAAAAGCAGGCCAAGCTTGCACCTCTGGTCTAGCAGCTGCAGCAGCTTACAAGCCAAACAGAGAACACCAACCTATATTAAAACATTCCAGTAGTGAAAGCGTTCTCAAAAATTATTCCTCTGATAGCGACACCAGTCCTCTCATAGGACCCTAATGTGGTCCATACTCTGCTCATTGGGCCACATTTTGAGCCGCTACACTCTTGTGCATTACAATTCCTGCTGTGGAAAGTGGCATTTCTCATCAGTCCCCTCCCTATGTAATGTTAAGGACCTACAAGCCATAATGGTGGAGAACCCTTTCATCCAGGTGTACGAAGATGGGCCATTACATCCGCTAAGCCCCATGTGAAAAAATCTGTTTCCAGATTGCGCCTTGCAGAAAGGATAGCCAAGTGCATTCAAGAGTGTTATGCAAAAGCTAAATCCATACTGTGCCTAGGGTACTTGCCAAAAGGGAGCCAGTATGGTTTTCCTTCACAATATCCGACTTGCAGACATTTGGAAAGCTGGAACATGATCTACAAGTCATACCTTCATAGAACTACCAGGAGGCACAGGATGAGTAAACTGTGCTTAAAACTTTGTCCCAGACATCTTCCTCTAATGCTTGCAGCCCACCGCTTTAGGGAGAAGAGCACAGTTTTTCAGCAGATGCAAAATACGTGATCTGCAGCAGCTCGTGTTGCAAACGGAAAACTTTACTTATCTATAGCAATTGGTTTGTAGCTTGTAGTGCTGTAGATTCACATACCCCCACTCCCCCAACTCCGGAGCTCAGAAGGAGAGATTATAAATTAATAGATATATGTATATGAAACAGAGTTCCCCCCAAGCGAGATGCACCACAGGTAGGTTTATTGTAGTCAGGGAACAGCTTCAGCAAACACATATCCAGCAGCTTTCCTCTGACACATTTCGGGCCTTGCGCCCTTCCTCAAAGGCGAACTGCAGCAAAGACAGCAAACATCACTCCCAAGTATTTCCCCTTATTTAACTGTCATCACGCTCAGGTGTGAGCACGTCAGCTAGGCATTATGGGACTGGGAGTCCAAATCCTCACCCATGTGGGTCATTGTCGTTGCACACAATAAAAAGTTCTCTCCATGAATGCATTTGCCAATAAAGTTGTTCCCCGATGCTGACGACTGCCTCCTGTTCCGCAAGAAGCTGTCCAAATAAAACAGCCGCGGACCCGCTCTATTTCGCGATGCCATCTCCCAGCCGGGCCAGCCGTATTTATGAAACGGAGAGTTCCCCCCCGCCCCCAAGCGAGATGCACCACAGGTAGGTTTATTGTAGTCAGGGAGCAGCTTCAGCAAACACAGATCCAGCAGCTTTCCGCCCACGTGTTTCGGGCCTTGCGCCCTTCCTCAAAGGCGAACTGCGGCAAAGTCAGCAAACATCACTCCCAATATTTCCCCTTATGTGAAATTCGTAATACACCAGTACTTATAGGCTGTCCTGCTCAGCACCGCTATTATCCTTTTTCTCACTCATACTATGGAGTCTTTGTTCGGGTTAATTTAGTGTTTTGGGGAGAGATCACGAGTCATCTGTCTTGCTTGCGCCTATCGGATAATACAGCTCCCACACGATGGCTCAACACCCGGCGAAGCAAAAGACTTTAACACAGCACCTTTAGAAAAGGGTTTTATTTTACAAAATGCAAGGACTCTCTCTCTTTTAGAATAAGGCTTGGGGTTTTATTTTACACAATGCTCTCTAACAGAAAGGCTTTCCCAGATGCCAAATGCACAAGATTCAAATACACAAAGATATATATGTTTATATGCAAGCAATAATAACACACTTGGTAAACATAATGCATGAATAATACTGATGAATAAACAAGCAGCAGATAATATGAGATAATACTCAAGCAAATATACTGGACGTCCTGCAACAGATCAGAAAGATATATACACTGAATAGATCAAATGAGAACTTTAGAGGTGCACCTTGACTCACTCACACATCACAAAGAAAACACATCAAATGATCACAGCCACTGGCTCACATCACAATGGCAATAATCAAAACTCAACACTTCACCTGGTGCAAAAACACTGCATCTGCATCTTAGCCCACTTCTGACCGGGGGATTCACAGCCGGGGTTCAGAGCTCCGCAACCAGGTTGTCCCGAAATAGACGCGTCCGTCCTCGTTCGGATTCCAAAATCCCGGTTTCTGAGTCAACAACCCTCAGCTTTATACTCTCAAAACACGCTAGAAGGTTCGAGAAAGACCTCCCCCCCCCCCCGCGCCAGAGGAATCTTACCAGAACTGGCCAGGTTCCAAGCAAGCACTCCCATGGCAGGAAGGAGTTCTCACGTCCCCTTCTCCAAATCTCGCATGTTCCAGCCTTTATCTTGGCGAAGCTCACGAAAGTACATTAAACAATCTCTCACAAAACAAAAAGACCTTGAACGTGATTGACCCAAACAACTTGCAAGCGCTGCTGTGCACGCAGAAAAGCTGAAGCAAGGCAAAGTCAGAATTCAGGATGACATGAGGCCATGTCAAAGCCAATAGTAAGAACATCATTCTCATCAATGTACAACACAATGCACAATTGTGCACAACTGCTTATAGATTCACAATCTTCATCTCTCAATGTACAACACCGAGCACGTGTGCATCACTGCCCACAACACTGCACTTCGAGACCAAAAAGTACATTCCACACCTCTCTCTCCCTCTCATGCTTTCAAATGCACATCCCACACGCTCTGCTCTTGGCAAGTCTGTCCTACTCCGTGACAGCTCCCACTGAAAGACTGCAAGATTACAAGAAAGAAACTTGTAAGAGAAGCAAGGCATATACAGGACATTGTACATCCAGGCTAGGATAAAATAACACACTAAAGTCAGTTAAAATAATGGTAGTCAAAGGTCATCACAGGGTGTCAGACCACAAGAGTGCCTCTAACACTACATCATCTTAAATCCAAAGAAAAACAACGCAAGGTCTTTGCCCAGCAGGGAGTGTGCAGACATGTGAATCGTTAACCACAATAAGGAGAGAGTCAGGGGAAGTAACAGCCAACCTACTGTCCCCACTGGCGGGGAGCGGACGCATAAAGTGGAGCAACGTGGCGGTCCTTCTGATGAATGTGTGACCCCTCCCTTTGACCGAACATGAGGTACCCCCTTTAAACGAGGGAGCATGATATTGTCCCAGTAGGACTCACTTGGGTACACCTTAGGTGAATTCCTCTTTCCCTAGTAGTTAAGGATGTAGAGGACACTACTTTTATGTTTGTTGTAGGGATTCGACAGCCCTGACGAATGCCCCAGACCTAAATGGCTCTTTGCGTGGGCAGAAACATGTTGGCCTTTTGAGAGATGGATCAGAGACATTAGTCTCTGTAGGGTCCATCGACTTCTTTGATTTTAATGTACCTCAGGTCCTCACCAATAAAGGTGATAACCGAGGAACCTGAAGGCACTTTTAATTGAACCGGATCCAGCTTTATCATGTAAGTTTTATGAAAGAACGCCCTCCTACCGCCAGAAGTCTTCGCGGAGGTCAAGTCCTCCCTGGTAGTACCATCTTACCAGGGTGGGAAGAGGATGCCTATGATGAAGCATGACACAATATTGTGTGGGAGACATCCTCTTCAATTAAGGATGGCACTCTAGACCTCCTTCTAGATTTTACATAACGTACTATCTCTGGATCTCCAGTACAAACCGCTTTTTCACTGCTTGTACATTAACTAGTGAGCTACAGGGAGAGAATGTGGCCTAATGGCTAGGGCGGTCGACCTCGGAGCTGGGGAACCGGGTTCGAGTCTCGGCAGGGACGCTCAACATTCTGTGATTCTGGGCTAATCACTTACTCTCCCCGTGCCTAACAAAAATGAATGTGTCCGTCTGTAACGTAACTGGTGCTCATGTAAAGCGCTCTGATACCTCCAGGTCTAGTTCGCGCTATATAAAACTCCACAAAAAAACAAAAACTAGTGGCTACCAAAGCATGTGAATCTACACCACTCCAAGCTGCAACCGGATTTTTACAGTAAAGTACGTTGGTAATTAACGTTTTTTTCCAGGTGAAAAAAATCACTGAAAAAATGTGGTGTTTATTGGTCTTCAGCATACTTATCACATCAGGTACACCTGTTTCAACTAAGTTTACAAAATGCAAAGCTCGGCCATCTACAGGCATGGTGAAATGGGGGTCTGGCTAAGGGCCCCAGGTTATCGACGGCCCCTCCTAAGGGTGACCAGATGGCTATTGCTGCCTGCACAGTACTTGTTCTGTCACACTGCCTCTGACTTATCCCACAATGCTTGTGAGGAAAAAAGTCATTACTATTTTGTGAAAACCTGTAAATTTACGCCTTTGACTTAGTGCGTTTCTATTAGCAGTGACAACTCAACACACAGAACTACCTTAAGTGTCAACAGTGGCAAATATGTTGATGTAGACACAGATGATGCTCACGCACTTAAATGTGACTTGCTTATGCAAACCCTTTTGACATTAGACTGTCCATTTAATGCACATCTGTTACATTGAGTAAAACAAAGAGGTGGTGGATGCAGCGTTTGAATGCAGCGACTGTGTTTTGACCACATTGTTCTAATCTGGTTCAGGTCAACTTTACAACCAGATTTCAGTGCATCAGGATTGGTAATTCAGTCTCATATCTTTACCTTCCCTAGACTCTAACCTTTATGGTGAACCACTGGAGGAATGTCCGAATTAACACATTCCACGGGTATGTTGATGCCAGCCAGTTATACCGGACAATGCACTGCACAGGCTGCTTCCATGCACTGCCCCTCTGCATTTCTGAATGTGACAAGAATGACTCATGAAAATGAAGCTCAGTATAACAGCTCATCATCCTCTTTTCCAAATTAAACTGCCTGTCTCACACTGATGGAATAGACTATGAGTATCCTAGGTACTTCTCACATGAGCATCACCTCGGCAACCTCCCTGCGTCTCACCCTGGACTCCAAGCTCCACTTGGACACCTAGTCCATGGCCAATAGCACCAACTACCTTGTGAGAGTTATCCGAAACAGCCGGCTCCTACCCAGGTCAGACCTAAACAACATAACCCAACCACTGGTCATCTCAAGAATCGAATATGGGGGTGCATTCCTCAGTGGGCTCCTCAAGACTGAAAATACCCCTCAAAACCGTCCTAGATAGTCATATTTGAGGTAAATAACACACAAGACCCGTGGAAACATCTATTAGTTAATACACTTTGGCACCCCAGAATACCTACCTGACACACCAACTTACTATCTAGAGATATGGAAAACTCTCCCAGCCACATCTGCTTCCCTGAAAGTATTCAAGAGTAACCTAAAAAGGCATGTACTATGTACCCGCTAGAAGTGATCAGTGGCATAACCAGGAGCTACATCTGTCCCCTGCATTACCAAATCCTGTGATAGCTATACCACACTCTAGTTTATCATAATCATGAGATACACTAGCAAGTATCAACTTTGTAATGCGTGGTTCAACTTTCTAAGATACAGCCATAAATAATATTTTTGTCGCACAATGTGTAGTGTGGGTCATTCTCTCCTGTTATTTAATCACCGTCTGTTTTCCTCCTTCTGATGTAATTGATATCTCCGTCTGCAAAGCACCTTGCCACCCCAATGAGAGTCAAGACCGAGCTCTACAAAAGCAAACATAATAAAATAAATTAAACTAAAGGTAATACTATCTCTGAATATAGGAAGTCTCACTGTGCATGAAACGCTCGCATTAGGACCACCGAGTTATGCCTAGCATTCTCTTACAGGTGGTGTCTTTGCTGACTGCATGTAAATCGCCTGCAACACCGACGAATGAGCGGTGAGTGCCAAGAAGCTCACCTCCATTTTGGTGCCGATAAACTGCCCCAGTTTGACCTTCGAACCTGGTAGGTAAAATCCACAAGGCCTACATTTTCTGCTCACTTGACCATGTTGCCTTTTGCAACCTGGTGACTACCTTTCCAGTTGCAAAGCATTATGGGATATTGAGTATCAATAATGTGTTGAACATCTGGGTCTGTGAGGCCTTATCTTAATAAGCATCCATTTTACATCTACAAGGAGTGTACCTTCACTGGCGACGAGAGTTAGGTGTTGTCTTTTTAGACAAAATTGGGACATTTTATAAGGGTATTTAAAGTAGTTACTGATGAAGTGAAAACAAATTGGGGAATCAATACTGTACAGATGATTGAAGATGTATCCGAGGATGATGTGTTGGCGGTGAGTTCGCTTGAGCTGAGAACTGATGCTGTTGAAGGACAATTTTTACATATTGATGAATCTTGCAACCCTTTAAAGTGTAAGGTCACCATTGCAGGAGTTGTTGATATGTGGGCGAAGTCACACCCACCAAATACAGTAATTGATAGAAATGTGTTTATGGGGTTTGCAGTAATATATTTGAAAAATGCCAATGCAAATCCTGTAGGGTACTATGGAACAAAATTACCCTTATTGGGTTGTTTTGATGCTTCCATTGCCCTCAAAGGAAAATTTACTGTTGGAAAAATATGTGGTGGAAAAGGGTAGGTTATTGTTGGGCTGGAAAGAGCAAAAGAAATTAGGTATTACCTTCCATCCCAATCACCCAGATCAAGTTGTGGTTTTGAGTACAGCTGAATGTGACAAGTGAAGTTGAATTTCCTGAAGTACTCCTGGATAAATTAGGAAAAATTAAAGAGATTTTGAGACTGTATTATTCTTAAGCATGGAGCTATACCGAAGACCCATAAGGCAAGAATGGTTTCTTTGCACGAGAGCTTTGAGAACCACATTAGATAACATTTGTACTGAGGGTATCATTGAACTCATAGAAACCTTTAAATGACTTAGTCCAGTTGTTCTGGCATGAAAACAAAATGGAAATGTACGCATGTGTGACGATTTACAACATCTAAATAACTATTTGGGTAGACCGGCATCAATTACCGAACATCAATCAAATACCAGGTACTTTAGAGGAAGGCAAATGTTTTTCAATGTTAGACTTGTCCAAGGTATACCATCAAATTATATTGCAGTCTGATATTAGGCCTTTAACATCATTTGTAACGCCACAAGGAAAATATAAATATCTGAGAATGCCCTTTGTTTGGCATCAGCCTCTGCTGTTTTTCAGAGAGTGATGCAGAAATTGTTATCTGGTATAAAAGCTTTTACTGTGTTCCAGGGTGACATACTGGTTTATGGTAAGGATACAAAGGATCATAATGTAATTTTGAGAACAGTGCTGGAAAGATTGCAAAATGCTGGATTAACATTTGGAGTGGAAAAATGCAAATTTGCGGTGCCTGAAGCTGAATTTTTAGGCCATGTCATTGGAACAGAAGGTATTAAACTTGCACTATTGGAGGCCATTGAGTGTGCACCTAGCCCAGTTAATAAGGAGCAATTAAAGTAATTTCTGGTTTTGGCAGAATATTATGCGAAGTTTGTGAATCATTTTGTTGATATTACTAAACAAATGAGATTACTCTTGAAAAAGGGAGAGAAATTTGTGTGGAATGACGAATGTGAGAGATCGTTTACTTGCGTTAAGAAAGTATAACTAAAGCTCCTATATTAGGACTATATAATCTGGAATATAAAACCTTTTTGGTGATGAATTCGATTACATATGGTCTAGGTGCGGTTTTGATGCAACTGCATGAGGGAAGAGAACGAGTCCTACAGTTTGCATCAAGAACATTGAAAGGTGCTCAGAGTGGTTATTCAGTGATCGAAAAAGAGATGTTGACATGTTAGTGGGGGGTGCAATATTTTAAAACCTATTAATGGGGAACAAAATTTGAACTAAGAACTGAGTAAATCCATTGATAGATGTTTTCACAACTAAAGGTGGATCTAAAGCCACTCCTCATATAGCAAAGTGGTTATTTAGACTTTAAGAGTATTTATTTGAGATGCAGTATGCACCCAGAATGAGACCGGCTAAGAAAACGTTTACCCAGGCTTCCATTGGATGTTCCGTAATTCCCCAGAGTCAACACAAATACAGGTGCCCGAACACTCACCCAAGAGTTCAAAATAGCATTCAGGGGACATGTACTGCAAGTCGAAAGGTCAATGCCCTTCAGTGCTGTAAATATGTAATTATCACATTGCACGTACCATTAGTTGGATTAATGTAATTGTTTTCGATATGTTTGCCTACGCCAAAATACATCCTTACACCTGTTTTTGCTTCACATTATTTGAAACACCGCACGCTCGATAGAGGTGGGTGAGCTACTGATAGCTCAAGCCAGGCTCTTGCTTGAAGCCTGGCTCTGGCTTGAGGTCCTGTTGAAACCTCGAGCCCATAACGAGCCGAGCTTTCATGTCTTCTGCATGCCACCCTCCCTCTACTCTGGATATGTCGTTCTGGACAGAGCTGCAATCTTTGGAATTGGGGCTCCAGTTTCGGGTTGGCTCAACATCCTGTGATTCAGGAAAAACCACTTAATTCCTCTGTGCCTATAAACAATAATGTGATCTTGTGTAATGTAACTGATGCTCATGTAAATCACTCCGATATCTTCTGGTCTCATTTGCGCTTTATAAAACTGCAAAAAAATGCACAGAGGTAAAAACAAAGCCTTAACACAAGGAAAGACAAATGGGATCCTGTTAACTGGTATAAAGTGAAACCAGAAAACTTGGATACATTGCTGCTACCCTGCTTAAATTGTGTGATCTTAGGCAAATACTTTATTTCACCAAAACTCCTTTTTCTTCATTATTGTGTAGGAAAGCACTTTCAAATAAGTGAGGTCAGGATAGCAGTTGTACAAAAAACTATTGTGTTTGATTTAATAGATTATAATATTGCTCTAAAGTAAACTGTGCCTTGTACAGGGTTTACCTGACAACTGTCTTGCCTCATAGTTCACTGATGGTTAATTTTAAAAAACTATCCCTTTTAATAAGTACTTCTCAATACAGTGCTATAATATAAAATATAAATGTCGGAGCTTCCACATGATAAAGGAATATACTTTTTTGAATTTGAAGAGACTTTATTATATTTTATGTCATGTTTGTTGACTAATTCACATGGCAAACATTTTCAGGACTTGGCTTGTGCACGGGCTCTAAGAGCTGAGACAGGCCCTTGGCTCGGCTCTCCCCAATCATTTATTGGCTCCCCCACCTCTAAACCTCGATGGTTGACAAACAGTAACCGGTGCTATATGAAACTTTTCAGATAGAAATGGCCAGTAGTCGAGGTGGGCGGGATCGGAAGGGTACAATGTGACCATACTTTAAGAAAAAACGTTCCCCAACTTTTTGTTTAAAGACAATTATCCAGAGATGGTTAATTCTGCAAGTTGAAATGCTTCCGATGATATTTAAGGCAGGGAGTCTCCCGTGCAGAGGGGCAGGCAGCTAAACAAGCCTTCTTGCCAGGCTACCTGCTCACCTGAAAGAAATGTAAATGTGCACAACTGGTTAATCTGCAAATGTTAAAGGTGCTTGGAAGATGGTATTAGCTTTAATTGATGGAATCACTTGAAGCTTCCTGATAACACTGATTTATTCTTTTTGAGTGGTAGTGCAAGGGAGTTACCAGCTGAGCTGTAAAGTGTGCTTTTAAAGGACAGTTATAAAAAATATTGCACTATGTACAGTCAGGGTATTACTGAAATCTGCATTTTGGAAGCAGGTTTTTTTTTTAATCTTAAACCTTTTTGCGCATTCTGTAGTAGCCTATCTTATACTGTGTGTAATGCAAGTGTAAAATAATGACTTACATATTCACAGTGCTTTCTGTCACAGACTGTGACCTCGTAGCACTAAACACATGTAAGCCACTATTCTTCACTGCACCAACCAGCATTCAGTACTGTGGCTCTCTGGTTACAGCAGCGGCGGCTGCTACCTGTTGGTAGCAGTGGGGTCACATAGGGAGTGCAAACCACTCTTCTCCCTGCTCTGAGAGCAGCCCCGCCCCACAAAGACGCCACAAAGGGGAAAACTAAAATGATAATAATCTCGGGTTATCATTTTATTTTCCCTTTTTTTATACTGCAAAAAGCAGTGGGGCGATGCTCCTCCGCCTTAGCGAAAGAGGCGCCACTAGGTTACCTACACAGACCTCTACAGTGCTTCAACTAATAGTTTTCATAATGTATGATAATGCATTTCCCACTTATTAGCTTAACTTGCATTTATTTTTCATTTAAGCTGTGAGCTATTTTATATGCAGTTAACCAGAAATACCGAAAAATGTTAGATTTATGCTTTTTTTGGCCACGCCTTTGGCCCCGCGTTCAATCGCCCCGCCCCTTTGCGTGCAGCTCCGGTTCCCATATGTTTAGGTCTCGCCTATGCAGCGCGCATGCGCTGCATAGGAGGGGACCTTTTGGAATCGATCAGCATTTTGGCAAAAAGCGTGCATGTTTTGCATTGCTTTCTATTGCAACGCGTGCAGGTTTGGCGTTTCCCTTGCGGGAGCGAGCTTTGGCACCATCTGTTTGTAATTATCTTGAAAACAGATGGTGCCAAAGCTCGCTCCTGCAAGGGAAACGCTGTGTGCGTCTGGTCCCCATGCACGTCCCCTCCACCCCACCTCCACAAGAGTGCGCGTCGCTTTAACTTTCACAACCGCGCTTGTAATTTAGCATTTGCTGCCCGCCGCTGCTGGTCAGTGCTTGTTTTTTGTTTGTTTACTTGTTTGTTTACTTGTTTGTTTGTTCACACCCGCAATCACTGTTCCAAGTAGTACTTATCAAGGACTTCAGGGCACTTCATGAATTTAGTTGTTTTACGGCTGGAAGGAAACGGCTTTCTTTTGTAATAGTTTTCAGCGGAAAATATAATTCACTCGATGATTTTCAGCCGACATTTGGTCCAGTGCTACGTGTAACACATTCACCGAGTTTTGGCCTTTTCAGACAACAGCACTCTGCATTCTGGGAATTGTAGTTTCTATTTTAACACTATGTTCTCATAAATCGCAGTTAACAGTGTACTGCTGGTTTAAAATCCAGGCATGGTGGTGACGGCTGGCACTTGGCGGGTATGTCAGTTTTCGAAGCCCACTCCCTGACCCTCGCGTGCGCCTCTCTCTGACGAGGTCTGTAAATTGTGACTCCGCCTTTCATCTTCTAAAACCAGATTAAAACAAGCATTTGCAATGCAATAGGTCTCGCATTTGCGAGAGTTTAAGCTATTGGCATTGTAAATGACCATGCCTTTTATTTATGTTTTGAAAACCAACACAAAAATAAAAGGCATTGCCATTTACAATGCCAATAGCTCAAACTCTCACAACTGCGAGACCTATTGCATTGCAAATGCTTGTTTTAATATACTTTGACCGCTAGATATGGTACAGTTGCTACATACATGTTTCCTTTTGCCCTTTCTGATGTAAATATATTTCTTGACGCTTGGTGGCGCCAGCTTCATTGTTATAATTTTACCGACACTGCTTTAAAACCGAATGTCTCGTAGCAGGGGAACCACGGAGCTTGTAATAAACGTTTAAAGCGTGTTTCGTTCCTCCCCTGGGACTGAATTTAGGAGAGCATTATAACGAAGCCTTCGGTGCGCGCTTCCCGGGAATCCAAGAGGCGCATGAGATTGCAGAGCGCTCACTCTAGCCGTGGTTTGGTATTGATTGCACCATTAGTAATTAATTGCTGTTTTATGGGCTGTCCTTCAGGCTGGTTAAAGTGCTAATATTTCGTTGGACGAGACGTGCGCAGAGGGAAGGCTCGTCTGTGGAGGAAAGCCGGCCACTTCTCTGCTCTTGCCCTGAAATAAATAGCGCTGTCCCAGACCTCACCAGCCTGATTTGCGAAAAGGATAGCGCGGGACAGCAGTGACTGCTCTCAAGCCCACGTGCTGCCTCCGACGTGCAAACTCAGGGTTGAGCAGCCGTGTATCCTCGGCTCCCAGGCCGCTGGTGAGTAGCCGGCATCCCTTTTAGGATTAGCTTAAGTAAGACACTTTAAACCATTTACCAGCGTTTTTTTTTTTTTTTTTGCAGTTTTCTATAGCGTAACTTGGGCCATGACATTAGAGCGCCTTACACGAAAACCACTTACATTACATAAAGCCAGATTAACTTTTTTGTGGGCTCAAGGAGATTAAGTGATTTGCCCAGAATCACGGGAGGTTGAGCAGACGCCGTGACTCCAGCCTGGTTCCTCAGTCCCAAAAGTCGGCAGCTCTGGCCCTTAGGCTAGATAACAAGATGTAGTAACATAAAGGTCGAAGTAACATCAGAATCCGAGGAATACCAGAACATTAAAATACCGCCAGTTTTCTAATTACACCATTGATAGCCCATTTCACCCATACAGCCACTTCTCTTGTCACTCTATCTGACCATCAAGCCATCCTTTCACCCTTCCGTCCGTCCTTTCAACATACCATCCATTCTATCACTGTTCCACTCATTCGCACATCCATCCCATCTTTTGCCTCTCCATCCAGGTTTCAATCATTCCCCTCTGTCTCCTTCGCTGCTCATGGCTCCCTTTGAGCCCTCGCCACAGCCCTCCCCTGGTGTTCCCAAAGAGCGGTTTATGAGGATTCGCCATGGATCAAAACAGCATCAATATCTACTCCTGTAATACTCATGGGTTAGACAACTTGCTACAAAAAAATGATGTCCTGGCATTCCTTCAGAACCACGATATAATCGTGACACAGGAAACATGGTGTTTAGCACCAACACATATTAAAGGTTACACTGATAATCATGAATCGGCGATTAAGTCGTCGAAATTTGGTCGTCCCAAAGGGGGCTTCTCCATATTTTGTTCGACACAATTCAATTGGCGAATAGAAAAATTGGAAACTGGGTTCAAATGGATCCTAGCAATTAAGATCGAAAGCCAGCAGGCAAGTACTGGGCCAACGGTAATCCTATTAACAAATGTCTACATCCACCCCAGAAAAGAGACAAAAGGGAGTACATGAAAACCCTGCCCGAAATAAAAACAATAGAGGCAGCACAAACAGGCACTGTTTATCGTTACGGGAGACTTGTGTAAAAAAGATTTGTGTAAAAAACAAGAATACTCATCACAGTGGAAACATATATAGAATCCAACTGGAAAAATTAAGATTAAGGCATTTGAGTGGGAATACAAAAGCGGATTCACTGGCTTCAATCACATTCGTAAGTGGAAGCAGAAGTTCAACGATAGATCTCATGCTAGTAAGCGATTTTGCAATGTTACAGGTGTCAATTTCAAATAACTCCCCACATGGAGAGTGATCACTTTCCCCAAATTATCCGAATAACTCATAAGTCTGATTTGATACCATCAACTAAAGAATTAATTGCAGCCCCTTAAGCATACAATTTAAAAAGTCTGAAATGGCGGAGCACAGGGATAGAGAAGCTGATGACTGAGGTCGATCTATGTGCCGGTCCCATCCCATGGATGTAATAAAAAACAAACTAAAAAACAGGAAATGCGCAATCAGATGGAGAGCGACAAAGGCATGGGGCACTCTAAATACCACTTTATTGAAACAATTCCCATAAAAAAACAGTCACTAAAGTATAATTTCAGCAGAAAACACAATGTGGCTACCGAATTTCAACCCTGGCACTGCAGTGAACTACGCAATCAAAAAATGCAAATATTGCAAGAAATTAGGAAAATCTCATAGCAGCTAAAACAAGGGATAAGACCAAATAAAACTAGTTTACAAAAATTAGGATCTCAATATAAGAAAAACTGTTGGAAAGCAAAAACAAGATACCACGTCGACTTGTAGAATAAACTTCTAATGTCAAGTAAACAGCAAAGCATTTTGGCTGTTGATAAGCGGATTGTCAATCGGGAAGACCAGACAACAAAATGCTGGGATCAACGCAGCCTCATGGGAAGCACACGTCCGAGAAATGTATGCAGATCCAAAGTCCAAAGAAAAGGACAGCTCAGATGTAGAAAACAAAAGTGAAGCATCCATACAGACAGATCATACTTATGACGAAAAGAATAAGGTGAACACTACTCACTGCAATATAAACATGTCTGTGGTAGTGGATATAGATCAATTGACAAAAATCATAAAGAAACTAAAACCAGAAGGCGCAGCTGGGCCAAATGGAATCCCCAATGCACTCTTCAAAGGAGACGTGACATATTGGGCCCATTATTTTGCACCACTGTTTAATGAGCTGTACCGTACAAACTGAATCCCAGATTCCTGGAAAGGTAACATCTTCCAAACGATTTTTAAACGTGAAAATCCGTCAAAACCAACAAACTATAGGCTCATAGAATTAATATATTCGTAGAGGCTAAGCTCTACACATCCGGTTTACTTGAGCATCTTAAATCATGGCCAGAAGACAATTCGCTCATACCACGGATCCAAACAGGGTTTAGGACTGGTATGGGGACGCTAATGAATCTAACAGCAATAAAACTCTTAGCAGAAAAGGCCAAAAATCAGCTTTTTGCTTGCTTTGGAGATCTCAAGTCCACATTTGACCGAGTGCCTTGAGGGTGCTTGGGGCACAAAATGCCCAAATGGGGCATTCCAAGCAGCTTACTGAGGGCAATCATAGAGCTATATACATGAACTTGGGCTCTGGGTAAAATTGGAGATGGCAGTCAAGCGACCATTTAAATCGACACAAGAAGCAGATTAAAACAGGGGTGTGTTCTAGCCCCAAGTCGGTTTAATTTATACCTCGCCGACCTTGCAGAAGCACTCCAGAAGGACAACTGCCACCCGCCAAACTTGGCCAAAGAGGAAATAGGATGTCTTCAGTATGCAGATGACATTGTTCTACTAATCCAAATGCCAATAGGATTACAACATAGCATGAAGGCCCTAAAAACATACATGGATAAACCAGGGCTAGAACTAAACTTGAAAAAGACAAAAGTAGTACGGCTGGTAGACTCCAAATATAAGTCATATTCCTGGGCCTAGTAATAGAAACTATGGATCACTCGCCTGGCGGCAAGGCAGTGCAGCAAATAAAAGAAAATAAACACAAGGTTACAACACAGCAAAGTCTGTTAGAGAAGAAAGAAAGAGAAGAACGGAGAGTAATAATAGACAAGGACGAACAAATTCCACAGTGAGCACGGGAAAGCAAAGAGCAGAACCGAATCAGAGACTCGTGCAACCAATACACGAAGATAATAGAGACACCAACCAACTATGGGTAAAAGGCGGTCAGGGGGAAGAAAACAAAGGACAGCAAGACTGCAACACTGCACTGAATACAACAAAGAAACCACTTTGAATAGTAGTTTGGAGAGGCAAAAAACAAAAACGGAGCTTAATGAAAACAAGCTACTATTAATACCAAACTATGTTTCACGAGGACCATTCGACAACTTGAACAGAGGCACAATATTAAAACTAATTAAGGAAATAGGAGACCTCGCTCACATCAAATCCTCAGGTTTGACATCAGTAGAATTTGCGCCTCATCCTCACAGAAACAACAGAGAAGCGACAATGACAAACTGGGATTCAATGGAAACAATAGTGCAAATCATGAATAACCACAGTATTTTCAGGGCATGGGGGATAGAGCTACAATCAATCGAACCCCCCTGCTACCCAGGACCATTACTGCCCGAAAACGAAAGAGGTATCTCAAGCCTAAGGGGAGCGGCAGGAGCAGGTCCAAATCGGGGCAGTTTTGAAAACTTAAGGATTACCAAGTACTCCAGCAAAGAACAGGCGAGGCAGGAAGATCAGAAGAACTTTAACATCACCAGGGCAACAATTCAGGAAGGATCCCGGAAGTACATCAGGCAAGCAACAACTCAGCCCTGACAAAAGGATTACTAGATCAACATGGGAACAAGATCGGCTAAACATCTGCTCCCGAAACGTTCATGGGCTTGAGAATCTCCTACAGCATCAGAAGGCAACAGAATTTCTCCAAAGGCATGACATAATTCTGATGCAGGAAACATGGTGCCTAGAGCCAATACAAATTACTGGATACACAAGCTATCACGTATCGGCAGAGAAAACGTCAAAATTTGGACATCCCAAAGGAGGATTAGCACTCTTCTGTTCAACAAAGTTTAAATGGCAAATAGAACATTTAGCAATCGGGACAAAGTGTGTGCAGGCAATAAGAATAGTAAGAGAGAACGAGAGCATGGACCTGCTAACCATCATAGTATTAAATGTCTACATCCACCCCAGAAAAGATCTAAAAGAGGAGCAGATGAAAATCCTATACGAAATATTCAAAACAATTCAGAGACAACACAAACAGGCAATCTGCATAATGTCAGGCGACTTTAACATTAACCTAAGTAAAAACACGAAGATAAAGAACCAGCGCCAGAAAGAGAACACTTATAAAAACAAGTTAGAAAAGCTGGGATTAAGGCTCCTGAACGGAAACACAAAAGATTATACACCAGCTGCCATTACATTTCTTAGTGGGAATAAGAGCTCAACCATAGATCACACACTAGTAAGTGAAGCCGCAATGCAGCAGGTATGTCACTTTCGAATTTGTCCCCGTATGGAGAGTGATCATTTTCTACAGATCATTGGAATAAAATATAAGACAGAGCTGTATCACACATCTAATGACCTACTCTCGGCCCCCGTAACATATAATCTAAAAAGCCTGAAATGGAGGGGAAAAGGGGATAGAAAAGATACTGAAGGAGGTACGCACGCTGGTACACCGTACACAATAAAAAAAATAAGCAAAACGGGGAGGGAAAGGAGCAAACAAGAAGGGGATTTAAAAATAGCATGGGAACGATTAATAAGCACACTACTAGAAAAATTCACAATAAAAAAGCAGACATGTTGGATCAATCCGAACAGAAAGCAAAACGAAGGAACAAAAAAGCAAATGTGGTACAGCAAAAAACTGCGCAAAGAAAAAATGCAAATTTTACGAGAAAGCAGAATTCTAATGAAACAGACAAAGCAAGGGAAAATAAGTGATAAAAACAGACTCCAGGAACTGAGAACCCAGTACAAGAAAAACTGCTGGGAAGCAAAAATAAGATATCAAGAGGATCTGTGGAACAAATTGCTCTTGGCAAGCCAACAACGGAACAGTAAACAATTCTGGCAATTGATAAACGGCCTGTCTTTAGCTCATGCACAACACCAAAACTCCGGTATAAACGCAGCCACGTGGGAAAAACACATGCAGGAAATATACGCCGAAACAGCGTCAAAAGGAACGCAAGACCACATGGAGAGTGACAGCAAAACAAGTACATGCCAAGCATCCGCAAACTTGGTAACCACACCAAACGATAAAAGGGACAAAAAGAATATAACAAACAGCTATGAGAACCTTACACCGGCCGTAGAAATTGACCAACTGGAAAGAACTATAAAGAACCTAAAATCAGAGGGAGCAGCAGGGCTGAATGGTATACCCAACGCTCTTTTTAAAGGAAATCCGCCTTATTGGGCAGAATATTTTAGCCCATTATTCAACGAGCTATACATCACGAACTCCGTTCCGGATTCCTGGAAAGGCAGCATTTTCCAGACCATATATAAAAGCGGAAACCCCTTCAACACCAACAAGCTATAGACTCCTAGCATTAACAGATGTGGAGGCGAAGCTATATGCAGCCAGTCTTCTACAGCACCTCAAATCGTGGCTAGAAGTAAACAACATTTTACCCCGACTACAAACAGGGTTTAGGGCTGGAATGGGGACTTTAATAAAACTAACAGCCTTGACACGGTTAGCAGAAAAGGCCAAAACAAGAAAAACGCAGCTATTTGTCTGCTTTGTATACCTCAAGTCTGCCTTCGATCGAGTGCCACAGGAGGATTTGTGGAAAAAAATGGCTGCATCGGGCGTACCGAATAACCTATTAACCCTTTCAGTGCTCATGACGGAATGGTTCCGTCATGAGCACAAGTTCTAGTGTGCTCATGACGGAACCATTCCGTCATGAGCACTTGCTCAGGAAATCCCTCTGCTGCAGACAGCAGAGGGATTTCCCATTTTTTTTTTTTTTCCTGGGCAGGTGGGGAAGAGCTTCCCCAACCTGCCCAGGCATTATTTGGTATTTCATTGCAATGACGATATCGTCATTGCAACAAAATCGAAACTGAAACTTAGTTTGTTTCTCAGTTTCGGTGCTTGTGGGGCTATCTCAGCCCCCCGAGCACCGAAAAAGATGGGAGAGGTATCGTTGGAAAGGAGAGAATCTCCCCTTTCTAATGGTACCCTTCCCTAGTGGATCCCTGCTTGGGGATCACCCCTGGAGGGTGATCCCCAAGCAGGGATCCACCCACTAGCGCCAGGGAGGGGGGAGCGGCCCCTTGGGCAAGGGCCTTTGCTCCCCCCATATTTGTTTGGCCGCTACAGACTTTCTGCCCCCCCGGGGGGGGGGCAGAAAGCCCACTAGAAACCAGGGATTTTTTTTTTATTGACGGGGTGGGGGCTGCCCAAAAAGGGCCCCCCCCGAGAAATGTAAGTCTTTCTGCCCCCCCCCCCCCCCGGGGAGGCAGAAAGCCCACTAGAAACCAGGGATTTTTTTTTTAATTGACGTTGGGGTGGGGGCTGCCCAAAAAGGGCATGGCAATGCCCCCTCCCCCCCCCAGAGAAATGTCAGTCTTTCTGCCCCCCCCGGGGAGGCAGAAAGCCCACTAGAAACCAGGGATTCTTTTTTTTTTATTGACGGGGTGGGGGCTGCCCAAAAAGGGCATGGCAATGCCCCCACCCCCCCTCCTCAGAGAAATGTGAGTCTTTCTGCCCCCCCCCCCCCGGGTGGCAGAAAGCCCACTAGGAACCAGGGATTTGTTTTGTTTTTTTATTGACGGGTGGGGGCTGCCCAAAAAGGGCATTGCAATGCCCCCACCCCCCCCGAGAAATGTAAGTCTTTCTGCCCCCCCTGGGGGGCAGAAAGCCATCTAGAAACCAGGGATTTTTTTTATTGACGTTGGGGTGGGGGCTGCCCAAAAAGGGCATGGCAATGCCCCCACCCCCCCAAAAAAAATGCAACAGTCTTTCTGCTCCCCCCAGGGGCAGATGGGGGCAATAGACCCTGATCTGCCCCGGGGGGGGGGGGGCAGAAAGCCCACTAGGTACCAGGGATTTTAATTCTTTTTATAATGGGGTGGGGGCTGCCCAGAATGGGCATAATGCTCCCACAACAAAAACAATTACCGCAGTCTTTCTGCCCCTCTCCGGAGGCATATTGGGGCAATTGCCCCTTATCTGCCCCCGGGGGGGGGGGTAGAAAGCCCTCTAGGCCTCTGGATATTTTTTTTTTTCAGGGTTGAGGTCAGCCCACACCTCCCCAAAAAAATGCCACAGTCTGTCTGACACCCCCCCCCCCGAGGGGCGGATGGGGGCAGTGGCCCCTGATCTGCCCCCGGGGGGGCAGAAAGCCCACTAGGCACCAGCGATTACGCTGGCTTTTTTTATGCGTGGGGGTGGGGGCTAGCCAGAATGGGCATACCAATTCCTCCACCCCCCAAAAACATAACCAGTCTATCGGGGCAACCCAAGATTCCCCCCCAGGGCGGCAGAAAGCCCACTAGGCACAGACTTGTTTTTAGCAATGTGCCTACCTGTGGATTTTGGGCCCTAGCGCAGCCGGCACATAGGGAAACCTAGCAAACCTGTACATTTTTTTAAACTAGACACCAAGGGGAATCCAGGATGGGGTGACTTGTGTGCCTCTCACCAGGTTCTGTTACCCAGAATCCCTTGCAAACCTCAAACTTAGTTAAAAAAAACACATTTTCCTCACATTTCTGTGATGGAAAGTTCTGGGATCTGCGTGGATCCACAAAATTCCACCCACCCCGCATTCCCCAAAGTCTTATGAGAAAAATGGTACCTCACTTGTGTGGGTAGGCCTAGTGCCCACGACAGGAAACTGCCCAAAACGCAACGTGGACACACCACATTTTCACAGTGAAAACGGACCCTTTTTTTGCAAGGTGCCTAGCTGTAGATTTTGAACCCTAGCTCTGCCGGCACCTAGGGAAACCTAGCAAACCTATACATTTTTTAAAACTAGACACCCAGGGGAATCCAGGATGGGGTGACTTGTCTGGCTCTCACCAGGTTCTGTTACCCAGAATCCCTTGCAAACCTCAAAATTTTTTTTTTTTTAAAAACACATTTTCCTCACATTTCTGTGGTGGAAAGTTCTGGAATCTGTGTGGATCCACAAAATTCCACCCAGCCCGCATTCCCCAAAGTCTTCCGAGAAAAATGGTACCTCACTCGCGTGGGTGGGTCAAGTACCCGTGACAGGCAACTGCCCAAAACCTATTGAGGCGACTTCAAAATTACCTATCACAAAACAACCTGGTTTTGCAAGGGGGGGGTCCCATGAGTTTTTGGCCCCGGGCTCGGCTGCCATCTAGGGAAACCTACCAAACCCACACATTTCTGAAAACTAGACACCTTGGGGAGTCCAGCAAGGTATGGCTTGCGTGGGTCCCCCAACATTTCCCTACCGAGAATCCCCTGCAAACCTGAAATTTAGCTGAAAAAAATCACTTTTTTCACACATTTTTGTGTGGGAAAGTTGTGGCATCACGGGGCTGACACAAATTTCCTACCACCCAGCGTTACCCCAGGTCTCCCAATAAAAATGGTGCCTCACTCGTGTGGGAGGCCCAAGTACCCGCGATAGGCAAGGGCCCAAAACGTATTGAGGCGACATCAAAATTGGTGCATTTTCAAGCAAATTTGAGAAAGCAAGAAGGTTAATAAAGCAATTGTGAAAGTGCAGTTATTACATTAAGAGATGTCATATAACAACATAGGTACCATCCTATTCAGTATAACCACTGTGCTTCATAACAGACTTCGAGATACAATCCTGTCGGAGTTTGTCTGTGTAATTTTGGAACATAATTATCCTCTCTGAACAATACATGGCAAAATACGATCTCGTGGTATGATTAGTTCATATGGAACCAAGTGACCAAGGTTCTCATCCCGCCATCCACACTTAAATACATTGTGTGATCCATGGCAAATGATTTATATCTGAGCCTCGCCTCTTTAATATCAGGTCGCCTTGCACTGAAGGCCCTGGGGTGACCTTTTCTCGTCATGAATCCACGCACACCAGTACTGAAATGTAAAAGCAATGAATGACCTGTCATGGGGAACATCTCTCACACGTATCATTATGCAAAATAATCACCATCACAGGATGAATATTGCAATTTGACAGTGGAGAATGGAGGCGGTCAGGCAAGCCTGTTTCACTGACAGTTGTCGAACATGGGTGGTTGCCCTTGTGCACGTTACTGCAAACATGAAAATGTCAAATAAGCACACTGAAAAGTTGGCAGCTCTGACAAACAATAAACACTAGCATAGGTCGGAAGCCCGAAGTTCTGTCACCTACATAGATGAGGTGCACTAAGCAAACATAAAGCACTACACCTGCCTGCAACACAAGCAGAGCATCAACTATGCACAACATTTAAGACCTACCCACCAGGGCTGTAAGGATATGCCACCGAGATACCCCCCCCATCCCAAGACAAGATCTGCACATTTCAATGCTTATATGGTCCGAATCAATAGCATTCAAGTTATTATTTGCCCTGACAGAGACGCAGAAACAGTAAAGGTTGTTGGGTCCGAGGGCTCACCATGCCCGCGGCGGTGTAACACCTTTTCTCAAATGGGTACTGTATTCTTAAAGGTGTACCTGACACCAGGGCTCTGTCTACTGTATAAAAAGTGGAGAAGAACTGAAGCTAGATAATTTGATGGAAATCAACAAAACACTACATTGCTTTCTTCTTTTAAAAATGCTGTCTTTAAATGTAGCGAATGAACGTAAGATTCCACATTTTTCCATTTTTTTATTTCACGTGCGCAGCTATCTTTAGCCCAAACTCGGGTGAGGGGCATTAGTGAGCTTAACAAAGGAGCAAAATAAGTTAAATACAATGTTAAAACACAACCAGTTAATATTTACACAGGATTCAAACAACCAGCGCCAGGTTAATGGAAACAAAGCAGGTAACTACCAAGAGAGAAAACAAGTAACGGAGCGGGAGGTGCGGGAAGTTAAGAATTTAAATAAAACAGTTTTATGTAAATAACATCTCTGTGCTTTGTGTTATGGTGGGGGCGGCGGGCACGGGAAACAAGGAGCATGCAACACAGTAAACCTATATTGTGTGCCGTAATGCCGTGTACACGCGTTACAAGCCGCAGTGCACGGTGTTCCTGAATCACCACACAGTACATCGCGACTCCGTACACGGATCCCTGGTAAATGCTGGTGCTGTGTTTGAAAACCCGTACATAATTGTACGTGCCCACAGGGTGCGTGCTGCGGTATACTAATACTTGACACGTGAATCTCCAGTAGATACTGGTGCTGTAACTGTACACAATAGCTCAGTGCATAAGCATGCTTTCCATCGTCACGCCTAGCACGCTGCTTAATACTTTACAGTTCAGCGCAGTGCTGCACGTCAAGAACATTACACAGCGGAAGGTCCCAGTGAAATATACAAGTTCCGCTACTAGTATACCGGCGCTTTACAACAGCTGTTCTTAGCCGTGGTGAGGCTAAACCCTACAGTGTGGCACACAGGAAAGTAGTGGCAGAGCATAGAGTCTCAGGGCTGCACGCGCCTATATGCACAGTAGGTGCCCGAGCAGTCGACGGTTATCTTAGTGTCGTGCAATGCGTTTTTTAAAAATTTTAAATAACGCAGCATTTGCTGACCACGAGAAATCAACGGAGTACCCCAAAAGGAGAAGGGAGGACAAGGCATGTCATGTCACTACCGAGGGCGGTACATTCACTCCCTTAACCCAGACCACACAACTTTTGGAGAGAAATTGGAACTGGGTGTACGCTACAGTAGTACTTCTGCAGGGCTACGTCATTTTACAGGGTGATGCTAGGGCGTAACGTGTGTACAACACTCTGGCAGAAAGTTATCATTGAAAACAATAGGCAGGGCCAGGGGTGGGGCAAGAGGGCTGTTGTCTCTTTTAACATTGTCTCCCATTACTTAGTCACACACCTGTGCAGGGCAATGTATAAACAACGTGGCACCCGAAAGTAAAAATGCATTATTCCTCCAGTCTTCCGCTTCATCACCGCTACATTTGAAGGCAAAGATTCTTCCACCAGTGACCTTATGTCTCTTGCCAGCTGCGGCCGGCATGCTCGCGGGAGGGAGGGGGAAGGGGGGGAAGGGGCGCGGCCGCGCGGGTGTTGAATAACAATAAAAAAATAAAACCTTAACCTACCTTACCGCCGGCGCCGCCTCCGCTCCTGGCCGGTGTGGCGATGGTGCAGCCAGGTGCCGTGTTCCCGCTGCTTTCCTACAGGAAGCAGCCAGCAGGCAGCCTCAATCCCCGGCCCTAAGCCAATCACAACGCTGCAATGGCAGCGTTGTGATTGGTGAGGCGCAGCTGAGAGCGCCCCAGCCGGGCCATTTTCTCTATGTAGGCTGCATGCAGCAGGCTACATAGAGAAAAGGGGGGAGTGCGCATGACTGCTTTGTTCGGCCCTGGGGCTGACCAAACAGTCAGTACCCACAACAGTGGGTAAGCCACTCACCCCCTGCCCTCGAGCAGGACCGCCCGCCCCCAACCAGGCACTTCTGCTTTCTCGCAGTGCGAGAAGCAGAAACATAAAATGATAGTTTTTACCATTTATGTTTCTGCCTTCTCGCACTGCGAGAAAGCAGTGGGGTGACGCCCCCATGCCCCAATGGGGGAGCCGCCACTGCTCTGAACACATATAGCTCTGTTTCTCCCCCAACTCACCAGAATCACTCAGATTAGCTTCCCACGCTAAGACCAAGCTGTTTTTGAAGGGGGTTAATAGTGTGTGGCAGATGGAGGTGAGAGGGCAAGAAATCAGGTTGATGAGTTAAAACAAGCATTTGTAAAACCAATTGGGTTCACCTATGAGAGCTATTGGCTTTGGGAATGTTTTGTAGCCATGCTGTACAGCAGCACAGATGCTTTGCAGTGTGGCTATAGCTAAGTAAAAAAAAAAACACTGACACAGCCAGGGCCATTGGGCTTTTAAAAAAAATATTTTAAAAAGTGCATTAGCGCTGGATGCATCATAGTCTGTTTGTTTTTTTTAGTCATGGTGCACAGCAGCCACGCTGCAAATAAAGTATGACTACAAATCATTGCCGAAGTTGACAATGCCCATGACGTATAGCATGAACAAAAGGATTGGCAGAGTCAATAGTCTCAAAGGCAAGACCTATTGTTAGGTCCTGGCACACCCCTGTGATTTTGAGCTAATCAGTTAATCTCCCCATACGTGGAAAAAAATATGACATTTGGTAAAAAATACTCTTATATGAAGAAAGCAGTTGCTTTTATGTGCATGTCTCTGTCTTAGTGAAAATGCATTTGTCACAATTAAAGCAGATAACACTTGTCACAATAAACATCCATTTCGATTGAGAAAAGGGCTTCTTTGAACAGCGTCTGGTATACTACAACATAGCTGCAAGAGGTTCAACAAGGACGACAGGGAAGAAGAAAAAATGAAAACAGTGCCTCAATCACAGTGCGATCAGTGGAAGGACAGCAAAGGAGTTGAAGCAATCAGTACTTTTTTGTCCATGCTCCAGCCAAAAGAAGAGGAAGTGAAGCCAGTACACGCTGGCCAATTGGAAGACAACAAATAAGAGTGACAATGAAACCAATGAATGTTAAGAAATGAATGTGCTTTGCGCCCCTTGTTGTACACAATATCTTTTGCATGAACTGGTGCAGGTGGTACCTAAACAGCATCTGCAGCATGTAAAAAAAAAAAAAAAAAAAAAAGTGAAACAACTTTTATGTGAATCACTGGAGCCAGGTGATTGGGACTCTGCTGCTTGTATGACCTTAATGCAGACAGGTCCCTACTCCCCTCTGAAGATTAGCAACCTGGTCCTCAGCCCAGCTTGCCCATGCCAGCAGCCAGCTCTGTGAGTCCACACATCATCTCTCAGTGAGACCACAATGCCACGTCTGAAAATACCCACCTCCCTCCCATGCAAATCCCCACATGTTTCTCTCTGTTGGGTAACACTAGCAATCTCAACCAGCCTCGGTCTTGATCATTTTGGACAGGTGATCTATCAGAGGACGCCTACCTACTTATTGGTATCCAAACCGGCAAGAATTGGTCATTGGGGATTGTTGGCCAATTGCCCAGTTTTCCATTGCTATGTCTCTGCATCCTACCACACCATTCGTCATGACGGATTGCATACCTCATTTGCACAGTAATAGCAGTCTGAAAACCAGTAGTAGATAAAGCCCTTGTTTGACCATAGGGATATGCTACCAGGGTCAGACTAGTAGTGTCCGAAAGGCTGGGCTCACAGATTAGTGTATGAGCTGTTTGTTTTTTTTTTATGTTTGTGGGCCTGTTTATGGTCTGGTGGTACGGTTTGGACTATTCATTTTTCTGATATTGCCAGCAAGGATATATGCATGCAGTCACCTATAGCTTGCAAAACACCTATCCAGCTTGTTTTTACAGGTTTTAAACTGGCCTGATTTGCAAATGTGGGACACTTTTAAAAAAAAATCTATCATTTATTAATGGAGGCCACATTTAATGTGGTGCCCGGGCCTAATTTTCTGTCCAGCTCTGACACTGTCTGCCACAGGTTTCTATTCCGATAAGGTAGGCCCAGAAGAGCATGTGCCAGACCGTTCAGAGTGGCAGTCCCGCATATATTATCCATTCCATCCAGTCTCTCACCCAAAGCTGTGAAGTTGCCGGCTGAAGCAAAGTGTTGCTGTAGCCTCTACCCCGCCAACACAAGTCTGACTTTGAGGCACCCAAGACCTTACGTTGTATTTGGGTGTAGTGCTACCTATATAGTCCTTTTAACCACATGTCCACTTCTGGTGTACATTTACAACTTTTGAATTATTTTAAAGTGTATGTGAAAATAGTGTTTATTAGTGAGTTGTTGATAGGTCCAACAACCATTTCTCCTGATGGGTCCACCTTCTCTCCTCTGTGTTTCCCTCAAAGCTTTTAGGGCTTGGAGGCCAAAATATGTTTCCTCTGGCAACTAAAATTAGGTTTAGTGGTGTGAGTGACCGAGTGAGTACCCTTGCATAGCTCTGAACCCATTAGTTGATGCCTAATTTGGAGATAGGGAAATTGTTCACATTCTCCATGTTGAAGTTTATTTTACATGACTTGATGGATTTTTTTATCAAACCTGAACTAGATATATCTCCAATTTTTAGGCAGAAACCACTCTTCCAGTGAGAAGATGTACATTTATCCAGGCTAGGAATAGTCATAAATTGCAAGGGTAATGTGATAGTTGCTTGGTACTTGCTGAGCCAATCCCAAGCGTTCAGTGTGACTCACTTGACCTACACTCTCTACAGGTTGTGGTACAGCGGACCGTCGTCTAAACATGCAAGCAGTTCTGTCTCACCAAAGGGTGCTCGATCAGCTAGCCTCCGGTTCGCACTGGTCTTGGGCATTGGGTTCAGGCTTCCTTGTCCAATGCCACTTCTACCAGGCGTTGATCCAGTATCTCAAAAAAAAGTGATCAATTCCGACATTGGTCTTGTGTATGTGGGAGTAAAGTGGATCTTCATAGATCATACAAAGTAGAATATTATGACCTGCATACAGGATATTTTACTGTGCATGACTTCAATGAAGATTCCTACGATGCAGAACTAGGATTACAAGTAACGTTTCCTACCACGGTGTAGTGTACCCTCCAGACACTGATCGGTCACAGCTATCTGAGTTTATGTTCAGTGCCCCTGTATGCACCTGCCTACTTGGTTCTCTCAATGAGGTGCTACATTCAGATTGCCTCCCTCAGTGTTCCTGCCTTCTGCTAAGACCGGCTGAGAGGAGCTTACATCACCACTAGGATCAAAGGAGCTCCCCCCTACTCCTGCCCTTAACCATCACACAACACCCGCCCCGTCTACAAGTAGCAGTTCACGTTAAATTGTAAAGTTGGCCCCAAACAGTATTCCTACAGCACCAGTTTTTGGTTTTGTTGAGACAAGGTACTGACCTGGGAACCATCTTGAGGATGGCCTGCTCTGCTCCCTGTGATGGAGGTGCATTTTTAAATGAAAGCCACATCAGCGTTTTTTAGACTGTTATAATCTAAGGTCTTCATTACAAGTGGCCACATATTTCAAGAGGGGCTACTGATGGCTGTTGCCAGCCCCAGTGCAATTATGAGATCTGCAGGAACATTGCAGATCTGAATACGGCAGGGGCACTGTGAAGACAGATTCCAACTTCAAAAGACGACCTCTGAACCAAAGGTTCACACCCAAACCAACCACCCAAATACAACACATCGGCATAGCTCATAGTGTCTGTAGATAGACTCAGCCCAGCAGCCCATTTCCCCATTCCTACACATCTGCATCTCCCTAGGATCTCCTGGAGAAGATTCCAAAAAGGCTCTCTCTGAGCCTTGGTCGTGCCCCTACAATTGCATCAGAACACGTACCCCAGAATTCCAGAGTGGACACAAAGCTAGGTCTGATGCAACACCGAGATTCACCTTTAAAAGGCAAAGCTGGACAACTCACAATCTCCACCCCTGTTCACGCACTTTATAATCTGATGTTTTCCTTCCTGCTTTCTTTTTCCGCACTCTACGCAAGTCAGAGTGAGACTGCCTCTTAAGCCATGGAGGTTCCAAACCTTCCTCTGTGGCTACATGTTACAAACAGGCCTACCAGTACAGCCATGAGGCACAGGGTCAAGACTGATTTGCATATGGCTGGGTTCAAACTGGAATGGCATGGTGAGCAAAAAAACGATGGATTTAGGCCCAGATCTCTGTACTGGGGTGAATGTATGACATTGTTCTGCATTCTGTCCATCAATTGTTGTTTTTGCATTTGTCACCCCCGAGTGGGACAGGTATGCCCAGACGTGGGTCCCGTGCTCTCCATGCCACTGGAATCAAGCTATCCTGGCTGAAGAGGGGTGAAACCCCGAAACCGGTCCTAGGATGCTTGTTTCCAGTCCAGGGAGGACCTGGCTTGGCAGTTCGGGCTGGACTGTTCCCATGAGGCACAGGGTCAAGACTGATTTGCATATGGCTGGGTTCAAACTGGAATGGCATGGTGAGCAAAAAAACGATGGATTTAGGCCCAGATCTCTGTACCGGGGTGAATGTATGACATTGTTCTGCATTCTGTCCATCAATTGTTGTTTTTGCCTTTGTCACCCCCGAGTGGGACGGGTATGCCCAGACGTGGGTCCCGTGCTCTCCATGCCACTGGAATCAAGCTATCCTGGCTGAAGAGGGGTGAAACCCCGAAACCGGTCCTAGGATGCTTGTTTCCAGTCCAGGGAGGACCTGGCTTGGCAGTTCGGGCTGGACTGTTCCCATGAGGCACAGGGTCAAGACTGATTTGCATATGGCTGGGTTCAAACTGGAATGGCATGGTGAGCAAAAAAACGATGGATTTAGGCCCAGATCTCTGTACTGGGGTGAATGTATGACATTGTTCTGCATTCTGTCCATCAATTGTTGTTTTTGCACCAGTACAGCCACAGCACTAGCAGTTGCCGATCTCAGCGTATCCACAAGTTAAGCATTTCCAGCACTGGACCATTGACCCTCTTGCAAGGCCCAGCACTGGCCCTCTTGTAAAGTCCAGCACAGGACCACTGACCCTCTTGCAAGGTCCAGCACAGGGCTACTGACCCTCCTGCAAGGTCCAGCACAGGACCACTGACCCTCCTGCAAGGTCCAGCACAGGACCACTGACCCTCCTGCAAGGTCCAGCACAGGACCCTTAACCCTCTCGCAAGATCCAGCACTGGACTACTGACCCTCTCGCAAGGTCCAGCACAGGCCCACTGACCCTCATGCAAGGTCCAGCACAGGACCCTTAACCCTCTCGCAAGATCCAGCACAGGACCGCTGACCCTCTTGCAAGGTCCATCACAGGACCCTAACCCTCTCGCAAGATCCAGCACTGGACTACTGACCCTCTTGCAAGGTCCAGCACAGGCCCACTGACCTTGCAAGGTCCAGCACAGGCCCACTGACCTTCTTGCAAGGTCCAGCACAGGATCACTGACCCTCTTGCAAGGTCCAGCACTGGGCCACTGACCCTCTTGCAAGGTCCAGCACAGGACCACTAACCCTCTCGCAAGGTCCAGCACAGGACCACTAACCCTCTCGCAAGGTCCACCACAGGACCACTAACCCTCTCGCAAGGTCCAGCACAGGACTACTGACCCTCTTGCAAGGTCCACCACACCACCACTGACCCTCTTACAAGGTCCACCACACCACCACTGACCCTCTTGAAAGGTCCAGCACAGGGCCAATGACACTCTTGCAAGGTCCAGCACAGGGCCACTGACCCTCTTGCAAGGTCTAGCACCGGACCACAGGAAACGGCTTTAACAACGCGGGCTCAGCCATGTGTGCCGTTTCCCTGCTAGTCGAAACACGCATGCCTTAACAATGCATATGCGTGGTTAAGGCAATGTGTGGTCTAGTTGCAGAGTGGATGGGCAGGCACATGTAGAAAGGAAAAGGAAGGCTCGTGAGAGGATGCGGTGAGGTAAGTGGGGCTGGGGCCGGATCTTGGGGTGGGGAATATAGGGGTAGTTTTTCAGGGTGGGGACAGTTTTTAGGGCTCAGGGCTGGGGTCGGATAGTTTTAAGGGCTGGGGAACAGTTTTTAGGGCTTGGGGTGGGGAATAAGGGACAGTTTTAAGGGCTGGAGCAGTTTTTGGCCTCAGGGTGGGGGGGCTGGGTCGGGGTACTTTAGGGATGTAGGGGACCGTTTTTAGTGCTCAGGGTGGGGGAGGCTGGGGTCGGGGTAGTTTTTGGGGTATGGTGTTAATTTTTAGAGCTCAGGGTAGGGGGAAAAGGGACAGTTTACAGGGCAGAGGTATGATCTTTAGCACGCATGTCTCTATCTATCATGTCTTTACCACAAAATTGCGTGGTAAAGGCATGTGTGGTAAAGACGTGGTTGAGACCGCGTGGTACAGTCATGCATTGTTCAGGCATGCGTTGTACCATCCTACAAACCTGGACCACTGATCTTCTTGGAAGCTCCAGCAGAGGGCCACTGACCCTCTTGCAAGGTCCTGCACAGGACCACTAACTCTCTCGCAAGGTCCAGCACAGGACCACTAACCCTCTTGCAAGGTCCAGCACAGGACCACTGACCCTCTTGCAAGGTCCAGCACAGGACTGCTGACCCTCTTGTAAGGGTCAGCACTGGGCCACTGACCCTCTTGAAAGGTCCAGCACAGGACCACTGACCCTCTTGAAAGGTCCAGCACAGGGCTACTGACCCTCCTGCAAGGTCCTGCACAGGACCACTGACCCTCTTGCAAGGCCTAGCACAGGACCGCTGACCCTCTTGAAAGGTCCAGCACAGGACCACTGACCCTCTTGCAAGGTCCAGCACAGGACCACTGACCCTCTTGCAAGGCCTAGCACATTACCGCTGACCCTCTTGAAAGGTCCAGCACAGGACCACTGACCCTCTTGCAAGGTCTAGCACCGGACCACAGGAAACAGCTTTAACAACGCGGGCTCAGCCATGTGTGCCGTTTCCCTGCAAGCCGAAACACGCATGCCTTAACCACGCATATGCCTTTACAAAGCATATGCGTGGTTAAAGCAATGTGCGGTCTAGTTGCAGAGTGGATGGGCGGGCACATGTAGAAAGTAAAAGGAAGGCTTGTGAGAGGATGTGGTGAGGTAAGTGGGGCTGGGGCCGGATCTTGGGGGTGGGGGGAAGGCAGGTAGTTTTTCGGGGTGGGGTAGTTTTTAGGACTCAGGAGGTTGGGGTTGTTTATAGGGCAGGGATCAGTTTTAGGGCTCAGGGCAGGGAGGCTGGGTCAGGGTACTTTACAGGTATAGGGGACAGTTTTTAGGAATCAGGGCAGGGGGGCTGGGTTGGGGTACTTTACAGGTATAGGGGACAGTTTTTAGGGCTCGGCAGGGGTGCTAGGGTCGGGTAGTTTTTAGGGCATGGAAACCGTTTTTAGGGCTTGGGGTGGTGGAAATGGGACAGTTTTAAGTGTTGGGGCAGTTTTAGGCCTCAGGGCGGGGGAGGCTGGGGTCGGGGTAGTTTTTGGGGTGTGGTGTTAATTTTTAGGGCTCAGAGCAGGGGGAAAAGGGACAGTTCACAGGGCAGGGGTATGATCTTTAGCACGCATGTCTCTTTACCTATCATGTCTTTACCACGAAATTGTGTGGTAAAGGCATGCGTGGTAAAGACGTGGTTGTGGTTGAGACCGCATGGTACAGGCATGCATTGTTCAGGCATGCGTTGTACCTTCATACAACCCTGGACCACTGACCCTCTTGCAAGGTCTAGCACAGGACCACTGACCCACTTGCAAGGTGCACCACATGACCACTGACCCTCTTGCAAGGTCCAGCACAGGGCCACTGACCCTCTTGCAAGGTCCACTACAGGACCGCTGATCCTCTTGCAAGGTCCACTAAAGGACCGCTGATCCTCTTGCAAGGTCCACTAAAGGACCGCTGATCCTCTTGCAAGGTCCACTACAGGACCACTGACCCTCTTGCAAGGTCCACTACAGGACCACTGACCCTCTTGCAAGGTCCAGCACAGGGCCACTGACCCTCTTGCAAGGTCCAGCACAGGGCCAGTGACCCTCTTGCAAGGTCCACCACACCACCACTGACCCTCTTGCAAGGTCCAGCACAGGACCGCTGACCCTCTTGCAAGGTCCAGCACAGGATCACTGACCCTCTTGCAAGGTCCAGCACAGGACCTCTGACCCTCTTGCAAGGTCCAGCACAGGACCACTGAACCTCTTGCTAGGTCCAGCACATGATCACTGACCTTCTTGCAAGGTCCAGCACAGGACCACTGACCCTCTTGCAAGGTGCACCACACGACCACTGACCCTCTTTCAAGGTCCAGCACAGGGCCACTGACCCTCTTGCAAGGTCCACCACACCACCGCTGACCCTCTTGCAAGGTCCACTACACGACCACTGAACCTCTACCAAGGTCCAGCAGAGTGCCACTGACACTCTTGCAAGGTGCACCACACGACCAATGACCCTTTTGCAAAGTCCAGCACAATGCCACTGACCCTCTTGCAAGGTCCAGCACAGGGCCACTGACCCTCTTACAAGGTCCACCACACCACCACTGACCCTCTTACAAGGTCCACCACACCACCACTGACCCTCTTGCAAGGTCAGTGCTCCTTCACCAATCATTTGTTGCATGTCAGGCTGTTTATCATCGTGAATGGGTACGTTATTCCCACCGTTCTATGTGACTGAAACCAATCACAAGATCCAGCGGTCTTCCTGCTGAGGTGTCGTTGGCCGAATCCCTATTCCATGTACTGTAATGGATTAGCTGACCTCTTCCGCCTCCGCTTTGCTGTGAGCAGCCACAGAGGTCAGTGTCGAAGCAACATCACTTGGTAGACGCTTTGTAAGTGCTAAACATCTGAGCCGCAAAGCTGGATTAGATCAGATCCTCTACCTGCAGGACTTTTTTATTTATCCTGTCAGAGTGTCCCGGAGGAATTTATTATTAGGTGTCCATTTCGGACCCATGCTGTGGGCCATCAAGGATCAGATCAACTCCAGTCAACTCTGGAAGGACGAGAACATAAAGATCCTTCATGAAAGAATGAATGCCTCCAAACATTTCTAAGTATCTTGAGCTGTCACAGGAGCAGCATGCATCATTCCTCCTGTTACCATGGTGATACTCTCTGCCAAGTTGTCAACCTCTTTTACTCCTAATTCAAGCTTCACCGGCAGATCCTCCGCGACAAATTTGATGTCACCTTTTCTCTCCACCCTGAATTGCTCAAAGCACTGCAGGTAGTCAGCCTTCACTAGTGAGGGTGACTCGTTACCACCTTGTGTTCTGAAGAGCAGCACATCTTCCTAGTTGTGGCTGGGACATCATCTCTACAAAAGAAGCCCCTCTCTTCTCCAGATTCCACACCCCGGTGTGTTCACGAACCCCTGCATGAGGCGAAGGAGTAGCCGTGCTCTTGGACCTCTTGAGACCCAACATCGGGGAGCAGGCCTAGGGCGGCTGGTGTTCATGAGCGTTGGGGGCGTTGATCTACCGTTCATGGAGGAGGAGGGAGCAGAAGGCACACAAGCAGTTCAATGCTAAGGGCAGTAGGCTGCTTGCAGTGAAACAGCTGAGACTGTGTTTACTTAGAGGGAGGGAGGAAGGAGTGGGTGCTACTGCTCATGTGCCGGTTGGTCGAGGATTTGCTCGCCCTCAGGGTCGAAGTCAAGGAAGTGACGTCAGGATCTGTGAGCATGGCCTGTTTCAGTAGTGCAGCATAAGTCTGGCCTGGGGCGCTTTTGCTGTGGCCCAGGGCATAGTTAGCAAATCTCCATACAAATCAATGGAATGGGGCTGGGCTCCTGTTGTATCAGTGTGGGAGTGGGTGGTGCTGAGGGGTCCAGTTTGGGGGAGGAGTCAGGCAGCTCGTTCTGGCACTTGAGCACTGGTCTTGAGGAATGGAGAACAGTGCAGCAATTGGGCTGAAATGCATGACTGCTGGAACAGCATACTGTTAAATTTCCTTCCACAGAAGAAGCAGACACGCAGGTAAGTTGTAAATATATTTATAATTTATTGCCACGAAGAAAGTGAGTTCATTCAGCGTGAAGAGCCTGTGTCAACTGTCGTTTCATGGAATCTGCTGAACACGCGTCCCGTGCTCCAGATTCCATGGAACGCGGCCAGCCCAGATGCAACACATTCCCCTTCGTAATAACAATATAACAATAATATACAAAACAGAGATACTAAACACGACAGAATAAGTTTGACTGAAAATTCATCCTACAAAACCGTGCACTTGCACAACAGGATAACATGAGCAACTAATGCCAAGTTGAACTAAATACAAATATATTGAGAATACACTCTGCTCCAACATCTTAGACCATGGCGGAATCCTTAAGACAGTGATCAGGCCGATAGTCTTAGTCCATGACGTAATCCTTTCACCAACCAGGTTTCTTTCTGTTGCGCACCTCAACTTTCTCTCTTCCTTGTCTTTCACACCAACAATTCATATTACTCCCCTGTATACACACCTTCCTACGTCAGTTTTTATCAACAGACGGAACATTCTCACCTCCTGGCCATAGCCACCTCGGAACTTTTACAACTTTACTCACACTCCAAACATTGTCATCAGATAACTCAAACACCTGATTGCCTACCCTTACAACCTTCATTGGTGCAGAATATTTAGACTCTCCTGATCTCACTATTCTTCCCTTTTTCGCCCACACCCATTCATCCTTGCAAAAAGGAAACAACATTTTTTGATCCACAACTTGATTGTACTGTGCCGGCAGACTTTGACTTCACACTCCACTGTTTCCATCTTTAACTTTATCTCTCAAAACTGACATCCACTTCTGATTTATATTGCATTACGCTATTCTTCCTCTCATTTTTTCAAAAGAGGATACCTCCTCACCACTTCTTGGCGTGTTTCTATAACGCCATAATTCCTTAATAGCTTGATAACAGTTCTTACCATTGACCAAAGCCAGTTGTAATCCCTCTTTCAACACACAAATCCACCTTACCTCAATTCCATTACTTTGTGGATAATAAACTGATGTGCGTAAATGCTCAATACCATGATTCTCCAGAAAAGTCCTCATTTCCTTTGACACCAGCTGGACTCCATTATCTGACACCAGACATCGGGGAAACCCTTCTCTTTCAAAAATCTCTCTCAAAAATTGGACAATTATCCCAGACATGACCTGCGGTACTAATGTAACTTCAGGCCATTGAGATAATTGATAAATCAATACAATGGCAAACATCTGATACTTGCCAATGCACATGGGTCCTGCAATATCTAATGACAATCTTTCCCATACACTCATGGGACGCGACATGGGTACTCTTTGATACTCCACAGCTTTTTGAGATTTGTCACTAATGGCGCACTCCAAACATGATCGTACTTTTCTTTCAATGCATTTATCAATAGCTGGCCACCAGAATTCAGATCTAATCCTCTTTTTCATACTGGACATACCAGGATGTCCTTCATGGGCCATATCCAAAATCGAATCCCTTAAACTTTCTCATAGAACTAGTTGCTCACCTCGTAACAAAATACCATCTTGTACAGATAACTCATCAAGTACACAAAAAAAGGTTTTAATCGTTCATCTAAATCTTTCTTTCTCGGCCAGGCTGAACATAAATATTTCATTGCCAATACAATGTCATTGTCAAATGCTACTTTCCATTGACCTTCCTGAATGCATCCCTTGGACACCTCACATATGGATACTACTCTATCCATGTTGTCATCATCAATTTTTTACATCATCTTCCAAACAATCTGCCAAGATAATATTTATTCTCGGAATGTATTCCACCTTGAAATAAAATTCTTGCAATTTATATTGCCATCTGGCAATTCTGGGAGTCGCTTTATTACAACCTTTTGTGGTAAATAGATCAACTAAAGGACGGTGGTCTGATCGTACTTTAAATTTTGTACCATACACATACTTGCAGAAATATCCGATTCCCCAACAACACGCTAGAGTTTCTTTCTCTAGAGTTGAATATTAACTTTCTGCCCCTCGTAATGGTCTTGGGGCAAAGGCCACTGGAAGCAGCTTACCATCATGATATTGCATCAACACTGCACCAATACCTACATTACTGGCATCTGCCATAATAACCAAATCACATCTCGTGTCGAATGTCACCAGTGCAGGTGCGGAAGCAATTTCTTGTTTCAATGACAACAATTCAGAAGTACAATTATCATCCCATTTAAACATTTGATTTTTTTTCCATCAAATTCCTTATCTTAACAGTTTTGTCAGCAAACAATGGAACAAATTTAGTGTAATACTCCGCAAGCCCAAGAAAAGATCTGAGTTGATCTTTATTCTGTGGTTCAGGAGCATCTTCTATTGCTTTAACTAAACTCTGTTTGGGGGCCACACCATCCTTGCTAATACTATGCCCCAAGTAATCAACTGATTTCACGCCAAATTTGCACTTGTCCTTTGTAAGAGTCAACCCATTATCTTGGAGAATGTTCAATACCTTATGTAAATTTTCAATGTGTTCTTGACTTGTACAACCAAAGATCAAAATATCGTCATGAAAGTACACCACTTTTTTAAAATCTTTAAATAGTTTGTGCATCACCCTTTAAAAAACTGATGATGCCAAAATTAGACCAAAGGGCATCCTCTTAAACCTAAATGCACCCTCTGATGTAATGAAGGATGTGTATGGTTTGCTTTCTTCATGTAATACAATTTGGTGATATGCGCAAGACAAGTCTAACGTCGAAAATTTAGATGCCCCCTTCAATTTAGCAAACAGATCAGAAATGTTAGGCAATGGGTGACGATCCACCCACACACACTCATTAAGATCACTTAAGTCAATACAGAGTCTGACTTTACCATTAGGCTTGTGTGCAACTACAACTGGTGATAACCACTCTGAAGAATCTATTTCTTCAATGATATCTTGGTCACACAATTTCTTTAATTCCTCTTTTAAGGCATCTCTCATGGCTAACGGTATATTTCTGACTTTGTGCACTTTAGGTATTGCCGAATCTTTCAAAATAATCTTGTACACAAATTTATTAAGACATCCTAATTGAGCCGAAAAACCTTTGGATACAACTTCTCCCATTCAGTAGATTTGCTGTCATCAATCTGGCATACCAGATCATTGTAGCCTAACACTTGATCAGGATGATTGGAGTCCAATGTGATCATTAAGTCTCTCTGTTGTGGCCAACCTAGTAAACAAAATCTCTCTTTAGCCTCATAGATTTTTGTTTCTATAGTTTTACCTTTAAAACTTACATCTGACTCAAAATAACCTAATACATCAATTGGCTTATTACCATAACTCACCAGTTTGATATCAGGTGGAGATAAATTTACATTTGGCATTTCTTTTAACCATTCATCTCCTATTATGGTATGTCTTGCTCCTGAATCCACCATTACTTTAATTTCCTTCCCTTTAATTTCAATATTGCAAAATGGTGCATATTTGTTTTTTTATTTATTTGAAATACGCTTAATAAAAAGTCATTAGCATTCTCACACGTGGGATCATCTGTGACCTCTCATGTAATTTTTTCTTTGTCTACTTTCTCCACTCATACTCTGTCTATATTTATTCCTGTTGCGACACATCCTAGCATAGTGACCTTTGACTCTGCAATATCTACAAACTTGTCCTAAAGCGGGACACCCTTTGTCACTGGCCAAATGTCCAGGTATACCACACTTAAAACATTCTGTTTTTTGCCCAGCTAAGCTTTGAGCTATCACCTTGGTTTTGCTACAAGATTTTTCATCAGAATTGCCCTTCTTTTTATATGACTCGGATCTCAGCTATATTCTTGTCTGACAGTTCCTTCATGCCAAATTTCATCTCTTCAAACCGATGTGCTATATCTAATGCTTTATCAAGAGTTAAAACTTCTTCAGCTAATAACTTTTCTTGCAATTTCGTGTCAGCTATTTTATGGACTATTTCATCTCGTAACATTTGATCGTGAAATGAGGCATAGTTACATTTTGCTGCAAGTATTCTTAAATCGCTCACAAATGTATCAACGGATTCATTAAGCATTTGACCTCTACTCAAAAACTTGTGTCTTGCAACAACCTCGTTGACCTTTTTTATATACACTTTGTCCAATTGACTTAAAGCCATTTCATATATATCGACATTGTCCTCTTGACGAACTGTTATAGGAGGTAAATGACGTAGAATACGTCTCCTCTCAGCCCCTAAACAATGTTTTAAAATAGCTAATTTACGTTTGTCTGTAATGTCACCACCACCAATCGCTTCAAAGTACACTTTAAAACCTTCCTTCCATTGTTTCCATTCCAATGCAGGTTCTCCTGGTGTAGATAAGAATGGAGCAGGAGCAATAATTCTATCCATAATGGCAGAACAGTATTAACTAGATTTGTGAAACAAACAATATATTGAAAAATAGCTAACTTGGTGTGCAAATCACCGAATTTATTGACTTGCACCATGCCATGTTAAGAATAGATAACAGCAGAACTGCATACAGCGTGCAAATAGTTTTCCATACCAAAGATGATGAGCAACGAGCACACTAGACCTGAAGTGACAGTGCTTCGCAGCAGATAACACACTAGACGTCAAAACGTGCACTTGAACAATATTTGTGCCATAAACACTGCAGCAGGATAGCGCTGCCGATGTGGAATAAAGCAAGCTTCAATATCTTTATTTAACTCTCGTCGAGCGGTTAGCGCTCTAGTCTTTGGTCAAACGCTCTATCTCTTGCGGGCAGATCCCACTCTAGGCATAACGTGCTTACTGGGACCAGCATGCAGCGTAGCATCTTTACACAATTGTTAATGCGCTCTCTCTCTGGCTGGTGGTTAGCTCTCTAGAACAATGTATTCACCGAGGCCAGAGTGAAACGTTGCGATATTACTCATTCTGGATGGCCAAACCAGGAGACGAACCGAGTAAACTTGCTAGAACAATCCACTGAAAGCAAAATGACGAAAACATCAATATCGGACAACATGATCTGCACAGCAGGACTCCAGGCTCTTCACCGTTCCTCCTCTCGTTGCCAGTGTTACTGTGGTGATGTGATGCTGGCAGAGCCCAGTGAGAATTCAGTGATGTCATCTGGAGTGTTGGTAAGCATCCTGCCCTGAGTGTTCTCTCAGTGGCAGTTACTGCTTGTGCCTTGGTTGTGCCAGCCGGGACGGCTCTCTGTACCCCTGCTAATAAAGACTGCTTTTGGGAACTCACTACTGCGTCTGCCCGACGTTATTTCAGTGGCGACAGAAGACGGGATGCCACTCTGCTTACCTACAGCCACCTTTGTTTCCTGTTGTGCATGTACTGAGTCGACTTGCCCAGTACCTTCTACCTGTACTCCAGCCCAACTGTGAGTAATTTTTTTTTTACTACCCCCTATCCAAGGCACATTCGTGTGAACAGGTACAGAGAGCCATGTCTATTTTTATTACAATCCTTCTTGCGCTTATTCTGCGCTTGACTTCCTACTGCTTGCTCGCTCTTAATTCAAATCTGCAGGGGCTCCTTGCTGTGCTGCTGCTCTGCTCTACCCTACCCGTGCTGCTTCTGAGTTTCGTGTGCTTTGGAGGGAGAGAGTAAGAAGAAATAGAGACTTAAATTTCACTGAGACTTTAACTTTACCGGCATTTAGTCTATCACGCGCACTTTCTCGAACTGCCTGCCCGTCCCAGCCTTTGTTTCTGCTCGTGCTAGCGGTTTCGTAGTCTCGCGCACCTACTCGTGCTTCTTTGAGCTCTCTTGAGCCTCCAGAGCGCACCTCGCACGAGCGTTCTGTTGCTGGGCAACCTACTTCATCCACGGAGCTCCGTGTTTCAGACGAGGCATTTCTATACGAGCTGATACGCACAGTGAGTCTCTTCATTTCTGCTTCCCTGCTGCTCCTTACGTTACGCTGATACGCACAGCACTTACTTTTGCGTGTCAGCACTGTCTATTATCCGTCGGCTGCACCTCACATGGATGTCCTGCCCCCTACTTCCTGCCGGTTTTTGATTGGCTGGGTGGAATCTTCAGGAACTCTAATGCTCTTCACCTCGTCCAAGCCTGACGTCTAGTGGACGAACTGAACACTCTATATGGAATTTCTCCTGTGTGTCACGCCTGTGATACACACACATTTGTTTTTACTGCTACAAGAAAGAGAACAAGTACAAGTGTACATCACTTGTACTCAAAAGTTGATGAACTGCAAGAATCCAGTTTTTTTTTACTTTCTCTCTTCTTTCTCTTTTTCTTTCTTCCTCATTCTTTTGTCTTTTTCTCCTTCTTTTTGCTCACCAACTTCTTTCTTGTAGTCTCTCTCCGTTAGTAACCGTTTTATTCCACAGGTATTCAGCCGACATGCAGAGTGTTACCGCACCAGCGCCTTTTCTACAGGAACCGGGAGATCCACCGCTGGAATGGAAGCTATGGATCAGATCCTTTAAGGCATATTTAGGTGCCATAGATGGTCAAAGGTTCAGACCTGAGAGGAAAAAGAATCTCATGTATTATCATTTAGGGGTCGAGGGTCAGAAAGTGTTTGATCACCTGCCTCCTTATGACCCACCTGAAGGTGAGGAGCCTGATGAGTTTGATGTAGCCGTAGCTCAATTGCACAAGTACTTTACTAAAACGAAGAACATTGTAGTGCACAGATACACATTTTTCACAAGGATGCAGAAACCTACTGAAAGCATAGACACTTTCATCACAGTATTAAAAGTACTAGCTTCAAAATGTGAATTCGACAACTTCACCTCTCAACTCGTGAGAGATCAACTTGTCGCCAGGTGTTATTGTAAAAAAATACAAGAAAGACTACTTACCTGTAGGGATCCCTCTTTAGACAAAGCAGTTGATATTGCCAAAAGCATTGAGAGTTCAACTTGAAACCGCTTTATCTAACACCACTATTTCAGGCGCTGTCTCCGCTAAACCACCTGTCGTTACACGCGACAATGCCAGAAGGCCTAGTGCGCTTAGAGGTGGGAGAAATTTCGTGCAAAGTAGACCGTCCAATCAAAAAATCAGTTGTTTTAGGTGCGGTTCACCTTTGCATGTCTCATCTTTCAAGAACTGTCCGGCCATCAACCAACAGTGTGGACAATGTGGTAAAATGGGTCATTTCTCCAGAGTTTGTATGGGTGGCAGAACGAAAAACATAAGATGTGTTCTTAATGAAACTGATAGTTCCTATGATGATGTAACAAGTCAGGAGTATGTTGTAGTAGTGAAACGCTGTGACGAGAAGCAGAACACACTTCATATTCCTGATCCTGAAATTGATGTCACCATTGAAACCATTCGCATCCAACTTCTTGTAGACACAGGAGCTCGCATTACCATTGTGTCACAAGAAAAATATCTTAAATTCTGGGTAACGAAGAGCTTATTACCACCTGATGTGCTCACTGTGACTTTTGAAGGTAGCTGAATTGAGTTATTAGGCTATTTCTGGGCTACCATCAGTGTCCTAGGGGAAGTCATCAAAGGAAAGGTGTACGTAGCTAGAAAGGGAATTAATGTCCTCGGTCTACTTCATCAGGCTGAATTTGGCTTAACTATTAAACCTGGCCTAACCAAACCTGTTTTCATTGATAAACAGCCTGCTCCAGATCAAATCAGTTCCACAAAGGACATCAGTTCTCTGTCTACTACCCAAATGGCTAACAGATGGGAGCATAAATTTGAGAAAGTGTTCGAGGAACGCCTTGGCAAAATCACTGATTTCCAACACTTTATTAAGGTCAAAGAAAATGCTAGCCCTGTCAAACATACGTTACGCATTGTTCCCCTCAGCATTAGGGCTGATTTATCCAAACATTTACAAACTCTGTGCGATCAAGGTATAATTGAGGAAGTGGAGTCCACCCTCTGGCTTTCGCCCATCGTTTTGGCTAAGAAGAGGCTCGGGGACTTGAGGATGTGTGTCGACTTGAGGAGCCTCAACGAAGCCATCTGGTTCGATGGTTTTCCCCTCCCACGTATCGAGGATCTGATTGCTAAAGTTGGATCCTCTTTATGGTACACCAAACTGGACCTCAGGGCTGCCTATCAAGTCGAGCTACATCCTCAGTCCCGACACCTCACAGCCTTTGTCACCCCTGATGGCGTTTTCCAGTTTTGCCGCCTACCTTTTGGCTTGGCTTCGGCGGCCGCTGTCTTTCAGAGGCTCATGACCGAAATGTTTCACAATAATCCCCATGTTGTTGTCTTCCAAGATGACGTTCTTATCTTCTCCAACACTGAGGCTGAACACGATTTAGCCATCGACCAAGTCTTTAGCATCCTAGAGAGCAGAGGAGTTACTCTACAGAAAAGTAAATGCACCTTCAAGGTGAAAGAAATAGAATACTTAGGTCACGTCATCTCGGAACATGGCGTAAAACCCAGACCAGGTTTGGTCAAAAGCATTGTGGAAGCGCCCACTCCACAAAACAAGGAACAGCTTATGTCCTTCCTTGGACTTTGCGAGTTTTATGCCAAGTTCATGAAAGACTTTGCCAAAACCACTGAATGCTTCAGAGCCCTGCTGAAGAAAGGGGCAAACTATACATGGTCAGAAGAATGTGAGAGAGGTTTTCAATCCATCAAGGACCACATACATTGTTAAGGCCCCTGCTTTGCAAGCATTTGTGGAGGGAAGACAAACTGTTGTCACAGTTGATGCTTGCGAGTATGGTCTGGGAGCTGTCCTATCACTGTATGCAGAAGGTAGAGCGTTCACGGTGGGTTTTGCCTCCAGGACTCTTCGTCCTGTCGAACGGAAGTACTCCGTTATTGAAAAAGAGCTTCTAGCTTGTGTCTGGAGTATCGAGAATTTCAAGCCATATTTGTGGGGTAGATCTTTTGTACTCAAGACCGATCATCGTCCTTTAGTCGACATCTTGTCTGGAAAGAAAATAAAACGCACCACTGCCCGCTTGGCCAGGTTGTCTGCCAAACTCTTGGAATACACCTTTAGTGTAGAATACATTCCAGGGGGAAAGAATTGTAGAGCGGACTGCTTATCTAGGCACCCCATTTCTGACACAGAGGAACAAGACTGGGAGACCGAAGTTGAGGAATGTTTTGTAGCATGCATCAATCAGGACAGCCTGTCTTTCGCTGAGGAAGATTGGGTGATGGAAGTGGACAAGGATACTGTGCTCAAGGAAGTTGTGTCTTTGATTAAGAAAGGCTGGCCCAAAGAGAAGTGTCTTTCTCCTGAATTACAAATGTTCTGGAAGGTCAGCAATGAGCTTTCGGTTGAGGGCGCCAAAGTGGTTAGAGGCGATAAACTCGTACCTCCTGTGTGTTACAGAGAAAAGATTGTCTTGGCTGCTCATTCAGGTCACCTTGGTGCGACCATCACAAAGAGGAAGGTCGGAACTGACTTCTGGTGGCCTAGAATGGACACCCAGATTGATGAGTTAGTCAAGCAATGTGAACGGTGCAGTGCCAGTGACAAGGTTTTGGTCCTGGAAGGTGTTGTTGAGTCTCCTGTCTCCCCGCCTGGAAGAGCTTGGCAGAGGTTAGGGATGGATTTTCTTGGACCTTTCCATGTTCTTCCCGCTAACATGAGATACTTCTTAGTCCTTGTGGATCATCTGTCCAGGTGGGTTGAGATTGAGCCTATCAGTATCCCAAACTCCAAGAGCGTTATCAATTGTCTGAACAAGATTTTCCTCAGGGAGGGCTATCCTGAGGAGATTCTTACAGACAATGGTGTTCAATTTGTTTCGCAGGAGATTAATTTGTTTCTGCGCTCCTGCGGCATTAAGCATACCAGAACCCCTCCTTACCACGCACAAAGCAATGGCAAAGCGGAAAGATTCAATAGAGTTGTTGTGGAGTGTGTCCAAGCAGCTTTCAGGTCCAAGTCTTGTATTTTCCAAGCTGTGAAAGATCTAGTTTGGTCATACCGTACCTCACCTCATGTCGCCATCAATTTCAGTCCCTTCGAGCTTATGAGGGGGAGAAAAGCATCTTCACAAGTTTACCCTTTCTGGATGGTTAAGTCCTTCCACCAAGGTTGTGACATGAGGTGTATGTGGGAGTCTGCAAATAAAAAATCAGCTGAGGCGTGTTTTAAGAATTATGAACCTACTGTCAAGAAGGAAACCCACAGACTTCATGTCGGGGACTGGGTTAGAGTAAAAAATCCTGTCTCTGTCAGAAAAGGCCTATCAAAATTTTTGGAATCTCAGCAAATTATAGAAATTCGCAAGAATGCTGTAAGATTGTCTAATGGGAACTGGTGGACCACCTCTCGTGTTGCTAAAGACCCATGTTCCTTTTCTGAAATTGTGAAAGCTGACAAAAATGTTGTGAAGGGGGATGGTGTCCGAAAGAGCACCAGGGTGTATACTAGACCAAGCAGATTACGAGATTGTTTAATAACCAGTGATAGTTCTCAATCTTGCTTTCTTTGTTCATTACATTACTTTCTTTTCTTGAGCACCCCTCTTTCCTTCTGTACCCCTTCCCTCTTTTTCATTGTTTCATATGTATTTTATTAAAAGGGGGGGGTGGTGTGGTGTGGTGTGGTGTGGTGATGTGATGTGATGCTGGCATAGCCCAGTGAGAATTCAGTGATGTCATCTGGAGTGTTGGCAAGCATCCTGCCCTGAGTGTTCTCTCAGTGGCAGTTACTGCTTGTGCCTTGGTTGTGCCAGCCGGGATGGGTCTCTGTACCCCTGCTAATAAAGACTGCTTCTGGGAACTCACTACTGCGTCTGCCCGACGTTATTTCAGTTACGTTTCCTTCCACAGAAGAAGCAGACACGCAGGTAAGTTGTAAATATATTTATAATTTATTGCCACGAAGAAAGTTAGTCCATTCAGCGTGAAGAGCCTGGGTCAACTGTTGTTTCATGGAATCTGGTGAACACGCGCCCGTGCTCCAGATTCCATGGAACGCGGCCAACCCAGATGCAACACAGACACTTTGCAACCCATTAAGTCCTCCTCCCTCTGACTACCTCAGACAGTGCCAGGGGGCTGGGAAGGGGTCACTATGAGCCACCCAGGCCTCCCTGCACCACTTCATTTAAAAAGCTTTTTATAGTTCCACACAGATGCTTGGTGAGTGGAACTTTACTTGCATATGCTGACTTTGATAACATCTTTGATTAGTTGTTACAAGTGTTCTTTAAACTTTGGGGAAAAACAGCAGGCAATGATAAGATGTTTCGAGGCCGCACCATTTGATTTACTAAATTCTTTCCTAAACGGAAATACAGAATATAACAAACGGCAGTGTTTACTGGAGGACAACTATAAATTATGAGCCAACTGTTATTTCCCTTTGCTATTAATGTTTTTCTGTTTCCCATTAACATTAGGCTGATGTTGATTCAAGGGCAGGTCGCTGTATGCCCTGGCAGAAGTGGGTGGGTAGCCTGCTCCAATAATACAGCAGGACTTCATCCCATCTGCCTGTGTGGATGCAGGCATATGCCAGCATTTCAACTATCTTGCAACTGCTCCTCATCCTTTCCAGGCAGCAACCATTGTAGGATTTCTTATTTTTCCTTGGCCTCAAGTCATTATGAATATAAGGAGGGGTGGGAATTGCCAGTTTAGCAGTGCTGCATTTGTTTGCTGACCACTGTGGCCTAGGACAAAAGCAACAGAGCACCAGCTTGTAAAGGGCAATGGTCAGGGCTAGCCACTGGTGTTAATGTGGATTTGAGGGGAGCGTAGCTTAAGAAGGCCATGGAGAGACCAGTGGCATGAAATATTAAGTATTGAAGGAGACAGCTGTAAAATGCACCTTTTGAGCCCTTCTTTCAATTTCTTTCGTAAGATTTCTTGATACTTAAACTTTAGAATGAACCGTTTTTTCCCTAACTTTTCACACAACAAGAAAAGATCTCCACGACCTTCCTTCAGTTCCGACTTGGTTGCCCGCTCATTCATTGCCCCACCACTTTTAGAATCCACCAGCCGTCCCTGAAGCAGGCACCTCTTCACAGTATTGATCACATATGGGAGATGCTGCAGCGCGCTCAAGATGCAGAGCACTCCTCCCGCTGCAACATTTGTCATCTGCTAACCAATCGAGCAGCACTTATGGCCATGGCCAACACCCAGGCTCTTCGTCATTCCAGAACAGGTGACACTAGTTGGTCACTAACACTGTTTAGGGCCCTTGAGGGCCACATCTGACTGAGCTGATCAAGGCCCCTCAAAGCAAGTCAAAATGTCTCACTGAATGACCGATGTAGAGATCCCACTACAAATGGCGAGAGTGATTAGCGCAACTCAGGCAAGCTTCTTTATTTCACCCTCGGGGTGAGATGACATGGTCAAAATGCTCAGCAGGAGGCCACTTATGGGGCCCAGAAAGGACAAAGGCCCAAGCTGGGTGGCTCCATTTTTTCAATATATATCTCACTCCAAGGCCTGGTCAAAGGAAAAACATGCATGGGCTCAACCAATACCGACACCAGCACCCTGCTCTAGGCAAGGATTTGAAGCCGTCCTGAGGCCAGTTGTGTTCCTCACCTTGTAGGGACCATCAGCACTCTGCTCACACCCCCCCTGGTCACCCCCTGCTGCCTCCTCCCTCTGCAGTTGCCTCCAGCAGAAAGCCACTCACCCCTTCACTACATTCCAGGGAGAGAGGATCACGTCCTCTACAGAAAAATGAGCTCAGGCACACGCGGATGCATCCACAGAAGAAGGGCAAACACCCGCTTCTACTTTCATTCGTATTTGTGATCATATCTAAATCACGTATTTACCTTGTTTTGCACGCTGACAGGCACAGCTTATTTTCTTTATTGAGTTTCACGGTGATGGGCACACCATTTCATATGTACCTCCGCTATTAATATTAATGTGTCAAACACAGTAATTCTTGATGTGTTTTCATCACCCGACTTTCTTCGGTGACTGGCACACCTTTCGCTAAAATGCAAAACGTCACTCCTCCACCCTTCTTTCTATCAAATCCAGGCGAGCCTTCCATCCGCTGGTCAAAATGGAAGAAGGTCTTCCTCAACTATGCTAGGGTGTGCGGAGTGTCATTATGTGCAGAACGGAAGTCAGCTTTACTTTTACACTGCCTAGGCTCCAAGGGACAAGAAGTTTTCGAACATCTACCTGACCTTGATGACACTGAATCCAACAGCCTCAATGAATTTGAAATCTGCTTGATGAAACTTGACAAACATTATCTCCCCAAGGTCAGCACTATCCTAGAACGTTATCACTTTGGGAAACGTCTACAACAACCTAAAGAGTCCGTTGAGGTTTATGTTACCCATTTGCGCAAGCTGGCCTCCACTTGTAAATTTGAAGGCGCACTTGAAGAACGCATACGTGATCAATTTATGCTAGGTTGTGCAATAGAAAAGGTGAAAGATGAACTGTGGCAAAAGGACGATCCCAAACTTGATGAAGTCATCCTAATCGCCAAACGCATTGAGCATTCTCTTGCTTGCGTGGAAGTCATGAAAAAAGAAAACGGTAGTCTTAACATAACTAATGATAAAGTGCAAGTTGTAACTAAGCCTAAGACATTTAAACAAAATGAGTCTCGGCCTAAGACTTTTAAGCAAAATGAATCTCAGTCTTCATGGTCTAAAAAACCTTTTACTGGGAAATGTTACCGCTGTGATAGTCCTGGTCATCTGGCCAATGACAAGTCGTGCCCTGCTTTGAATGCTAAATGTCTTAAATGTGGTAGAATTGGTCACGTAGCGAAAGCCTGCAGAGTGTCTAAATGTAAGAAGAACAAGCGAGTGAAGGAAGTGTGGATTCAAAATGAGTCTGACTCTGACCCGGATGAGTTACATTGTGGCGAGGTCTTGACTCAAGCTTCTTTGAACACATGCAAAAATCCAATTGAAAGTGTTCAAATAAATGGCCATCCAGTTAAAATGCTCTTTGACTCCGGGGCAAAAATAACTCTAGTGCCTAAGTGTTTTTATGACTCTACCTTATTGGGTAAGGTGAAGGTGTTCAAGCCTGTTACTTGCAAGGTGCGTAGTGTACCATTAGCCATGAGGGAGTCCATGCAGAAAGAACTGCAGAAGTTACTAAAAGAAGGAATTATTGTCAGAACTGAGGCGAGTGAGTGGTTGGCTCCCGTGGTACTTGCACGTAAAGCCTCTGGTGAGGTGAGGCTTTGTGTGGACTTGCGCGCCCTCAATCGTGCTGTCGTAGCTGACAAGTACCCTCTCCCAAATATTGCAGAAATGCTGACGCAATTAGGCGGAGCTGAGGTCTTCTCCACATTGGATCTCAGGGCCGCGTATCACCAGATTAAAATTGACCCTGACTCGATGAACCTCACTGCATTTATAACACCTTTTGGCACTTTCAAATTTACAAGACTTCCTTTCGGACTGAATTCTGCAGCCTCTGTATTCCAGAGAGCTATGGAAGATGTTTTACATGGGTTACCTGATGTCAAGATTTACCAGGATGATGTACTGGTATATGGCTCTTCACAAGAGTTACATGATGAGAGACTCAGAGCTGTTCTGAAGCGCTTCAAGTCTCGCGGTTTGACCCTACGCGAGAACAAATGTAGATTTAGCCTCACAGAAATTGACTATTTGGGGCACAAGTTATCTAAAGAGGGTGTCAAACCTAGAGATCATTTAGTGGCGACTATTGAGAACCTTCCTGTGCCCCAATCCAGGGATGAGTTAGTCACTTTTCTCGGCATGGCCGAATATTACAACAAGTTTGTTCCACAATTTGCTTCTCGCACTTTCACTCTTGGGGCTCTTCTCAAGAAGGGTGTGAGGTTCATTTGGTCACCACAATGCCAAGCAGAATTTGATGACGTAAAGGGGGCTTTGAGTGAGGCTCCCTCGCTAAAGAGTTTTGACACTTCCGCTATTTCCATCCTCATCACTGATGCTAGCTCCAAGGGTCTCGGGGCAGTTCTTAAACAAGTGAAGGATGGTCAGGAAATAACTGTCATGTTTTTGTCACGAGCACTGGTGGGGCCTGAAATACAATACTCTGTCATAGAGAAAGAAACCCTTTGCATCTTTTGGGCTATTAAGAAACTTAAAACATTTCTCTGGGGAAGTTCATTCACAGTACAGTCTGACCACAAACCTTTGAAGGATTTGTTCACTAAAAAGAGTCTTGATGCTGTATCCTCAAGAATCGCCAGGTGGATTGTCGCACTTCAAGACTATGATTTTGTTGTACATCATATTCCTGGTGCTCAGAACAAGGTCTCCGATTGTCTTTCCCGCCTTGTTAGGAGTGATCCTATTCACACCCTTGACGTCTCCGGGGACTCGTGGGAGGACGAAGATTATAAAGTGTGTGAGGTCACGGCTGGAGTCTTGAGAGAGAGAGTGGAAGTCTGCCATTGAAAGTGATCCCATTATTCTCGAGGTCTGCAAGTTAGTGATTAATGGTTGGGGAAGTGGCATTAAAAGCTTGAGTGAGGAGACACGGAAGTTTTGGAATGTGCGTCATGAGCTGTCTGTCTCCTCTGGGTGGCTTTGGAGAGGTACCAAGTTTGTTCCAGCCCTCCCTATCAGACTTAAAATTGTGCAACAAGCACATCAGGGGCACCAGGGCATCTCCAAGACAAAAGAAAGGATTTGTTTACACTTTTGGTGGCCAGGAATTGATCTCTTAGTTGAGCGCATGGTGAGAGATTGTTCTGAGTGTAATGCCTCTGACAAGGTCTATAATACTAGAGTTCAACCTATGGTTGTGCGTGAGGCCCCTGTTCGTTGTTGGCAAGATGTGGCATTGGATCTTTTGGGTCCCATTACTAGTGGCTCCGGTCAGTCATATGTTCTAGTTTTAATGGACATGTTCTCCAGGTGGCCGGAGATTAAAATCACTCACAGTATTGAAACTAGGGACGTCACTAAGTTCCTTGATGAAATCTTCTCCCGAGAGGGATTCCCTGACTGTCTTCTTACCGACAATGGGGTCCAACTGGTCTTGCGAGAGATGGAGGAGGTTTTGTCTAAAAAGTGGGTAAAACATAAGCGGTGCGCCCTCTACCATCCAGAGACCAATGGGATGGTGGAAAGGTTTAACCGAGTGTTAAAAGAATCCATCCAACTAGCCAAAGCTGAAAAACAAAGACTGGAAGTCTGAGGTTGTGGAACGAGTAACCATCTACCGTCTCACCCCTCATTCTACCACAAATAAAGTTCCCTTTGAGCTCTTTCGTGGGCGGAAGCCCAATACCCTGATGTTCCAAGCATGGATGAGAGACAAAAGTGCGAGTGTTGATTTGGATGTGTGTCCTACTGCAGGTCCTAGCATAGTTTCCTCTGGCATGTGTCCTGGTGTAACGTCCTGGCAAGCAGGGCAAAATTTAAAGATTGCAAAAAGGAAAGAGTATTTTGACGCCAGACACACCGTCACTCACACTTGTGTGAAAGTAGGAGACAGGGTGCGCGTACGTCTTCCGCAGAGGTGTGTTGTAGTCTCTAAATTCGCCTCTCCTTATGTGGTAAAGAAACTTTTTCAGAATGCTGTTAAGTTAGAAGATGGTCGTATCTGGACCTTGAACAGAATCGCTCCCATGCGCAGCAAAATTCACCCTGGGTTGATTGATTGTTCCAAAGAATTGCCTGTTTTGCGAAGAAGTTCTCGCGCTGGAAAGATTCCGGTGAAATTGCATGATTATGTTCTTTGTTAATGTTATTTTGTTTCTTTCTTTCTTTCCTAACTCTCCTCTTCTTCCTGATTTTCTTTTTTTTTCTTTTTCTTCTAGTAGGAAGGGGGAAGGTGTGTAATGACTGTAATGACCTGCGTGTCATTGTGTTCTGTGCTAAAGGGTTCTTGGTTCTAGAACTTCCACCGTTTTCAAGTGTCCTTAGAATTCCCACAGGTCAGTTGCTGCTGGCGCTGTGTGGATAGGACGTTATTATCGTTGATACTTAAACAACTCGAAATAAATCTACTTCTGTTGAACTTCATCCGGTGTACCAGCTTTATTACAGAATGTCTTGACTTCATTAAGACCCAACGACCCTCAGTAATTTAAGTGTGGGTAGAAGCCTCACTAAATATAAATGAGATGTGCAGTTCCTTGTGAAATGATTGGGCTAGCTCCTTTTCGGGCCGGCGCTGCAATGCCCAATGGGCACCCATAAGGGGTCTCTTTGCCGGAGATATTTTGGTTAGCCGTATGGTGAAGTGAGGATGTGTGGGCTAAAAAGGCGTATGGGAGAATGGTGACATGAGTGAATTATAATAGGTGCAGTGGTACTCAGGATCCGTCAATTTAATGAATGGGCTCACTAACCTATTTAAAATAGTATGTGCTATCTTGGGATATAAAGGTCCTAGATAGCCTGGTGAATTAATTGATCTAAATGGTCAACATGTTTCTCGCCTAATTATATCAAGAAAGATCAAGTGGCAATTCTTCAGGACCTAGAAACTACCCTAAACTACACTGTGTCTGGTATCAGTGAGTGTGAATACTCTGACCAAGATAACCAGTCACACAACACAACATGTAATATTGTAAATATTGTACCTTAGAACAAGTAAAGCCATTAGGGTTTGGATCAAGCCCCATGAGGCAAAAGCAGAAGGAACGCCTATTGTCAGTGACACGGAGAGGCGTCCGCCTCAAGACCTACCCTGTCTCTGCTTCCTTGAACCTAAGTCTTCTTTCACGAGGAACTGCACACCTCATTTATATTTGAATTAATGTAAGGAACATGTGTGCTGGACCTTTATCGCTCCTGGTTCCCCTTCTTTATATGGAAGCCTCACTAGCCATTAGTATACTAGGCTCTTCACACAAACACTGGTGCAACAAAGTGGGATCACTTTTTGTATTACACTCGCAGCCGCAAAGGGAATACTACATTCTGGGCTCTGTGGGCGGGTGCACTGTGGGGCAGGGGTCTCCTAGTGACACCCCAGGGCATGCTGAGGGTCCTCCTTTCCCCAGGGAAGATGGCACCACACTGTCCCCGTCCACCCACGAGGGACGCTTCCAGACTGCGGGCTGCGAGCGGGTGATAGAGCGGACAAACTCAGTTCTTCCTACTATCAAGACCCCAAACATTGAGAGGTGATGGATTAGTATTCTGTGGGTGACAGTAGTAAGTGCCACAGAGATGAACCAGTAAAGGCAAATGTTTGGCATTGGATGCAGGCAGAGAATCTCTCTTCTCTAAAGTTAAGCAAAGGTAGGTTGGTGGCCTCCAGGTTTCTGTGTTCTGCAGTGGGGATCAATGTTTATGCTGCTATACTGATGCAGGAGAGGTCGAAGGTAGTCTGTAATTGGTCACCGTATGAGGATCTGGGAGATGTGGTTAATTGCATATATGAGATTTTGGTGTTGTGGGCAATATGTAATTAAAGGGCTCTTCCCAGATAAGTTACATAGCCTTTGCAAAAATGTGGCGGGGATGATTCTTTGAATATCAACAGGATATCTTTTCTGAAAATTTGTCCCAAACAGGTCTCGTAGAAATAGGTCAAGAAACCAATTATTTTATGACTTGATGGTGCTGCGAACCTGGATTTAGGTTTTCATTCTTTGTATTTTAGTTGTACCAGAGCCACAGTGTAACACAGAACCTTCTGTCTGATCAAAAACAGGCTTCAATATAATTTTTCTCATTAATTTGCAAAGTTCAATTTGCATTTCAAAAAGTGTTGAATCATATGTTGGTTCGAAGGAAGTTCCCTTTGTGATAATTTTCTTCCCTCAAAGTTCACTTATGTTTCAAAACATTTATAATGTCATTTTCCATTTGAATGTTTTCACCTTTGTCTCCGCCTGGTTTTGGGACAGAGATGAAGAAACCTCATTTTAAAATATGAATAAAATTAGGACTGTTTGTGTCAATATCAATCAATCAAATCAATCAATCAATCAGGGGGTTTAAAGTGCGCTACTCACCTGTGAGGGTCTCAAGGTGCTGGGGGTAGGGTGAGGGTGCAGCTCCGGATCAGCCTAAGAGCCAGGTCTTGAGGCTCCTCCTGATGGTGTGCAGAGTGGGGGAGTGTCTGATGTTGACTGGGAGCTCATTCCAGGCTTTGACTGTGATGTAGGAGAAGGCTTTTCCACCCGCTCTGGTTCTGCGGATGCGCGGGGTTTCTGCTAGGGCGAGGTCAGCGGAGCGGAGGTTCCTTTTGTGTACGTGGAAGGAGACTCTTTCATTGAGGAATTTGGGTCCGCAGTTGAGGGATTTGTAGGCATGGGTGAATAGCTTGAAGGTTACTCTCTCCTCGACGGGGAGCCAGTGGAGGTCTCGCAGGTGTTGGGTGATGTGCTCATGCCGTGGGATACCGAAGTTGAGTCTGGCTGTGGTGTTCTAGATGGTCTGGAGTTTGTGTAGCAGGGATTTGTTGATTCCGGCGTAGAGGGCGTTTCCGTAGTCCAGTCTGCTTGTAATGAGTGCTTGGGTGATGGTCTTTCTGGCCTGGGGGGGGGGGATCCACTTGAAGGTCTTGCGGAGGATGCGGAGGGTGTAGAAGCAGGTGGAGGCAACGGCGTTGATCTGTCGGATCATGGAGAGGGAGGAGTCGAGTATGATGCTGAGGTTCCAGGCGTGGTCCGTGGGGGTTGGGGGGTGCCAAGGGCGGAGGGCCACCAGGAGTTGTCCCATGCGGAGGGGGAGGGTCTGAGGACTAGGACTTCTGTCTTCTCCGAGTTGAGTTTCAGACAGTTGCTGCTCATCCAAGCTGCAACGTCTTTCATTGCTTCATGGAAGCTGAGTCTGGTGATTTTGGGGTCCTTCGTGAGGGAGAGGATGAGCTGGGTGTAGTCGGCGTAGGATACAATGCTGAGTCCATGCTGTCTGACGATGGCGGCGAGGGGGGCCATGTAGATGTTGAAGAGTGTGGGACTGAGATCAGATCCTTGTGGTACTCCGCAGTTGATCTCTATGGGTTTGGAGAGAAAAGGCGGGAGTCTGATCCTTTGGGTTCGGCCGGCGAGGAAGGAGCAGCGCCAGTTGAGGGCTGTTCCCTGTATTCCGGCGTCGTGGAGTCTGGCTGCGGAGAGGTCTAGTAGGATGAGGGCTGCGGTGTGGCCTTGGTCGAGGAGCGTGCAGATGTCATCAGTGGCGGCGAGGAGGGCGGTCTCGTTGCTGGGGTTGCTGCAGAATCTGGATTGGGAGGGGTTGAGGATGGAGTTCTCTTCGATGAAGTTGGTCAGCTAGGCGTTGACGATCTTCTCAGTGACTTTGACTGCGAAGGGAAGGAGGGAGATGGTTCGGTAGTTCTTCAGGTCCGATGGGTCTGCGGAGGGTTTCTTGAGGAGGGGCTTGACTTCTGCGCGTTTCCAGCCATCTGGGAAAGTGCTGGATTCGAAAGTGGTTTTGATGGTGCATTGTAACTGGGGCGCAATGGCGAATGCGACTCTGTGGAAGATGTGCGGGGCTGCTGAGTGGGTGCTTTTCATGGTAGTAGTCGTAGCTTCGGTGGTGACCGGGGCCAGATGGTGATAGTGGGCCGGCTTTCGTTGCTGGAGGGAAGGGTGGTTTCTGGAGTCTGTTCGCTGAAGTTGTCGTAGAGGACTTTGATTTTCAGGTGGAAGTAGGAGTCCAGCTTGTTGCAGAGGTCTTGGGAGGGAGTGACGTCTGTGGCTTTGCTGTGGGGCTTGGTGAATTGCTGGATGATGTTGAAGAGTTCCTTTGAGTTGCTGGAGTTGGTGAGGATTTTGTTCTGAATGAAGGTCTTCTTTGTGGATCTTATGTGTTGGTGGTAGTCTGTCATGGCATTCTTGTAAGTAGTCACGTCTTCCGTGGTTTTGCTGTTTCTCCATTGTTTTTCGAGATGTCTGCAGGAGCGTCTGACTTCTTGGAGGTCGGTGGTGAACCAGGTGGCTTTCAGGGGAAGTGGTCTGTCGGTGCGGAGGGGTGTGATCTTGTTTGCGCAGTTGGTGATCCAGTGGTGTAGTTCCTTGGCTGCAGCGTTGGCCGAGGCGGGTGGATCGCGGCTGAGGGTGGAGTTGAGGTGCTCCTCAGTGACCTTGCTCCAGTTCCTTTGCGGAGGAACGAGGAGTGGGTTTGAGAGCGGTGGTGTGTTGAAAGAGAAGTGTATGCAGTGTTGGTCCGTCCAGAGGGGCTGCGTGGTGTGGCTGAAACAGATGTTGTTCCCACCTGCAAAGATGGGGTCGAGGGTGTGTCCTGCCTTGTGGGTAGGGGTGGTGATGAGCTGTTTCGGTCCAATGTTGGCGAGGTTGTCCAGGAGGGCGGTGGAGTTGGGGATCGCTAAGGTTGTCGAGGTGAAAGTTCAGGACTCCGATGAGTATGTAGTCCGTGGAGGCGATGGTGTGGGGTGGGATGAGGTCAGCAATAGTATTGGTGAACGAAGCGCGGGGTCCGGGGGGGCTGTAGGCGAGGGTGCCTGTGAAGAGTGGTTCTAGGGCTGGTCTGTATCTGGAAGTGAAGGTGTTTGGTGGTGGCGGAGGGGTCGCTCATGGTGGAGGTGGAGAGTCGGAGGGAGCTCATGTGTGCGATGACGAGTCCTCCTCCTGGCCGGTTGGGGCGGTCCTTCCTCTGGATCTTGTAGCCGTCTGGAATATCGGTGGCCATGTCGGGGGTGGAGGCGGCATTGGTCCAGATTTCCGTGAAGAAGGTGAATGTCTGGCGAGAGGGTGTCGAGGAGGTCCCAGATCTCTACGGCATGTTTGTGCAGGGAGCGTACATTGAGGAGAATGCACTTCAGGGCTTCGGTGGTGTTGGCGTCAGGCGTGGGGGCGGGGACCATTATGGTGCGGAGGGTTGTGAAGGTTCAGCGGCAGTGATAGCAGGAGAACTGGCCGTGGGTGGTGTTCGGTGTGGACAGCTGGCAGTTGTTCCTTCCGGGGTTGATTGCGATGAGGGCGGCAGAGTCGTAGCGGTGGGTGACCGGAGAACCAGGGTCCCTGTCCGTGGTCGGGTCGCGGACGGGCGCAGACGGGCTTGCCTTTGGCGCACCTTCGGCGGGCAGCGGTAGGACCGCCATTAAATAAGGAAGGAGGGAGGGAAGCGCAGCTGGGAGGCGGGACCTGGAAGCAGCAGGGGGGGAGGGGCCGCGGGGGTAGCCACGTTGGGAAAGGGAAAACGGGCAGATAAACAGAGAGAGACAAGGAACAAAGGCAAAAGACAGGAAAACAGGCACAATAATAAAGGCAGAAAAACAAAGCCAAAGACAGAAAAACGGGCACAATACAGCACAGACAATAGTGGAACCAGCAGAAGAGCAAGGCTCTCCCACTGGACTACTAGGGATGAGGCGCAGGCAGGAGCCTGCAGGTGGAGGAGGGCCTCGAACACCTACCTGTACAAAGCAGTGCACAGGGCAGCGGCACTTAATAGAGGAGCTGCAAGGGAAGAAAGCAGGTCTCTGACCCTCAGGTAGGGCTGTGCGACATTGGAGCATGTGATGTGAAGGGAGGTTTCATATGGGCTATTTTCATGTTTGGGGGGGATGTTATGTTATGTTGTTATGTTAAAACCACTTCTATAGCGCACGACTCACCCGGGGGCATCTCGGCGCTTGTGTTGAGACATACCAGAGGGACTGCATGATGTCCTAGAACAAAAAGGCTTTCAGTTTTTTTCTGAAGGTGCAGGAAGAAGGGGTCTCACGAAGAGCCAGGGGCAACTTGTTCCAATATTTAGGAGCGAGGTGGGAGAAGGCTTTCCCCCCAGTACGCTTGTAGGAAGGTGGAATCTGACTATATGGTTGCCCCCACTTTTTTCCTGGTGTTTTGCTGGTTTATGACTTAGTTGGACTGGGACCCTGCTATTCAGGGCCCCAGTCTATCTGCTCTCTCTAAACGACATGGAGTGCACTCTAGGTGCACTAGTGATTGGATACTGTGGTGCCTTATGAGTCCCTAGTATATGGTACCTTAGGTGCCAAGGGCATAGGTACTTCACAGGCCTACCAGGGGCTGCAGCATGTGTTATGCCACCCCTGGGAAGCAGTCTAAATCTGACACCACAGGCCTGCTACTGCAGCCTGGGTGAGGTGGTGCTAGCACCCCTCACTGAGATATAGGTTTCCTATATCTCTCCTGCACACACATATAAACCTATCAGTCACCCCTAAGGCAGGCCCTATCAATCCTGAGGGCAGGGTGCTTGGCTTCTATGTGAGGGGGTGCCTCTGCCTGAGCAGGGCCCCTCTGCAGCTCTCAGGGTCTATTCTCTGGTGCTGTTTGTGGATGCGGTTAAACCATATACTCTTAAGTGCATTATATCCTCGCGGTAAATGCTAACTTTGGAATGGCTGCATCAAAACATGTCGTGTTTGGTGTCAAACATCTTGGAATACTACCCCCCGCCAATCTTGGCGGCGGGGGTAGCATTCCACCCTTCTAGAGGGAGAAGACATGTACCTGCTGTGGAAACGCGGTAGAATCCTAAAGAGCCCTGGCATCACAAAATGGATGCCACCAGTCACAGACACTGGGCTGCCCTCCTGCTGATGACCGAAACTCGCAGTGGAGGAAGCCCAACAATAGGCATCCTGTCACAGGGAGGTGTAACCACCTTCCAGACAGGGTTTAGTGTATTGGGGCTGGGTGGGTGCACTCTTAGAGTGCTTTGAAGTCCTGCACTGGGGGAGCAGAAGGCTCCTCTGTGCATATGCCAGTTCAAACCAGCTCAGGGGCTACCTGCCCCTGCTCTGGCGCGAAACTGGACAAAGGGAAGTGGGTGTAGCCACCCCTCCCTTGACCCTCCCATAGGTGGGGTCATAGAGCTAGTCCATCCCCTCTTTTTAGTATAAGAGGGGGAACCTTGCCATTGCAAAGCAGATAACCCCTGGACGACGCTCTACAGAAGAATCCTGGCCCTTCGACGTTCCACTACCTTTGGAAGACAGAAGAATCTCCCTTGGAGTCAAGGAGTGACTCCCCTGCTTGGCAGGCACCAAAACGACAACGACGGTCGCAAACTACGCCGCTCCCGCCGGAGTCCGAAGTCCCTGCAGCCCAAGAAGTGGATTTCCTGACCTCTCCCAGGCCATCGTGAGTCCCCAGCGAAGCTGAGGCGAGTGGACCCCACGAGTAACGAGGAACCGCGACCCCTGGGTACCGTGCACTATTGTCGAGTGCAACCCCTTCACAACGTTCCACGAACTTGTGCTTTGGACCACGTGTGGTCCCGACCTCCAGCAGGAATCCTCCGAAGATCAGAGGCCTACACCGTCCCGAGTGACCGTGGGCCCCTGTTGAGTGATTCCGCCCGAGGTGTCTTCGCGATCCCTTGCCCGCTGGCTTGTGGGTCCCCAGAAGACTTCCTAAAGAAACCAAAGGGCTCCCCTGGTTGCTCCAGGCCTGCCCTGACTTACCCTCGCTGGGTGAGTTCCTCAGACCTTGCTGGTCTGCGCCATCGACTTTTCTCTATCTCCCCGAGACTTGCGGCTGCCAAGGCTTGTTGGCTCCTATCGAGTTGCCGACACCGCAGTCAGCTGCAGACGTCGAGGGACACACCGAATCCAGCTCCTGGTCGTCGTCGACGCCTCCTGGACCACGTGGCTGAAGAGTCAAGGCACCTGCAACCGACCTGAAGCGACCGACGACGGTGGGCATCCATCTTCCTTGCCCCGGGTCACTGCCAAGTGACTTTGAACACTGTCCCCTCTGCTTTCAGGTCATCCTTCTTCAGAATCCAGGCTTGGATTCCACCGGACACTTCTCCAGCTCCCGCAAGCAGCAAGTCTTCTTTGTTCGCCATTGAAAACGACGCCGCGACCCGACACCAAAGGACACCTGTGCACCCGGCTTCCCTGGGTGAGGTAACTCCAGCACTACGGTGCTCCTGTGGGTGTGGGCCCTAGAACTACTTACCCTGTAAGTGACTTGCTTGTAGGTTCTCCCGAAGTATCCTAAAACTCTTTATTTCCAACCGCGACTTGCCCCATTGAAGTTAACGGCGATTCGCGCCTGTGTATCCACACTGCACGCGTCCCCCGTGGGTCCTTTACTTACCTGCCTTGGGTGGTTTTGTGAGGCCCCAGCACTTCTGAAGGCCCTAGGCCTTGTCTCCTTGCAAGTCGTTGTTTCTAAGTCTCTTACTTAGTATATGGTCTGGTACGCCCCTAGGGCCCCAGCCATATTTTTGTGCTTAACTTATTGAGAAACGTTGATTTGTGCATATGTTTGTCTTCTAATCTCATAAAGAGATTAGTAGAGAGTTATTTAGAAATAAATACATATATATTTGATATATATACCTGTGTGGTGTCTTTTCATTTGGTGATTCAAGAGATTATATGGTAAAACAAGCTGCTTTACATTCCTCCGAGACTTAGCCTGAAGGCTGCTCTCCACAGCTACCACTAGGATAGCTTTCTTTAAAAGGTTGTCTTAAACCTATCTACCATAAGAGTCGATTTGGACTGGTGCAAGGTGCCCACTATAATTAGTGGACAGCATATGCCAGGCCAACTTCTCACAACGCTTAAGGCGTATTCGGGGCACCTGTAAGAGGCCAAGTGAGCTGGATCTGAGATTTCGGCATGGGACATATTTTAAAAGTTTTCTCTGCAAGTACCGGGGCCCTTTGCCTCTAAGAGCGTTGTACGTGAGGCAACAGATTTTAAAGAAGGATCGCTTCTTTACCGGTAACCAGTGTAGTTCTCTTAGCAGAGGGCCGGACGAGGAGCCTGTAGGGCGGTTTAGAATTAGCCTTGCAGCCGTATTCTGGATCACTTGTAGTTTAGCAAGCGATGTCTCATCCGCCTCTGCTAGTAGGGCATTTCCATAATCCATTTTGCTGATCACCATAGCTTGAACAAGGGTTCTACGGGAGTTTATGGGCAAATAAGGGAAGATCCTACGTAGAAGGCGCAAGGCATAGTAGCAGGAGCTGGTAGTGGCATTTATGTGATCCTTCATTGTTAGTGGATGAACATGTAAATCGCTGGTCGTTACTCCAGTTAGAAGAAGCAGGGGGTGGGAGTTAGGGGGTTCCTAAGTGTTTGATGGTGATTCTCTCACGTGGGGTATACTGAGAGAATCCAATATGCAACCAACCCGTTGCTACGGGTGGGAAGGGAGAAAGACCCTTTTCTTTATATAGCCCTCACTCACTCTAGTAGTGACATGCTTCATCATTGACCTCACCCCAACTCCTAAAGGTCGGGTGGGCTCAACCATCTTTCAGGGAGCACTTATGATAAGGTGTATGGGGGCATACCTTTAAAGATAAAATTCCTCACCCACTCCTAAAGTATCCTTTATTGATGGAGTGGGAGGGAAGATTAAAAACACTATAATTGGGTATCAGGATGTAATGGTCCTATGACCCTAGAATAGGCACCAACATGTTTCAGCCCTCCTTAATGGCCTAAATAAGTCCTGGGCTTTCGTCAGGGTGGGATGTAAAGAGGTTACTTCCCCCAAAGATGTGAGTGCATTAATGTTACGCAATTTGCATAGGGCACTTCTAGGTGAAAAGTAGGAACAAATCTAATACTTGTCGCTGGATTCAGATGAGGAATTACCTATATAGAGACACAGACAAGAAAACATAATCCAAAATTGTTATGTACAGTTAGAAAGGCGCTATTGTCGCCTGTAGACCATCAGCACGTAGTCCCCACTGGAGCCATTGCTGTGACTGTGTAAGGGGTTGTGTTTGATCCCCCTACACAAAACATTAGAGCATGCTTTAACGGTGTAGTCACACGTGGGTCATGCTTTCCATGTCACATCAAACGCACTTCTGTGTCTTTCACAAGTGCTATGGGTAGTGCCTACATGCATTACTTCTTTCACAATAAACATACGTACTGCGTATTATTTCACCACATCATACATACTAGTTTTTCAACAAAATTTACAGAATCAGTGGCACTCACCCCATGTAATCAGGGCTTCGATTCTCGAGGGAGCACAGGAGGGAGACCTTAGTCACACACTACGGATAAATGAATAGTGGCCATATCGCATTTGAGATTAAGTGGAGGAATGCGGGGAAATTCAAAGAAAAAAGCGACATGGCCTACCGCAGGCCCATCGAGTGGCGCCTCAGTTAAGTGGAACAGAGATCACTTACTTCTTCAAAGGTCCAACCCTGCTGTAACCTACTAGCTGCTCTGCTCCCCGGCTTGTCCAAAGACTGTGTGGCGTTCGCGCCGTTAAATACCAGTGTTCGCACGCTCTACCAGGCGATCCCGGAGAGTGGCTGGTCACGCCCTCTTGCTAAAGTTCACCCTTCGATTGGTTTGTGGCGGGGGCTCGGCTCACATTGTTGCGGTAACGTGATGACAGGTTAGCTGCAGCCGCAATGCGTCTCTCTCGCTGTTTGACAGGATGTGGTTTGCCGCACGTAAGCATTCTGTTACGCGTGCCGCGTCAGCAGGCGAGGCATGTGTAAACAGTCTTTACTATCTAACACGGAGCCTCGTACGAGTCTTAACTTATCTCAGTGTTAGTGCATCCACTATTAGGCCCTCACTCGTATTTAACTTTTGGAAACATATGCTGATGGATTTCTCTCTCATAGTGCATTTAAAGATCCCGTCTCTATTGATTTTCACAGATTTAGAAGCGACATAGTAAGAAAAAGTAAGAAAAATAATAGGAAAAAGAAAAACTCCACTAAAGTGCATCAGCCTATATTGCATTGTCTACCCAGTTGGTTGAGTGGGTTCATATTTGCTACGTCGAGACCATTGTCTGGTGGTTATTTCTCATAGTGCTTTTATGGACCAGGTCAGTATTGACAAATAATACATTTTGAAGGGACATAGTCAGGAAACTTCCACCCTTGTGCACCAGCCCACCGTACATCATCTACTCCGGTTATTGACCTGGTTCCAGGGTATGTCATCGTTAAGGCCTAGTACGTGAGTCTTAAGACGGTGTACCCATATTTGTTCTTTTAGTAGCAGTATTTTCTGTGTCCCGTTTGTTGGTGTGATTTTTTCAATGATATTCCATTGTATGTCTGCGTCTGAGTGATTCTTTTCAAGATAGTGTGTCGTCAGTCTGGTAGTTGCTCTCTTGCACCTTATCGTGCTCCTGTGTTCGTTAATGCGGATTTTGATTTTTCGGGTGGTCATTCCGATATACTTCAGACCACAGGGGCAGATGATTATATACACGACATTTGTACTATTACAGTTCTTGTGAGATCTCTGCTCCCATGGGGTCCTCAGTCCTAGGTCAATCGTATTGGTATGGGATGTGAAGGAACATACAGAACAATTCCCACAAGGAAACTGGCCCTGGACTGGGGGTAGGTTCCACAGTGTGTTTTGTCCCTTAGGTGTTTTACTGCATGTATCACTGTGAACCAATTTACCTCGGATGCTCCGGTTCTTTTTGAACGAAAACATGGGTTTCTCAAAATTCAATTTGTTTGATGTGAGTATGCGCCAGTGTTTATTGATCGTTTGTTTCACAAAATTGGATCCTGTATTGAAGGGTGTGACACAGATAAGGTTGGTGTTTTCAGGTCTAGTGGTTTTCTCCAGGAGGGAATCTCTTGGGATGTTGCGTACTCTCTTTTTAGCCTTGTTCACAATACGGATAGGGTAATGTCGGGATTGGAGTTTTCCAGCCAGTAGATCTGCCTCTCTTTTGTAGTCATCTAATTTAGAGCAGTTGCGCCGTATGCGTATGAACTGTCCCACTGGGAGATTTTCCTGGAGTGCTCTTGGATGGGCACTTTCGAAGTGTAATAGACTGTTTCGATCTGTGGGTTTTGTAAATAGGGAAGTGCTGAGTTTCCCTTCCTCTGCTATGATATTCACATCTAGAAACGATACTTTGCTGTTGTTATGGGTCATTGTGAACTTGAGGAAAGTGTTTCTTCCGTTTATCCAGTCGTTGAAGGATTCAATTGAGGTATTGTGGTCATTCCATATGACCAGGATGTCATCAATATATCTAATCCATAACCGTATCTGGTTGGTATATGGGTTATTGTTCCAAATGTTGTGATCCTCAAACCATCCCATGTACAAACATGCTACGCTCGGGGCAAAACTGCTGCCCATAGAAGTGCCGTGGCGTTGCAGATAGATCTTGACCTTAAAACTGAAAAAGTTTTCAGTAAGAGCTAGTTTGGGTAGTTGCATGATCCGGTCTACTGGTGATTTCCACTTCCATTCTTCGGAAAGCAGGAGGTCATGGATAACTTTTAGGCTTTCTTCTTGGGGAATACTCATGTAGAGAGACTCCACGTCCAGGCACATCAGTGTTTCTTTTTCTGGGTCGAAGGTCATGTCTCTGAGTATGGTCAATAGATGAGTGGTATCCTTCACATAGGATTTCACCTTGGTGACTAAAGGTCTCAGGTACCAATCCACGAACTGTGATAGAGGTTCCAGGATGGATCCAATTCCGGACACTATTGGTCTTCCTGGGGGCGGAGTACGTCCCTTATGTATCTTGGGGATGGTGTAAAATCGTGGGACTCTAGGTTCTTTTGTAGTCAAAAACTCTTTCTCTTTATGGTTAATCCACCCTCTGTCATGTGCTGTATCCAGAAGTAGTTTGATTTTGTGTTGGATATCACTCGTAGGGTCTGTGCGAAGGACAGTGTAATTTCTTACTTCCTGTAACAGTGACATGCACGCTGTCCTATAAGCCTCCTTATCCTGAATAACAATGGCGCCCCCCTTTTCCGCCGGTTTTATTACAATGTTATCTCTCGCACTTAGTGTTTTCAGGGCGATTGACTCCCGTCTGGACAGATTGTGAAAGCCATTGGGCTTGGGTTGCCCATCCAAGAGCACTCCGGGAAAATCTCCCAGTGGGACAGTTCATGCGCATACGGCGCAACTGCTCTAAATTAGACGACTACAAAAGAGAGGCAGATCTACTGGCTGGAAAACTCCAATCCCGACATTACCCTATCCGTATTGTGAACAAGGCTAAAAAGAGAGTAGGCAACATCCCAAGAGATTCCCTCCTGGAGAAAACCAGTAGACCTGAAAACACCAACCTTATCTGTGTCACAACCTACAATACAGGGTCCAATTTTGTGAAACAAACTATCAATAAACACGGGCGCATACTCACATCAAACAAACTGAATTTTGAGAAACCCATGTACTCGTTCAAAAAGAACCGGAGCATCCGAGGTAAATTGGTTCACAGTGGTATGTGCAGTAAAACACCTAAGGGACAAAACACACTGTGGAACCTACCCCCAGTCCAGGGCCATTTTCCTTGTGGGAATTGTTCTGTATGCCCCTTCACATCCCATACCAATACGATTGACCTAGGACTGAGGACCCCATGGGAGCAGAGATCTCACACGATCTGTAATAGTACAAATGTCGTGTATATAATCATCTGCCCTTGTGGTCTGAAGTATATCGGAATGACCACCCGAAAAATCAAAATTGCATTAACGAACACAGGAGCACGATAAGGTGCAAGAGAGCAACTACCAGACTGACGACACACTATCTTGAAAAGAATCACTCAGACGCAGACATACAATGGAATATCATTGAAAAAATCAGACCAACAAACGGGACACAGAAAATACTGCTACTAAAAGAACAAATATGGGTACACCGTCTTAAGACTCACGTACTAGGCCTTAACGATGACATACCCTGGAACCAGGTCAATAACCTGAGTAGATGATGTACGGTGGGCTGGTGCACAAGGGTGGAAGTTTCCTGACTATGTCCCTTCAAAATGTATTATTTGTCAATACTGACCTGGTCCATAAAAGCACTATGAGAAATAACCACCAGACAATGGTCTCGACGTAGCAAATATGAACCAACTCAACCAACTGGGTAGACAATGCAATATAGGCTGATGCACTTTAGTGGAGTTTTTCTTTTTCCTATTATTTTTCTTACTTTTTCTTACTATGTCGCTTCTAAATCTGTGAAAATCAATAGAGACCGGGTCTTTAAATACACTATGAGAGAGAAATCTATCAGCATATGTTTCCAAAAGTTAAATACGAGTGAGGGCCTAATAGTGGATGCACTAACACTGAGATAAGTTAAGATCTGTACGAGGCTCCGTGTTAGATAGTAAAGACTGTTCACATGTGCCTCGCCTGCTGACGCGGCACACGTTACAGAATGCTTACGTGCGGCAAACCACATCCTGTCAAACAGCGAGAGAGACGCATTGCGGTTGACAGCTAACCTGTCATCACGTTACCGCAACAACATGAGCCGAGCCCCCGCCACAAACCAATCGAAGGGTGAGCTTTAGCAAGAGGGCGTGACCAGCCACTCTCCTGGATCGCCCGGTAGAGCACGCGAACACTGATATTTAACGGCGCGAACTCCACACAGTCTTTGGACAAGCCGGGGAGCAGAGCAGCTAGTAGGTTACAGCACGGTTGGACCTTTGAAGAAGTAAGTGATCTCTGTTCCACTTAACTGAGGCGCCACTCGATGGGCCTGCAGTAGGCCATGTCGCTTTTTTCTTTGAATTTCCCCGCATTCCTCTACTTAATCTCCAATATGATATGGCCACTATTCATTTATCCGTAGTGTGTGACTATAAGGCCTCCCTCCTGTGCTCCCTCGGGAATCGAAGCCCTGATTACATGGGGTGAGTGCCACTGATTCTGTAAATTTTGTTTAAAAACTAGTATGTATGATGTGGTGAAATAATACACAGTACGTATGTTTATTGTGAAAGAAGTAATGCATGTACGCACTACCCATACCACTTGTGAAAGACACAGAAGTGCGTTTGATGTGACATGGAAAGCATGACCCACGTGTGACTACACCGTTAAAGCATGCTCTAATGTTTTGTGTGGGGGGATCAAACACAACCCCTTACACAGTCACAGCAATGGCTCCAGTGGGGACTACGTGCTGATGGTCTACAGGCGACAATAGCGCCTTTCTAACTGTACATAACAGCAATTTTGGATTATGTTTTCTTGTCTCTATTTCTATATAGGTAATTCCTCATCTGAATCCAGCGGTAAGTATTAGACTTGTTCCTACTTTTCACCTAGAAGTGCCCTATGCAAATTGCGTAACATTAATGCACTCACGTCTTTGGGGGAAGTAACCTCTTTACATTCCACCCTGACGAAAGCCCAGGACTTATTTAGGCCATTAAGGAGGGCTGAAACATGTTGGTGCCTATTCTAGGGTCATAGGACCATTACATCCTTATACCCAATTATAGTGTTTTTAATCTTCCCTCCCACTGCATCAATAAAGGATACTTTAGGAGTGGGTGAGGAATTTTATCTTTAAAGGTACACCCCCATACACCTTATCATAAGTGCTCCCTGAAAGATGGTTGAGCCCACCCCGACCTTTAGGAGTTGGGGTGAGCCCGATGATGAAGCATGTCGCTACTAGAGTGAGTGTGGGCTATATAAAGAAAAGGGTCTTTCTCCCTTCCCACCCGTAGCAACGGGTTGGTTGCATATCGGATTCTCTCAGTATACCCCACGTGAGAGAATTACCATCAAACACTTAGGAACCCCCCACCCCCTGCCTCTTCTAACTCTGGAGGAACGACCGAAGGGAACGACCGAAGGGACTCCCATTAGGTTCAGTGTGCATTGATTAGGGAGGACGTGTCCCTTCTAACCTCGTGGTTGAGGACCTCTCTACCCTTGCAGTAGTGCCCCTTCCGGGCCCACTATTGTGTGTGATAGATTGAACATGTAAATCTACATGAATGTTGCATGAGAGAAAGAAAGCGCCATGTCTACTAAGATATGGTTCTGTTTTACTCTTTCCCTAGCACTGGCGCACAGTCAAGCAGCCTAGCGCCATGTACACACCTTTGCACTAGTGCGTGCGTGTCTGTGCGAGTCTAGCATAGATTTTTTACTGGATGGGTACCCTTTCAGTACAAAATACGATGCCCACACAAACTTTAAAACTTTCACACTTAGGGTGTGTTCTGTACAGGGCAGCACATAGTGCAGCACACTTGCAAAGTCAGAAAGGTTTGGAGAAATAAAAGCATTGCTCCAAGTTAACAGCACTCTCAAAAGGTTGTTATTTTTGTGCAAAACCCTGTCTACTGTTAGTAGATAGGGCTTTGTGTCAAAACCCATGTGTGGTTGCATGGGAATGTCCATATATCACTCATGGAACACCACCCTGACGCATGCAAAGTAATGCAAAGCACTGCTTTGTGTTACTTTCATCCAACTTTCCAGAACAAAACAAGTTTTGCACTGGAAAGTAAATTCAAAATAAAAGTTTGTGATGCAAACCCAGTGCCACATGTTAGGAAATCTGCCCCTATGTGGCGCCTCTACATAGGCTGCTGGTAAAAGACCATGCGGTATTTAATGCCTTGTGCTAGGTGCATAACGCAGTTTGATACAGGACCCACAATCTTGGCAAGTTTTTTAATCTTTATATGCCAGGTTACTATTTATGATCTGCAGACCCATTTCTCTTGGTATTTTCGAAGGTCTAGTGAAATTGGTAAGTAGCGGACCTTTTTTTTTGGCAGCAGCAAAATTGAACATCTCCACCTTGTCCAAAGTCAAGAGCATAATTTGCACAAATTTCGAACAGTTCTAAAAATGTGTTTGTTTCATTTAACCTTTTAAGGCCAGGTGGTGTAAGCGGCCATCTGACATCTGGTTAGTGTAACCATTGTTTTTTGTTCCAGCGCCTAGTTACTTCTGTAGGTGCTGTATAAAACCCAGCGTAATATAATTAAGTCTGGGCGGTGAACTCTGCTCTGCTCGCAGAGTTTGCAGAGTTTTCCGCACTCCGCGTTACGTGGAGATCGCGGAGTTCTGAAAAACTCTGCTTCGTGTTGCGGAGCTGAGTTTTTTTCCTCACTCGCATTCGTCAACATCAAGTTGGCGAGCGTGGAAAATCAACCTTGCGGCGAGATTTCTCAATGCAGGCGGTCAGATTTCTCATTGCGAGTGGTCGCGTATGCTCTCAACCGCTCGCGTTGAGAAACCGTCCGTTCGCGTTGAGAAAGCTGCTGCTTGAGTAAAAATCTACTCCAACGGCAGAAAGGAAGCAGCGCCTGCTTGCGCTGTGCATGGTGCCGTTTGCAATGATTGCACAGTGCGGACAAGCACCTGGCACTGAAAATCACCGCGAACGGCATTTATCTAACACACTCCGCTGCTCGCGGAGCTCCGTGTAGCGCGGCAGAGTTTTTTTTGCACTTTGCGGAGTTTCGCGTACTCCGCAAACTCCGCCCAGGCTTAAACATAATACACTAGTGGCATAACGCAAAATGATGGGCCCACCCTGCAGAACGTAAAGGGGGCCCTCTGAGTCTCTCATGTCTAACAGATATTAATTGGCCTAGGGCTGAATGGTGGCCCCATGAAGTGTTTGGGGGCCCGTGGAAGACTGGAAGACCCCCTGCACCTCAGGGGCCTGTGTTACTCTCCTATAATACACCTCCTCTTTAATGCTTTACCCCATTGTTTCCCAAACTGTGGGTTGTGACCCACTGGTGGGTCGCGAGTCGATTTTTGGTGGGTTGCCAATGTCCAGGCAATGAATAAAGTTGCCTTTAAATTCTGTATTTATTGAGTCACATTTGCTGTGCTTCCAAGACGGAGGTCAAATGTCAGGCCCTGTCTTCTGCTGCTTATTTTTTAACACAGAGACTGGTGTTTACAAACTCCTCTCACTTTGCAGTCCGAGGAAGAAAAGTAAAGTGAATTATGTGACAATCCTGCTGGGGTACATACAGTGTAAAAGGAAAGCTGGCAGATGTCATATTTTCCTAACACACAATAAATCCCTGTAAATGAATTGTACACATTCAGCAGTTAGGAAAGCAAAATGAAGCATATTTTTTTGTAATTCCGAAGTGTGGTGGAAACAAAGATTTTAGTAGGATCTGAACAAATCAAGACACTTTACTCGTTGATGCACAAATAATAAATATTCACTGAAACCCGATTTCCACACATTATCCTTTGTGTGCAATATAGTTTTAGCTATAAAACTGTATGTCTGTGCAAATTTCGGGACCATTTCAATGGAAAATGTGTGGTCTGCAAATAATGCGCTACCAAACGATGTTTTAGTTACATTAAAAATTACCCGCCTCATGTCCATTAAAACTAGGTGGGTTGGAAAAGTTTGTCTACTAAACAGTGGGTTGAGGTTTAAAAAAAAAGTTTTGGAACCATTGCTCCACCCAGCTTCCTTTTGAGAGAGCAGACTGCTATCTCACCACTAGATGGCAGCAGGAGCTCAGAATGTCTTCAGCAGCATTCCATCCGACCAGAGCATATTCCAGAAGCTTTTGGTCTGCGTTTCCTTCTAATCTAGCTGTCTTAAATTAGTCTTTTTGTTGCTCCCTTGGTTCCAGATTTTATGTTGTAATAACTAAGGCACTCAAAGGAAAAACGCAAGCTATTAAGAAAAAAAACCGCGATCAATTGTGGTGAGCTGCCATTGCAAGCATAAACCTTGTACCAGCCAGAGGTCCCTGCAGAAAACTTCCGCATGGGTGTAAAAGAGCAGGCCTCGAAACATATTTGAGCTGCATTTGAGGAGTGGTGGCCTCCTCGCAGATACTTGGTATCTACATCTATTCTGAATCTCCTCAGGGGTGCCTCAGTTTTGGATAAAAGTCTTCTTTGGGATTAACCTGGTTATGGGAACAAACGTACAATCGGGGTTAGATGAATATAATATCAATGAATTTCAGCTAAAAGGAGTATTCGGTAAAACAAAGAAATTATGGATTTTGAGTTTTTTTTATGGTAACACAAAATGTGATTTTTTGGAAGTTAAAACGTGAAGGACAGGCTATCGCTTGGTTGCAGGATCAGAAAAGATCAGTTTCATTTCATGTGGGATGAGTTGTTGAAACAATCCGTAGTAGATCTAGAGTAGGGTCCACGCTAGACGTGTTGGCTTCCGTTCCCTCCCTCCCAGGGTGACTCTTCCCCTCCCCTCCCCCCCCCCAAGTCCTTAAGGGCGCTAGTTCTTTAATGAATGATGAAAAGGTGAAAAGTTCAGGATTGGAGACATTGTCTGTAATGTCCTGGAGTGAGGTGGTCCCCCTACTCACTTCGACCCTATTAATGGGTGTTATTTTTTATATCTAACTAGTGAACCCAGGATGGCTGTGGTCATGGTTTGACTGCAGAAAGCCTTGGGCTGACATCTGATCTCTGTTCTAGTCCATTTCTCGGAGAAATTTCTCACTTCTCAAAGAAAGTGCAAATTTGTGTTTTTGGGGATTTACCAAGATTTCCAAGAATACTGTTGGTAAACGTTTGAAAAATCCCATATATGTTCTGGGGAAGCCATTTCAGCACGGGTAAATGTACATGGTGTGTACCTGTGCATGTTCAAAGCAAATGGCTTTGCATTAATACAACGCCACATTTATTTTTTCTCCAAGGGTAAAATATTCTCCCACTGAAAAAAATCCCTGCCCTCAAACCCCACAAATTAAGGGAGTGTTCCCTGTCTAGTTCCACGCTGAAAAGGGGTTTACTCCTGTCAACAAAAGATTTAAATCTCAGAGAATTAGCACAGTGGGAGTGGGTAGCGAAAAACCTTTTGAATACCCACAAAATCAAACGTTTGTGAGTGTGCATAAGCTTTCTGGGCTCCCCATCCTGTAATGCACACTCCTGGCAAGTTTATTACCACATAATGGTACACCAAAGTCGGAACATATTATGTCTGAGTAAATATTTTATGAATGTAAAGCCACATTTTTGAATAGCAGGTGTAACTTTGCATTTGTATTAAAAAAAAGACAATTCTCGTATAAACTGAGTTTACAAATACCTTAGTGAATATGGCTCTTTGTGAGTAGCTATGGAATTATGGAGTCAGGTGATGCACAGGTTAGGTTTTGCTATATTTAATTATACAGTGTGCTAACAAGCAAGCGATTTTCTGGCGCTGTGAGAAAATAACTGAGGACCACTCGGGCAGATACTAAGCAGCCATATAATCAGAAAGAAGCAAAATCTTAATGCGCTTGTTTAATCAAAATAGACCAAACACTGTCCAGAAGAAGGGAGGAAGATCATTCCAGAGAGCTGGAGTGAGTATAGAGAGGGCCTTACCACCCATTCCCTGTCTACCCCAGCAGAGGACCTTATGAAGGTTTACACCTCAGAAACGCGGGCAGCGGGCAGGGGAATCAGTGGGCCGGGGAGTGTTTGTCCTGCAGCTTTTTTCTGGAAGAGCCAGGCTTGACTATGAACTAAGAGATGCGCAAGATACAGTGCCTTGAAAGAGATCTTAGCCTAAGGAGGGAGCTAATGAAAAGACCACAAAAGTCATGACTAGATTAGGAGGGTCCTAAGGTAAGTCAAGTTGCCATGTTTCAGAAGGAATTCTGCTAAAAGGCATTTTGCTATTGAATCTGGACCCACTAATTGAAGAAGTGGTTGCAGTGTCATCTTAAGGATTTTGGGGGCCCTGGGCAAGAAATATTTTTGTGTCCCTATTCACAAGAACTTTGAGTTTTATAACCCAATTTCCTCTAATTTGGGCCTCGTGAAACCAAACAATATTGAATTATATTATAAAGGTTGAGAAAGAGCAATAAATGGAGGTAATATAGACAAAAAAGTTCCCTTTCCCAGGTTTCCCCTGGAAGGTTGGGGCCCTGGGCAATTGCTCACTTTGCCAATGCCTTAAAACGTCTGAGTGGTTGCCTTTTTTCCAGCTGTCGCAAGGAGGACATGATGGCCAGCTGATGTTTGAGTTGGAGAAACAGGTAGAAATGAGTGCTTTGACATCGGCACGTAGGTGTAAAGGTCAGTCAGATCCCAAACTATGGCTTTTAACTGTAGATTCTGGGACTTCACAGTCGCACGTCTCAGGTGTCCAAGGGTAGCCAAAGGTCAGTGTCACCAACAATCATCACCAACGTCTTTCCTGAATTGAGCATGAGCCAATGGGAACCAGGGCCATCTTAATTAGCATTATATGTCCCCGAGCAAAGCAGTGCACTGGGCCCTGCCTAAACAACCACTCACAAGAATAAAATTGTTTAACGGAAAATTAGTGTTAAATTCTGGTCTATATGGGCCCCCTATGCTTGTGGGGCCCCCGGGCTACTGTCTAGTGTGCCCATGAGTTAAGACAGCAGTAGTGGGAACCCTTGCATGCCCTTTCCCAGTCGCGCTGACGATCAAGCCGCAGGATAATCTGGGTGTTATCAGCGTACACGAAAAAAAGGAGACATGGGGAACAGATAAGCCTCGCCAAAGACCTAACTCAAATGTTGAACAGATAGAAGCATAGTGCGGACCCTTAACGGACCTGAAAGATGAAAGTTTGGGGATCCAAGGGGAATGGAGAAAGCTAAATAATATGGGTAATGTTGAATAGGAAAGATGCAAAACACCACTGGACACCATTACCACCTGTCATGTTCCTGAAGTCTGTTCTTGAGATTGCCATGGCTGACAGTGTCAAATGCTACTGATAGATCTTAAAGAATCAAGGCACTGAGTGTGCGGACATCAGCTACCAACCAAAGGTCAACTACTCTGTCAACAAAAATGGACTTGGTGCATCGATGGGGACCGATTCCAGGGGACGCATCACCCAACATGGTCTTATTGTCTAAGAAACCTCTTCACTGTATTGAACCATGGCTTATCAAACTGTTTGCAGCCATGCGGAGTGAAGAGATGGATCGACAGATTGCAGGAGGGAGAGGGGGAAAGTCGGCCTTTGTCAACAGTGGTACCGCAATGGCACCTTTCAGGTGGTAAGTGACTTGAGCTTGAAACAAAGTTTCAGAATGATCTGGCTCAGGGGTCGTTTAGAAGGTCCAAGCTGTTTACCTAGATGTGCTGGACAGTGCTCCGAAGGGGGGCCCCATTTAACCCATACAACCTGCGCTCCAACTGAAATGCTGCAGGGAGGCGCTTTGGAAATAATTTCCAGCCTTGTGGTGTCCAGGATCAGTAGCTGTAAACAAAAACATTGCTAGCTGTAGCAACAAGAATTTTTGATTCTGTTAGGGACACGGAGGCGAGGATTATGCTCCTCTTTCTTTACTGTATTTTCATCAGCAGCCAATTTAAACAATAATAAAGAAGTTTTCAACAACTACAACTCCCATGAACCCCGTCTATATGCTCCCCTCGTTTCCTTTCCAGTCCACCAATCATATTGCTCTTTAACCATCAATACTGAGAGAGATCTTCTTGACTGCCTCTGTCTTTGCTTCTCAGCACTCAAGATAAGTGCAGCTGAGAGTTGATTACTTTTTATCTGTCTAATATATGGTGTTATAGATCGTATTTCTGTTGTGGTTCATGTTAAACAACGCTTCGCTACTGTTGCTTTAATATTACCGACTGATTCGTTTTCATACGCTCTGTGGCACGGTTTTCTGAGACACTGGAAATAATCTGGACCAGCCTCGTGGTGTCCAGGATCAGTAGCAGTGAATACCATTAATGAATGAATGAATGAATTTTATTGACTGTTCAATTAATTAAAATCATTACAGTAAAAACAAACGACGTATTAAAAAAATAGAGAGTATACAAAATGGAGATATTCAAGTTTTTGTTTAGTTAAAATGCCTTCCCCCCCCCCGGCACCCACTCGATCAACCAGCACCTAGGTTTGTAATTATAGTCATGTGCCCTTGCGCAAGTTTGTAGAGCCCCCAATAAAAAAAAAAGTTCTATTTAATAAGTCTATAAATCATTCTACTTAACACCTTATTAGAAACTTTAAAAGAGCGCAATCTTGATGGGGCTAATGAAGGGGGGCAAGTTCCTCAGCGCTTATCGGGGGCCAGACTGCTTGTTTCCGCTGGATTTGCCGTGCCTGTCGCCGGAATTTGGTTGCGTTCATTAGCGCCCTTTAGGGAAACCCTGATCTGGTGCGTGAATTTCCCCAGTCTTGCTAAGGTCATAGTTTTTATTTTGGAGAAGGACAGGGCTGACGCTTCGCTACAAGTCTTTATTCCGTTGGCGATACAGATCGGGCACAGGAGCCGCCAATGTTCGTTGTATAGGTTGGGGCAGCAGCATAGGAGATGCAACCAAGATTCCCTCATGTAGGAACACAGCCTGCAATTTTTGGTTTCCCCCCTGCGGACGCTGGTTAAAATCAGCGATTCCTAGTGTAATTAGTCTCATAAAAAGTATTTTGCTTCAGACTTGTGGTGTGAGGGCCTCGCTTAGGTAGAGTTGGGCTTTTCCTGACATGTAGGAATTGTTCAATGGGTCTAGGTGAGAGCTTGAGCGGAGAGTCTTGGTGTCATGCTCAAAAGATATTTCACGCACTTGTCTATTTATCGCTTTTTTCCAAGCGTTCAGTGGGATTGCCGATGACTAGACTCCCTTCCTCAATCTTCAGTGTATTGATAGCTTTACCAAGGCTGGTGTGCCAGGCCGATCCTGTCCCCTCGAAAAGGGATCTCAATTGGTGTCTTAAGGAATCGGCTGGAGCCCTTAAGATCCTTAGATGTAGCTTTATGATCTCCCCCTGACACATCAAATCTGGCCTCGTCAGACCTAGTTCCAATCTCAGCCTTGATTTCCTGGCTGACCTCGGGATGAGGAGCACTCACTGAGCTTTGACTTGGGCTGAGTTTAGGAAGGCATCCAGTGACCCAGGGAAGGCCAGGTGGCCGTAGCTGATGGCTGGGAGCAGTTTTACTTTTAGGACAGTCAGTATTGGTCGGGCAGAAGGGCTTATCAGGTGTTGGCTCAGTTGCTTTAACAAGTGTGTAACATTGTTGGCCTTGGAGGTCTGATGTTTCAGATGGATGTTCGCCTTGGCCCGTTCTGAGAGCCAAACCCCCAGGTAGTTGTATGAAGCCACTGTGCTGATTTGCAAGTCTCCCATTTGCCACTGTGCTTTCCTTTTCAGATGGTAGCTCCCAAAAATGATTACCTTGGTCTTCCCCTGGTTAACTGTCAAGCTGTTGACGTTGAAGCGATTCAGCGCATTTAGGGCTCTTTGTAGGCCCACCTTCGTGTGGTCCATTATGGCTGTGTCGTCAGCATATTGTAACACCGGCAGCCTCATACTTCCTAGCCTAGGGGCAACTCAGTTGGCACCTTTCAGAGCGTCCCCCAGATCCGCGGTATACAGGTTAAAAAGGATGAGGACCAGCACACATCCTTGTTTGAGCCCATTATTCGTTGTTATTTTGGGAGACACTGTGCCAGCGCTTGTTTTAACCCGCACCCAAGTGTCTTCGTATAGAGATCTAATTGCCTTCAGGAGTTTAGATGGAATACCCCAATTTTCTAATTTCCACCATAGCCTTCTACGGTCAACTTTATCGAAGGCTGTGCTATAATCGATGAAGCAGCAAAAGAGTGGAGGGTTTTTCTTCTTTGCTGCCTGGGCTGATAAATGCGCTAGCGCCAGCACATTGTCCATGGTTGATGACTGTGACCTAAAGCCTGTCTGATAGAAAGGAATAATGCTTTTTTCTTCTGCCCAAATTTCCAGATCCTTCAGTAGAAGGCAAGCATATGCCTTAGCTTCGAGGTCAAGCAGGGCGATAAGCCTGTAGTTTGATGGCTTTAGACGATCGCCTTTTTAGGGACCAATAGGGAGCCCCTCCAAGAATGTGGGTTCTTGGCTGTCTAGAAGGTATAGTTGTAAAGGGGAGTTAGAATTGCTGCCCAAAAATCAGGGGCACTTTTGAGAACCGGTGCAGGTATCCCGTTGGGCCCGGGGGACCCGTCATTCTTCAAACTCTTCAGGGTCTTGATCACCATTTGAGGGTTTATCTGGGCTAACGGCGTGTGCTGCTCCTCTTCCCGGGCTCTCAGTCCTGTAGGGGAGTTGCCAGGGATAGGAGTCGCTTCTCCTGGCTTTATGCTATTTTGCTGGTGTTGTCCCTCCCCGCGGATGGTCTCTTCTGAGCAGCCTTTACTTAGAGGGGCGTTTGAGTATAATTGCTTCACATGGTTCAGCCAGTCTTGCTCTGCTACTCCCGTTTTCTCTCATGACTCCTCGGCTACTCAGCTGATTTATGTGTCTCCATAGCCCAGATAGATTCTTTTGCTTAAGCAGAGAGAAAACTTTGAGCCATTCCTTCTCTATGTAGGCTTTTTTGTGTTCCCACAGTTTCTTCCTTGAGGCCGCCCTCAGTGTTGTGACCGATGGTCCCTCCATTGGTCTGCCCCCTCTTTTTTTTGTTGCTAGGGCCTTACGCAGGGCTCGTTTACTTTCAAGTATGTCTTTAGTTAGGCATACGCTTCCAGCATTTAATGGAACTTTGGACCTGGGGCATTGTGACTGAGGGTTTCCCAACTTCGATTGTAGGTCCTCTACAATGTTCTCCCACTCCTTTGTGGGTGAGAGCTGCATTGATGGACTCCCTTCCTGTTTCTGATCCAACCAAATTTGCAACTTCTTACCAATTTTTTCTGACCATTTGATCCTCCTCAGGACTCTGTTTTTCGTCCCCTCTTGACTCTCCAATGACTTGGAGCATGGTAGCTGTCGGTACCTCCAGCTGAAACACCGCTCTTAATGGCCTGTGATCACTTTCCTTCCTGTCCTCGACTACAAAGTCTTCCAAGCTGGCCGCAATTGCTTCACTGACTATGATATAGTCGATTCTTGAAATGTCCCGGAAGGTAGGTTGAGGATGCCAGGAATTTGTACATGCTTCTTTCAATGCGTGGGTTGTGGTCAGCTTATGATTATTGAGGAGATCATAAAGGGGTTCTGCCCGGCCCAACCCCCGAGGGGGGGAATTGGCTTTATCAAGATCCTTCAAATTGAAGTCCCCAACTAGAATTACCTGGTGAGATTTGTATTTATTTAGTAGGTCATCTAATTTCCGTGACAGTGCCTCCATACAGTCTTTCGTGGTGGTCTGTGCCGGGTTGATGTAGCAGTTTATTATAAGAAGGCGAAGTGGATGTAGGTTGAGATTCAGGCCTCCAACCTGTAGAGCTTGCAGCCTGGATGAGTTCAGTTTGATATCTGTAGCCGCAAGGCTGCTTGCATGTTTTATAAAAACTGATAGACCACCGGACGGACGGCCAAAGAGATTTCTTTTTATTGCTGGTACATGATGTTCATAGTACCCTGCCAATGGAGTGCTAGTCAAGGCCCAAGTTCTTGAAAGCAGAGTATGTCTCCAATTTCTAAGAACTGCTTCAGGTTTTCATTTTCTCTGATTTTACTGATCCCTGCAATGTTCCATGATATTATGGTTAGTTGCTGTTTGAAAGGGGTTCCTCCCCTGGCCTCTACCCTACCGGGCCTGATGCCACATCTGTTAGGGATGCTGTTGCCATCCTCTTGGAGTTCCGGTTTGATCCGGTGCATGAGGAGTTGTGTGGATGACCCAGTGGTTGTTTCGACAGGAGATCCTGATGCCCATGGGGTCCTTGGAGCCCAACCGACTGCTGCAGTGTGTCCCTAGGCTGTTTGTCCCATGCAGGACCCACCAAGGACCCTTGCCCCCACTATCTAAAGCTTGAACGTGTGGATATTTTGGGTGTGACAGAATCTGGGCATCAATGCCCCACTCAGCGAGTTGTGTTGAATTGTTCAGTACGGCTTGTTGTATTTCCTTTTGCTTCAAACCCACCACTGTGGAGTCGCCGTGGGTATCCCCCTTAATACTCAAGAACCTCACCCATTCCAGGTCCCCAGTTTGTATCTGGTCTAGGGTGGCAAGATGTTTAAAGAGGCGAAGAATGTTGCTCCGGTTCAGAATGTCGTGCTGTCCCGTGATGTGGAATCTTGGGGTGAGGACTACCTCATGGACATTTGTTAGTGTGCCTGAGGATTGGACCACTTTTCCCACTCCCGGGACGTGTGCTGCCGGGCTTGATGCAGAGCTTAAGCTTCCTTGTTTGCTTGAGGCAGTTCCTACTTGGGCCCTAATTCTCAGACCTTGTTTGCTCATAGTACCGGGCTGGTTCTCGGGGCTTAGCTGGGGTTGTTTTGAGCCATCCGGCTGCGGCGATGTTATGGCCGTCACTGGCTGGGAAGTTATTTCTTCCGGTGCGGGACTTGTTCCCACTATTGGTTCATTGCCTATGGGCAGGCCTGTTCTTGCAAATGTCTTTAAGCCCTTTGCGGTGGAGTTTCTTGGTAGAATTGTCTGCGTTTGCTGGTCTCCAAGAGGCGTTTGCTGGTCTCCAAGAGGCGGGGCAGTGGGAGAATCCTTCTTGCCCCAATTTTTGGCTGAGAAAATTGGATAGAACTGACTGACTTTGGCGTCGCCTTGTGAGGGTGGGTAGTCGGTCTTCCATAGCTGCGATTGTCTACCTCTTATCTTTGTTTTTTTCAGTTGTTTCCTCAGCTTCTTTTTTGCTCTCCTTGATAACATAGGCTCGAGTCTGTCCCTTAAACTGGGCGTGGGTTCTTGCGAATCAGTTGCCGAGGCATCGCTACCCCTGCTTCTTCCACTATTGGGCCATTGTGTACCTAGGGCTACTTTGGAACCATGGGCGGGGCTCTCCCTCCTGTGTGCCACTTTTTGTCCAGGTCCGTCTGTAGTCGTCGGGCCTGATGGAGCTCCTTCAGTCTTTCTCGCAGCCAAGAGATGGTTGTTAACAGTTGCCCTGTCATCCGTGGAGCGCGAAGTCGGCATCTCCCTGCTTCCTTTGGCTATCTCCACTATATCCACTAGGACCTCAGGAAGAGTCGCCCATTTTTCCATGAGGATTGAGCAGAAGCAGGAGCATTCCCCAGGGTTGGAGACCAGGTAATGAGCAATCCTATTTTCCAGTTCTTCCACCCTGGTACTTACGTTGACTAGGCCGGCTGCATTCGATTGCAGAAGGTCTATTTGAACTTCCATCTTTGATGATAGCCACACTAATGCTCTATTGGTAGAGCTGTTTATCTCATCCATGGATGATTTCAGCAGATCTACTTTTACACTATTGTTTTAGATACGGTGATCTGCTTTTGTGTTAGTGACCCATAGAGGCTCTCGTAGCCCCAGCAAATTTGGAGTTAATTCTAAAGTTCTTTCAATTTTTTGGCCTAGATTTTGAAGGAACAAAGCTGTGAGGTCCCCTGCCACTGGGGACTCTAGACTCAAGTCAACTGGGTGCGACAGTGGACTTGTAGCTGTTAATAAGGGCTTAATGCTCACCACGTTCTGGAGGTCTTGATCGTGGCCTTTAGTCTGGTGGATTTGAGCCGCTGTCGCTGAGACATGTTCCTCTTTAGTCAAAGCTGATTCATGTTTCTTTCCAATTGTGGGGTCGGGCCCCTTATCAATGGGTAGAGGTGTGGTTTGATCACGAGGTAATCCGTAGATTTGCGCGGAGTCAAATTGTACAGACGCAAAGTCAACCATTTCCTGCTCATTGCCGGTCTCGACGCTGGGAGGTGGTCCACCCTTGAGAGTATGGGTGCAATCAGAGGGCCTTCTGCTCGGCCTTTTGGTGCTGCTCTCTTGTACGATGCACGGGTCATAGCCATAGGATGGTGTATCCTGGGATTCATGCTTTTGCCGGCCCTGGGTGATGCCCTGGTTGGTGCTGGGGATTCCGTTTTTCTTGAAGAAGTATCTAATCGACCCCCTTTGTTCTGCGTCTTGAGGGATTACATTAGGCTTTCTGACAGTGATTTGCTCCTTGTAATCCTTTTGGTAGCGGATTGTCTATTAGCAACTTCTTCAGGGGTCGTTTGTGGTCGGGCCTTTTTTTTGGGACCCATTTTGGTAAGTAAAGCACAAAAGTATTTGGCTGTTTGGCTGTTTAGCTGTCTGGCCGGAACTACTGTAATGTGCTTAGTCACTGAAGGTTTGCTAGCTTGCTAGGACTTGGGAGTGTCAGCGGGGCGGTGAGATCGTCGTTCCCCTAAATCGTATCCACTGTTTGTTGACCCCCACCTCAGGCTGCTGTCAGTAATGCTGGTTGGCTGGTCGGCTGGTGCCGAGACCAGTGCCGGGGCGCTCCTCCAGCTGCCCAATGCACCACGGCACTCCTCTCTGCTGTCAGCTCAGCCCGACATCCAGACCGCAGCTGAGAGCTGCCGACGCTTGATTGAGGGGGGGGAAAGTTGGGGCTGGTAAAGAGACTCTAATGCAGACCCTCTGCTTAAGGTGCTTTCTTCCTCCCCCGGGTCTGCTTAGCTGCTGCTCTTCAGCCACTGTGTATTGAGTCGTAGCTGAGGCGTTAATATATGAATGGTGTATCTGACCTCCTTAACGCAGGCTCTTTTTTACATCACCCACTTACCCATGGCGCCACAGTCTCCGGTCGCCCATGCCTGCACCTGGATACCCTTCTCTATGGAGCCTTCCTCCAACGCGGCTTGCGAGAGGGTAATTGTGCTTATGGAGTACCTTTAGTTGTTGTTGCTGGCGTATGGCCCTTTGAAGTAGGCGCGGTTGTGCTCTTTTTCAAAGGCGTGGGATTTTTTCCAACAGAGAGGCAGAGAAGCAGGAGCAGAGAAGCAAGGGAGCAGGCAGAGGGGAGGCAAGTGGGGCTCACTGGGCGAGGTCACAGGCTGCACCCAATCTGATCGGGCCACCTCCGTGACGCCGCATAGGGCTCGCACTCACTGCAGCCACTGACTAATGGCGGTCGCGCTTGCCGTGGGGGTGCCTGCCTGCAGCAAAAACTCTCCCATACAGCAGTGGGTACCTTGAAACTGGTGCTAGTGCCGCTGTTGGAGGTTGCAGTGTTGCGGCTGAAGTGCAACTCACGCCGCTCCGGAGGGCTGTGGGGGGGCTAGAACTCGGTCGTGCTTGGCCGCACTTGGCCCCCCGCCCGGCCACCGCGATTCGGTGGTGGTCAATGGTGGTTTAAGGCAGAGATCAGTGGGAGCCGCAAGCTGGGAGCCGAGAGGCAGCAAATCGACGTCTTCCTCCTCGCTCCTCACTCGCTCACTGCGGCCAGCAGACGGTGGTCAGCATGAAAACACGGACAAAGGATCGAGAGACCAGTGAATACCATTAACAGAAGCAATTGTAAAAAATAGAAGTGAGCGCAGTTGTTCGAGGTGGGAGGAGCCAGGTTAGATGTGAGAAATGAAGAACTCTTATCCAGCAGATCTTGTCTTTTTTTTATTTATAGACATAATATCTGATTTGGCAAAATGTTGGAGTTTGTTTATAGCGTCTGGAATTCACTTTGGAATTCTTTTATGTTAATATAGAAAAATACTTTTAAAACTACAGCATTTACTGTGGAATTTGTGTTTTTTGATCACTTGAATTTGAAAGTTCTGTGGTGTTGAATGATAAGCTGCACATCCATGTAAAAACTGCATACTGCATGTAAATCTGGAGTTGCCACCAGTAGTCCACACATGAGCTATATATACCATGAGGGACTGTACACTTAATACTCCTTAAACCCTCTGTCTGTCCAATGGGTTTGAAGAGCCACTGTCTCAATGCTGCTGGTATGGCTTGAACTGGCCTGTGGGAAAAGCCGGTTAGTAGGCTATGAGTAGCAGAGGGGTAAAAGAGTATATGGGATAAATGACTTATGTGCTGAAATGTATTCCGGTGCAACATGGTCAGATGTTTGTTGTTAGCATTTCCCTAATTTTTAGATGTGGTGTTAGCTGAAAATGATTGATTTTGACTAAAGTATTCTTACCTTTGTGAGCTTTCAGCCAGCCCTCTTCATCAATTGATCTGTTGTTGCATCATTGAAAATGTTTTTCCGCCCACTTCAGCCTACAGCATGGGCAGCCCACTTCAGCCATTGGTTAACTTCACTGTGAGTGCCAGCAGTCTGCTCTTCTAAAATGAACACACAAAGTAGTACTCTTCAGGGCAGATGTATGACAGTACCATGCATATCATTACCACGCGTCCATTACCACGCATGCCTTTACAATGAAAATGTAAGTATTTCGTAGGTAAGTGTTAATCTTATATATATATATTCACTGAAAAAACCATAGGTTTCAGGGACGTTCTAGTTAGTTGGACATTTCACTCGTACAAAACCAGAGAAATTCGGCCATTATAGTTAGTTGAGCTAACTATAACTCGTGCCCACGCAATGCACTGCTGATGACGTCACATATTGCATAATTCATGACATGGTCAGTGACATCACTGATGACATCTCAAATGACATCACTGATGACATCACTGATGACATCATCCAGTGACTGCGTGTTTCTGTAAAGTTTAAATATGTTTTATATATATATATATATATATATATATATATATATATATGCCAAGGTGTATTGAAGAATGAGTGGGTGTATAAGTGTCTGAATAGATGATTTAGTAGGTGCGTGACTGACTGTATAAGTGAGTGATTATACATGTCTTATTGAATGCATGGGTTAGTGACTAAACTGTGTGAATGTCTGTATCAGTCTGTCAGTTGGTGTGTATGCGGCTGCATGGGTTGGGGAGTAGCTACATGAGTGTCTATATGGGTTATTGATTGGTTGTCCGAGTATCTGTATGGGTGCCTGAGTGTCTGTGTGGGTGGGTGGGGGGTGTGTGACTCTGTGCATAGATGTGTGAGTGGGTGATTCACTGGGTGTATGGGTTCAAGAGTGCATCTGTGAAGGGCTGTATGGGTAGGTGAGTGTGTGTATGGGTGTGTTGGTGAGTGAATGGATGTCTCAGTGGTACATGTGTGAGTAACTACATATGTGAAAGGCAGTATATGTGAGTGTTGGAGTATATAAATGACTATATGTGAGAGTGAGTGATTGTGAGAGTGGCTGTATGGATGAGTGTGTGCTTGTATCAGTGATTGTATAAGAGAGTAAGTATGTGCTAGTATCTGTATGAATAAGTGAGGTGGTGTGTGTATAACTGTATAGGTGAGTAAATGGGAGTGTGATTGATTCTTTGCATGACTGACTAGGTGTGTGAGTAACTATGGATGAGTGACGATGTCTGAGTGTCTGCATAGGTGTATGAGTGCAAATGATAGTGCTGTATTGATAAGTGACTGCATGTATGAGTGACTGTATGGGTGAATGAGTGGACGTGTGTGTAGACTTAGGAATCAGTGAGTGGGTATGTAGTAACTGGTATTGGTGTGTCTATGGTTTCAAAAATGGTAGTCTGTATTTTAGAGTGGGTGTATCAAAGGATATATTAGGGTGTGAGGAGGTGCATTAGATTATCACGTGGATGATGTCATCAGTGATGTCATTTGAGATGTCATCAGTGATGTCACTGACCATGTCATGAATGATGTAATATGTGACGTCATCAGCAGTGCATTGCGGGGGCGCGAGTTATAGTTAGCTGAACTAACTATAACGGACGAATTTCTCTGGTTTTGTACGAGTGAAATGTCCAACTAACTATAACGTCCCTGAAACCTATGGTTTTTTCAGTGAATTTCTATGGTTTTTTAAATGCTAATTTCTAACTATAACGTCCCTGAAACCTATGGTTTTTTCAGTGAATTTTTATGGTTTTTTAAATGATAATTTCTAACTATAACGTCCCTGAAACCTATGGTTTTTTTCAGTGAATTTCAAAGGTTTTTTTAATGCTAATTTCTAACTATGCCTACAGAGGTATGGACATGTGAAGAAAGAGGAAGAAAGGCGCAGAAAGAAGCAAGAGAAATGCAGAAAGAGGCAACAGAAGTCCAGAAAACGAAGAAAAGTGCAGAAAGAAGCAAGAGATATGCAGAAAGAACAAACAGAGGTGCAGAAAGAGGCCTTGTTGCAAAGTCATCCTGTGCCCCCAACTTTTTGCTGATTGGTACTGGTGGAAACTGACTCTGACTAACCAGGCCCAGAGCGAGTGCTATGCTGAAAGACACTTCGAATACAGTGAAAACACCTACATACACTAGGGTACACTATGTGTTGGGATACCCCTGTGATTGGCATGACCTCCCCTGTAAGGCCCTAGTACATAATAGGGCAGGGGGATTAAAACTACCTCTAACTCGGAGGTGAAGAAAGAGGCAAGAGAGGTGCATAAACAGCAGGAAAGGTGCAGAAGCAGGGAACAGGGGTGCAGAAAGAGGCAAGTGAGGTGCAGAAAGAAGCAAGAGCAGTGCAGAAGAGGCAAGAGAATTGCTGAAAGAAGCAACAGAGGTGTAGAAAGAAGCAAGAGAAGTGCAGAAAGAGGCAAGTGAGGTACAGAAATAAGCAAGAGCAGTGCAGAAAGAACCAACAGAGGTGCAGAAAGAGGCAAGAGATGTCATCAGTGATGTCACTGACCATGTCATGAATGATGTAATATGTGACGTCATCAGCAGTGCATTGCGGGGGCCGAATTTCTCTGGTTTTGTACGAGTGAAATGTCCAACTAACTATAACGTCCCTGAAACCTGTGGTTTTTTCAGGGAATATATATATATTTATATATATTACCTACTGACGGTCACTCAGGTCAGCTCCTGTCATGAAAGTTTCGGGGTGATTCGTCAAGCGGGGGCCGAGAAAAAGGGGGGTCCCAAAACGCGTTTTCCCCATGTTAATTTCCATAGGAAATTTTGGAACAGGCTACAGCCCAAACTGCTGAACGGAATCATACCAAATTTGGCAAAAAGGTAGGTCTTGGTTCAGAAAGCGCCCTTTTTTTTAAATGGTGTAAATCCGTTCAGTAGTTGCTGAGACATTAAAAAAAGAATAATTTATATATCTGAGCACCGAGGAGGAATCGCGACTCCTCCCAAGCACGAGCTTAATTTAATTGGCTGCCAACACTCCAAACCAGAATGTGTTGGCAGCCATCTTGTGACTCGGTAACCGAGTCACAAGAAAACAGTTATAAAAATGAAGAAAAGGGGGCAGGATAGAAACACCCTGACCCCCTAGGCCTGCTCAGGGGGTCCCACAGGGACCCCAGGGCCAAACAAAGCATTTTTTAAATAATTTCGGCCGAATTTGCACTGGGTGCGCGAATCCGTCCGAAATTATAAAGCGCGGTCTCGGCTCGTGCTCTGCCATAGAACAGGGCCCTCACTACTTGTAAAGCTAGCTGTCATGCGAGGCACACTGGAATATGAAAGAAGTGGAATAAGTAACAAGCATCCATTTCATACTATAGTTCACATCCACGCAGTTTCGACCATGAAAGGCTCCGAGTGCACATTTCCTCTGGAGGAGGATATAGTGAGAGAGAGCACCTCCTGCCAGACCCCTCTAATGACCCGTTACAGCTCTGCATGTATGATTCCAAGCCCCTCGCTATCTACACTCCCACCGGTCAATGCTGCCTCATGACTTAAACAGCAGCGGAATCCCCCCTGCAGCCCCCTCCCTGCCCTCCGCCCCGCCACCAGTCGCTGCAGCCTCAAGATTTAGTCAGCAGCTCTCGGGCGAGAGTGAGGTAAAGTTCCATCATTCACTCGGCTACAAATGTGCACGGCTGAGCACGAGCTTAATGTGTCCCGCCATGCAGAACAGGCTAGTTTTGTATCTCTCAACACTCTCGTGTTAACTCCCATTGAACAGCCTTGTGAGCAGGAGCCACGAACAGATGAGCTTGGATTGTGCAATGTTATCACATTACTGACAGTGTTACATGACTCCCGCTGTCATGCACAGTGCACGCCAGCTCCTCTGAAGGGGTGCACTGTACATACACCACTGAGCGCGTTTGTAATGCTCAGGCTCACAGAGAGCAGATGTCCTCTCATCCCACCCTGATGTGTGCCTGGATAGGCCACTCCTAACTTTATCCATTACAGCTCCACCCCACGTAATGATAAGAGTGTTTTCTTTGGCTCTTGATGTGTGCGCCTGGCCAGGGCAGTGAGAGGAATGGATGGGGCGTAGAATATGTACCACTTTTACAGCTCACTTGCTGTTGCTGAATCTAGTACCGAAGTGTGGCAGACTGTGTGCAGTGGCCCTTTGGTGGCGGTTCTTTGCGCAGCACCAAACCTAAAGGCGATAAATCATGTTTGTGTCATGTGACTGTGAGGCCCGTACGGACTTGAGCCATGGGGAAAACACACTGAGCGAAGAGCACTGACCTCAGCATACAGTGGTGCATGACTTAGCAAGGCAAGGCCAGAATCGGCAGTAGTCTTCAACACCTTGAACAGGTGCAGGCCTAGAGGAGGTGGACACCTGTGTGCCTTTCTAGAGCATTGTTATTTAGGCTGGGGCAATGCTGCTTTAAATTACAATGGCCTACTACATTAGGGATATTTCTCAACTCGTGGAAACCAAAGAAGCAGCACCAACCGCTGGTCTCCGAGTGGCAGAAGCATACCATGAGGATGCTGATGTGCAATATCACATACGTGAGAACAGTGTCGGATCGCACATATAACCTAACTCATCCACCTGTACATGCTTCTCAGTGAGTTAAGCACCCACTCCAGAGATCTCTCTGTGACCTACATATCACTCATGCCTTAACTGTACATGTTCAGTGAGCATTCCACACTTGTACTAGTCTGCCCTGCTGGACATGCTCTTCAGGGAATGGAAGATTGCACTTGCTGTGTTCTGGGAGAGAGGGAAACTTGCGTTGTTACTTGCTTTTGCTTTGAACATGCTGTACCTGTTCTACCAGAATGGAAAGCTTCCACTGATACGGAGTGATTTATACTTGTCGTGTAATGGAGAAAGTTTGCTCTGCTGCCACCATAGAAGTACCTGTCTTCTGAAGGAGGGAACTTTTAACTCTTTGTGCTTAAGGTGTGCTTGTTCCAGGGAGAAGGGGTATTTCTTATGTCCTTGCTTCATCTTACGAGAATATAAAGCAGATATTGAATGCACTTACATAACATGCCCAATGATCCTGGGACTGTTTCTCAATATTTGATTAGAGATACCTGTAGTCCTGAGGAAGGAGTCTGGCCCTATAGGGGCAATCTGCAAACCCTGAAACATGTTGACCGAGAAGAAAGTAAGCTTGATTGCTCGATTCCCCCTGTTTTCAATCATGTGATAGAGAGAAACCAGTAAAACATTTTTAGCTCACCCACTCCCATGGTCGGACTGGGGCAGAAAATAGGCCCAGGCACCAAAACAAAGGGGGCCCAATTAGTGAATCAGAAAGCAACAAAAATGTCCCACATTTGCAAATCGTCACAGTTTTGAACTTGTAAAGACAAGCTGTATAGATGTTTTGCAAGGTGTGGCACAATGTATGCTTCTGTGCTTGCTGCAGGCAATATTTGTAGTAATATCCGAGAAATCAACAGTAAAAACCAGCCCACCATACCATAAAACAGGCTCAAACCAACCAGAAAACCTGCCCACACACTGACCTATCAGACCAGCCTTTCACAAATGACATCTCAAATGATATCACTGATGATGTCACTGATGACATCATCTACTTAATCTCTGATGCACCTACTCACGCCCCAGTATAACCTTTCATACACCCACTCTAAAATACAGACTACCTTTCTCGAAACAATAGACACACCAATACAAGTTAGTACATACCCACTCACTGATTTATAGGTCTACGTACACATCCACTCACTCACCCATACAGTCACTCATACACACAGTCACTCATCAATACAGCCACTGATATATGCACTCATACACCCATACAGACACTCACACATCGCCACTCACCCATAGAGTTACTCACACACCTCGTCAGTCACCCACAGAGTCAATCACACTGCCATTTACTCACCTATACAGTTATACACACACCACCTCACTTATTCATACAGATACTAACACGTACTAAGGTGCACATGCATCAAGCATTTTGTCTTTGCAAACAGGCCGATTCGCAGAATCGGCCCATTGGCGAGTGCAAAAAATGCTTTTCAGATGCAGCAAACCCAATTTTGTGATTCGATAACCTGTTACCGAATCGCAAAATGGGTTTGCGATTTGCTATTTGGAAGGGGCGTGTTTAGGGCGTCCCTTCCAAATAGCGAATCCTAACGGTATGCATGAATGTTTTGTGACTGTGAATGCAGCCGCAAAACATTCGCATTTTACCACCTACTTTAAGTAGGTGGTAACCCATTCGCAAATGGGAAGAGGTTCACAAGGGACCCCTTGCCCTTCGTGAATGTTTGTAAAAATAATTTTTTAAGAGCTGGCAGTGGTCCCACGGACCACTGCCTACTCTTAAAAAATGAAAAGAAAACTTTTCATTTTTGTTTTTGAAACGCATCCCGTTTTCCTTTAAGGTAAACGGGCCGCATTTCAAAAAAGAAAAATTGCTTTATTTTAAAGCAATCACAGACATGATGGTCTGCTGACCCCAGCAGGCCACCATCCCTGTGATTTCTGTGATTCCTAGGGGGTTGCAAATTGCAACCTACCTTATTAATATTCATGAGGTAGGTCATTTGCGACCCCTTAGGAATCACAGAAAGTGTTCTACACACTTTCATGCATGCCGTTTTGCGATTTCCAAATTGCAAATCACAAGGATTTACAATTAAAAAATCGCAAACCGGTTTCTTCATGCATCCGGCACATATTCTCTTATACAATCACTGACACAAGCACACACTCATCCATACAAGTGCTCTCACAATCATTCACTCTCACATTCAGTCACTTATATACTCCAACACTCACATATATTGTCTTACACATATGCAGTTACTCACCCACATACCACTGAGAAATCCATTAACTCAGCGACAGAGCCATACGCACACTCACTCACCCATACAGCCCCTCGCAGATGCAGCCATGAACCCATACAGCTAGTGAATCACCCACTCACACATCCATGCAGGGAGTCACACACACCCCGTCACCCACCCACACAGCCATTTAGGCACCCATACAGGTACTCAGACAACCAATCAATAACCCATTTAGACACTCCTGTAGCTACTCACCAACCCATGCAGCCACTTACACACCAACTAACAGACTGATAAAGACATTCACACAGATTAGCCAGTCACCCATATATTCACTGAAATACATATAATAACTCACTTACACAGTCAGTCACGCACTCACTGAATCATCCATACAGACACTCATACACCCATTCATTCCTCAATACACCTTGGTATATATATATATATATATATATATATATGTATATATATATATATATTACCTACTGGGGGTCGCCAGTATGTAGTTATAGTTAGGACCTTGTTTCTATTCAAAAAGCATTTTATCTTTTGCCAATATCTTTGGCGCCGTTTGACAAATCTTCGTGAAATTTTCAAAACGAATGGCTCACTCAGGTCAGCTCCTGTCCTGAAAGTTTCGGGGTGATTCGTCAAGCGGGGGCAGAGAAAAAAGGGCGGTCCCAAAACGCATTTCCCCATGTTAATTTCCATAGGAAATTTTGGAACAGGCTACAGCCCGAACTGCGGAACGGAATTACACCAAATTTGGCAAAAAGGTAGCTCTTGGTTCAGACAGCGCCCTTTTTTTAAAATGGTGTAAATCCGTTCAGTAGTTGCTGAGAAATAAAAAAATAAAAAATTTATATATCTGAGCACCGAGGAGGAGTTGCGACTCCTCCCGAGCACGAGCTTCATTCTTATTGGCTGCCAACACTCCAAACCAGAATATGTTGGCATCCATCTTGTGACTCAGTAACCGAGTCACAAGAAAACAGTTAAAAAAATGATAAAAATGAAGAGAAGGGGGCAGGGTAGAAACACCCTGACCCCCTAGGCCTGCTCGTGGGAAGAGGTGTGGCGCCGCGGCCAGGGCGACTGACGCTGGAATCTGGGGCTCACGGTTCGATCCCCGGCACCGGCGGCAGGTCAGCCCAGCACCATGTGACTCTGGGCAATAGTTTGCTTAATCTTCCCGACGGCCCCCAGCGCCGGGACACCACTTCGGAGGTAGCTGTGCGCTTTACAAATACTGGATTTTTTTATTTTTACCCCCTGGCCCAAAAAAAGCATTTTTAAAAATATTTTCAGCCGAATTTGCGCTGGGTGCGCGAATCCGGCCGAAATTATAAAAAAAAACGAAGCGCGGTCTCCCGCGCTTCGTTTGTTTCAAGCCCCCGGGTGGGCCAGGTCCCGGGGACAATTCTTAATTACGGTGTGGGGGCCCCCACAGCCCCGGGTACCGACACCTCCCGGGGCTTTGACTTAAAAAAATGTGTGGGGTGCTCCTGCCACCCCACGCTGCCCCGGGGGCCGCCACCTCCCCCGGGCATTGTTCATTATGGGTGGGGGGGCCTCACGGGCCCCCCCAAGCCCCGGGGACCGCCATCTCCCTGGGGCTTAAATTAAAAAAATTAGGTGTGGAGGGGGCTCCTCCCCCCCCCACACTGCCCCGGGGACCACCACCTCCCCGGGGCACTAATTATTCAAATGCGGGGGTCCGTTGCGGACTCCCGGGCCCCGGGGACCACCACCTCCCCGGGGCTTTGCATACGTTGGGAAGGGGGCCGCGCGGCCCCCCTCCTGGAGCCCTTGATGGCCCTGGGGACCGCCACCCCCCCAGGGCCGGCTCCTGCAATGTCCCGGGGTGCCCACCACCGGGGACATTGCCGTTTGCTATGGAAGGGCGGGAGCATGGCTCCCGCCCTGTCATAGCAAACTCTGCTTTGCTTCGTTGAAGTGAGAGCAGGAAACCTGCTCTCGCTTCAACGAAGCAAAGCAGAATTGCTTTTGGGCAAGGGGAGCTGCATGTTAGCAGCTCCCCTTTCCCAAAAGCAAGGCCGGCTCCTGCAGGAGGCGGGGAGCCGGAAGGGACTATGGGGGCATTGGGACTCCCCCCATGGTCCCCAATGCTAAGGTCCGGCCCCAGGGGATGAGGTCCCCGGGGCCAGAAGTGGCCCGGGAGGGGGAACGCGCGGCCCCCTCCCCTAATTAAAAAAAAAAAGAATGGCCGGGCCCCGGGGGATGGGGTCCCCGGGGCCAAAATTGGCCTGGGGAGGGGGGCCGCGCGGCCCCCTCCTCATATATAAATAATATAAAAAATGGCCAAGCCCTGGGGCCAATAGTGGCCCAAGGAAGGGGGGGCCACGCGGCCCCCCTTCCCTATAAACATATTTTTTAAAAAGGAGGCCATGCCCCGGGGGATGGGGTCCCCGGGGCCAAAATCGGCCTTGGGAGGGGGGCCACACGGCCCCCTTTTTTTTTTTTTTTTTTTTTTTAAAGGGTCAGGCCCTGGGGGATGGGATCCCCAGGGCCCCAAAAATACTAAAAGAAGGGAGCCACACAGCCCCCCTTCTAAAAAATATATATAAAAAAACCGCCATCTCGCCGGAGGCCCCGCCCCCTCCCTGCACCACTCTGCAAACGCGCCCCCTGGCGCGTTCTAAGTTGGGGAATTAAGTCCCCTTGAATACTGAGGGTCCCTGGATAAAAAGGGGGTGTGGCCTCGGACCACTCTCAGCAATCCAGGTGTGTGGCACTTACTGGAGGTACCTGTTGGGCTAGTTGGCCCCCAGGGACCCTCAGGAATGAAGGGGACTTAATACCCCAACTTAGAACGCGCCAGGAGGCGCGTTTGCAGAGTGGTGGGGAAAGGTGGCGTGGCCTTTGTCCACCTCTCAGCAATCCCACTGTGTGGGGCTTACTGGAGGTAAGAGGTAGGCTAGTTGGCCCCTAAAGGACCCCCAGCAGCAAAGGGGACTTCAATCCCCATTCAAGAGTGTGCCAGGGAGTGCGTTTGCAGAGTGGTGGGCAAAGGGGGCGTGGCCTATGAGAACTTAGCAATCCTGCTATGTGGGACTTACTGGAGGTAATAGATGGGGTAGTTGGCCCCCAAGGATGTCCTTGGGGGCCAACTACCCCTCTTGTTACCTCCAGTAAGTCCCACACAGTGGGATTGATAAGACGTCTTCGGAGGCCATGCCCCCCTTTCTCCACCACTCTGCAAACGCGCCTCCTGGCAGACTACGGGATGGGGGATGAAGTCCAATTTACTCCTGAGGGACTTTGGGGGCCAAGAAGACCTCCTGGTATCTCCTGTAAGTCCTACACAAAGGAATTCCTGAGCGCTGGTCGGAGGCCCAGCACCCTTTCTCCACCACTCTGCAAACGCGACTACTAGTTAAAGAAGGGTTTGCAATGTAATAGGTTTCGCATTTGCGAGAATTAGAACTATTGGCGTTGTAAATGTAAAAGTTTTTTACTAATGTTTTTTGGAGTGGAGTGGATGTACGTTGTGTGTAGTGGAATTATGTGGTATGTTGTGCAGTGAAATTATGTGGATAGAAAGTATGTGGTAATTAGTGTATAGGAATTATGTAGAGTGGGATTATGTGTTATGGAGAGTAATTATGTGTTGTGGAGTGGTAACATCAGGTTTAGTCTTCCTTGTTTCCATAGAAGCTCAACTATGAACTCAGTGAGACAAAAAAAGAAGGAATCACTGAGGAGCACTTGTGGACCTATTCAGAGGTATGAGCAGGGCCACTGGAATTATGCGACTGTTTGGCTACACCGACTTTCGCACAATTATACATTTTCTGCATTAGCCACATAATTCATCATCTGCTCCCTAATCTGCAGATTTGAACAAAAAAAGCCTTGTTTCTAGCTCAAATGGCTCAAACGTCACCAAAAATGCAGCGACAAGTGTTACAGCGTGGTGGAAGGCCCTTTGCAAACCTAGAATGGTCACCTGTTACTTATTGCTAAATGTGGGTGTTAAATTGGTACTAATGGTGTGCAAGTCACTCTTGCTTCCTTCTGCGCCTCTCTTGCCTCTTTCTGCATTTCTGTTGCTTCTTTCTGCACATTTATTTCTTTTTCTGCACTTCTCTTGCCTCTTTCTGCAAATCTCTTCTACTTTCTGCACCTCTTCCCTCTTTCTGCACGTCTATTGCCTCTTTCTGCACCTCATTTGCTTCTTTCTGTACCCCTCTTGCCTCTTTCTGCACCCTTCTTCCCTCTTTCTGCACCTCTCTTGCCTTTTTCTGTATCCCTCTTACGTCTTTCTGCACAATCTTTGCCTCTTCCTGCCCCTCTGTTCCTTCTTTCTGCACTTCTTTTGTTTCTTTTTGCACCTGTCTTGCTTCTTTCTGCACCCCTCTTGCCTCTCTCTCGACCCCTCTTCCCTCTTTCTGCACTTCTGTTGCTTCTTTCTTCACCTCACTTACTTCTTTCTGTAACTCTCTTGCTTCTTTCTGCACCTCTCTTGCCTCTTTCTGCACCTAACTTGCTTCTTTCTGCACCCCTTTTGCCTGTTTCTGCTCCCCTCTTCCCTCTTTGTGCAACTCTCTTGCCTCTTTCTACACCTCTTTCTTCTTTCTGCACCACTCTTGCCTCTTTCTGTACCTCTGTTCCTTCTTTCTTCACCTGTCTTTTCTCTTTCTGCACCCTTCATGCCTCTTTCTGCACCCCTCTTCCCTCTGTGCACCCCTCTTCCCTCTGTGCACCCCTCTTCCCTCTTTCTGCACCACTCTTGCCTCTTTCTGTACCTCTGTTTCTTCTTTCTGCACTTCTCTTGTTCTTTCTGCACCCTTCGTGCCTCTTTCAGCATCTCTGTTACTTCTTTCTGCACTTGCATTGCCTCTTTCTGCACCTCTCTTGCTTCTTTCTGCACCTCTCTTGCTTCTTTCTGCACCTCACTTGCCTCTTTCAGCACCTGTCTTGCTTTTTTCTGCAGATTTCTTGCCTCTTTCTGCACCTCACTTGCCTCTTTCAGCACCTCTGTGGTTTTTTCTGCAGATCTCTTGCCTCTTTCTGCACCTCTTTTCTCTTTCTGCACCTCTCTTGCCTCTATCTGCAACTCTGTTCCCTCTTTCTGCACCTTTCCTGCCTCTTTCTGTACCTCTGTTGCCTCTTTCTGTACTTCTCTTGCCCTTTCTGCACCCTTTTTGCCTCTTTCAGCACCTCTGTTACTTCTTTCTGCACTTCTCTTGCTTGTTTCTGCACCTCTCTTGCGTCTTTCTGCACCTCTGTTGCCTCTTTCTGCACTTCACTTGCTTCTTTCTGCACCCCTCATGCCTCTTTCGGCACCCCTCTTCCCTCTTTGTGCAACTCTCTTGCCTCTTTCTACACATCTCTTCCCCACCACTCTTGCCTCTTTCTGTACCTCTGTTGCTTCTTTCTGCACTTCTCTTGTTCTTTCTGCACCTTTCGCGCCTCTTTCAGCACCTCTGTTACTTCTTTCTGCACTTCTCTTCCTTCTTTCTGCACCTCTCTTGCTTCTTTCTGCACCTCACTTGCCTCTTTCAGCACCTCTGTTGATTTTTTCTGCAGATCTCTTGCCTCTTTCTGTACCTCACTTGCCTCTTTCAGCACCTCTGTTGCTTTTTTCTGCAGATCTCTTGCCTCTTTCTGCACCCCTCTTTTCTCTTTCTGCACCTCTATTGCCTCTTTTTGCACCCCTGTTCCCTCTTTCTGCACCCCTGTTCCCTCTTTCTGCACCTTTCCTGCCTGTTTCTGCACCTCTCTTGCCTCTTTCTGTACCTCACTTGCCTCTTTCAGCACCTCTGTTGCTTTTTTCTGCAGATCTCTTGCCTCTTTCTGCACCCCTCTTTTCTCTTTCTGCACCTCTATTGCCTCTTTTTGCACCCCTGTTCCCTCTTTCTGCACCCCTGTTCCCTCTTTCTGCACCTTTCCTGCCTGTTTCTGCACCTCTCTTGCCTCTTTCTGCACCTCTCTTGCCTCTTTCTGTACCTCTCTTGTATCTTTCTGCACTTTCCTTGCCTCTTTCTGCACCCCTTTTACCTTTTTCTGCACCTCTGTTGCTTCTTTCTGCACTTCCATTGCCTCTTTCTGTACCTCTCTTGCTTCTTTCTGCACCTCTCTTGCTTCTTTCTGCACCTCACTTGCCTCTTTCAGCACCTCTTGCTTTTTTCTGCAGATTTCTTGCCCCTTTCTGCACCTCACTTGCCTCTTTCAGCACCTCTGTTGCTTTTTTCTGCAGATCTCTTGCCTCTTTCTGCACCTCTCTTTTCTCTTTCTGCACCTCTCTTGCCTCTATATGCACCCCTGTTCCCTCTTTCTGCACCTTTCCTGCCTGTTTCTGCACCTCTCTTGCCTCTTTCTGTACCTCTGTTGCCTCTTTCTGCACTTCTCTTGCCCTTTCTGCACCATTTGCACCTCTTTCAGCACCTCTGTTACTTCTTTCTGCACTTCTCTTCTTTCTACACCTCTGTTGCTTCTTTCAGCAATTCTCTTGCCTCTTTCTGTACTTCTCTTCCTTCTTTGTGCACCTCTCCTACCTCTTTCTGCACCCCTCTTGCCTCTTTTTGCACCTCTGTTGGTTTTTTCTGCACTGCTCTTGCTTCTTTCTGCACCTCACTTGCCTCTTTTTGCACTTCTCTTGGTTCTTTCTAAACCTCTCTTGCCTCTTTCAGCAATTCTCTTGCCTCTTTCTGCACTTCTCTTGCTTGTTTCTGCACTTCTCTTGCTTCTTTCTGCACTTCACTTGCTTCTTTCTGCACCTCTCTTGCCTCTTTCGGCACCTCTGTTGCTTCTTTCTGTACCCCTCCTGCCTCTTTCTGCACCCCTCTTCATGCAACTCTCTTCCCTCTTTCTGCACCACTCTTGCCTCTTTCTGTACCTCTGTTGCTTCTTTCTGCACTTCTCTTGCCTCTTTCTGCACCTCTGAGTTAGAGGTAGTTTTAACCCCCCTGCCCTATTATGTACTAGGGCCTTACAGGGGAGGTCATGCCAATCACAGGGGTACCCCAACCCATAGTGTACCCTAGTGTATGTAGGTGGTTTCACTGTATTCTAAGTGTCTTTCAGCATAGCACTGGCTCCGGGCCTGGTTAGTCAGTAAGTTACCACCAGTACCAATCAGCAAAAAGTTGGGGGCACAGGATGACTTTGCAACAAGGCCTCTTTCTGCACCTCTGTTGGTTCTTTATGCATATCTCTTGCTTCTTTCTGCACTTTTCTTCGTCTTTCTGAACTTCTGTTGCCTCTTTCTGCATTTCTCTTGCTTCTTTCTGTATTTCTCTTGCTTCTTTCTGTGCCTTTCTTCCTCTTTCTGCACATGTCCTGCCTCTGTAGGCATAGTTAGAAATTAGCATTTAAAAAATCTTTGAAATTCACTGAAAAAACCATAGGTTTCAGGGACGTTATAGTTAGAAATTAGCATTTAAAAAACCTTTGAAATTCACTGAAAAAACCATAGGCTTCAGGGACGTTATAGTTAGAAATTAGCATTTAAAAAACCTTAGAAATTTACTGAAAAAACCATAGGCGTCAGGGACGTTCTAGTTAGAAATTAGCATTTAAAAAACCTTAGAAATTCACTGAAAAAAACACAGGTTTCAGGGACGTTATAGTTAGTTGGACATTTCACTCGTACAAAACCAGAGAAATTCGGCCGTTATAGTCAGTTGAGCTAAGTATAACTCGCGCCCCCCGCAATGCACTGCTGATGACATCACATATTACATCACTCATGACATGGTCAGTGACATCACTGATGTCATCACTGATGACATCTCAAATGACATCACTGATGACATCATTGATGACATCATCCACGTGATCCTCTGATGCACCTCCTCACAGCCTAATATAACCTTTGATACACCCACTCTAAAATACAGACTGCCATTCTCGAAACCATAGACACACCAATACCAGTTACTACATACCCACTCACTGATTCCTAGGTCTACAGACACATCCACTCACTCACCCATACAGTCACTCATACATGCGGTCACTCATCAATACAGTAACCCTGGGCATAATACTTTGTTACGCTCACGGAGCATGCAAAGTTTGTGTTAATACGCACTACGCAAATTGCACGTAGCAGAGTAAAAAACTGCTAATCGACATAGCGTAGCAGCAGTATATTAAACACATACAAATGCTTTGTTAAAGCAATTTTCTATGCTAAAAAGCATATAACAAATTCACAAAAGTGAACTTTGACAATGAAAATATCAAGCAATGAGAGAGGTGATGATTTTGGGTTCCCCCTAACCTAGGGGAGGACCAAGCAGATGCCTTGAACACAAAAAGCATATCATGTGAACGATTCAGTGGTGGTCCTTCCTCCTAGGACCACCCCAAGCACAGTTATGGGCAAAAATACAATCCCAACCAAAGGCCCTGCAAAGCATTATGGGACGAGATTAGCAGTGGGCAGTGAATATTATAGTGTCCAATATCAAAATAATTCTACAAAGAGCTGCAGTTCAACTAGTCGTTACTAGATGTCCCTCACGAGTCAAATGCAAAAGCATTGAAATTATTAATACATCAAGCTGCAGTTCCACTAGTCGTTACTAGATGTCCCTCACGAGTCAAATGCAAAAGCATTGAAACCCTTTCATGAATCTAGTAACGACTAGTGAAACTGCAGCTCTTTGTAGAATTATTTTGATATTGGATACTATAATATTCACTGCCCACTGCTAATCTCGTCCCATAATGCTTTGCAGGGCCTTTGGTTGGGATTGTATTTTTGCCAATAACTGTGCTTGGGGTGGTCATAAGAGGATGGGACCACCACTGAATCGTTCAAAAGATGTGCTTTTTGTTTTCAAGGCATCTGCTTGGTTCTCTCCCTAGGTTAGGGAGGATACCAAAATCATCACCTCTCTCACTGCTTGTTAATTTATTGATTTCACTTTTGTGAAATGCTATATGCATTTTAGCATATAAAGACAGAGATACTTATTTTATCCTAACTTGCACTGTGCAAGATGCCTTTGGCAATTATTGTACAGTGCAGTCAAACACACAGCTACGCACTATGCAATTTGCATAGCTACGTGTAGTTCAAAATGTACTTCACGTAGCTACGTGAAGTGCTACTACGCAAACTATGCCCAGGGTTACAATACAGCCACTATCATATGCACCCATACACCTATACAGACACTTACACACCGCCACTCACCCATAGGGTTACTTACACAGCTAGTTAGTCATGCAAAGAATCAATCACACTCCCATTTACTCACCTATACAGTTATACACACACCACCTCACTTATTCACACAGATACTAACACATACTTACTCTCTTATACAATCACTGACACAAGCACACACTCATCCACACAGCCACTCTCACAATCACTCTCTCACATATAGTCATTTATATACTCTAACACTCACATATACTGCCTTTCACATATGTAGTTACTCACACATGTACCACTGAGACATCCATTCACTCACCAACACAGCCATACACAAACTCACCCACCCATACAGCCCCTCACAGACATACTCTTGAACCCATACACCCAGTGAATCACCCACTCACACATCCATGCAGTGAGTCACACACACCCCACCCACACAGACACTCAGGCACCCATACAGATACTCAGACAAGCAATCAACCCATATAGACACTTGTGTAGCTACTCACCAACCCATGCAACCGCTTACACACCAATAGACAGACTGATAGAGACATTCACACAGTTTAGTCACTAACCCATGCATTCAGTAAGACACGTTTAATCAGTCACTTATACAGTCAGTCACGCACCTACTAAATCATCCATTCAGTCATTCACCCACTCATTCTTCAATACACCTTGGCCTATATATATATATAAAACATATTTAAACTTTACAGAAACAGTCACTGGATGATGCCATCAGTGATGTCATTTGAGATGTCATCAGTGATGTCATCAGTGATGTCACTGACTATGTCATGAGTGATGTAATATGTGATGTCATCAGCAGTGCATTGCGGGGGCGCGAGTTATACTTAGCTCAACTGACTATAACAGCCGAATTTCTCTGGTTTTGTACGAGTGAAATGTCCAACTAACTATAACGTCCCTGAAACCTGTTTTTTTTAGTGAATTTCTAAGGTTTTTTTAAATGATAATTTCTAACTATAGCATCCCTGAAACCTATGGTTTTTTCAGTGAGAATATATATATATATATATATATATATATATATATATATTATATATATATATATATACACACTCACTGAAAAACAAATGTTACAGGGACGTTATAGTTAGACTGACATTTCACTCGTACAAAACCAGAGAAATTCAGCAGTTCTAGTTAGCTGAGCTAACTATCACTCGCGCCCCCGCAATGCACTGCTTATGACCTCACATATTACATTACTCACAACATGGTCAGTGACATCACTGATGACATCTCAAATTACATCACTCATGACATCATCCAGTGACTGAGTGTTTTTAAAAAGTTTATGAATGTTAATTATATATATATATATATACACCAAGGTGTATGGATGATTCAGTCGGCGCGTGCCTGACTGTATAACTTAGGGGGTGATTAGGATGGCTGGTGGACTTTAGTCCGCCCGCCATCCTTGCGGTACTGGGACCGGCCGCCAGATGTGCGGCGGTCCCGCACCGCTAATTAGGATGTGACTGCCACCCTCGCGGTCGCATTCCGCATCTTTGACATTGCAGCGGGTGCAGCACCCGCCGCAATGCCAAATTGCCAGGTTGTGCATTCCCATGCACAACATGGCAGGCACCGCGCGGTGCCTGCCACCTTGTGCATGGGAATGGAGGGGGTACCATTTGCACCCCCCACCTCCCGGGGGCCCGCAATGGGCCCCCATTGCACATCCCCGCCAGCCTTTCCATGGCTGCGAAGCCGCCATGGAAAGGCCTTTACAACCCAGCATCCTAATATGCTTGGCGGTGCCTGCTAGGCACCGCCACCATATTGAGGCCCAAGTCTGCCCGGCCAGCAATCGGAATGATTGCCGACCGGTGGAAAAGCGGCGGACGCACTTTGCGTCCGCCGCGATACCCCGCCATTATAATATGGCGGGGGTAATTCGGGTTGGGATGGCGGGTGGATTGCCACCGCCGGGCCGGTGGTGGCGATCCGCCCGCCATCCTAATCACCCCCTTAGTGATTAGGTGTCTGAGTGAAAGTATGGGTGAATGACTAGGTTATGCGAATGTCTGTATCAGTCTGTCAGTTGGTGTCCAAGTGGCTGTATGGGTTGGTGAGTGGGTACATGAGTGGCTGCATGGGTGATTGATTGGTTTGTCTGAGTACCTGTATGAGTGTGTGTGTGGGTGGGTGAGCGGGTGAGTGACTGACTGCCTGCATGGATGAGTGGGTGAGCGGGTGAGTCAGTGGCTGTATAGGTTACTGAGTGCATGTGTGAGGGGCTGTATGGGTGTCTGAGTGTGTGTATGGCTGTGTCAGTGAGTGAACAGATAAGTGAGTGGTATATGGGTGAGTAACTGCATATGCAAAAGGCAGTGTAGGTAATTGTTGGGAGTATCTGAGTGACTATGTGTGACTGAGTGATTGCGAGAGTGACATGGGTGAGTGTGTGCTTGTGTCAGTGACTGTAGGTGAGTGAGTATGTGTTAGTATCGGTATGAATAAGTGAGTGGGTGTGTGTATAACTGTATAGGTGAGTAAGTGGCTGTGTAATTGACTCTATGGGTGAGTGACCAGGTTTGTGAGTAGCTCTATGGGTGACTGACAGTGTGTGAGTGGCTGTATGAGTGGATATATCAGTGGCTGTATTGGTCAGTGAGTTGGTTATGAGTGGCTATATAGGTGAGTACATGCTTGTGTCAGTGAATGTATAGGTGAGTATGTGTTAGTATCTGAATGAATAAGTGGGTGGGTGTGTGTATAACTGTATAGGCGAGTAAGTGGCTGTGTGATTGACTTTATGTGTGAGTGAGTGGGTGTTTGAGTAGCTCTATAGGTGACTGACAGTGTGTGAGTGGCTGTATGGGTCTATGAGTGGATATATCAGGGGCTGTATTAGTGAGTGAGTTGGTGTATGTGTGGCTGTATGGGTGACTGAGTGGATGTGTGTGTAGTCCTATGAATCTGACTGGGTGTATAAGTACAGGTATGGGTGTGTCAATGGTGTTGAGAATGCTAGTGTGTAAGTTGGAGTGGATGTATAAAAGATTATATTGGGGATTGAGTGTGTGCATCAGAGATTCTGTGGATGATGTCATCAGTGATGTCATTTGAGATGTCATGAGTGATGTCATCAGTGATGTCACTGACCATGTCATGAGTGATGTAATATTGGAGGTCATAAGCAGTGCATTGCGGGGCGAGAGTTATAGTTAGCTCAGCTAACTATAACTGCTGAATTTCTCTGGTTTTGTACTAGTGAAATGTCAGCCTAACTTTAACGTCCCTGTAATCTTTGTTTTTTTCAGTGAATTTCTAAGGTTTTTTAAATGATAATTCCTAATTATAATGTCCCTGTAACCTTTGGTTTTTTCAGTGAATTTCTAAGGTTTTTATAAATTCTATTTCTTAATTGTAACGTCCAATTTTTTAAGTGAGCCTCTAACATTTTCATATTTTCTTTCTATATTGTATATTATATTTATATTATATACCACTCATTTTTGATTTGTTATGTGTTTATCAGAAAGTACATTAATAACTGGCTGAATTTTTTAGACTTTTTCGAGTCAGCACAACATTGTCGCATTTACTGTGGAAAATCTGTGTTCAGCAAATGTATTTCACTTACTGAAAAATACACTTAAAGACTGTGGTGACAATGACCTAGGCACATTGACTGGGGTAGGGCTGGAAAGCCTAATGAAGAATACTTTTGCAGAACTGATCTCGCTTTTCCCTCACACTCTCTTAGTGTATTCTAATATATGCCAAAGACAGAGATGGAAGTGGTCAAATCAATTCTGTCCACAGATTGACAAAGCCAGGAAGCTCGTTAATAAAACTGTTTCTGCATTCCTCAGAGACCATCGCATGGTATCTATAACAACAATCTGCGTTTTGACATGCATGGAATTTATAGAAATGATGGAGTGCACTTTACAGATAAAGGCAACAGGGTGTTTCTAAGTAACCTGAAACTCTGCATCCAGTCTTATGTGTAGCAGCCATATACACACAACCAATGCAACAGCTCTTGTCAGAGCCACCCTAGTACCCAAAATATTGTGATTTTTTTTTTCTAAAGGTTTTTTTTTCTTTCGTTTTTGACAATCTTTGCGACGTCGCGATCCCCATGGACACGTTGCAAAAACGGAAAACAAAAGCAGACATTCAATTACCATCAACACATGCGAAAATAATATGTAAAAAAAATCAATTCTGAACATTGCACTACTCATATTATTATATGCATACTTCTTTCAAAGCATGTTTAACTCATATTTCTGTACTAAGTTTCTTTAAAAGCCATCTTTCAGACTTATTTTCCGTTTTCGTGGTTATTCCGGGCATCGCGACGTTGCCGTTAACCGCGACGATCGTGCCTTTTCCATAAAGTGAAAACACATATATGCACACATATTACAGTATTTTACACACTAGGGGTTTATTACTGTACCCTTCAAACTCATGTTTTTCTAGTGTATTTCTATAACAACCATCCCTAAAACCTATTTTCCGTGTTCGCGGTAAGGCCGGAGATCGCTATTTCGGTGGTCTTGGCGATCCCCGCGGTTACGTCGCGAAAGCAAAAGCAGGAATTCAATAGCCACCACCACATTGGAAAAATTATAACTATATAATTAATTCTAACCATCACAGTAGATAACTCACTATATGAAAAACTCTCTAAAAACATTTATCAGAATCTTAATATCTCTATAACAATGCGTATTAATGTTTCACTGATATATTTTTTTATATTCCCACCAATATTCACTGCGACGTCTGTAGTCGCGACATCCCCGCGATGGTACACGGGGGCTGTTCTGGCGGTTGGGGCATCCTCGCGAATATCGTGCATGATTTTAAAAAATCAATTTGGACATATAACTTGTGTCACTAACACCTCTATTTCTCAAACATGGGGTCAGAGTACCTCTACTCTGACCCCTTATATTAGCTTTTTTAGAAATGTTCAGCCCCGGGAACCGTTCACGATCACTAAAATGGTGGCCGCAGCTTTCTATTTGGGTTCCGTCCAGCCAATCACAGCATTCCTGTTGGCGCGCGCATTCGCGATTCATCGCGAAACCGTTGTGAAATATCCGCGGGCAGAGATATCACTGTAATTTTCGGCTTAAATTTCGCATAAACTACTGACCGGATTTATACCAAATAGGCAAAAGGCACTTCCTTGAACCAACATCTACCTCCCTGCCAAATTTGGTGTAAGTCCGACATCGGTTCGGGCTGTGGCTAAATGTTGCTATGGGAATTAAAATTACAAACGCACCCTTATTTCGCACCCCCAAATTCTTGGTCTCCACTGCACGGATCACCCCCAAACTTTCCATGACTGCCAGAACCTACCTTGGCACTTTCTTTTGGAAAATTTCATGAAGATTGGTCAAATAACGCCAAAAATTATAGGTAAGTAAAAAAATGCTTTTCTTATGGAAACTAGGTCATAACTATAACTACCTACTGGCGGTACAAAACCAGTGAAATTCGGCAGTTATAGTTACCTGAGCTAACTATAACTTACGCCCCTGCAATGCACTGCTTATGACCTCACATATTACATCACTCATGACATGGTCAGTGACATCACTAATGACATCTCTAATGACATCACTGATGACACAATCCAGTGAGTGTAAGTATTTTGTAAGAGTTTGATTGTTAAACATATATCCTAATGGACTGTAAAACGTAAAGTAGTATACTAGGTGTACTACTCATGAGTGATACTACTTTTAATACATACCATGTGAGTGGCTGTGTGACTGTATGTATCCTTGTGCTTATGGATGTGTGAGTGGCTGTATAAGTGGTTGTGTAAGTAGCTGTGTGGGTGAGTGAGATGCTGTGTGAGTGGCTGTATTGGTAAGTGAGTAGGTGTGCCAGTGGATGTATGAGTAAGTGACTGGGTGTGTAAGTGGCTGTATGGGTGAGTGAGTGGCTGTTTGAGTAGGTGTTTTCGGCCCCGGGCACCCCATCTCCCAGGGCCCGGCCTTAATTTAATTTTTTTTAATTTTTCAATGGGACAGGGGCTGCACGGCCCTCCTCCCTGGACCGATATTGCCTGGGAACCCCATCCCCCAGGGAATGGCCAGGTCATTGGGGACCGCTGGGGGAGCCTCAAGGCCCCCACGGTCCCTGCCCGCTCCCCACCTACTGCAGGAGCCGGCAGTGCTTTTGCCCAAAAGCAATTCTGCTCCGCTTCATGGAAGAGAGAGCATTTTCAATGCCCTCGCTTTCTTGAAGTGCACCAGAGTTTGCTATGGCATGGTGGGAGCGGTACTTCTGCCATGCCATAGCAAACTGCAATGTCCCGGGGGTGGGCACCCCTTGACATTGCTGGAGCCATCCCTGGGGGGTGGCAGTCCCCAAGGATACGCAAGGCTCCTGGAGAGGGGCTGTGCGGCCCCCCTTCCATTTTGTCGATAGGCAGATTGGGGGCCGAGCGGGCCCCCCGCATTTGTAATTAAAAGTGCCCCGGGAGGTGTCGTCCCCGGGGCAGCGGGGAAGGCCATAGTGCCTCCCCTGCATTTAAAAAAAATATATAGCGTGGCCCGTGGAGGTGGCGGTCGCCGGGGAACCGGGGGGGCCAGTGCGCCCCCCCTCCCACATTTGTAATTAAAAGTGCTCCGGGGAGTGCCGGTCCCTGCATTTAAAAAAGAAAAGAGTTTGCCCCGGGAAGGTGGCGGTCCCCAGGGCTTCTAATAAGCCCAAGAGGGGGGCTCCCTGAGCCCCCCTCTGTCATGGCCCACCCAGGGACTTTAAAAAAAAGACGTGCGGGAGACGGCACATCTTTTTTTTAAACTTTTGCCGTGGATTCGCGGATCCACCGTGAATACTCATACAAAATTAAAAAAATGCTTTTAAAACATGATGGTGTCCCTGTGCAACCCCTCCCCCCCCAACATATCTGGAGGGTCAGGGTATTCCTACCCTGCCCCCTTTTCTTTAATTTTTACTGTTTTTCTGGGACTTGGCTTCAAGCCGAGTCCCAAGATGGCTGCCAACACTTCATGGTTGAAGTGTTGGCAGCCAATCAGAGCAATGCATTTCCCTGCACAAGCTCGTCTTTCTTTGCGAAGGCTTCATTGCCAGAGATATCACTATCATTTTTGGCTTAAATTACTCAAAAACTACTGAACGGATTTACACCAAATAAGCAAAAGGCACTTCCTTGAACCATCTACCTTCTTGCCAAATTTGGTGTAAGTCTGTTCAGCGGTTCGGGCTGTAGGTGTGGCTAAAGGTTCCAATGGGAATTAACATTACAAACGCAACCTTATTTCGCACCCCAAAGTCTCGGTCCCCACTGCACGGATCACCCCAAGCTTTCCCAATCAATAGAACCCTCCGCTAATTTATTTTTGGGTAAAATTTCATGCAGATTGGTCAAACAAGCAACACCAAAGTTATAGCCAAGTCAAAAATGCTTTTCCTATGGGAACTAGGTCCTAACTATAACTACCAACTGGGGACCGCCAGTAGGTAATATATACACACATACATATATATGTGTATATACACATACATATATATATATATGTATGTATATATATATATATATATATATGTATGTATATATTCATATATATAAAACCTTATCGACCCCTAAGCTCAACCAGCCCTAAACCCTAAAAATACCCTTACCACCCAATCCTCCTACCCACCTTAAAAACACCCTTGCCACCCAAAATACCTTTACCAACCCTAAAAACCCTTACCACACAAATACCCTCACCCAACCAAAATCCTAAAAATACCCCTACCACCCAATACCCGGAGCCACCCGAAACCCTAAAAACACCCTTGCCACCCAAATATCCTTACCCACCCTAAACCCTAAAAATACCCCTACCACACAATACCCCGAGCCACCCTAAACCCTAAAATTATCCTTACCACCCAAAGACGTTTACCCATCCTTTACCCCCAAAAAATACCCTTGCCACCCAAATGCCTTTACCCAGCCTAAACCCTAAAATACCCTTGCCATCCAAATACCTCTACCCACCCTAAACCCTACAAAACGCCCTTACCACACAAATACCTTCACACACCATAAAACTGAATAATACCCTTGCCACCCAACTACCCCTGCCCACCCTAAACCCTAAAAACACCTTTGCCACCCAAATACCTTTACCCACCCTAAACTCTAAAAATGCCCTTGCTACCCAAACACCCTTACCCACCCTAAACCCTAAAAATACGCTTGCCACCCAAATACCTTTACCCACCATAAACCCTAGAAATACGCTTGCCACCAAAATTCCTTTACGCACCCTAAACTCTAAATATACCCATGCCACCCTAATGCCCTTACTCACCCTAAACTCTCAAAATACCCTTGCCACCCTAATACCCTTACCCACCCTAAACTTTAAAAATACCCTTGCCACCCAAATACCTTTACCCACTGTAAACCCTAAAAATACCCTTACCACACAAATACCTTCACACAACCTAAACCCTAAAAATACCCTTGCCATCCAAATACCCCTACCCACCCTAAACCCTAAAAACGCCCTTACCATAAAACCGAAAAATACCCTTGTTACCCAACTACCCCTACCCACCCTAAACACCCCCTTGCCACCAAAATACTCTTGCCCACCCTAAAAACACCTTTACCACCCAAATCCCTTTACCCACCCTAAACTCTAAAAATGCTTTGCTACCCAAACACCCTTACCCACCCTAAGCCCTATCAATACCCTTGCCACCCAAATACCTGTACCCACCATAAGCCCTAAAAATACCCTTGCCACCCTAATACCCTTACCCACCCTAAACCCTAAAAATACTCTTGCCACCCTAATACCCTTACCCACCCTCAACCATAAAAATACCCTTGCCCCCAAATACCGTCCCCCACCCTAAAAATACCCTAGCCACCCAATATCCTCACCCACCCCTAAACCCTAAAAACATCCTTACCCTAATATATATGTGGCTGCCGTTCACTGACAGAATATCGATGTAAAAAATATAGATAAAAAATATAGAATGCAAAAATATCGACTCCCTATACTTAAACAGGTAGGTACAAAAATATCGAGAGAAAAATATTGATGTTAAAAATATAGTTGTACAAAATATCTGATTTTATATATATATATATATATATATATATATATATATATATATATATATATATATATATAATAATATTAAATATGTTAAATAAAATTAATTTGAAAAAAATAAAGTCGATTTAATATACATTTTAACAAATATATCAAATAAACAAGTTAAACACACATACATAATAATAAATATATATATATTTACTTTAAAACAATTATTAAACTATTAATTTTCATTTATTTTATAATTTTGAAATTATATAAAAATGTACAAATATATATATATGTGTATATATATATTTCCTACTGGCGGTCGCCAGTAGGTAGTTATAGTTAGGACCTCGTTTCTATTCAAAAAGCGTTTTTTAATTTGCCAATATCTTTGGCGCCGTTTGACGAATCTTCGCGAAATTTTCAAAACTAATGAGGCGCTCCGGTCAGCTCCTGTCTTGAAAGTTTCGGGGTGCTTTGGCAAGCAGGAGCCGAGAAAAAAGGGGGGTTCCAAAACGCGTTTTCCCCATGTTAATTTCCATAGGAAATTTTAGACACGGCTACAGCCCGAACTGCTGAACGGAATTACACCAAATTTGGCAAAAGGTAGGTCTTGGTTCAGAAAGCGACCTTTTTTTTTAAATGGTGTAAATCCGTTCAGTAGTTCCCGAGAAATTCAAAAAAGAAAAATATCGATATCTGAGCACCGAAGAGGAGTCGCGACTCCTCCCGGGCACGAGCTTCACTCTGATTGGCTGCCAACACTCCAAACCAGGAAGTGTTGGCAGCCATCTTGTGACTCGGTAACCAAGTCACAAGAAAACAGTGAAAAAAACATTAAAAAACAAGAAAAGGGGGCAGGGTAGAAACACCCTGACCCCTAGGCCAGCTGAGGGGGTCCCTGCCAAAAAAAGCATTTTTTTTTTTATAACGGCAGAATTCGCGCTGGGTGCGCAAATCCTGCCAAGAAAAAAAAAAAAAAACGAACGTTATTGTTAAGCCCCCGGGTGGGCCAGGTCCTGGGGGCAATCCCAGATTATATAGCGGGGGCCCGCGGGGGCCCCCGCAGCCCCGGGGACCACCACCTCCCTGGGGCTCTCATTGTTTTAAATTAAAAATGTGTGGGGGGGCGTGAGCCCCACACGCCCGGGACCACCACCTCCCGGGGCTTCTTTTCAATTAGAAATTGCAAAGAATGCACGCTACCAACTGCGCCTTCTCTGGGGGATTCGACGTTTCCTTCCAACAAGACCTAAAAACCTTGGTCCAGTCTCTGGTCCTCTCTAGATTGGACTATTGCAACTCTCTGCTTACTGGCCTCCCCAAATCTCACCTTTCCCCTCTCAAATCCGTACTCCACTCAGCGGCTCGTTTTGTCTTTGGGGCCAAAAGAAGTGACCACATCACACCCATCCTTTTTTCTCTTCGATGGCTTCCCATTGAAGCAAGATCAATCTACAAACTTGCCTGCATCACCCACAAAGCCCTGCACACTTCCTCCCCTCGATACCTGGCAAATAAACTTAAAATCTCTGGAGGCTTTAGACCTTCTCGTAATGCCGAAAAATTCCTGCTTGAGCCCCCCACCTTCAAAAAGGAAAGATCGATGGCTCAATCCTTCTCAGGCAGTGCGGTCAGAATCTGGAACTCGCTTCCTCCACTACTCCGAACCACCACCTCTATCCGGACTTTCAAAGCCGACCTCAAATCCTTTCTCTTCCAAAGACACTTCCAGAATTAATGCGTCCCTTTTCATGCCCCTCAAGGAAGTTCTTACAATGTTGTAAATATGTAATCTATAACTGTACGTTCCGAATCCTAGTGTGCCTTTTGACTTTTGTGTGACTGCCAACTACTGTTTTCTTTTTCTTTTTCTTCTTCCTTGTTGTATTTTGTAACTTGTAAGTATGTAAATTTCCTCATGTAACTGTCTTGGTTCTAATGTAAAGCGCTCTGACACCTTTGGGTAAAGTCCACGCTATATAAAACTGCATTAAATAAATAAATAAATAAAAATGAAGGGAGGGGGGTCGCGCGGCCCCCATCCTGGAGCCCTTGATGGCCCTGGGGACCACCACCCCCCAGGGCCGGCTCCTGCAATGTCCTGGGGTGCCCACCCCCGGGACATTGCCGTTTGCTATGGCAGGGCGGGAGCACGGCTCCCGCCCTGTCATAGCAAACTCTGCTTTGCTTGATTGAAGCGAGAGCAGGTAAACCTGCTCTCGCTTCAATCAAGCAAAGCAGGATTGCTTTCGAGGAAGGGGAGCTGCATGTCAGCAGCTCCCCTTGCTCAAAAGCAATGCCGGCTCCCGCAGGAGGCGGGGAGCCGGCGGGACCGTGGGGGCATTGGGGCTCCCCCCACGGTCCCCAACGGAGAGTCCAGGCACCAGGGGATGGGGTTCCCGGGGCCAGAAGTGACCCGGGTGGGGGGCCACACGGCCCCCCTGTGAATTTTTTTTTAATAAGAAATGAAATGCCGGCCCCGGGTGATGGGGTCCCCAGTGCCATAATTGGCCTGAGGAAGGGGGCCACGCGGCCCCCCTCCAAATAATTAATAAATTACATTTTTAAAAAGTCTGACCATGCCCCGGGGGTTGGGGTCCCCAGGGCCGAAATTGGCCTCGGGAGGGGGGCCACGCGGCCCCTTCCCGATTTTTTTTTTTACATTTTTTTATAAAAAGGGGTCAGGCCCTGGGGGATAGGGTCCCCAGGGCCCCAAAAATGTAACAGAAAGGGGGGCCAAACAGCCCCCCTTGTAAAAAAAAAAAATATTTAAAAAAAGCCAGCATCTAGTTGGAGGCCACGCCCCCTTTCTCGACCACTCTGCAAACGCGCCCGTGGCGTGTTGTAAGTTGGGGAATTAATTCCCCAAGAATACTGGGGGTCCCTGGGGGCCAACTAGCCCACAAGGTACCTCCGGTATGCGCCACAGAGCTGTGTTGCAGAGAGGTGGTCCGATGCCACGCCCCTTTTTACATCACTCTGCAAACGCGCCTCTTGGCGCATTGGTGGTGGGGCAATGAGGTCCTCTTGTGTCCTCAGGACACAAGTGGACTTTATCTCCCGAGCAGCAGTGCGCCCAGAGGCGCGTTTGCAGAGTGGTGTAAAAAGGGGGTGTGGCCTAGGACCATCTCTCTGCAACGCAGCTCTGTGACGCATACTGGAGGTACCTGGTGGGCTAGTTGGCCCCCAGGGACCCCCAGTATTCAAGAAGAATTAATTCCCCAACTTACAACGCGCCACGGGGTGCGTTTGCAAAGTGGTGCAGGGAGGGGGCGTGGCCTTTGTCCACCTCTCAGCAATCCCACTGTGTGGGGCCTACTGGAGGTAAGAGGTAGGCTAGTTGGCCCCTAAAGGACCCCCAGCAGAAAAGGGGACTTCAATCCCCATCCAAGAGCGCGCCAGGGAGTGCGTTTGTAGAGTGGTGGGCAAAGGGGGCGTGGCCTGCTCTGAGAACTTGGCAATCCTGCTGTGTGGGACTTACTGGAGGTAATAGGAGGGGTAGTTGGCCCCCAAGGATGTCCTTGGGGGCCAACTACCCCTCTTGTTACCTCCAGTAAGTCCCGCACAGTGGGATTGCTAAGATGTCTTCAGTGGCCATGCCCACCTTTCTCCACCACTCTGCAAACGCGCCTCCTGGCAGACTACGGGATGGGGGATGAAGTCCAATTTACTCTTGAGGGACTTTGGGGGCCAAGAAGCCCTACTGGTACCTCCTGTAAGCCCTACACTGGAATTCCTGAGCACTGGTCGGAGGCATAGTACCCTTTCTCCACCACTCTCCAAACGCGACTACTAGTTAAAGAAGTGTTTGCAATGTAATAGGTTTCACATTTGCGAGAATTAGAGCTATTGGCGTTGTAAATGCAAAAGTTTTTTACTAATGTTTTTTGGAGTGGAGTGGATGTACGTTGTATGTAGTGGAATTATGTGGTATGTTGTGCAGTGAAATTATGTGGATAGAAAGTATTTAGTGTATAGGAATTATGTAGGTATTTAGTGTATAGGAATTATGTAGAGTGGGATTATGTGTTATGGAGAGTAATATGTGGTATGGTAGTCTGTGTTGTGGAGTAGTAATGTCAGGTTTAGTCTTCCTCGTTTCCATAGAAGCTCAACTATGAACTCAATGAGACAAAAAAAAGAAGGAATCACTGAGGAGCACTTCTGGACCTAGTCAGAGGTATGAGCAGGGCCACTGGAATTATGCGACTGTTTGGCTGCACCGACTTTCGCACAAATATACATTTTCCGCATTAGCCACATAATTCATCATCTGCTCCCTAATCTGTAGATTTGAACAAAAAGCCTTGTTTCTAGCTCCAACGGCTCAAACGTTACCAAAAATGCAGTGACAAGTGTTACAGCGTGTTGGAAGGCCCTTTGCAAACCTTGAATGGTCACCTGTTACTTATTGCTAAATGTGGGTGTTAAATTGGTACTAATGGTGTGCAAGCCACTCTTGCTTCCTTCTGTGCCTCTCTCTGCGCCTCTCTTGCCTCTTTCTGCATTTCTGTTGCTTCTTTCTGCACATTTCTTTCTTTTTCTGCACTTCTCTTGCCTCTTTCTGCAAATCTCTTCTACGTTCAGCATCTCTCTTGCCTCTTTCTGCATGTCTGTTGCCTCTTTCTGCACCTCATTTGCTTCTTTATGTACCCTCTTGCCTGTTTCTGCAACTTTCTTCCCTCTTTCTGCACCCCTATTGCCTCTTTCTACACCTCTCTTGCCTCAGTCTGCCTACCTGTTTCCTCTTTCTGCACCCCTTTTGCCTGTTTCAGCAACTCTCTTGCATCTTTCTGCAGTTATCTTGCCTCCTTCTGCACCTCACTTGCCTCTTTTTGCACCTCTGTTGGTTCTTTTGCACTGCTCTTGCTTCTTTCTGCACCTCTCTTGCAAATTTCTGCACCCCTCTTGCCTCTTTCTGCACCCCTTTTACCTGTTTTGCACCTTTCTTGCCTCTGTCTGCACCTCTGTTACATCTTTCTGTACCTCTTTTGCCTGTTTCCGCAACTCTCTTGTCTCTTTCTGCAGTTCTCTTGCTTCCTTCTGCACCTCTGTTGCTTCTTTCTGCACTTCTCTAGCCTCTTTCTGCACCCCTGTTGCTTCATTCTGCACTTCCCATGCTTCTTTCTACACCTGTCTTGCTTTTTTCTGCCCCCTGTTGCCTTTCTGCATTCGTCTTCCCTCTTTCTGTACCTTTCTTGCCTGTTTCTGCATCTTACTTGCCTCTTTCTGTACTTCTCTTGCTTCTTTCTGCACTGCTCTTGCTTCTTTCTACACCTCTGTTGCTTCTTTCAGCAATTCTCTTGACTCTTTCTGCACTTCTCTTGCCTGTTTCTGCACCTCTCTTGCTTCTTTCTGCACTTCTCTTGCCTGTTTCTGCACTTCTCTTCCTTCTTTTTGCACCCCTCTTGCCTCTTTTTGCACCTCTGTTGGTTCATTCTGCACTGGTCTTGCTTCTTTCTGTACCTCACTTGCCTCTTTCTGCACTTCTCTTGCTTCTTTCTACACCTCTGTTGCTTCTTTCAGCAATTCTCTTGCCTCTTTCTGCACTTCTCTTGCCTGTTTCTGCACCTCGTTTGCATATTTCTGTATCCCTCTTGCCTCTTTCTGCACCCTCTTCCCTATTTCTCCACCTCTTTTGCTTCTTTCTGCACTTCTCTTGCTTCTTTCTGCACTGCTCTTGCTTCTTTCTGCACCTCACTTGTCTCTTTCTGCACTTCTCTTGCTTCTTTCTACTCCTCTGTTGCTTCTTTCAGCAATTCTCTTGCCTCTTACTGCACTTTTCTTCCTTCTTTTTGCACCTCTCTTGCCTCTTTTTGCACCTCTGTTGGTTCTTTCTGCACTGCTCTTGCTTCTTTCTGCACCTTACTTGCCTGTTTCTGCACTTCTCTTGCTTCTTTCTACACCTCTGTTGCTTCTTTCATCAATTCTCTTGCCTCTTTCTGCACCCCTGTACCCTCTTTCTGCACCTTTCTTGCCTGTTTCTGCAACTCTTGCCTCTTTTTGCACCTCTGTTGGTTCTTTCTGCACTGCTCTTGCTTCTTTCTGCACCTCACTTGTCTCTTTCTGCACTTCTCTTGCTTCTTTCTACTCCTCTGTTGCTTCTTTCAGCAATTCTCTTGCCTCTTTCTGCACTTCTCTTGCTTGTTTCTGCTCCTCTTTTGCAAATTTCTGTATCCCTCTTGCCTCTTTCTGCACCCTCTTCCCTATTTCTCCAACTCTTTTGCTTCTTTCTGCACTTCTCTTGCTTCTTTCCGTACTGCTCTTGCTTCTTTCTGTACCTCTGTCGCAAATTTCTGTACCTCTCTTGCCTCTTTTTGCACCTCTGTTGGTTCTTTATGCAAAGCTCTTGCTTCTTTCTGCACCTCACTTGTCTCTCTTTGCACTTCTCTTGCTTCTTTCTACACCTCTGTTGCTTCTTTCAGCAATTCTCTTGCCTCTTTCTGCACTTCTCTTCCTTCTTTTTGCACCCCTCTTGCCTCTTTTTGCACCTCTGTTGGTTCATTCTGCATAGCTCTCGCTTCTTTCTGCACCTCAATTGCCTCTTTCTGCACTTCTCTTGCTTCTTTCTATACCTCTGTTGCTTCTTTCAGCAATTCTCTTGCCTCTTTTTGCACTTCTCTTGCTTGTTTCTGCACCTTTTTTTGCAAATTTCTGTATCCCTCTTGCCTCTTTCTGCACCCTCTTCCCTATTTCTCCACCTCTTTTGCTTCTTTGTGCACTTCTCTTGCTTCTTTGTGCACTGCTCTTGCTTCTTTCTGTACCTCTGTTGCTAATTTCTGTATCCCTCTTGCCTCTTTCTGCACCCCTGTACCCTTTTTCTGTACCTTTCTTGCCTGTTTCTGCACCTCTCTTGCCTCTTTTTGCACCTCTGTTGGTTCTTTCTGCACTGCTCTTGCTTCTTTCTGCACCTCACTTGTCTCTTTCTGCACTTCTCTTGCTTCTTTCTATTCCTCTGTTGCTTTCAGCAATTCTCTTGCCTCTTTCTGCACTTCTCTTCCTTCTTTTTGCACCCCTCTTGCCTCTTTTTGCACATCTGTTGGTTCATTCTGCACTGCTCTTGCTTCTTTCTGCACCTCACTTGCCTCTTTCTGCACTTCTCTTGCTTATTTCTACACCTATGTTGCTTCTTTCAGCAATTCTCTTGCCTCCTTCTGCACTTCTCTTGCTTGTTTCTTCACCTCCTTGGCAAATTTCTGTATCCCTCTTGCCTCTTTCTGCACCCTCTTCCCTATTTCTCCACCTCTTTTGCTTCTTTCTGCACTTCTCTTGCTTCTTTCTGCACTGCTCTTGCTTCTTTCTACACCTCTGTTGCTTCTTTCAGCAATTCTCTTGCCTCTTTCTGCACTTCTCTTGCTTCTTTCTACACCTCTGTTGCTTCTTTCAGCAATTCTCTTGCCTCTTTCTGCACTTCTCTTGCTTGTTTCTGCACCTCTTTTGCAAATTTCTATATTCCTCTTGCCTCTTTCTGCACCCTCTTCCCTATTTCTCCACCTTCTTTGCTTCTTTCTGCACTTCTCTTGCTTGTTTCTGCACTGCTCTTGCTTCTTTCTGTACCTCTGTTGCAAATTTCTGTATCCCTCTTGCCTCTTTCTTCACCCCTGTACCCTTTTTCTGCACCTTTCTTGCCTGTTTCTGCACCTCTCTTGCCTCTTTTTGCACCTCTGTTGGTTCTTTCTGCACTGCTCTTGCTTCTTTCTGCACCTCACTTGTCTCTTTCTGCACTTCTCTTGCTTCTTTCTATTCCTCTGTTGCTTCTTTCAGCAATTCTCTTGCCTCTTTCTGCACTTCTCTTCCTTCTTTTTGCACCCCTTCTGCCTCTTTTTGCACTTCTGTTGGTTCATTCTGCACTGCTCTTGCTTCTTTCTGCACCTCACTTGCCTCTTTCTGCACTTCTCTTGCTTATTTCTACACCTATGTTGCTTCTTTCAGCAATTCTCTTGCCTCCTTCTGCACTTCTCTTGCTTGTTTCTGCACCTCTTTTTCAAATTTCTGTATCCCTCGTGCCTCTTTCAGCACCCTCTTCCCTATTTCTCCACTTCTTTTGATTCTTTCTGCACTTATTTCGCTTCTTTCTGCACTGCTCTTGCTTCTTTCTACACCTCTGTTGCTTCTTTCAGCAATTCTCTTGCCTCTTTCTGCACTTCTCTTGCTTCTTTCTACACCTCTGTTGCTTCTTTCAGCAATTCTCTTGCCTCTTTCTGCACTGCTCTTGCTTCTTTCTGTACCTCTGTTGCAAATTTCTGTATCCATCTTGCCTCTTTCTTCACCCCTGTACCCTTTTTCTGCACCTTTCTTGCCTGTTTCTGCACCTCTCTTGCCTCTTTTTGCACCTCTGTTGGTTCTTTCTGCACTGCCCTTGCTTCTTTCTGCACCTCACTTGCCTCTTTCTGCACTTCTCTTGCTTGTTTCTACACCTCTGTTGCTAATTTCTTTATCCCTCTTGCCTCTTTCTGCACCCTTTTCCCTATTTATCCACCTCTCTTGCTTCTTTCTGCACTTCTCTTGCTTCTTTCTGCACTGCTCTTGCTTCTTTCTACACCTCTGTTGCTTCTTTCAGCAATTCTCTTGCCTCTTTCTGCACTTCTCTTGCTTCTTTTTGCACCCCTCTTGCTTCTTTTTGCACCTCTGTTGGTTCATTCTGCACTGCTCTTGCTTCTTTCTGCACCTCACTTGCCTCTTTCTGCCCTTCTCTTGCTTCTTTCTACACCTCTGTTGCTTCTTTCAGCAATTCTCTTGCTTGTTTCTGCACCTCTTTTGCAAATTTCTGTATCCCTCTTGCCTCTTTCTGCACCCCTGTACCCTTTTTCTGTACCTTTCTTGCCTGTTTCTGCACCTCTCTTGCCTCTTTTTGCACCTCTGTTGGTTCTTTCTGCACGGCTCTTGCTTCTTTCTGCACCTCACTTGTCTCTTTCTGCACTTCTCTTGCCTCTTTCTGCACTGCTCTTGCTTCTTTCTGCACTGCTCTTGCTTCTTTCTGCACTGCTCTTGCTTCTTTCTGTACCTCTGTTGCAAATTTATGTATCCCTCTTGCCTCTTTCTGCACCTTTCTTGCCTGTTTCTGCACCTCTCTCGCCTATTTCGGCACCTCTGTTGCTTCTTTCTGCACTTCTCTTGCCTCTTTCTGCACCTCTGACTTAGAGGTAGTTTTAATCCCCCTGCCCTATTATGTACTAGGGCCTTACAGGGGAGGTCATGCCAACCACAGGGGTACCCCAAACCCATAGTGTACCCTAGTGTATATAGGTGTTTTCACTGTATTCTAAGTTTCTTTCAGGATAGCACTGGTTAGTCAGAGTCAGTTACCACCAGTACCAGTCAGCAAAACGTTGTGGGCACATGATGACTTTGCAACAAGGCCTCTTTCTGCACCTCTGTTGGTTCTTTGTGCATATCTCTTGCTTCTTTCTGCACCTTTCTTCGTCTTTCTGGACTTCTGTTGCGTCTTTCTGCATTTCTTTTGCTTCTTTCTGCGCGTTTCTTCCTCTTTCTGCCCATGTCCTACCTCTGTAGGAATAGTTAGAAATTAGCATTTAAAAACCTTTGAAATTCACTGAAAAAACCATAGGTTTCAGGGACGATATAGTTAGAAATTATCATTTTAAAAACCTTTGAAATTCACTGAAAAAAACCATAGGTTTCAGGGACGTTATAGTTAGAAATTAGCATTTAAAAAACCATAGAAATTCACTGAAAAAATCATAGGTTTCAGGGACGTTGTAGTTAGTTGGACATTTCACTCGTACAAAACCAGAGAAATTCGGCCGTGATAGTTAGTTGAGCTAACTATGACTCGCGCCCCTGCAATGCACTGCTGATGACGTCACATATTACATCATTCATGACATGGTCAGTGACATCACTGATGACATCTCAAATGACATCACTGATGACATCTCAAATGACATCTATGATGACATCACTGATGACATCATCCACATGATAATCTGATGCACCTCCTCACACCCTAATATAACCTTTGATACACCCACTCTAAAATACAGACTACCATTTTCGAAACCATAGACACACCAATACCAGTTACTACATACCCACTCACTGATTCCTAGGTCTACACACAGGTCCACTCATTCACCCATACAGTCACTCATACATGCAGTCACTTATCAATACAGCACTATCATTTGCACTCATACACCTATACAGACACTCACACATCGCCACTCATCCATATAGTTACTCACACACCTAGTCAATCATGCAAAGAATCATTCACACTCCCATTTACTCACCTATACAGTTATACATACACCACCTCACTTATTCATACAGATACCAACACATACTTACTCTCTTATACAATCACTGATACAAACACACACTCACCCAAGCAGCCACTCTCACAATCACTCACTCTCACATATAGTGATTTATATACCCCAACACTCACTTATACTGCCCTTCACATATATAGTTACTCACACATGTACTACTGAGACAACCATTCACTCACCAACATACCCATACACACACTCACCTACCCCTACAGCCCTTCACAGATGCACTCTTGATCCCATACACCCAGTGAATTACCCACTCACACATCTATGCACAGTCACACCCACCCACCCACCCACACAGACACTTGGGCACCCATACAAATACTCAGACAGCCAATCAATAACCCATATAGACACTCATGTAGCTACTCTCCATCCCATGCAGCCGCTTACACACCAACTGAGAGACTAATACAGACATTCACACAGTTTAGTCACTAACCCATGCATTCAGTAAGACACGATTAATCACTCACTTACACAGTCAGTCACGCACCTACTAAATCATCCATTCAGACACTCATACACCCACTCATTGTTCAATACACCTTGGCATATATATATATAAAACATATTTAAACTTTACAGAAACACACATTCACTGGATGGTGTCATCAGTGATGTCATTTGAGATGTCATCAGTGATTTCATCAGTGATGTCACTGACCATGTCATGAATGATGTAACATGTGACGTCATCAGCAGTGCATTGCGGGGGCGCAAGTTATAGTTAGCTCAACTAACTATAACGGCCGAATTTCTCTGGTTTTGTACGAGTGAAATGTCCAACTAACTAGAACGTCCCTGAAACCTATGGTTCTTTCAGTGAATTTCTATGGTTTTTTAAATGCTAATTTCTAACTATAACGCCCCTGAAACCTATGGTTTTTTTCAGTGAATTTCAAAGGTTTTTTAAATGATCATTTCTAACTATAATTTTCCTGAAACCTATGGTTTTTTCAGTGAATATATATTTATATATATATATATATATCCAACAAACAGAGCCCAACATTTAAGACGCCTGCACACAGCAGAGTTGTTCGCCTTATTTAATGAGGATGACAGTGCACACAGTTCTCATTTCCAATCCCAATTTAGCCAAACGCGTTTCGGGCATCCTGTGCCCTTGATCACTGGCTGAAGGCGAAAGAGCGGCAGCCGAGTGGAACATCTGTTAAATACACCAAGTCCCGCCTCAGTGGGCATATGCCGTACGGCCTTCTGGTACTTGCAGTTCCACCAATAACACCCCAGTGGGTGCTGCCATGTCTCGCCACTTCAAACATTCTAATACCCCAGTGGGTCCATCGAAAACTGAGGAACTGCCCGCAGTGCCATTCACATCCCTCAGTAACGGCCTCTCTGTCCTCTCAGCATCCCGCATATCAGGTTGCTGCAGGTCCGCCAATTCTGCAGCGGGCGTCCTCGCGACCAGGCAGGCCGCTAATATCCAACAAACAGAGCCCAACATTGAAGACGCCTGCACACAGGAGAGTTGTTCGCCTTATTTAATGAGGATGACAGTGCTCACAGTTCTCATTTCCAATCCCAATTTAGCTAAACGCGTTTCGGGCATCCTGTGCCCTTGATCACTGGCTGAAGGCGAAAGAGCGGCAGCCGAGTGGAACACCTGTTAAATACACCAAGTCCCGCCTCAGTGGGCGTATGCCGTATGGCCTTCTGGTACTTGCAGTTCCACCAATAACACCCCAGTGGGTGCTGCCATGTCTCGCCACTTTGAACAGTCTAATACCCCAGTGGGTCGATCAAAAACTGAGGAACTGCCCGCAGTGCCATTCACATCCCTCAGTAACAGTCTCTCCGTCCTCTCAGCATCCCACATATCAGGTTGCAGCAGGTCCGCAAATTCTGCAGCGGGCGTCCTCGTGACCAGGCAGGCCGCTAATATCCAACAAACAGAGCCCAACATTGAAGACGCCTGCACACAGGAGAGTTGTTTGCCTTATTTAATGAGGATGACAGTGCTCACAGTTCTCATTTCCAATCCCAATTTAGCCAAACGCGTTTCGGGCATCCTGTGCCCTTGATCACTGGCTGAAGGCGAAAGAGCGGCAGCCGAGTCGAACACCTGTTAAATACACCAAGTCCCGCCTCAGTGGGCATAGGCCGGATGGCCTTCTGGTACTTGCAGTTCCACCAATAACACCCCAGTGGGTGCTGCCGTGTCTCGCCACTTCAAACATTCTAATACCCCAGTGGGTCCATCGAAAACTGAGGAACTGCCCGCAGTGCCATTCACATCCCTCAGTAACGGCCTCTCTGTCCTCTCAGCATCCCGCATATCAGGTTGCTGCAGGTCCGCCAATTCTGCAGCGGGGCGTCCTCGCGACCAGGCAGGCCGCTAATATCCAACAAACAGAGCCCAACATTGAAGACGCCTGCACACAGGAGAGTTGTTCGCCTTATTTAATGAGGATGACAGTGCTCACAGTTCTCATTTCCAATCCCAATTTAGCCAAACGAGTTTCGGGCATCCTGTGCCCTTGATCACTGGCTGAAGGCGAAAGAGCGGCAGCCGAGTGGAACACCTGTTAAATACACCAAGTCCCGCCTCAGTGGGCGTATGCCGTATGGCCTTCTGGTACTTGCAGTTCCACCAATAACACCCCAGTGGGTGCTGCCATGTCTCGCCACTTTGAACAGTCTAATACCCCAGTGGGTCGATCAAAAACTGAGGAACTGCCCGCAGTGCCATTCACATCCCTCAGTAACAGTCTCTCCGTCCTCTCAGCATCCCACATATCAGGTTGCAGCAGGTCCGCAAATTCTGCAGCGGGGCGTCCTCGTGACCAGGCAGGCCGCTAATATCCAACAAACAGAGCCCAACATTGAAGACGCCTGCACACAGGAGAGTTGTTTGCCTTATTTAATGAGGATGACAGTGCTCACAGTTCTCATTTCCAATCCCAATTTAGCCAAACGCGTTTCGGGCATCCTGTGCCCTTGATCACTGGCTGAAGGCGAAAGAGCGGCAGCCGAGTCGAACACCTGTTAAATACACCAAGTCCCGCCTCAGTGGGCATAGGCCGGATGGCCTTCTGGTACTTGCAGTTCCACCAATAACACCCCAGTGGGTGCTGCCGTGTCTCGCCACTTCGAACAGTCTAATACCCCAGTGGGTCGATCGAAAACTGAGGAACTGCCCGCAGTGCCATTCTCATCCCTCAGTAACGGCCTCTCCGTCCTCTCAGCATCTCGCATATCAGGTTGCCGCAGGGCCGCAAATTCTGCAGCGGGGCGTCCTCGCGACCAGGCAGGCCGCTAATATCCAACAAACAGAGCCCAACATTGAAGACGCCTGCACACAGGAGAGTTGTTCGCCTTATTTAATGAGGATGACAGTGCTCACAGTTCTCATTTCCAATCTCAATTTAGCCACACGCGTTTCGGGCATCCTGTGCCCTTGATCACTGGCTGAAGGCGAAAGAGCGGCAGCCGAGTGGAACACCTGTTAAATACACCAAGTCCTGCCTCAGTGGGCGTATGCCGTATGGTACTTGCAGTTCCACCAATAACACCCCAGTGGGTGCTGCAGTGTCTCGCCACTTCAAACAGTCTAATACCCCAGTGGGTCGATCGAAAACTGAGGAACTGCCCGCAGTGCCATTCACATCCCTCAGTAACGGCCTCTCCGTCCTCTCAGCATCCCGCATATCAGGTCGCCGCAGGTCCGCCAATTCTGCAGCAGGGCGTCCTCGCGACCAGGCAGGCCGCTAATATCCAACAAACAGAGCCCAACATTGAAGACGCCTGCACACAGGAGAGTTGTTTGCCTTATTTAATGAGGATGACAACAGTGCTCACAATTCTCATTTCCAATCCCAATTTAGCCAAACACGTTTCGGGCATCCTGTGCCCTTGATCACTGGCTGAAGGCGAAAGAGCGGCAGCCGAGTGGAACACCTGTTAAATACGCCAAGTCCTGCCTCAGTGGGCGTATGCCGTATGGCCTTCTGGTACTTGCAGTTCCACCAATAACACCCCAGTGGGTGCTGCCGTGTCTCGCCACTTTGAACAGTTTAATACCCCAGTGGGTCGATCGAAAACTGAGGAACTGCCCGCAGTGCCATTCACATCCCTCAGTAACAGTCTCTCCGTCCCCTCAGCATCCCACATATCAGGTTGCCGCAGGTCCGCAAATTCTGCAGCGGGGCGTCCTCGTGACCAGGCAGGCCGCTAATATCCAACAAACAGAGCCCAACATTGAAGACGCCTGCACACAGGAGAGTTGTTCGCCTTATTTAATGAGGATGACAGTGCTCACAGTTCTCATTTCGAATCCCAATTTAGCCAAACGCGTTTCGGGCATCCTGTGCCCTTGATCACTGGCTGAAGGAGAAAGAGCGGCAGCCGAGTGGAACACCTGTTAAATACACCAAGTCCCGCCTCAGTGGGCGTATGCCGTATGGCCTTCTGGTACTTGCAGTTCCACCAATAACACCCCAGTGGGTGCTGCCATGTCTCGCCACTTCGAACGGTCTAATACCCCAGTGGGTCGATCGATATTTTAAACTATATTTTTGCAAAAGATTTTAATGACTTCTATATTTCTTAAAAACGATATTTCTTACCTTAAAATCGATATTCTTGACCACGATATTCTTCTTGTCGATATTTCTGACTCACGATATTTAGGACTCGATATTTCTGTAGTTCGACATTTCCAACTCGATATTCTGTCTGCACACCATGGCTGCCAGAGACCGTGTATTGTAATGGGGATGGCAATAGACCTTTCTCTCTGGCACTATTGAATCTGCCAATAGGAGTGCATTATACTGTCTTTAAAAATGCTAATTGCTGCCACATTGTCGACCTCACTGAGAACAAGTATGAAAGAAAGCAAACTCCGAAACGCATCTACTTGGAATACATTTGTGTAGTTTGACCCCAAGAGTGCTTTCCTTTGGGAGATTTTTGCATAAATACATGAGTCCACCCTCATGAACTATAGCGCACCCACTGGTGTTCGGCAAGTACTGGTGGAACTTGGAGTCTGTTAATTTGTTTATTGCCAGAAACGCTGCATCTTAACATTGGGAAGGCACAAATCCTGTCAATATGATTGCCAGTTATTGAACTGTGGGATCTCGGCTATTCAGTCCGACTCCTGTGGGCATGGACCTACAGAGTTTTGTATTGCGGTTGTACCGAGGGCCATGCTCATTGATTTAACAGTCTGGTTGGCTTAGCAACCCAGCTCTTTAATTCAAAAGTGGCGGTCCATTGAAGGCATAACTTTGGGGAGAGGATATTATACATTTGGAAAAGGGTGCGGCAATATGATGAGGAGTACCATGATGTCATGGGCTTATGAACAGTGGATTAATCTACTCAACACATGAGACTGTAATGACATTGTATAACATAAAGGTTGGTGCAGACATTGGGAACTATGTCTATTGAACCGCACCAACATGGCTGCCAGAGAAAGTGTACTGTAATGGGGATGGCAATAGTCCTTTCTCTGTGCCACTATTGAATCTGCCAATAGGTATGCATTATACTATCTTTAAAAATGCTAATTGCTGCCACGTTGTCAACCTCACTGAGAACAAGTATGGAAGAAGGCAAATCCCGAAACGCATCTACTTGGCATACAGTTCTGTAATTTGTCCCCACTAGTGCTCCGTACTTTCCTTTGGGAGTTTTTTGCATTATATATATATATATATATATATATATATATATATATATATATATATATATATACATATATATACATATATATAAATTCACTGAAAAAACCATAGGTTTCAGGGACAGTTATAGTTAGTTGGACATTGCACTCGTACAAAACCCGTGAAATTCCCCCGTTATAGTTAGTCCAGCTAACTATAACTCGCGCCCCGCAATGCACTGCTGATGACGTCACATATTACATCACTCATGACATGGTCAGTGACATCACTGATGACATCACTGATGACATCTCAAATGACATCACTGATGACATCACTGATGACATCATCCAGTGACTGTGTGTTTCTGTAAAGTTTATATATTTTTATATATATAGGAAAAGACGTATTGAAGAATGAGTGGGTGTGTAAGTGTCTGTATGGATGATTTAGTAGGTGCGTGACTGACTCTATAAGTGAGTGATTTAACGTATCTTACTGAATGCATGGGTTAGTGACTAAACTGGGTGAATGTCTGTATCCGTCTGTCTGTTGCTGTGTAAGTGGCTGCATGTGTTTGTGAATAGCTACATGAGTGTCTATATGAGTTATTGAATGCTTGTCTGAGTATCTGTATGGGTGCCTGAGTGTTTGTGTGGGAGGGGTGTGTGCAACTCTGTGCATAGATGTGTGAGTGGGTGATTCACTGGGTGGATGGTTTCAAGAGTGCAACTGTGATAGACTGTATGGGTGGGTAAGTGTGTGTAAGAGTGTGTTAGTGAGTGAATGTATGTCCCAGTGGTACATGTGTGAGTAACTACATATGTGAAAGGCAGTATATATGTGTGTTGGAGTATATAAATAGCTATAAGCGAGAGTGAGTGATTGTGATAGTGGCTGTATGGATGAGTGTGTGCTTGTATCAGTGATTGTATAAGAGCGTAAGAATGTGCTACTATTTGTATGAGTAAGTGAGCTGGTGTGTGTATAACTGTATAGGTGAGTAAATGGTAGTGTGTTTAATTATTTGCATGACTGACTAGGTGTGTGAGTACCTCTATGGATGAGTGGCGGTGTTTGAGTGTCTATATAGGAGTATGAGTGCATATGATAGTCCTGTACTGAGTGACCGTAAGTATGAGTGACTGTACGGGTGAGTGAGTGGATGTGTGCGTAGACCTAAGAATCAGTGAGTGGGTATGTAGTTATTGGTGTTGGAGTGTCTATGGTTTTGCGAATGGCAGTCTGTAATTTAGAGTGGGTGTATCAAAGGTTATATTAGGGTGTGAGGAGGTGCATCAGATTATCACGTGGATGATGTCATCAGTGATGTCATTTGAGATGTCATCAGTGATGTCATCAGTGATGTCACTGACCATGTCATGAGTGATGTAATATGTGACGTCATCAGCAGTGCATTGCGGGCGCGAGTTATAGTTAGCTGGACTAACTATAACGGGGGAATTTCATGGGTTTTGTACGAGTGCAATGTCCAACTAACTATAACTGTCCCTAAAACCTATGGTTTTTTCAGTGAATTTCAAAGGTTTTTTAAATGCTAATTTGTAACTATAACGTCCCTGAAACCTATGGTTTTTTCAGTGAATTTCAAAGGTTTTTTAAATGCTAATTTGTAACTATAACATGTCTGAAACCTACAGTTTTTTCAGTGAATTTCAAAGGTTTTGTAAATGACAATTTTTAAATGTATTAATTGTTATATAAATTTTTTTCATACTGATTTCCAAATTTTTTAGAAACAATTTTTTTACATATTTTATTTTTAAATTACATTGTAATTACATTATACATTACATTACAAAAAATACTTTCTCAGAATGAATTACTTTAGTTTAATTACTTTGCACATAGGCAATAGACTTTTAAGTACAGTAGTTACAGTTGTTGCAATGGGCAACACATTTTCAAACACAATGCAACATTCAGCTCAATGTGAATTTCTAGTTAAATGCAATTAGTTACTTTATGGATTACTTTTCTAACCACATTACTGGATCCTAGATTCAGTCCTGGGACATCTCCTGTAAACAGTTGAGTAAAAGCGTTTTGGTTACAGTCGTGATTTTTAAGGAATATTATTGTACTTTAAAAGTTCACACTTAGAAACTTTTTCTCATAGAATCACCAATGTTATCCTATGGAAGGAAATTCACTTAGAAGTTAAAAACTGTTATCGTTACTTTTTCTTACTCAGTGTTGGATCCTGGATCCAGCACTGGTGCATCTCCTGTAAACAGTTGAAAGAATGCGTTTAAGTCATACAGGCGATTTTTTAGGAATATTTGTAGTTTGTGAAAATCGACACTTTGAAACTTTTCTGCTGAAAAGCAGACAATGGATTCCTATGGAAGGAAATTCAAGTTACTGGTAAGTACGGTTAAAATTACTTTTCAGGATCAGTAATGGGCTGAAAGATGCAGCACTGAGGTCTCTCCTGATAACAGGTGAGTAAATCGGAATTCGTATTTCGGCTGATTTTAGAGGAATATTTTAAAGTTCCAAAACTCCACACTTAGAAGAATTTCCAAGTGAAACCAGTCAATGTTAGCCTATGGAAGGAAATTCAAGTTACTGGTAAGTACGGTTAAAATTACTTTTCAGGACCAGTACTGGGCTGAAAGATGCATCACTGAGGTCTCTCCTGATAACAGGTGAGTAAATCAGAATTCGGATTTCGGCTGATTTTAGAGGAATATTTGTATGTTTCAAAAATCAACACTTAGAAACTTTTTCAGCAAAAAGCAGGCAATGATATCCTATGGAAGGAAATTCAAGTTACTGGTAAGTACGGTTAAAATTACTTTTGAGGATCAGTACTGGGCTGAAAGATGCAGCACTGAGGTCTCTCCTGATAAAAGGTGAGTAAATCAGAATTCGGATTTCGGCTGATTTTAGAGGAATATTTGTATGTTTCAAAAATCAACACTTAGAAACTTTTTCAGCAAAAAGCAGGCAATGATATCCTATGGAAGGAAATTCAAGTTACTGGTAAGTATGGTTAAAATTACTTTTGAGGATCAGTACTGGGCTAAAAGATGCAGCACTGGGTTCTCTCCTGATAACAGGTGAGTAAATCGGAATTCGTATTTCGGCTGATTTTAGAGGAATATTTTAAAGTTCCAAAACTCCACACTTAGAAGAATTTCCAAGTGAAACCAGTCAATGTTAGCCTATGAAGGAAATTCAAGTTACCGGTAAGTACGGTTAAAATTACTTTTCAGGATCAGTACTGGGCTGAAAGATGCAGCACTGAGGTCTCTCCTGATAACAGGTGAGTAAATCGTAATTCGTATTTCGGCTGATTTTAGAGGAATATTTTAAAGTTCCAAAACTCCACACTTAGAAGAATTTCCAAGTGAAACCAGTCAATGTTAGCCTATGAAGGAAATTCAAGTTACCGGTAAGTACGGTTAAAATTACTTTTCAGGATCAGTACTGGGCTGAAAGATGCAGCACTGAGGTCTCTCCTGATAACAGGTGAGTAAATCGGAATTCGTATTTCGGCTGATTTTAGAGGAATATTTTAAAGTTCCAAAACTCCACACTTAGAAGAATTTCCAAGTGAAACCAGTCAATGTTAGCCTATGAAGGAAATTCAAGTTACCGGTAAGTACGGTTAAAATTACTTTTCAGGATCAGTACTGGGCTGAAAGATGCAGCACTGAGGTCTCTCCTGGTAACAGGTGAGTAAATCGGAATTCGTATTTCGGCTGATTTTAGAGGAATATTTTAAAGTTCCAAAACTCCACACTTAGAAGAATTTCCAAGTGAAACCAGTCAATGTTAGCCTATGAAGGAAATTCAAGTTACCGGTAAGTACGGTTAAAATTACTTTTCAGGACCAGTACTGGGCTGAAAGATGCAGCACTGAGGTCTCTCCTGATAACAGGTGAGTAAATCGGAATTCGTATTTCGGCTGATTTTAGAGGAATATTTTAAATTTCCAAAACTCCACACTTATAAGAATTTCCAAGTGAAACCAGTCAATGTTAGCCTATGGAAGGAAATTCAAGTTACTGGTAAGTACGGTTAAAATTACTTTTCAGGACCAGTACTGGGCTGAAAGATGCAGCACTGAGGTCTCTCCTGATAACAGGTGAGTAAATCAGAATTCGGATTTCGGCTGATTTTAGAGGAATATTTGTATGTTTCAAAAATCAACACTTAGAAACTTTTTCAGCAAAAAGCAGGCAATGATATCCTATGGAAGGAAATTCAAGTTACTGGTAAGTACGGTTAAAATTACTTTTGAGGATCAGTACTGGGCTGAAAGATGCAGCACTGAGGTCTCTCCTGATAACAGGTGAGTAAATCAGAATTCGTATTTCGGCTGATTTTAGAGGAATATTTGCACAATGGTGAAGGGAGGGGCGGGGCCTGAGGTGACATCTGTGCAAACGCGCCCCGTGGCGCGTTTTAAGTTGGGGGATTAAGTCCCCTTGAATCATGAGGGTCCCTACGGGCCAACTAGCCCACCAGGAACCTCCAGTATGCGCCAGGGGCTGCGTTGCAGAGACATTTACAGAGGCCACACCCCTTTTACACCTCTCTGCAACGCAGCTCTGTGGCGCTTTCTGGACGTACCTGTTGGGCTAGTTGGCCCCCAGGGACCCTCAGGATTGAAGAGGATTTAATTCCCCATCTTAAAACGTGCCACGGGGACTGTTTGCACACATGTCACCTGAAGCCCCGCCCCCTCACCACTGTGCAAACGCGCCCGTGGCGCGTTTTAAGTCGGGGATTAACTCCCCTTGAATCCTGAGGGTCCCTGGGGTGCAACTAGCCCACCATATACCTCCAAAAGCGCCATAGAGCTGCGTTGCAGAGAGGTGTAAAAGGGGCGTGGCCTCTGTACACCTCTCTGCAAGGCAGCCCCTGGCGCATACTGGAGGTTCCTGGTGGGCTAGTTGGCCCCAGGGACCCCCAGTATTCAAGGGGAATTCGTTCCCCTCTGCAAACGCGCCAGGGGCGCGTTTGCAGAGTGGTGAAGGAAGGGGCGGGGCCTACGGGCCCGATCGTTTTTTTTTTCTCCCTGAAGGGGGCTGTGTAGCCCCCTTCCTTTTTCCTATTTTTAGGCCCTGGGGACCCCATCCCCCAGGGCCTTTCCCCTTTTTAAAATTAAAATAAAATAAAAAAAACGGGAAGGGGGCCGCATGGCCCCCTTCCCTGGGCCTGTATTGGCCCCGGGGACCACATCCCCGGGGCATGGCCTCTTTTTTTTTTATTTGGAGGGGGCTGCGTGGCCCCCTCCTCAGGCCATTTAAGGCCCCGGGGACCCCATCCCCGGGCCGGCCTTGCACTTTTTATTTTTATTTTTTATTTTTGTTACTTTGGGGAGGGGGCTGCGTGGCCCCCTCCGTGGCCTCTTATGGCCCCGGGGACCCCATCCCCGGGGCCTGGCCTCTCGTTGGGGACTGTGGGGGGTCCCCAAGCCCCCACAGTCCCGCCGGCTCCCGTGTCCTACGGGAGCCGGCATTGCTTTACACATGGGGAGCAGCTAACATGCTGCTCCCCGTGTGGAAAGCAATCAGCTTTGGATATTGGAAGAGAGAGCAGGTTTCCTGCTCTCTCTTCCAATATCCAAAGCAAGTTTGCAATGACAGGACGGGAGCCGCGAGGCTCCCGTCCTGTCATTGCAAACAGCAGTGTCCCGGGGGTAGGCACCCGGGACACTGCAGGAGCCGGCCCTGGGGGTGGTGGTCCCCAGGGCCATCAAGGGCTCCAGGAGGGGGCCGCGCGGCCCCCTCCCTACATTTTGAAAGCCCCGGGGAGGTGGTGGTCCCCGGGGCTCTGGGGTCCAAAACGGACCCCCATTTTAATTTTTCTTAGTGCCCCGGGGAGGTGGTGGTCCCGGGGTGTGTGGGGGCTGGAGCCCCCCACACAGGTTTTTTTAAATAAAAAGAAGCCCCGGGAGGTGGCGGTCCCGGGGCTGCGGGAGGGCTCAGAGCCCTCCCGCACCATTATACATAAAGCCCCGGGGGTGGTGGTCCCCGGGGCTTGGGGGCCCAAAGGCCCCCACACATAAAATTAACCCCCCCAGCATGCCCCCGGGACTTGGCCCACCCGGGGGCCAATTAACATCGAAGCGCGGAGACCGCGCTTCGATTTTTTTCCGGCAGGGTTCGCGCTCCCTGAGCGCATCCTGCCGATTTTTAAAAAAAAAAAAATGTTTTGCCCAGGGGTCCTTGTGGGACCCCTGAGCAGACCTAGGGGTCAGGGTGTTTCTACCCTGCCCCCTTTGTGCGCTTTGCGCACTTGTTTCTGTCCCTCGGTTCTACCGAGGGACAAAATGGCTGCCAACACTTCCTGGTTTGGAGTGTTGACAGCCAATTAACATAAAGCTCGTGCTCGGGAGGATCCGCGGCCCTAGATATCACTATCTTTTTACTTTTGATTTTCTCAGCAACTACTGAACGGATTTACACCATTTAACAAAAAGGGTTCTTTCTGAACCAAAAACTACCTCTTTGCCAAATTTGGTGTAATTCCGTTCAGCAGTTCGGGCTGTAGCCGTGTCTAAAGTTTCCTATGGAAAATTGCATGGGGAAAACGCGTTTTGGGACCCCCCTTTTTTCTCGGCCCCCGCTTGACGAATCCCGCCGAGACTTTCAGGGTAGGAGCGGACCGGAGCGGGCCATAAAGTTTGAAAATTTTGCGAAGATACGTCAACCGGCAAGAGAGTTATTTCAAATAGAATGTCGCGGATTTCCTATGGATAATAGGTTGTAACTATAACTATCTACTGGCGACCGCCAGTAGATAATATATATATATACGACGCAGAGCCCTCCCATTGAATTGCAAAACAACAAGGAGAGAAAGATTACTGGCACCGCCGAGCGGAGGCTGTTCGAACGAGCGGTAAGCCGAAAATCATTTACATACTATTTGCAGTGGGGAGAGAGGAAAGCGGCATTTAGCCACATAACGGGACACGTAACTTGATGGCCATTGGCTCACAAGTTGCATAAATTATGGACTGGATCAAGGAGAGAGAATCGTATGCCGAGAAACTATGTGACACTGATGTGGTGGAAGAGCTATGCGAATCACATACAGAGGGCAATACCACCAAGCCCATGGGGAGCAAAGAATTGCTCAGGTCTCTTGAGAAATTAATTAAGCAGGAGACGTCAAAATGGTGGGAGAGTAAATCTCTGACATGCTATCTAGAAGTAGGACGTGTTCCAAGAGGATTGAGAATCCTCATTGCCCCCACGTATGAGAACCCAAACCCAGACATGTTAAGGGAATGGGCGGAGAATAACGCTGAATCATCTAAAAAGATGTTGGCAATTTTGATCAAGTATGCGGACATTGATCGACAAGCGTTATTGAAAGAGTTTGACATTCTGAGCAACGAACTGAGCAAGCAGCCGGAGTAAGAGGTGGTTAAAAAATTACAGGCAGAGATGCAAGAAAGGGTAAAGAAATATGAACCAGTGATCAAAGACCGGAAAGCTGTCAAGTTTAGACGTGATAAACTTGACTATCAGAGAGGTCAGATCTTTACCTTCTCCAAGCGCTTCGACAACATTTGTCGCCAAAATCTATCGCAAAGTCTGAAACCAAGTATAACACAGAGAAGAGACGAGTCTGGCTCCAAAATGAGTTCAGAAGTGGACACTGACAATGAGGAGGTGAGGCTGATGATGGCAATACCATCTGTGGAAGACGCGTTGCGTTTTTTTACGCTGGAACAGAAATACCAATCTAAGGCCATTGAGAGGTCAAGAAAGAACATTTTGGGGTGGAGGAAGAGGCGGAGGAAAAACAGGCAGTCAAGGCGAATCAACCACCAACAAAGGAGCCAGCAAGGGAACCCACAAGAAGAACAAGTAGCCAACGACAATGTGGACGTGAATGTAGGGAATTTAACAAATCTTGAATTAAATGCAGCAGAAATTAAGACACTGTCCCATGGTTTGTCATATTGTGCCACAGAAAACATGGACTTTGTCCAGACACGAATAGACTGCTTTAAATTCACTCGGGAAATTGAGGTTGGCGAAATATTTTGAAAACAGTAAAATATCAGGGCAACAACAATGCAAGTTGACTTTGGGTAATGACGAACTGTTGGTTTCAGATTTGAATGTTTTACGTGATTTGGACAGCCTTTCGAGAGGGGATATGAGTAATACAGCTGATGACACACTGATCAGAGAATATGATTTGAATGTGTATGAGAGACCTGACACACCTTTTAAACCCAGGTCGACCTTTTCACCTATGGTCCCAAGGGATTCCATAGACCTATTTTCAGACCGGGTAGTGCCAGATATCAAAGCACTATACAGTGAACTAGAACTAAATTCGACAGTTGATTCATCAACAATAGGTTATAAGAGCTTGGTGTCCGAGCTACGCCTTTGTCCTGATATAGCGGTAAGACAGGCCGACAAAGGTGGCAATATAGTTCTTTGGCCACTAACCATGTATCAGGAGAAAGCCATGAGCCAGTTGAATGACAGACAATGCTACTCAAAAATTGACAAAGGTATTCTCTTAGATGTAACAATGAGATTTCATGCAGATCTAGCACAGGGGAAAGCAGCAGGGCTCATATCACAAACAGAATTCAAATTCCTTAAAGTAGACTCACCCATCACTCCTATCTTGTATCTTATAACAAAGATTCATAAAAACATCAATGTACCACCAGGCCGTCCTATCATTTCGGCCATGGGGAGTCTATTTGAAAATACCTCTAAGTATCTAGACTGCTTTCTCCAAAACCCGGTTAGAAATCTAAGCTTGTATGTCAAAGATACAGGAGATTTTTTGAAGAACATCTATGATGTAGAGTGGGAACAGGATTATATAATGATTACATTAGATGTCTCCTCCTTGTATACGAGCATTTCCCACTCAGATGGCAGCAGGGCAGTCCAACACTTCTTGAGTTCCCAACCAATGTCCTTGTACAAACACACCGAAATGCTCATGTGCATGCTTGGATGGTGCTTACGTAATAACATCTTTCTCTTTGGTTTGGATCTGTACCAGCAATTGAGAGGGACTGCGATGGGCACCTGCTTCGCCCCCCGCTATGCGAATCTGCATATGGGCTGGTGGATGGAGCAGGTGTTGACCATTGAGTACGCCAAGGAGATGTCTGAAAATGTGATACTTTGGTCACGTTATATTGACGACCTTTTCGTCTTATCAGCGGAAATTTTTGTGAACAGATTGAATGACAATAATTTAAATCTCAAGTTCACTGCACAATTCAGTGACCAGGAAGTACAGTTTTTAGAGTACAGAAAGAGCACAGCTGGAAATACAGTGCTGCATGCTCAGTTTCCATCCCACCAAGTTAAAAAACAGTATTCCCTACGCAGAAAATGTGCGCATGAGAAGGATCTGCAGTAGTTCCGAGCAGCTTCAAAAAGCTCAAGCTGACCTCACAGAGAGGTTTGGAGCAAGAGGCTAAAACAAATCAATCTTGGATGAAGCAAAACGCAAAGCGAACCTAAAACCTAGGGAACAACTGATTTTCACTGAGGCAACAAAAACCAGTACCCCAGACAAGACTGAACAGAAATTCCGCTTTATCACTAGTTACAACATGCAACATCAGAGAATTCGAGCCATCTTTCATCAACATTGGCACCTACTATGCAGTGATCCTGGATTGGGATCCAGACTACACAAAAAAACCCTCATCACGGTAGGCAAAGCGAGATCAAAGAGGCAGGACCTAGTGGTCAACAGCCAGGGAACAGACAGCATGAGACATGGTTGAGTGGCAGTAGAGGCTTCAGACGGTGCCATAAGTGCAAAGCTTGTAGTTATGGCACCAACACTACGGAAGTGCCCTTGCCTTTTGTAGATAGAAAATGGCAGATTATGAAGCCTCTCACATGTAGGAGTGAATATGCTGTTTATGTGTTGAGGTGCAGCTGTCCGAAGCTGTACATTGGCAGCACCATCCTACATGCACATCAGCGCGTGCTGAAACATATCAGAGCTATCAAAAATAAAGATCAGACGTACCCAGTGGCGAGACACTTTGAATTGATCCATGACAGTAACATCAAAGATTTGGAGTATTTCGTGCTGGATCAGGTACCAGTAAGGTTAAGAGGTGGCAATAGAGAAAGGTATCTGAGACAGCTAGAATCAAGGTACAAATTACGATTTAATTCAAGGATTCCCAATGGCCTCAACACTGAGGAGGACATGTATGTACATCTATGAATTAATTCAGTCAGGTTACTCTTTGGTATCATCACAGTATTTTTAGAAGATATGTTTCCAGCATCTGTATGTTTAAATCTATTTCTCTCTAGATCCATTCTGTAATTTATTTGTATGATTTTAAATTCCTGACCTTATTGCACAGTTCATTGCACTTGCACTTTATCAGCAATGTTGTTTTAATTTAATTCAGTGATATTTTGCTCAGTTCATAACAACAGTTTTGATACATCGAGGGGTGGATTACCCAATGAAAGGGTATAAAAGGGCACTTGCCCTTGATTCAAAGTGTGCCGTTATTCGGCGTAGACTAACCCCTCATATACATATGTTTATAAGCATATATATCACATGAAATGTCAACAATATATTGTGTGCAACGCTATGGTAATTCAATATTGAGGATTAAGGCACTCGTCACTTTATTTTACTGAAAAAGTAGCAGTGTAGTGTTAGCATGTATCACTTTAAATAACGAAAATTGCACTGTCACTTTAATTCTTTGAATGTCAGGAACATGTATAAATAATTCACTGAAGGCAACGGTAGATGGTTTGACAAAGACTGTGGCTGCGGTCGAAACCCGTTACCTGATCTGCTGTGAGCCAAATAAAGCCATCTTGAAGAGTGAACCTGAGCGTTCTGGTGCTTGCTTTATATACAGAAAGCAGGCGTGTTGACGATATATCTGTATATATTTATATATATATACACATACACACAATTACCTGCAAAATACTTACATTTTTGTTGTAAAGGCATGCGTGGTAAACATTTGCGTGGTAAAGGCATATGCGTGGTAATGGATGCGTGCTAAAGGTATTGCGTGGTAACGACTGTGTTGTAAAGGTTATTTCCTCTTCAGGGCTAGACACTACAATGCACATTTTGAAGTCAACACAAAGGCATAGACTAACATAGGTTTTTATTGAAGAGTTTAAGATGCAGCCACCCAACCCCTGGAAGGCAGTTTCTACACTCCCAAGGTCCTGGAATCCCGATACCCTCTGTGGAATATTGCCAACATGACTCTAGTTAAAACGCAACAGATCTCCTTTCCATACAATTTTAAACATTATAAAAACTATATAGCTTACAAGACTATAAATTGAATATCTTATACAAATAAGCAAAAACATATTGGACACATTAAGAACACACATAGTCATTGAATCTACATGGTCTCCTCTTAGATCGCATTCCCACACTTCCCATAGTAAACCGGGCATGATCTATTCTTCCTTTGCTAGTTGGCCTGCATGGCCTTCTTGAGTTTGCATTGTTCTCTAACCAGACACGACACTCTACATCATTGCTCCTTGTCATAGTTTGCGCATTCCACTCCAGTCCATCCACCAACCACGATGAGTTGCCCTTCACTGCACTTATTTTCTTTAGGCACGACCAATTAGAAGAACCCTTCCTGCCATTCAAACCCACACTGACTCTTACTAAATCATCCACTTTAAACTCTCGCTACTTTCTCCTCAACCTTTCATTGAGCCGCTCCACATATTTTCTTTGATACAATTCCACCCTTTTCCTAAATTTGGCTTTGCTCACTCCAGGATGGCACACTCTATCCATCTATGTGGGTGTCCCTTTTGTACATGCAATCCTGCCTTAAGGCAAGAAAAAAGTGTTTCTTAAGTGGCAGAATGTGACGTATTCATGTAACTCCACAACAAATTCTTGACCTCTCTTTTACAGTCATATCCACTCTCTGCTGCCAACTGCACACATTCCTTCAACACACGATTAAAGCTCTCAAAATTACAGCTTTCTAAGGGATGATACACTGCAATCTTGTGATGCCTTATTCCCTCCTTATTCAAGAAGCGCTGAAACTCTTCTGACACGAATAGTAGACCCTTGTCTGACACTATCCATTAAGGGCAACCCTGTCTCCTAAAAACCTCTTAGCAAAACATAACCACATTATGTGCTTTAATACCTTTCATGAAAGCCACCTCCAGCCACTTGAAGAAATAGTCCACCAGCACCACAGCATGCTTTGCTTCCAGAACTCCACAATGAACTGGGTCACATATATCTAACTCTAACATTTTTTATGCATTAGTGGGAAACTCTGTCGGCACAATGGGAGTTTCATTGACCAAATGAGATTTATCGCTGCATGTGCAAGCAATACAGTCACACACACACCTTCTCAATTTCTCTGTCCATTTGTGGCCAACAGAATCCACCAAGCCCTCATTTTCATAGCAGACATTCCTCCGTGTCCTTCATGCAATAACTCCAATAATGTAGAACACACAACAAGAGGTACCACCAACCTACCACATCTCCTGATTATACCATCTAAGACAGATAACTTCTGCCATACAGTTTTATAATCACACAGCTCTGACCTCTGCTCAATGATACTCCTGTCTGGAATAAAGATGCTATAATTGACTGCAAAGTCTCAGCTGCAGCTAGTGCTTGTCTCCACTCTTCCTCAGAAATGACACCTCTGCAAGACTCACCCACATTGTCCACTACCCATTCATCACCCTCTACACAACTTTCATTTTGAATAGGTAGGCGAGACAAACATTTAGCATTCACATTTTTGGTACCTGGAACTTATTTAACTTCAAACGGAACAACCATTTGGCAATCCTGGGAGTCGCTCTTCCTGCCTCTTTGGTAGAAAACATTTCAATACGGAGTTTGTGGTCAGTGCGCAGTTCAAATACAGGCCCTCACACACAATTTTTGAAATGCTGCACACCCCACCAGCACTCTAATGCTTGCTCTTCTATTGTAGAATACGTGCTTTCAGCTCTTTGTAGAGTGTGCGATCCGAATGCAACCACCATGATCATTCTTTTTCTGCATTAACACTGCCCCAAGCCCATACAAACTGGCATCCACCCCTACTATGGTCTCATTTTGTGGGTCAAATGGTTTCAAAACCCCAGGCTTAACAATGGCTTGCTTAATGATTTCAAACCCCAACTAACATTCAAATGACCACTCATATTTCACCCCCTTTTTCATCAACTGTCGTAACACTTACACATTGTCCGAGAAATGTTCCACAAATTTAGAATAGTATACAGCAGTCAAACCCCGACAGGAATGGAGTTGTTTCCTATCGACTGGTGAACGTGCCTTTTCAATGGTCAATACCAACTTCATTTTGGGTTTGATACCATCCCAAGATAGCACGTGTCCCAAATACTCCACCTCACATACTCCAATCGTACATTTCTCAGTGCTAATCATCAAACCTGCATGCTTCAATCTTTTTAGCACGGTAGTCAAGACACAGTCATGTTGTTCTTTATCAGAACCCCACACTAAGATATCGTCTGGGAAAAACAACACATTTGTTAGACCTCTTAAAGCGCTTTGCATCACTCTTTGGAGTACAGCCGATACGGACACTAAACCAAATGGCATGCATATAAACTGAAACGCACCTTCCGATGTTATGAGGGATTTTATACGTTTTGATTCAGGGTGTAAATGCACTTGATGATATGCACTCGACAGATCCAATGACGAGAAATATTTGGCATTCCTAACATTCATGAGCATTTCATTAATGCATGGAAGGGGATGACGGTTAACCCAAATACTCATTCAGGTCCCTCATATCCACGCACAGTCTTCATTCCCTATTGAACCGATCCCCGATACAACCGGACTAAACCATTCAGACAACTCAATTGGCCAATCACACCTGACATACAAAGCCGGTCCAGTTCAAATGTCCACTGAAACGCAAAACTGAAGGAACACTCTTAACTTTGTGTACCGTACCTTTGGGTGACTACCCTCCTTCAATATGATACGATGCGCAAATGTCTTTAAACACCCTAACTGCTCAGCAAACAATTTGGGATACTTGGTGCTCTAAAGTTCTTTATCCACGTCATTAGTGAGCAACCCTTGATCAGGATGATTGGGATTCAAAATAATTCCTAACACTTTTTGCTCCTTCCATCCCAACAAAGTTTTTCCCTTTTCTACCACATACACTTTGCCTAGTTGACCTATCCATATACTCAAGCATACTGATGGAGCAAGGTTTCATAAATGAAACTTGCTTGTATTCAATCCTCCTCACAGTATTAATTTATTAAACTTGTATTGTTAATACTAACCTTTGCATTCACGACACGAAAGAAAGGGATGCTTGCCTATGTGTTTTACTACGGAATAACGCTTGTTTGTAATTCAAAATGGCCCCTATGCGCGGGATAGCTCAATGCGCATGTCGCAACCATATCACATGGTGTGACGTCTTTCTTTGCTTGGTGGGAAACTTCTGCTTCTGCGCAGTGTGCATTAAAATGGCTGCTTGATGTTTTCACATGCTTCAGCTTGCTCTCATGTCATTACTAAATTGTCGTTTCCTAACGCTACTAACGCGGGTTAGAATATATAATTAAATGGGAATAGAATAGAAAAAGTGGGTATACAGTGAAACATTTTATTTGTGATTCTAATATTTTCTTCTTGCACTTTTATTAGTTCGTAAACTTGGGCCTGGGTTGGTGTTCTGAAACTCGAGAGGCAACTGATTCTGCGCATGTGTCCTGTGTGCCTGCCAAATGAAGTCAACCTGGACGAAGTCCAAGGCCGTGACCCGATGGCCGAAGATGCTGTATTTTGGCTTTCCAGTTGCATATTGACACATTGTCTATGAAAATTGGTTTACATTTGTCATGAGACAGGTGGGAAATAAAGCGAATGTATTAATTTGCAGGGTGGGAACGTAAAGACAATAGGCTTTACAATTTAGGCCAAATCAACATGGTGCGAGAATCCACCACCTGTCCCTGTCCAATCAGAAGTAGTGGTCCCATATTTTAGCAACATTAAGGGGAGGTACATGGGCGTAGAAGGGTATAATAGAATATAGCATTAGTTAATTAGTCAGAGCAAGATTCCATGAGAGCATGCGTTCATGAAGAACAGGCGTCCATGCTGCCAGAGTGCTCTTAGCTCCAGACTGCCAAGCTGATCGATTGCAGACTGAATCCCTGTCCAGAAGAGGTCCTGAGGAGGGGGCGGCAGAGTCCATTAGAAGGAAGGCACTGGAGAATCGAGGAGAAGCCGAGTATCAGAGAGGGAGCGACGCAGGCGTCGTTGTAGAGAGGTCACCGGTCCTGTCCTGATCCTGGAGGAGGTCTTTGCTCTTCATCCTTCCTGGGTCCTATTCTTTCAACTCCTTGGCTAAGGGGTTTGGTTCTCGCACTTAGGTAAATATAATGCAACCTTTAGTTGCGCTGCTGTCTCTATCTTCTCCTTTTCTTTAAACACCGTCATTGATTAGCAATAATCATTTCTATGCTTAATCTTGGGTATTGCGATTAAGTACCATGTGGCTCTGTATTTTACTCTGCTAAATCTTTAGATAAACATTTTAAAACTTCCTGACTCAGTGGTTATTTCAGGATTATGTATTATAATGAATGTCACTCATTTTAAATTTCCCAATTAGCAAAGGATTCATTGGTAAGTCATTACTCTTCAATCAGAAGGTAATTGGTAGCAGGGATTTTGATAGAGAGTAACAACTGATAAAACCCAGCGTAAGTATTAGCGTAGTATGAATGTATGGGCCCAAGTGAGTATCTGGTGTATGAATGCTGTTTGCTAATATCGTGCTGGATCAGTTTTCTGGTTATCAGAGGATGGTTACTCTTTGTTAATTGGGTAATGAGAAATTTATTTGTATTTTTATGAACTAACATCCGTGTATTCAAAGTTTTGTTTTATGTTGTCCAGAATCCCCCGGGGTAAAAGGAATAGCGGATGGTAAGTGGAAGCCATACTGCAGTGAGGTTATCTGTCAGGCAGAATTAGTACTGAAAAGTTAAGCAGGACTTTCAGTACTTGTTAGGGATTCTATGCGTGTGAGTAATAGCAAAAGAGTACGCTGGTAAAAATTTGATGTTATATCACCTAGAAAGGGTAACATTGGAGAAGTAACAGGTACTTCTGGAGCTTGTGTGAAGAGTAGACGGAAGTGTTTTACTCGTAGTGTATGTTTAGTAAACCGAAAGGTTTTTACTAAGTGTGAGAGAAAACTATCTTTTCTAAATTAGAGAAACTGGCACGATAGCGAATGTTTTATGTTGTTACTGAAATTTAATTAAGAATTATAGAGAAAATAAGTTTGCGTACGAATTTGTAAAGGAGGGTCAGTTGCCGGAGAGGGAGCTGACGTCACTAAACGCCGCGCTGGGATTGGTTGAATCAGCGGGTGTGGAAAAACCCTTGTAAAGGAGGGGTCAGTAGTCAAGAGTAGTACTGACGTCACAGGTGCCGCGCTGGGATTGGTTGAACCAGCAAGGACAGAAAAGAGCAGATTGTAAAGGAGGGGTTGACAGATAAACGTCACCAAAAGGCCGCGCAAGGATTGGTTCAGAAATAAAAGTTAGCAGAGACTTGATTGGTTGATATTTTAGAAGCTAAAATCTTAGTGGATAAAGATTGCATGTTAAAACGCGATCCGACTTTAACAGGAACTCGTCCGGATAGGAGATTCCTAGGTTTTGCAGAATATAATTTTGTACACCGAAGATTAGATAGAATGTACGGAGAGAAGAGAAAAATGTCCTTTCTGCAAAAGATTAAGAACTATTTTAAAAAGGATAAACCACTCAAAACTAGAGAAGGAATTTTTTTTTTTTTTTTTGTCCTCATTCGCCTTTAACCATAGTAGACAAAAACCGTCTGTTCATACCCCTACTCAATGACCTAAGATAGCACCGGCTCTTTTTAATGGAATTCTCTCGATACCTTCAGCCTGCAGGGGTATATTTCCAGACCAGCATGCTACTTTCCCTCAGAAGAAAGAGGATAGGTTTCACTCCTACTTGATCTATACGACCAGATGGACTCTTACGATGTCCCGGGGGAAGACCCAGCATAGTCCAAGGAGTATCCAATAGGCATAATCATCGGACCCGCCCTTCATTATAGCATATAAAAAAAAAATGGAAGTAAGATGACACATATGAAGATTTTTCTTAAATTATTTCCATTGAAGCAGCAAGTCCCAGTATGCAATCTTCTTTCGACTACCAGATCTAGCCAAGTCCATCTTAGATGTTTCGTACAAAGAAGTCAGCCAGTCCGAATGTTTGGGAGGGACAGGGTCTACCCACTGTATACAAATTTGTCTCCTAGCCAATAAGATTGAATAAAATAAAAACGATCTGGCAGGTCCTACGATATGGCTATTAAGACCGAAAATTATCAGAGACAGGTCCATTAAGATTGGTACTCTCAAAATACTCTCCATTGTTATCCGCACCTCATCCCAGAATGCACAAATTGAGGGACAATCCTTAAACATATGTAAGTCCGATGCTTCTGCTAACCCACATTTTTTACAATTGACTTTAGAGCCTTTTGAGATTTTGGAGAGCCTAAGGGGGGATAAGTATGCTCGATGAACCGTAAAGATATGATTCCTCTTCAGCCAGGCAGGTTTAAATATACTGAAAAGATTTTTAAAAGAATCCTGCCATAATAGATCACACTGTACATTTGGCATCTGTTCGCTCCAGAGCTCCTGAGCCAACCTAAATTCCCCATCAACCGCCTCTTCTATGGCCCAATACCAATGTGAGATCTCCTTCTTCCCTACTGGTCTCTCCACCAACTGCTGCTCTAGATGGTTTCCCTCACCCATAGATTTTTTCTGTGTAATATGGGACTGTACCCAGCTTTGTAGCTGGATATACTTAAATCTTGAGAGACCACTACCCACTCTCCTCTTTAGATCTTCCCATGAAATAAGCCTGTTATTACTAAGAAGATCTCCCCATACTCTTAATCCAGCATCTTTAAGTGGCATCGCTAGCTTATCACGAAGGCATTCTGGCGAGCCCGGAGAGTCCCAGAGTGGCGCTAAATTAGAAAAATAGCTAAGACCCGTCAGGTTTTTTAATCTTGCCCAAATTCTGGCAAATCCCTGTAGAACCTTTAGTTTTACTTTTTTTTAAAAATTTTGGTCGACAAATTTAAACATAAAACCCTCCTCCGGTAGACCCGCCGGGTGGTTCCGGTTTCTACACTCGCCGTAGCAGCATCAAGGGAATTGAAGGTGCCTCCAGGCAGAGTGGAGGATGTGTCTCCGGTTCGTCTCTCGGAAAATTGGAGTGCAAGCAGGGAAAATAGCGCGCAGATAGGCGCTAAAGAAGACCAAGGTAAATCTGGTGGCAAAATAGGGAAAAAAGGTAGGAAACGCGGGGGTGTGTTTGGAAATAAAAAAGAAAAAAGCAAAGTAAAAGGAGAGGAGAGTGGAGAGCTAGGAAACCAGTCAAAGGAGGGGAGGATTTGGAGGCTGCAACGGCAAAACACACCCCTAGTGCCCCTAGTGCATCTAGTTTGTCCAGGGAGTGTCTGGCTTCTCAAAATTGTCCGTCTAAGACCAGAAGTATAAAGGGGCTGAGAAACAAGACTCCTTCTGTACATAAGAAGGTTAAGATTACCCCTCGTTGAGGTCTTTTTCAGGGTGCAACCGGAGGTTTTGACAATTACAAAACAGGGAGCTGAATATAGAGAGAACGCTGCTATTGGAGTATCTGGCTTAACTAGTTTAAGTGGTCTTACGGCTTCTATACCAGAATCTCAGGATATGATGGAGTCTATAGTAACAGAGCCTATTGAAAATGAGGAATTTAGGGAGCTAATAGAAGAGAGATTAGAAACAGCGCTTACGGGGGCGATAGAACTGGGTCCTCAGAGTTCAGATGCTGCCATTAATTTAAGCACAGATGGAGGAGAGTCAGGCTTAAGGCGGCAGGAGCAGAAGCGGGAGCAGACTGTCCCCCCATTAGAATCGATGCAAGCCCTGTTCACCTCGTTACAAGAAGACATCAAGCAAGGCTTTGCGGTTTCTGTAGCTAATCAGGCAGAAATAAGGAACTCATGTGAGATTCTAGAAAAAAAGGTAGACCTCTTAAATGCCAGAACTGAATCTTTAGAACACTCTGTGGATGAATTAAAGGCTAACTTAGGGACTGCAGAAACCAAAATTCAGGAACTACAAAGAGGGGAGGCTGCTTTGCGAGAAAGAATGGAGACGCTGGAAAATAATTCCCGTAGGAATAATCTCCGTGTTTTGAATGTCCCTGAGGGGAAAGAAGGGTCAGACCTTAAAACCTTTATGGTTAAACTGATTAAAGAAGTTCTGCCACTGGAAGAGGATACTGAATTCCTGGAAAAGGACATTCAAAGAGTTCATAGGGCTCCCTTTCGTCTGAATCCAAGCAGGACAAAACCCAGAAAGATTCTTATCAATTTCCTTACTTACGCAATAAAGGAAAAAATATTGAATTTGGCTCTAAAATCTAGTCCGCTCGGATTTATCAAGAGATACCCTAGAAAGGCAGTGGGAGCTCGGTAGAAGGATGGATAACTTCAGAAAAGCCGGAGCTGTGGTACAACTTAAATTCCCGGCTTTCTAAAAATCATGCATAATAATAAAATGCACAATATCAGGTCGATTCAGGAGGCAGATGAATTGCTGGCCACTATCAGTAAAGGGGCCCTCTAGAAGGGTAAATATGTTCAAAGAAAAAAGAAAAAAAAAAAAAAAGAGGGAGGGAGGAAAAGGAGAAAGGGAGAGAAGGGAAAAAGAGAAAATATATGGATGCAAAAAAAAAAAAAAAAAAAAAGAAAGAGAAGAAAGGCTTCCTTTGACCTTTTATGTGAAATAATTAAACATATTTGGTATATATATATTTTTTTTTCCTGATCTTTATCACTTTTAGGGTTTTCGGACGGGAGGATATATTTTTGTATGGTAACACACACAATTGTGTAGGGGGCTGAGGGGAGTAGTTCACGGTCACCACACCTGGACAACAACTAGTCCAGTTAAATGGGGGTAGGGTTCTCCAAGGGGTGGGGGGTAGGGGGGAGAGGGGAGTACGGGGAGATAAAAAATAAAAACACCTCATTCGCCTTGTTTTTTCTTTTTTTAGGCTGCTCAGATTTGCTAGTCTTGTTCAGGAGGGAATCGACAGATATGATAAAATTTAGACGTCGCCTCTGCCTCGGTCAAGGGAGGGCCTGGGGTACTGAACCCTAACAATATGACCACATTTCAGATGCTGTCCTGGAATGTGAATGGCCTGCGTGTGAGGTCACGTAGAGTAAAGATTTTACAATATCTAAAAGATTCCCCAGCACAGGTCATGGTCATCCAGGAGACACATCTTCTTGAGGCAGAGACGAAAGAAATATTAAAATCTCAGAAATGGGTGGAGTCTTTTGTCTGCACAAACCAGACGGCAAACATTAGAGGAGTGCTGATTCTCTTCAAAAACCAGCTAATGTACAGGTCCTACAATATAAGGGGGACCCTGGGGGAGATGGCTGATATTGAAGATTATTTTAAGGGGTATTCTTCTTACCTTAGTTGGCTATTATGGTCCGAATCAGGACGACCCCTCCAGTCTCCATACTATTTCTTCACACTTATTGGATTTTCCAGAACCTGTGGTTTGGGCAGGAGATTTTAACATATTTCTGGATCCTAAACTAGATAAATCTTCTAACAGCAGAGCTATAGTCCCTTCAAGATCTAGGGCGTCCCTTTTGACAATAATGACCCAATTGGGGCTTAGTGACATCTGGAGAGAGAGGTCAGGACAACAATTGGGGGTATCCTACAGGAATTTCAAATACAAACATAAGTCACGAATAGATTACATTTTACTTAGTTATAGTCTTAGGGATAGAGTAAAGGATATAAAATATCTACCATCACATCTATCTGATCACTCTGGTATTTTGATGACCTTAGAATATATACAGACACAACAGGTTAGAATATGGTCCTTTGATCATACATTGTTGCTTGAAGAGGAGGAAATAAGCTTTCTTTCTAGTGAAGCAATCCTATTTTTAGAGACCAATATGGGGACAGCCGATATCAACATAATATGGGATACGCTTAAAGCTTTTTTGAGGGGTATTATAACTAATAGATCAAGTTATAGGCGTAAAAAATATAATGAAGAGATTTCAGCCCTGGAACAAGAAATGAGGAAAGTAGAGGCAAGAATGAATAGCCAGGTGGGAATAGGTCAAAAGGAAGATCTTGATAGGTGTAAAATTTTGAAGGAAAAGTTGGAGAGTATTCTTCAGGGGAGGCTTGTGAGAAGATGGGAGGCTAGCAAGATTGCCCATTTTGAGTACGGGGAAGGAGCGGGGAAACTACTTGCCTGGAAAACCAAAGCAGATCAGCTCCGTAACCACATAAAAGAAATCTCTGGGAGTAACGGGGCAGCCTTCATATCTTCGGATGAAGGTATTGGGGAGGTCTTCCTGAAGTACTTTCAGGAGATATATAAAGAGACCTCCATAGAGGATAAAACTAGGGTAAGAACATGGCTGGAAAAAACCACCTTAAAATCTATCAATGCTGAGCAACAGTTAGATTTAGAACAGAGCATAACGCAGGAGGAAGTAAGGAAGGCATTGGCAGGCGGTAAAAGGGGGAAAGCGGCTGGCCCCGATGGACTACCAATCGAATTATATAGATCACTTGGGGAGAGTATAATCCCAATATTAACTTGTCTATTTAATAATATACTTTTGGAAGGAACTAGTCCACCTGCATCATGGAATGATGCTATAATAGTCCTGATATTAAAACCGGGTAAAAATCCCACTAGCTGCGGCTCATATCGCCCCATATCACTGTTAAATGCCGATTTTAAAATCTTTACTTCCATTTTAGCTGCTAGGTTGGGGGTGGTGGCGAAGGATATTCTTCACCCCGACCAAAAAGGGTTCGTGAAAGGGAGACAATTGGCAGACCTCACCCGCGATCTGGTTGGCGCAATAGACATTGCTTCTACCTACTCACTTCCCCTGGCAGCTTTAACTCTGGATGCCACTAAGGCTTTTGACAGGGTTAATTGGGTTTACCTGTCAGAAGCTTTGGGAAAATTCAATTTGGGTGTCAAGTTTTGTCGCACTATACAGCTGCTATATCAGGCGCCATCGGCCAAGCTTTTGGTTAATGGTAGTCTTACCAAGGCATTTAATATTACCAGAGGAACTCGACAGGGCTGCCCCCTCTCCCCCTGTTGTTTGATTTATATATTGAGCCGTTTGCACAGAGGCTCAGAGAAGATCTTGATATTATGCCTTTCAGACACAGGGATTGGGAGAGGAAGGTGGCACTGTATGCGGACGACATTCTGATATTATCAGCTGATTTGGATACAACTTTCCCGGCAGTTATCAAATTGGCGGAGGAATTTGGGCAGGTTTCAGGATATGAGATAAATGCCGGGAAAACAGAAATTATGACTTGGAACATCTCGGGTTTGGCTCATCACACAAGTTATAATATGCGTTACCTTGGGATCAGAGTGGTTCAGGATATAGATAAATTGGCAGACGTCAATTTAACCCGAGTCTTTCGAGAGTGTCACAAACAGATGAAGGCATGGGCCCATCTTCCTTTATCCATCTTGGGGAGGGTGAATCTTGTTAAAATGTCAATACTACCTACGGCCACTTTCCTTTTCAATACAATTCCTTTACATTTTGATAGATGTACTATAGAAAAATTTCAACAAGAAATAAACTCTTTTATTTGGGCATATAAATCCACTAGGATAGCCTGGAAAAAGCTAAGGCGTAGGAGGGAGAAGGGAGGTCTTGCGTTACCTGATCTTCAATACTATGCGTGGGCTTTTCAACTTACATACTCTCGGATGCTATTAAAAATGCCTATTGACACAGGGGGAGGAGACATGCTACTGGCTATGTTAAAAGGGGGGGGTCTAGAGAAGGAATTATTATTCCACCAGCTAAAACGCCCGCTTCATTCATGATGATGGAGAGAGGTTATCATACTTGTGTATGGATGGAGAATTGGATAGAATATACCAAAAATGATGGAATACTAGCATTTCCCGAGAATGGCACATCCAATGGGCGAATTCTACAAAACTTGAGATTGAGGATGAATGACTTAGAATCCAGACCTAGATTAACTCAATACGAAGCTCTAGAAGAGTGGGAAACCGAGGCATTTGAGCGGGATAGATCTAGAAGTAATAGGAGTTATCCAGGATTTTTCCCCAGATATATACGTGAGTCTAGGGAAGGTCAGATGAAACAATGGAGAAGGGCAATGATTACAGAAGGATTATATCCATTGTTAACAGCAGAGGAGAAATTAGGAAGTAAGTGAACAGAAAAGACAAAACATCTAATGAGAAATGAGGAGTCTGAAGACGAATTTATGGAGGAAATGTTAAGAAATCCCCCACCATATCAGGAAGGGACAAGTGGATGCACCCCAAGTGCACCACCGAAAACTCCACTAGTGCCACAGGTAATGCATGAATTCACCACGAGTAGAATACTTCATGACAAAGAAAAAGAAGCCCTAGAAAAAACCAGAGCAGAATTAATACAGAAAATAACTCAGATAAAAGTACATCCTATTCGTTGACCATACCTGTAACAATTGGTCCAGTAGTTCCATTATATGGTACTCAGGGAAGCTGTCCTCCACCGATACTTACACCTACTGCTGTGAATAATCCCAAACCTGAAGCTCCAGTTATAATTGAGGATCAATTTAGTGACTGTGAATCCACAATATCACTCATGGACTTGCCTATTCGAGGTTCTGTAAATAGTACTCCAAGAAAAGATGTACCTGGATGTTCAAAAGATGTAAGTTTAGTAACTTCATCGGGAGCAAAAAGTGCTACCATAGTAACACCTGAAGATCTAGAAAGATGGGTGCAAGGGTCAGTTAAACAGTGCACACCTCCGAAAATAATGGACATTCATAAATTGAAAGTCGAATTAGAAGAAATAATAGCAGGAAATGTAGGACTAGAACGCTTAAATACCTATGATGAAGAATTATTGTTCTTGTGTAGGAGTATCACCAGAAATGTAAGGATATTCCATGAAAAATTATCCAATTTAGCACTACAGATGGGAATAGAAATAGGGAGATCAAAGGTACTACAGAAACCCTATAGAGCAGAATTTTCAGACAAAGATTTAGAAAATATGAATGCCTCTGGAATAAGATTACAAATAAGAGAATTAATGTTAGTTTTACAAAAATGGGGAGACCTAGATAAATGGAAAACTAGGTGGGCCAAGAAAAAGGAAGAAGTACGAACAAGTAGAACAGCATCTGAATATGTGATGAAGGAAACCGGGAAAGCAGACCAGATGTATCCCATGCGAGAAGTTGCGGGAGGAGGATATGTACATGTCCCATGGAGCAGACAGGATATTTTGTCATTTACGAATGATTTTCCAAAATTGAGAGAAAAACCAATTGAATGGTACAAGCAGGTTGATAGGTTTGTGAAGGTGTCAAAGGTATTGTTGAAGGACTTAGATGGTTTGTTTGACATAGTAGTACCTGCCGATTTGTGGACCGATTGTAAAATTACAGTCGATTGGCCTAGTGATGAATATTCTAGAGATCCGAAGACAGGTGCCCCGTCAAATGATGTAATGAAAAAGTATCAGCAAGTGATAACTTACCTGAAAGGGAAAATACCACCGAAAGAAACAGATTGGGTAAAAATAGATCGAACTACCCAAGAAGCTAATGAATCAGTACATTCTTACTATGAGCGTCTATTGCAGGTATTTAAACAGTATCGTGGATTTGAGGACATTGGAGACAAGAACATGAGTCAGTTTGTGTATCGATTTGTTTACGGTTTAAAGCCAGAGATTTGTCAGATAATTAAACCGCATATGCTGTGTTGGCAAGGGAAGCCGATTGAAGAGATTTTGAAGTATGCAAAATATTGTGGAGACGATATTGAGGATAGACACAAGAAATTGCAGGAAAAAGTAATGTGGGCTCAGGTGAAAATGGCTGAGAAACAGGGAATTAATTTGGAAAATCCCAGTGAAAATCCAGAAAAAGATTCTGGAACGAATGGTGATGCTGGGAATGGTGGAAGGTTTAGAGGACGAATGAGTAGAGAAGAAGCTAAAAAGAAATTTCCTTGTCATGGATGCGGAAAATTGGGGTATTGGAAGGATGAATGTAAAAAGATTCAGAATAATAATGGCCCAAATCAAAATTTAAATCCACAGACGCAGAATGAATCACAGCAGGGTGTAAATCCTCAGTCAGTTGCCACCTGCACCTATTCAGGGTAATGTAAGCAAAGCAAAGCATGGTACAGACATCGGATATCCAGGAGGAAGTGGTAAGAATGATTATATGACATCACAATTTCTTTTGCAGGACAATTTCTGTCAATACAGTCCATGACGGTGCCTAGGAGAGGGGAAGAAGGAGTGCATACTTGGCGCATCCTTACAGGTAGATCAGTCAGGTCCATATGTTGAAGGGAATGTGAAAGGTAATAATATTACTTTCCTTTTGGACACTGGTGCTACCCGGTCTACTGTGAGAACAGCAGACATTCCAGACCTTCCTCTCTCTGGTGAAAATATCCAAGTAGTGGGGGTAGCTAATCAGCGGATTAGAACACCTCTTACCGAACCCATGGAAGTTAAAATTGGAAACTTCAGAGAAATGCATCAATTTGTAGTGTGTGATTCTAGTCCAGTAAATTTATTAGGTAGGGATTTATTGTGCAAGATGAATTGTACCATTTTCTGCACACCGGATGGTGTGGCAGTTCAGACACCAGATGAAGACCATGTATATAAAATTATGATTGCAAAACAAGGTACAGAAGTGGATGAAATATTTTTGTTAATAACAAAAGATGAGTTGCCAGAAGAATTAAAAGGTACAGTAAACCCCATAGTATGGGATTTCACCGGAAAGGAAGTAGGACTTATGGCTAAAATAGATCCAGTTAAAATTACTGTAAAGGAAGGTGCAATTTTCCCAAATACCAGACAGTACAAAATGAGTGCAGAAGTAAAAGCAGGAGTCATTGAAGAAATAAATCGAATGGTAGAACAAAATATCTTAAAAGAAGTAATGAGTAGCCCATGTAACTCACCTATAATGGGGTTAAAGAAACCTAGTGGAAAATATAGGATTGTTCAGGACCTAGGGAAAATAAATAAGATTGTAGAACCATGTTGTCCCATAGTGCCAAATCCTGCAGTAATTCTAAACCAGATCCCTTGAAATGCAGGATGGTTCACAGTAATTGATTTGTGTCAAGCATTTTTTTCAATACCATTACATCCAGACAGCCAGTATCTTTTCTCCTTTAAATTTGAAAACAAGGTTTATGTGTGGAATCGTGTTCCTCAGGGGTACACAGAAAGTCCTTCTATTTTCAACCAGATACTGAAAAAGTGCCTTGAAAAATTAGTGATGCCAGGAAGCTCAGTTTTAGTCCAATATATCGACGACTTATTGGTGGCATCGATCACCAGAGAGGACTGTGTTGTTGATTCCATAGCATTATTAAATCTTTTGGCAGAAGAAGGGCATAAAGTCTCACCTGAAAAATTGCAATTCTGTACAACAGCTGTTAAGTATCTGGGACACCAAATTGAGAGAGGAAAAAGAAGAGTAACAGCTGAAAGAGTAGCTTTAATAAAGAAAATGCAAATGCCTGTAACACAAAGACAAGTGAGAATGTTCCTAGGAATAGTAGGTTACTGTCGACAATGGATACCAAGATTTTCCATGTTGGCTAAGCCCTTAATTAACATGACAAAAAAGAAAGCAAAGGACCCTGTGGAGTGGGAGGATGAAAGTGTAGAAGCCTTTGTAAAATTGAGAAATGCCCTATGTTCAGCACCTGCCTTAGGCATGCCTGATTATAAAAGAGAATTTGCATTGTTCTGTCATGAGAGAGAAAATTGTGCACTTTCTGTCCTAACTCAAAGACATGGAGTAGAAAGACGTCCTATAGCATATTTTTCTGCTACATTGGACCCAGTAGCAGCCGCATTGTCAGTATGCTTAAAAGCAGTGGCGGCTACTTGTTTGAGCATTGAACAAAGTGAGTCAATTGTGATGGGACACCCTGTAAAAGTGTATGTTCCACATGCAGTTGTCATTCTGTTGACAAGAACCCGAACTCAGCATCTTACTCCTAGTCGGCTGACTAAATACGAAAGAATCATAATGGGTGCTGAAAATGTGAACATGGTAAGGTGTACTATAATAAATCCAGCAACCTTACTACCAGACCCATATCATGAGAGAATTAAAGATGATGAAGACGATGAACATGATTGTATACAAATTACAGAATTATGCACAAAACCACGCCCAGATATAGAGGAACAGCCTCTTAAAAAGCCAGACAGGGAGCTATTTGTTGATGGTTCATGTCAAAGACATGAAGATGGTAAACTAACTGCTGCCTATGCAGTATGTGAATTAACTGGAATAGTTGAAGCATCTTATTTACCAGGAGTCAAATCTGCACAAGTAGCTGAATTGATTGCGTTGATAAAAGCATGCAAAATTGGGAGGAATCAGAGAGTGACCATATTTACAGATAGCCAATATGGTTACGGGGTTGTGCACGATGTTGGCCAACTATGGATGCAGAGGGATTTCATGACTTCTTCAGGATCCCCCATTAAAAATGGACAATTTGTAAGGGAATTGCTAGAAGCAATACAATCACCAAAAGAATTGGCTGTGGTGAAATGTGCCGCACACCAGTCAGGAGATGACTGGGTGGTAGTCGGCAACAGATATGCAGATCTGGTGGCTCAACATTGTGCCAAAACCAGAATGTCAGTCAATAAGAGGGTGGAAAGAATGGGAATCAGCTGCCAACTTATGCTGTATATGCCACCTGAAACTTGGAATGAGGTGAAGAAATTGCAAGATGAGGTTGATGAAAGTGAGAAGAATTTGTGGATCAAAGTGGGTTGTTCCCAAAGAGGAGATGATGAAGTGTGGATCAGTGCTGATGGCAGACCAGTCATGCCAGACTGTTTACTCTCACAAATGGCTAGAATGCATCATGGAGACACACACATAGGGAGAGATGCAATGATTAGGCTGGTCAGACAAAATTGGTACAATCCCAAATTCAGGGCTGTTGCAGAGAGTCTTTGCCAGAGATGTCTAACTTGCCAGATGCATAATCCGGGGAGGAAGACAGTAATTGGATTTGGGAAAATTGGAAAGGCAGAGGGTCCATTTATGAGTCTTCAGTTTGATTTCATACAGTTCCCACCATGTAGAGGGCTGAAATATGTACTAGTCATAGTGTGTCTGTTTTCAAAATGGGTGGAGGCTTACCCTACTAGGAGAAATGACAGCATTACAGTTGCAAAACTGTTGCTACGAGAGCTCATTCCTAGGTTTGGTTTTCCAGTAACTTTGGAATCAGATAGAGGAAAACATTTTAACAGCGAAGTGATCAAACTAATCTGTGAAGCATTCCAAATCCAACAGAAACTGCACTGTGCATATCGTCCAGAAGCTTCTGGAGTGGTTGAACAATTGAATGGCACTATAAAGTCAAGACTGGGAAAAATGTGTGCATCAACATCATTAGAGTGGCCAGATGCATTACCACTCGTTTTAATGGGACTCAGAAGTATACCTGACAGAACCACAGGATTGAGCCCACATGAAATAATGATGGGAAGAGCAATGAGACAAACACATGTTCCCACAAACAAACTGGTGAATATATCTGATGATATGGTTCTGGACTATTGCAAAGGATTGGCTGACCTAGTGCATTCTGTCTCTCATCAGGTTGGAGAAGACGCAGTTTCCAGGCAGCCCGAGCAAGAACATGATCTGAATACTGGTGACTGGGTGGTAGTGAAGAATCACACCAGAGAAACGTGTCTATCACCTAGATGGGGCAGACCGTGCCAAGTCATACTGACAACGAATACAGCAGTGAAGTGTGCCGTATTTCCTAATTGGATTCATGTAAGTCACACCAAGAGAGTACCAGATCCAGAGGAAGAGAATCCTCAGACAACGCCAATCACTGAAGAAGCTGAAGGTTGCCCAGCTGAAGGATTTCAGGTTCGAGATTCCGGAGAAGCTGAAGAAGAACAACCGAGCACAAGTCAGGATTGGATACCAGTGGTAGAAGTTCCTTAAGTATACCACAGAACAAGAAGTCAAGCGAAATTGGAAGAAATTGAAGATCAGATAGGTGAAGAAGAAGCAGTTCAGGAACAAGAAGAAAAGAAATTAAGAAATCCTGAACAAGGTCAGATAGGGAAAGAAAACTGGACACAAAACAGTGAAGACCTAATAGACTTTGATCAGGGACAGACAGGTCTAGAAGAATCCGGTCAGGCTGCAGAAGTTCACAGTGCAATAAGCCCTGATCAGAACAAGTTAGATCAAGAAGAGTGCACAGAAGAAGAAAACCTTGAAAAACATGAACTTGAAGAAATAAATAAAGAACAAGGTCAGTTATTGAAAACTCACAGCGGAGCTGTTACAGAGAAACCAATTAGACCTGAAAAAGACAAAGCAGAAGAAAAGGTAATCAAAGAAGACGAAGCAGTATTAAGCAGTGAAATTAACGAGATCTTTAAAGACGAAAACAAAGAAACAGTGCCAACAAAGAAAACAAGAAAAGGAGATCATTGGCCAAGTGTCATTAAAAGAGTAAAGTACCACATAACAACCAGAAGTGAAGATCCAGATCAAGTACCTGAAGTATCAAGTCAAACCGAACAAGAAAATAAAACTGCGAAAAGAAGAAGCAAAAGACTGAAACTTGTGAATAACAAATTCAAGGGTCCTGACTGGACTTATATCATTCTTGAAGATTTTGAAAGCTCAGAGTCAAGTGACAGTGGTGGCGAAGAAACAAGTGCAGAATTGACGTACGAAGAAGAAACAAGACCACCCTGACTAAGCAAAAGAATAAGCTAAAGAAAAGAAGAAAAGATAAGAAGAGCAATCTTCCTTGTCGAAAAATGCCTGACGATAGAGTTACTGGGAGACCAAAACAGAAATGTTGTAGAAGATGCTGTGCAATATGCATATGTAGTCTAGTAATGGTGCTTATAGTATGGTTAGCCCTGATTGTAGCAATTCCTTACCTTATGATAATAGATAAAAAGATTAATAATGAAACTAAAGGGAGGACAGCAAACATGAAGGGCAATAGAGTAGAACTAATGGCAGAAAGTGAACCAGAAATTCATCATGAAGTAGCTGACAACGACACTAGTTTAAACGTTTTCACAAAGTTATTGTTTCAATATGTAGACACCATGGAAGTTAGTAATTGTTATGTCTGTATGAAGTTACCTGAATCAGTAGCAGAAGGATTAACATATCACCATTTACCACTGACATATGGCATATCATGTAGTGTTTTGTCTAGTTTATTTTATAGAACAGGGAAACTTCAGTATTATTATTCAAACTTAGATGTGATATTTTCTGAGGTTCCGATTCACAAGAGTATGAACCCAGTGCTTAGTAGTCAAGATGCACAGTTTATGGGAGAATTTTTCTTAACAATGAAATCAATAGACATAACACATGCACATAGACACAATCTAACATGTTCTTTACTTGAAGAAGAAAAGATATTTTTGAATTTAGTAGAAGATAGAAGACAAGATTTTCAAAAGAAAGCTTCTGAGCATAAGGCTCATTTACCACCTTGGGCTGAGAAAGAAGGTAGTTACACAACTGGCAAGGCTCAAGCTGCTATGGCTCTGGATTTCGTAAAGACAGGAAAAATGTGTCTTCATAGGTTAAAGACTGATTATAACAATGTTTTCATCGGTACCAGTGAATGTGAACACAATTTTTTAATTCTTGGAGGTTGGGGACTCAAAGGAGGAACAGATTCAGTTTTTCCTGGAATCTATTATGTGTGTGGGAATAAGGCTTACTTTAGGCTTCCTGCACGGTGGTATGGAAGTTGTTATTTTGGAATAGTATTTCCAAAGATATACCACGTAAAAAGAGACACTGAGAGCAAATGAAACAATAACGAATTAATACGTAGTAAAAGAGCTAGTTTTTCAGAAATTGTAGGTGATATATTTGGTGCATTAATACCTTCAGTGGGAATAATTCTGAAATCAAGGAAAATATGTAAATTGTCTACAGTAGTTGATCGTTTATCAACAGATACTGCAGGAGGTTTTCTAATGATTAATACGGAAATGGTTGCGATTAGATCTATGGTGATGCAAAATCGACTTGCTCTTGATATTATATTGGCAAAAGAGGGCGGAGTCTGTAAATTATTGAAGACGAAACATTGTTGCACTTATATTCCTGATAAGAGTGCAGAAATTGGAACGTACATACAGAATATAACTAAACTTGAGAAAGAACTTAAACCACTGGAAGTTGATAGTGTATGGGAAAGATTGACAAATAGTATCTCGTCAATTGGAACCTGGTTTGCTAATATAGGGAAAGGACTTATAGGTCAAATATTAGTACCCTTAGCAGGGATAGCAATAATAATCTTGGCAATAACAATATGGTGCAAATGCTGTAAAAAGAATGGAACATATAAGGTGACAGGAAGAGGAAAGAAACGAAAGGTAGATGAAATCGAACTCGAAGAGTGGAGAAGTGAATTATACAAGAAATTAAAAGGAGATTGTAAAAATAGAAAGAATAAAGACGAGAATGAAGTAATTTGCTAGAAGTTGGCATCTGATTGAGGGTAATATTTTTGATGGCTCAGAAACGCCATCAGAGAGGGGATTGATGGAGCAAGGTTTCATAAATGAAACTTGCTTGTATTCAATCCTCCTCACAGTATTAATTTATTAAACTTGTATTGTTAATACTAACCTTTGCATTCACGACACGAAAGAAAGGTTTGCTTGCCTATGTGTTTTACTAAGGAATAACGCTTGTTTGTAATTCAAAATGGCCGCTATGCGCGGGAAAGCTCAATGCGCATGTCGCAACCATATCACATGGTGTGACGTCTTTCTTTGCTTGGTGGGAAACTTCTGCTTCTGCGCAGTGTGCATTAAAATGGCTGCTTGATGTTTTCAGATGCTTCAGCTTGCTCTCATGTCATTACTAAATTGTCGTTTCCTAACGCGGGTTAGAATATATAATTAAATGGGAATAGAATAGAAAAAGTGGGTATACAGTGAAACATTTTATTTGTGATTCTAATATTTTCTTCTTGCACTTTTATTAGTTCGTAAACTTGGGCCTGGGTTGGTGTTCTGAAACTCGAGAGGCAACTGATTCTGCGAATGTGTCCTGTGTGCCTGCCAAATGAAGTCAACCTGGACGAAGTCCAAGGCCGTGACCCGATGGCCGAAGATGCTGTATTTTGGCTTTCCTGTTGCATTTTGACACATTGTCTATGAAAATTGGTTTACATTTGTCATGAGACGGGTGGGAAATAAAGCGAATGTATTAATTTGAAGGGTGGGAACGTAAAGACAATAGGCTTTACAATTTAGGCCAAATCAACATGGTGCGAGAATCCACCCCCCTGTCCCTGTCCAATCAGAAGTAGTGGTCCCATATTTTAGCAACATTAAGGGGAGGTACATGGGCGTAGAAGGGTATAATAGAATATAGCATTTGTTAATTAGTCAGAGCAAGATTCCATGAGAGCATGCGTTCATGAAGAACAGGCGTCCATGCTGCCAGAGTGCTCTTAGCTCCAGACTGCCAAGCTGATCGATTGCAGACTGAATCCCTGTCCAGAAGAGGTCCTGAGGAGGGGGCGGCAGAGTCCATTAGAAGGAAGGCACTGGAGAATCGAGGAGAAGCCGAGTATCAGAGAGGGGAGCGACGCAGGCGTCGTTGTAGAGAGGTCACCGGTCCTGTCCTGATCCTGGAGGAGGTCTTTGCTCTTCATCCTTCCTGGGTCCTATTCTTTCAACTCCTTGACTAAGGGGTTTGGTTCTCGCACTTAGGTAAATATAATGCAACCTTTAGTTGCGCTGCTGTCTCTATCTTCTCCTTTTCTTTAAACACCGTCATTGATTAGCAATAATCATTTCTATGCTTAATCTTGGGTATTGCGATTAAGTACCATGTGGCTCTGTATTTTACTCTGCTAAATCTTTAGATAAACATTTTAAAACTTCCTGACTCAGTGGTTATTTCAGGATTATGTATTATAATGAATGTCACTCATTTTAAATTTCCCAATTAGCAAAGGATTCATTGGTAAGTCATTACTCTTCAATCAGAAGGTAATTGGTAGCAGGGATTTTGATAGAGAGTAACAACTGATAAAACCCAGCGTAAGTATTAGCGTAGTATGAATGTATGGGCCCCAAGTGAGTATCTGGTGTATGAATGCTGTTTGCTAATATCGCGCTGGATCAATACCATTGAAATATTCTACTACAGGTAACTTCACCCTACAATAGCCTTCTGGCTCCACGTCTGTTGGAACCAATTTACAATCCTCCAGTGTTCTCCATGCAGTTTTATCAATCAATATGTATGGTGAACATGAGTCAGCCCATACAAAGATTTCCTTGCCATTAATCTTTATCACACAATTAGGGGGATGATATGTTTCCTTGATATTGCCTGTGACACATTCTGGATCCCTGAATAACAGTTTTACTCACAACCAGCACTTCTACTCGATCATCATCCGATGAGTCTTAACCCTCATGTAACACATCTCTTACTCTATTAACGTCTCGTTTACTTTCACTAAGTGCTTCAGATTTGCACACACTCGAGAAATTCCCTATTTTCTTGCATTTAAAACATTTGGCTTTAGTAACAAGACAAGAATCAGATTCTGCCAAATGCTTCACACTATCACATTGCTAATATGTTTGTTTCCTAAACTGTTCTTTAGCAGACACCTTTATATTGGAACTCTTCTTTACTTTATGCAGGACATGTACGCTATCAGTCACATTTGTCTCTTCACTGGCCTTTGTTAAGCTCCTTCACATACTTAGATGTGTTTTTCATGCAATGTGCAATATTAATAATTTTTTCAAGAGGAGGATCTTTTAATTTCAATAATTTCTATTGAATTCTGATATTTATTCTATCAATAAATTGATCTCTTGAGATTTCCTCATGCAGATCTTTGAATTTGCACGTCGCTGCTAAAGTCCTAAGAACAGCTACATATTGCTCTATGCTTTCCCCTTGTAACTGAGGATGTTAAAATAATTTGTCTCTATCTACCACAATGCTAATTCTTTTTCGAAATTTTCCACCCAAAGTATTTGTAGCATCCATGTACTAATCATCAGGCCCCTCCTCAGTATCTGAAGCATCATCATTAACATCCTCTTTTATTGCGTGGTAACGACTGTGTTGTAAAGGTTGTTTCCCCTTCAGGGCTAGACTCTACAATGAATATTTTGAAGACAACACTAAGGCGTAGACAGACATAGGTCTTTATTGAAGAGTTTAAGATGCATCCATCCAACACCTTGCAGGCAGTCTCTCCACTCCCTAGGTTCTGCAATCCTCAACTCCTCCATGGAATATTGCCAACATAACTTTAGTTAAAACTCAATAGCAAATGTGTGTATTTTTGAGATTAAAAAAAAAATTGTTTTGCTTTAGGATAATGTTTTTTATATATTGATGAGGGCCTACCAGCTCCCTCAAAAACAATGTTTTACTAAAACCATAACAAATATTGGCTAAGCCCAAAGGCTGGCAACCAACTCCAGACCTATTGGCTTTGCCAATGTTTCTTTGTTATCCCACTGACTCTTTGCTTTCCCCTTTGCTTTTCCGGGGCCTTCCACGCTGCCTGTCCCTCGTTTTTCCTGGATGGAAGAGCAAACATCCCTTCAATGATCAATGCAAACATATTTATCCTGTGTACCTCAAACTCTGCTACATTACCTCTTTGCCACCTTGCTCCTCATCAATTAATCCCAATTTTTCCTGTTTTACTCTGCTGTCTAACTACTATTTGTCCTCAGTTTCTGGACTTTTTAAAGAAAGCTGGCACCATGGCTGTTAGGTTTGGGTCCAGATCACAAACTTAGCACCATCTTACTTACTCTCCTGTCCCTCTCCTTAGGGCCTTCAACCTTCTTTTTTCAGTTGTTATAGTATCCTAGGTAAATGCTGTTCAGGATTGTCCTTGCCTGCTTGAGCTCTTGTCGTCAGTCATCTTGCCTTCTCTTCTTTGACCCTCTTACTTTCTTGGCATTGGATCTTTCACCCACAAAAAGACTCCCCTCCTCTGGAGAAGTCAGGTTTTCCAGTTATCGTTAAGATGCGCCAGTAGGACAAACGTGTCCCTCCATGCAGTTCTTGCAAGTTGACCAGGGTGACCATTGTGTTAACTAAGCTTTGTTCTTGCCTTTCACATCCTTGATTATAGCTGCTCTTTTGGCACCGGTAGCCTTGCCAACCACTTGACGGGGTCCAGGCTGTTGAATTCTTACTCTTTGCACATGGCCCTTTTTATCAAAGACCCTGGCTCCAGCCTGGCTAGCTCATTCTGGCACTTATGAGCCGTGTTTGTTTGGACTGGTCAATTTCGTTATTGCGTAACATACTGGAGAAGCACTTACTGTTTCCTCTCTGAAAGCAAGTACTATATTCGCTTCTAAGAGGTAATCTGGAGTCACATCTGGTACTTCCACAATTTCTAAATGGAGTTTTACTTCATGTCGCTGATTCCGCTTGATGGTACTCTCTGGGTAACACATTTTTGCACCATTGGATATTACCTTGCTGATGTACTGGGTGGTGTGTCAAAAGCTACACACATTGCTGTGGTGTAATTTGTAGGGGTGGGCGGAAACCTCCGCTCTGCCGGATAGTTTGCAGAGTTTTTCCCACTCCACGCACTGCTTGGAGTTCAGCAAAAACGCCACCAACTGCTGTGTGGCGGAGTTTACCACCCACCCCCACTTATTATGTCCCTTCTGTTTTACATTTCAGAAAGCATAACTCGATTGGACTCCAGGCTCGTGATTAAAATGACCACATTTGCCACGGAATGCTTTTGATAGTCTAGTCTAAAATGCAGAAAGTAATTATCCGGCCCTCGGCTTAAAAGTACTTGCACTGAGTACTTGCAGAGAAGTACAGTGACACAACTACTTATACTACAAAATATGCACAGAAGGCTGGTGTCCAACTGTCCACTGAAACTCATGATGGTAGGCGCATTCGTAAAAAAGAGTTGGCTTTATATAGCGCATACTTACTACCCCGAAGAGGCATTCTGCAGAAAATGCATACATTTTCCCTTCGAGCTGTACTGAAACATGGAGTATTATACAAAGGAGAACACAATTTAAAAATTTGCACTGAAACGCATGTTCGCCAAACGAGACGGCATCATTAGAAAGGGTTAATCAGTGAATCACTATCCCGTGCAGAGACTAACCCTGCCCCACACAGAGCTGGTCCTGGCACATGTCCTCTGGTGTAGTGCGTAGAAGAGAGGCCAACTATGAGGCAGCGCTCCGTGTAGGGTTCAAGGCGCTGCGGTTATGAGGCCACCCACTTGCTCTTAATCTGTTTACCAGCCTCATGCCATACTCTGCTGACCCATTCTATAGCCCTTTTTGTTAGCGCTCTAGTTGTTGTTTTTATTATTATTCTGAGGCCAGTCAAAGACGGCCTCCAAAGTCACAATTGGTCACACTTTTTCTTACGTGAGTTGCAGGGACTTTTCCGTCCTTTATCCATTCCTAACACACTCATTTGGCAAAGCAGTACAGAAGCAAGTGAGTCACCTCATACCTGCAGCACCTTGAACCCTACGATTAGCGCTGCCTCATAGTTGGCATAGCTTCTGGGCACTTCACCAGAGGACATGTGCTAGGACCAGTGGCGGCCGGCATGGCTCGCAGGTGGTGGGGCAGGTGCAGAGGGGGGTCATGTGGGGGTTGGTCGAATATAAAAAAAAAACATTAAAAAAATAATCTTACCTTGCCGCTGGGTCCCGCGTCTCTGCTCCTGCTCTCCTCGTGGAACTCGAAGAACAGGAAGCACAGCAGCGCCCACTGACCAATCACAACACTACAATGCAGCGTTGTGATTAGTTTTGAGCATCCTGGTTCGACGCTCAACCAGGGAATGGGGACCTGGGCATGTTCTTCACACAGGCTCTATGCAGCCTGCATCAAGAATGGGGAAAGTGCGCAAGACTGATTTGGGTGGCCCAAGAGGGCCGACCAAACAGGCATTGCGCACTTGGGAGTGGGCAAACCACTCCTCCCCTGCCTTGCTCCGAGAGCAGAGCAGCCCCGCCCGCAAAGTAGCACGAAGCATAAAATGATAACGCAAAGTTATTATCATTTTATGTTTCTACTACGCACTGCTTAAAAGTAGTGGGGCGACGCTCCTCCGCCATAGCGGAGGAGCCGCCACTGACTGGGACCAGCTCTGATCACTCAAGTAAGTGTGGCGGCAGGGTTAGACTCTGCAAGGGATAGCAATTCAGTGGTTACCTCTTTCTAATGATGCCATATTGTGTGCCAAACATGCGTTTGAGCACAAACTTTTAAACCGGTTTTTCCTTTATATAATACTCCATATTTCAGTAGAGCTCGAAGGGAAAATAGATGCGTTTTCTGCAGAACGACTCTTCAGGGTAGTAAGTAAGCGATATATAAAGTCAACTCTTTTTTTTTTTTTTTTTTTTACAAATGCGCCTACCATCCAACTGTGGGAGGAGTGTCGCCCCACAGGAAAAGTAAAAAGATAATAAATATGGTATTATCATTTTATTTTTCACCATTGGCTCTGTAAAGGGGCGGTGCTGTACTGTCCACAGAGCAGGGGGAGGAGTGGTAGGTACTCTCTTAAGTGCACATGGCAGTTTGGCAGGCTCCAGACGGCCGGCCAAACCGTCATGCGCACTTAGCATGTTCTCCACCGGGCTGTAATGCACAGCCTAGGTGGAGAACATGCACACCCTCCCAGCCCCTCGGTACTCAGACCAATCACGATGCTGCTGTCATGGTGACATGGCTCAGAGCACGCTTGGCTGTGGTCCCGGACGCTTCATTTGTCCCGCGGGAGCTTAACCCCTGATTTCTTCTTTTTGTGAGCACGCCTGGCTGTGCATCCGGATGTCTTGCCAGTCCGGTTCCAAACCCCTGGTAGCGGCAATTCCTTATCCGCTCCCCCACCCGGATTGATTTAGCTCCACGCTGGGCAGCGCTACTCCAGCGCCCAGGTCGAGCCTTTATTGAACACCCCCAGGATCCATCTACTGCCCTCCTTCCCTCCCAGAGTGCATTCAGTTGCTCCCGAAGCCAGACTCTCACGTTCTTCTACCCTACAGTCTGGATTACTGCATTATTCTCTCAGCACTATCCATGTATTAGTAACCATCGTCCTGAAGATGACCTGATATCGAACAAGTCGAAACGCTGTCGACTACTCAGCTCAAATCGCGGTTCCCAAGGGGTCAATTAATTCTGTCTTAATCATAATACTTGACTTATGTTGATCTGTCTTGTATCATTGACCTCAGAACAACTTGTTTTTACTGTTTTTCCGACATTCACGCTGTTTTCTCACCTTTGTGTCACTGCGCCGTTCACCCACACTAGCATGTTCAGTGCACACCTGGTTGTTATGGTTACTTCAAATTGTACTGTTGTGCTGATATATATAACTACTTACAAATAACAACATATATCCTAAAAAATCTGCCTTTGGTCTCCCTTTTTTTTCTTTCCCTTCCTCAAGTGATTTATACACTTTTTAGGTCTCGGCCTGCACCAGCGCTTGCGCTGGTCTGGCCGAGAGTTTTAGTAAGCGGGTTTTGGAAGTGCAAACACTGGCTTTCGGCTGGCGACCAGCTTGAGTTCACGATGGCGTGCACCGCGCAGCTGCCATCTGGGTTTCCTATCTCTTCCTCATTTCCTCGTCATGGCTCATTAACTCTCTGGACTCTGATGTTTCAATCGCAGCAGCAGCTCACATTACCAACTGAGGGCCCTGGACTACAGTCACATGAAAAACAACAGCAATTAGCATTGAAATGCAAGCTTTTTTTTGTCTAGTTAGAAATATTGCTTCGGTGGGTTGATTTCACCTTATATCGCTATTTGTTTTATATTGGGAGTCACAGCCTAATTACCAGTATTTTTGTCTCTCACTGTTTTTTTTTTTAAAATTTATTCGCGCAAAGCACAAAGCTATATTTAAGGTTACTTTTTCTGCGTCACTTCTTCACTCTATTTAAACTCCACACCCCCACTCTTATTGTCTCTCTCCTTCTCTCTCTCTCCCCTCTCTAATTCTCTCTCTACTTAATTAACTCTCCCTCTCTCTTTTTAGCCTTTCATTCTCTCTCACCCCTTTATCTGTTTCTCTTTCAAACTCCTTCATTCACTCTCTCTCCCCTTCTTTCTCTCTCTCTATCCCGCTCCACTCTTTATTCTATGTACACCCTTTCTCTCTCTTTCTCTCTCACCACCCTCTCTAATTGGGCATTATAGCTTCACTCTATCTCTCACTCGGCAACACCACAGCATCACTCAGCGCAACCACAGCATCAATCAGAGCCAGCACAGCATCAATCAGAGCCAGCACAGCATCACTCAGCACTAACACAACATCTCTCAACGCCATCACAGCATCACTCAACGCCATCACAGCATCACTCAGTGCAACCACAGCATCACTCAGTGCAACCACAGCATCACTCAGTGCAACCACAGCATCACTCAGTGCAACCACAGCATCACTCAGTGCAACCACAGCATCACTCAGCACAACCACAGCATTACTCAGCACAACCACAGCATCACTTAGCGCCACAACAGCATCACTCAGCGCCACCACAACATCACTCCGCGCCACCACAACATCACTCCGCGCCACCACAGCATCACTCCGCGCCACCACAGCATCACTCAGCACCACCACATCATCACTCCGGGCCAACACTGCATCACTCAGCACCACCACAGGATGACTCGGCACCACCACAGGATGACTCGGCACCACCACAGGATGACTCAGCACCACCACAGCATCGCTCAGCACCACCACAGCTTCGCTCAGCGCCACCACAGCATCGCTCAGCGCCACCACAGCATCGCTCAGCGCCACCACAGCATCGCTCAGCGCCACCACAGCATCTCTCAGCGCCACCACAGCATCGCTCAGCGCCACCACAGCATCGCTCAGCGCAACCACAGCATCGCTCAGCGCCACCACAGCATCGCTCACTGCCACCACTGCATCGCTCAGCGCCACCACAGCATCGCTCAGCGTCGCCACAGCATCGCTCAGCGCCGCCACAGCATCGCTCAGCGCCGCTACAGCATCGCTCAGCGCCGCCACAGCATCGCTCAGCTCCGCCACTGCATCGCTCACGGCCGCCACAGCATCACTCAGGGCCGCCACAGCATCACTCAGGGCCGCCACAGCATCACTCGGGGCCGCCACAGCATCACTCTGGGCCGCCACAGCATCACTCGGCGCCGCCACAGCATCGCTCAGTGCCGCCACAGCATCGCTCAGTGCCGCCACAGCATCGCTCAGCGCCGCTACAGCATCGCTCAGCTCCGCCACTGCATCGCTCACGGCCGCCACAGCATCACTCAGGGCCGCCACAGCATCACTCGGGGCCGCCACAGCATCACTCGGGGCCGCCACAGCATCACTCGGGGCCGCCACAGCATCACTCGGGGCCGCCACAGCATCACTCAGCGCCAAGACAATATCACTCAGCACCACCACAGCATCACTCAGCGCCAAGACAATATCACTCAGCACCACCACAGCAGTATCACTCAGCACCACAGCAGTATCACTCAGCAACACCTGAGTATCATTCAGCATCACCTCAGCATCGTCTCCGCAACAGTCACCACCACTACCACCTCAGCATCACTCAGCACCACCTCAGCCTGCTCTCGGAATCTGGCATCTGTTGATTCTCCCCTAGCGTCTGGCCGCTGCTAGTGTTATAATACAGGTACTAGTTCCCAACCTTCACCCTCCGATTGTTTATGCCCCCTCAAAAAAAAAAGCTTTAACAAACAACCATTGCAATAGGCAGAAACAAGTTGCCAGCATTGCGGGAACAAAAGAAAACTGAGGAAATTTTTATTGTAAATACTTTTTTAATATTGTCGTTCAGTTTTACATAATGCCTTCTTGGTCATATATAAAGTAACAAAAATGCTTCTGACACTTTTTTATTATAACTTTTCAGCATGCCGCACAGCAGCCACACTTCTCTACAGCACAGCTTGAAGACATTGGCAAAGTCAATAGCTCTGGCTAAACACTTATAAGGCCCCAAAGGCGAGACCTATTGGCTATGCCAATGCTTGTTGTATTTGTCTTTGCTAATGGTTACCAGTTGAGACACTTTTGTTTTTGCTATATACTCCACCCGGTCTCAACTGGGTTAACTGGTTTACTCCTGTGTTTTGCATTCTTGTCATGGTGACAGCAGCGTCGTGATTGGCTTGGGGAGACTGGGTGCTTCCTGCTTTGACGAAGAGGACGAGGAGAGGTGGCTGCTGAGAAGGTAAGTGTAATTTTTTTTTTCGCTTTTCTTTTTTTTTTTTTACCCCGCCCCACCGCTACTGCTACCACCATGCATTTCAGTGGACAGTTTGACACCAGACTTCTGTGTATATCTTGTAGAATAAGTAGGTGTGTCACTGTACTTCTCTGCAAGCCTCTGCCCCTCAATGCAATTACTTTTAAGCCGAGAGCCAGATGATTAATTTCTACATCTTTAGACTAGACTATCAAAAGCATTCCAAGGCAAATGTAGTCTTTTTAAATTTTAATTAGTGGCTGGTGTAACTCCGCAAAATCTCTCTGAGTTTTTATGTAACTCCACAGAATTCCACGGAGCAAAATCCGCGAGTTCTGCCCACCCCTAGTTAATTTGGGTTCTGTTGTGGCACTCGCCTGATCTTTATGTAGCATTTTACTTTGCCACATGGGCACAAGTCGGGGGGGAACGTGGGTGGATAGAGTTCGATTACTATTATTAAGGGGCCCCCATTTCCCTTAGCCCGAGGGAGAGGTGATTGTATGTGCTTTATTGCTAGCAGAGTCAAGGTGTGACCTTGTGTTCTTTCACTAGGACTGTCTGATCCCTTTTACAGTCACAACACACACAAAGTACACTGTCATGCACACTTCCAAAGAGGCTTAACAAGTTTTTCTAAACCACCACTGCCCACCTCCTAAACCTACACCCCCCAATAATGCCACCGCCACAACCTCACACCTCCTTGCAGCATCTTCTGTATCTCAGTGAATGGCTCACAAGTAGTTCTTCATTGGACATCATCAATGCACAGAAGCCTACCTGCCTTTGACACCTAATGAGGTACCAATGTTTTTAAAGGCTTAAGGGAAGCACCTTTGCGGTTAAAAGGCATCAATGCCCTTGATGCCATACTAACAGGCTACTGTGCCCTGTATCAATGCCAAATAGCAGTAGAATTATTACATCACTTCCTGTGACACTCCTTCCTGTAGTGTAACTAACTCCATGTGAGATCACTGTGCATTTCATACTTTAACAAGACCCCTGCTTATTTTTTATAAGAACATTTACCATATCCTGGCCAGAGTCTCGCTCTCCGCCCAAGCAGCTCCGCTGTAGCCTCGCCTGCCGCTGCTCCAGGCACTTCTCTCCCAGGTAGGTGTTCAAGGCCCTCCTCTACCGGCAGGCTCTTGCCGGCGCCTCATTCCTGGTGGTCCAGTGGGAGAGCCTTGCTCTTCTGCTGTTCCACTGTTGTCTGTCTGCGTTGTTGTTCCCGTTTTGTCTTTGTGTCTTTTGTCTGTCTCTCATTGTAATTTTATTGTAATTTTTGTGCCTGTTTGTTTGTCACTCTGTTTTCTGCCCTTTTCATTCGTTTTTTGTGCCTGTGCCCTTGTTTTCTCCTCCGTGCCCGTTTCTCTCCGCCTTGTTCCTGCCACTGCTCCCCCGCAGCCCCTCCCCCCTGCCGTTCCCGCTCCCAAATTCGCTTCCCTCCCCCTTCCCTATTTAATGGCAGCCGCTGCGCAGCCGAGCACAGAGGGCACGCCGCTGGTGCGCCCTTCTGTGCCCGTCCGTGACATGACCAGCACCAGAAACCCTGGATCTCCGACCACCCACCGCTATGACTCAGCCGCCCTCCTCGCTCTCAACCCCGGAAGGAACAACAACTGCCATCTGTCTACACCAATATCCACCCACGGGCAGTTCTTCTGCTGACACTGCCGTCGAACCTTCACCACCCTCTGCACCCCCACGGCCGTCGCCCCCACGCCGAACGCCAACACCCCCCCAAAGCCCTGAGGTGCATCCTTCTCAACGTGCGCTCCCTGCACAGACATGCCGTAGAGATCTGGAACCTCCTCAACACCATCTCGCCTGATGTCGCCTTCTTCACGGAAACCTGGACCATGTCCACCTCCGCCCCCGACATCGCCACAGCCCTCCCAGACGGATACAAGATCCAGAGGAAGGACCGCCCCAACTTCCCTGGAGGAAGACTTGCCATCACACAGAAGAGCTCCCTCCGACTCACCACCTACAGCACGAACGACTCCCCGTCCACCACCAAACACCTCCATTTCCATATACAGACCAGCCCCAGAACCACCCTACGTGGCCCCCCGCCTACAGGCCCCCGTACCTCGAACAGCGTTCACCACTACCATCGCCGACCTCGTCGCACCCCACACCATTGCCTCCATTGACTACATACTCATCGGAGACCTCAACTTCCACCTCAACAACCTCAACGACCCCAACTCCTCCACCCTCCTGGACAACCTCGCCAACCTCAGACTGAAACAGCTCGTCACCACCCCCACCCACAAGGCATGACACACCCTCAATCCCATCTTTGCAAGAGGGAACAACATCCTCTTCAGCCACACCATGCAACCCCTCTGGATGGACCACCACTGCATACACTACCACGTCGACAAACCCACCGCCCCCAAACCTGCACCCCGCCCACCGTGAAGGAACTGGAGCAAGGTCACCGAGGAGCACCTCAACCCCACCCTCAACCGCGATCCCCCCTCTACCTCGACTGACACCAACCTAGCAGCCAAAGAACTACACAGATGGATCACCAACTGCGCAGACGAACTCACACCCCTTCGCAACCCCGACAGACAGCGCCCCAGAAAGGCCACCTGGTTCACCACCGACTCTCTAAGAATCCAGATGCACCTGCAGATGCCTTGAGAAGAATTGGCGAAACAGCAAAACTTCGGAAGACCGCACCACATACACGAACACCATGACAGAATACCACCAACTCATCAGATCAACCAAAAGGACCTTCCTCCAGAACAAGATCACCGCCAACTCCAGCAACTCGAAGGAACTCATCAGCATCATCCAAGAATCCACCAAACCCCCCAGCAAGGCCACGGACATCACCCCCTCCCAGGACCTCTGCAACAAGCTCAGCTCCTACTTCCATCTGAAAATCAAGTCCTTCTACAACAACTTCAACGAACGGACACAGGACCCCGAAACCACTCTTTCCTCCAACAACGCCAGCCAACCCACCATCTCCACCTGGACCCCAGAAAACCACTGAAGACACCGAATCGACCATGAAAGGCATCCACTCAGGAGCACCCACAGACCCCTGCCCTCCGCACATCTTCCACAGAGCCGCCGCCGCCATCGCACCGGAACTACGACGCACCATCAACACCACTTTCGAAACCGGCATTTTCCCCGATGACTGGAAATGCGTAGAAGTCAAGCCCATGCTCAAGAAGCCCACGGCAGATCCTTCGGACCTCAAAAACTAGGACTCATCTCCCTCCTCCCCTTCGCGGCCAATGTCACCGAGAAGACCGTCAGCTCCCAACTAACGAAATTCATCGAAGAGAACTCCATCCTCTACCCCTCCCAATCTAGATTCCACAGCAACCACAGCACCGAGACGGCTCTACTCGCCGCCACAGACGACATCTGCACCCTCCTCGACCAAGGCCACACCGCGGGCCTGATCCTACTTGACCTCTCTGCAGCCTTCGACACAGTCTCCCACCGCACACTCACCGCCAGACTCCACGACGCCCGCAAACAGGGAACCGCCCTCGAATGGCTCCGCTCCTTCCTCACCAGCAGAACCCAAAGAATCAAACTGCCACCCTTCCTCTCCAAACCCACAGAGACCAACTGCAGAGTTCCTCAAGGATCGTCACTCAGCCCTACGCTCTTCAACATCTAGATGGCCCCCCTCGCTGCCATCGTCAGACAGCACTGACTCAACATAATATCCTACGCCGACGACACCCAGCTCATCCTCTCCCTCACCAAGGATCCCGTCACCACCAGACTCAGCTTCCAGGGAGAAAAGAAGGACGTCGCATCCTGGATGAGCAGCAACTGCCTGAAGCTCAACTCGGAGAAGACTGAGGTCCTCGTCCTCGGACCCTATCCCACTGCATGGGACACACCTGGTGGCCAACCGCCCTCGGCAGCCCGCCCACCCCCAAGGACCACGCCCGAAAACTCGGCATCATACTCGACTCCACCCTCTCCATGACCCGACAGGTCCATGCCATCGCCTCCACCTGCTTCAACACCCTCCGCATCCTTCGCAAGATCTTGAAATGGGTCCCCCCGAATCAAGAAAGACCGTCACCCATGCACTCATAACCAGCAGACTGGACTACGGAAACGCCCTCTACGCCGGAATCAACAAGTCTCTGCTCCGCTAACTCCAGACCATACAGAACACCGCAGCCAGACTCGTCCTCGGCATCCCTCGACAAGAACACCTCACCCAACACCTGCAAGACCTCCACTAGCTCCCCGTCGAGAAGAGAGTAACCTTCAAGACACTCACCCACGCCTACAAATGCCTCCACAACACCGGACCCCAATACCTCAATGAGAGAATCTCCTTCCACGTACCCAAGAGAAACCTCCGATCCGCCAACCTCGCCGAAACCCCGCACTTCCGCAGAGCCAGAATGGGTGGAAGAGCCTTCTCCTACATCGCGGCCAAGACCTGGAACATGCTCCAGATCGACATCAGACACGCCCCTTCTCTGCACATCTTACCCTGCTTACCCCTCCCCGCCCGCGCCCTGAGACCCTCACGGGTAAGTAGCGCGCTTGACAATTCCCTGATTGATTGATTGATATATGTTATTGTGTGCTTCCTCGACATGAGTACCCCACTTGTGTACCATTTAATAGTACTTCTCCAGTGTTTATGTAGCTCCCACGCTGAACGCCAGAGTTCTGACAGATTTCCTAATTCCATCTGCTCTTACCGGAACCGAGGGTTTCACCCCTCCCTGCCGGTGAATGTTTATCCCAGGTGTGCAGCCTTGTTTCCTGTATGCAAGTTCATAAGCTGTCCTTTCTTATTTTTAGAGATACTAATCTTTATTTTAGAGTGTTTTCTCATCCACTGTAATTTGCTCTCTGCTCGATACCGTTGTGTTTCTTGCAGCAGATTTTGTCAAGTACAAGAGCCGAACCAGTGGCAGCAGCTGGACTGGAAGGATCAGTCCAGTGTTTGCTTTGTCCCTAGTGGTCTCCTGCATTCTGCTACAGGTTTCTTTAAAAGTGTCCAAGGGCCATCAGGCACCATTCCTGCACCCACTCTATTCACTCTAATCTTTTAACTCAATATAGTTATTTTATTTCGACCAAACTAGTCATAAGAACTCACACGAAATACTTTAAAAATAACAATTAAACATCCAAATCATCATGTGACACAGGAGCTTAAATTTGTCATAAAACAGCAACTTGACAAACAGACCTATTTCTATCATTCCAATTAACAGACATTTAAGCACACACTATAACTTCACGCAATATTTCCCAACGACTGCCTTAGAAACACTGTTGCTTTTAATTATTGCTTCACAGATAAACAGCTCAGCAACGAGAAATTTTAAAAGGCTAACCTGTGCTTTCTATGTGCCATGAAATTGAACAAAGATGGACAAATAGGTTCATTGGGCCACGATAGAAATCTAAAAAAAAACAGAAAGAAATAAACAGTGCTTAAACATCTGTGCGGATTCATCATCACAAGGGCAGAGAATTGAAGTCTCCCAAGCCATACTGTAGCAAGACTTAAAAGTCTGTCTACAAAACCTGTCCTAAATCTGTGCAACAGGTACAGGCCACCTGAGCCAGGTGCCCACCCAAGAGAGGGTTCAATGCCAAGAGATGTTGATTAATTCCATCACCTGCTGCTCTGTTTTGGAAATTTAAAAAACATAAGATGAGCAAGTGCGTCTTCTTCATCATGGACATTTGACCTTTAACCTCAAGTACTGCACCACAGCCCAGCAAGGTAGCTGATTTGGAGACGTTGACCCATGATGTGCCCTTAGCCATCTTTAATATATCGTGAAAAATGTGTCTTTTTAAAAACAAAAACATTGTTATTGAGTTTATCAACAAACAGACAAAGGTTACCTGCTCAAGGCACAGAATAGTAACTTCCACAAACACAGTGGCTTCAGAAATAGCAGAGCAGTAGAGGAAAGTAACCCACAAAATGATGGCATTTGGGGGGGGGCAGCAAGGGAGGGGGTGAGTTAGGATCCGAGAGTTAATTGTCAGTGGTTGTATGTGTGGGGGGGGGGCTTTGGGTGGAGGGGAGGCAGTGACCAGTTCAACATGAATCCACATTGAAGCCCTGCTTTGCCTATCAAAGATTCTCAGGGGGACAGATATCGATGGGAGAGGGAAGGTGGAAATGGGGTACATCCACGATTTTATGTTATGAAGAGGGAGAGGAGCAAACCTCTCTGCCAGAGTCAAGAAATCGCGACAGCAGCTGGTCCCAGAGCTATAGGGTGGCGGCGGAGGCCTCTAGCCTCTGCTTCTGCCCAGTGTTTCACTGTGGCTCTTCAGGCCATGCTGTTGGGAGGGATCACACTTTTCCAGCACATTGGGGGAAAAGGGAGCAGCACAGACTACTGATACCAGGTTTGTGGGAAAAAGGCTGCTTTATTGAAACAGGTGCACATCACAAACAACCTTGTTCTTTAGCCTTACAAAACTACAACCCTCACTATACAAAGTTAAATACCTATGTTAATCTACCTCCCTCTGCTAAGACATCCCTCCCCCATTCATAACAGCTTAATACCTCAAAATAGTATCTGCTCTAGGGCTGGTGAAATATAACTGAGACCTCCTAAAAACCTTTGCCTTTTCCCTACATCTATTAACGTCTTAGCCCAATAAACTTCCTACCTAACATTCAACTTCCTGTCTCGTCCAGTTGTGAACCTGCCTACCTGTTCCCTTTCAGCCTGAACTGCGCTGCCAACAACTAGAAACTTCGGGAACCATGGCAACTTCTCTGCCACTTACCATCCAGAAAAAGGGTGGAGGATAGGCTGTGCCAACACCTCACCTTCCTTTTTCTGCCCTCCCCCCTCCGTCAGCCACTAAGTTCTTAGTCTTCTGTCTACTTGATGTTAAGCTGTCAAAACCAGCTTAATCTGCAACAAGTAAAGCTTCATCCCAATGAACGACAAGTGCGCATCATCTGGGTGGAAAAACTCCACATCGTCATACCGAAGGTCTGCGTGATCAATCCTACCTATACCCGTTTCCCTACAAAGGAAACACATTTCCTTATTTAGCTTCCTTCTAGCTCTATCTATAGCTGCTGGTTTCTTTGCCCCCCGCCACACTCTCCTGGGTACAAACTCCATCCATATTACATGGCATCCCGCCGACCACCTGTGGATCTCCTTCAAATATGCATTCATGCCCTCTATCAAGGCTAACCCTTTCTGGACAAGTAAATCATTCTTGCCCAGATGCATCAAGAAGCTATCCGGACAATTGCCCCCTCCCATAATTCTGTTCAAACGAGGAAGCAGCTTCCTCCATCTCATCCCCCATTACCATACCAACTAATGTGATATATGTCAGTATTAAAACCTAGATTGACCCCATGTCCTGTGGACTTCGTGTGCCGCTCTGCCCACTTAACAAAGGAGTGGCCCACGATCCATATCTTCAAACCTACAGCCTGAGGTCCGGGGACAGAACCTGAAACAGAAACCAAAGTTGACAACCTGCCCTATTGCATTTAACAAGACCCCTCCTACCCCGAACAAATTTCCTAAAGCAATTTGAGGACCACCTACCTAATTCCATGATGCATCCCTGCTCCCAACCCCGCCTACTTGCTTCCGTGGCCAGACCTGTCCTAAACGAGTGTGTGCCAAAACCTGATGAATCCAAGCCTACCATTACCAAGGCCCTAGTCATGATCGCTAACCATGATCGCTTACAATTGATAAGGGGTAACTGACTTTCCATCCTCTTGCTGAAAAACACTTTCCGTGGGCCGAATGGCTGTCTCCCAGCAAACTGGGCAGAGCCTGGCCTTCGGGTACTTCCTAAGCCAAATGGCCTTACCCTCGCTCCTATGATCTGTTTTTGATTTCTATAGCCAAATCTTAATTCCGTCCTCCTGCTGTCTCCTGCTGTCTGACCTCCTCACATATGAGCCCCTTAGATCCCCTACCCATTCAGGAACCTGGAATGCTGCAAGGACATCCATGACATAAGAGCTGAAAACATCGCAAACTCATTTCCTGCTCTACAAACTGTGGGGAGCACTGAGAATCTCCGTCAGCAGCCTCCTTTTTGGGATACGCTGCTGAGCTTCTCTGGCCCAGCCCTCTAAAATCTTCTCACCCAGCTCTCCTGCTGACGGAGCATAACCCTAAAGAAGCTTGCCCATGAATGCAATGCCTGTCAAAACTGTCATTTTTCTATAAGAGACATTGTGAATTGAACGACAACTTCAGTCCTATTCCAACTACCCGGCCTCCTTCTGGCCCGGCTCGCTAGGAATTCAACCCAGGCCCGGTCGTAAGCTGCTCTTGTCGACATGGCTAAGGAACCTGCTACCAGCTGAAGCATCCTTTCTCTCCTATGGACCAGAGATCCTGCGGCATCTGTGTCTGGACTCTGTCCGCTCCCGTGGACAGCCCGTAGAATCTCTACCACTGTGACCAAAATAAAGCATCAGCAATGTCATTGTCCACGCCTGGCTCATGTCTGGCCCTAAAATTATTATCTAGTTGTAGACATTTTAACACGAACACTCTCAGCAACTTGAACAGCTGTGCGTCTCTTGCTGACTGCCTATTCACCGCCCGCACTACAACCATGTTATCTATTCTGAAAATAACTCTCTTGTGAGACAACAAGTCACCCCACAATGCCAAGGCTATGACCAAGGGAAATAACTCCAGAAATGCAATGTTCCAGCCGCCTCGCTTCCAAGCCGGTGGCCGTTCCTCAGCACTCCAATGTCCTGGCCAAAACCTGAACCCTCCGCTGCGTCTGAAAATATCTGAGCTTCCAAGTCAATCATTGCTGCTATGGGGATCCCTTTAAATGCCTGAAGTCTTCTTTTACCCCTGCCGCGAGCCTGATGTGATGATGCAGCAAAGGCAACCCTGTCAGTGACATGGCCAATCTCGTACAGAATGTCCGCCCTACTCTCACCACCCTGCAGGCAAAGTTCAAATGGTGCAATAGAACCTGCACCTCTTTTACCGTGACTTTCGCTTTGCTCAACATGGCATTTAACAGCTGTGCCATTTTGTGCTTTTTCTCCTCAGGCAACCGGCTCTCCATCGCCAGAGAGTCTATCTCAATTCCAAGGAAAGACAACACAGTGCTGGGACCCCATGTTTTCTCTAGTGCCAATGGCACAACAATGTCACCCATGAGCTCCTGGAAATTGTCCCGCACCCGCTGGCAGGCCGCGGAACTGAATTTTACCACAAAAAAGAAATCATCAAAGTAGTGGGTTATGAGATCATTACCAGTGCACCATGTGAATGCCCACTGCAAAAAAGTACTGAAGCACTCAAACAGGGAACATAAAATCGAGCAGCCCGTTGACAGCACTTTGTCAACGTGCCACCTGTTTTAAAATTGTATGCCCAGTAAATAGAAGTCGGCAGGATGTACTGGCAACAAACGGAAGGCCGAGTTAATGTTGCTCTTGGCCATATGCATCCCCTGTCCCACTCTCTACACTAGTGTTAAAGCTACCTCCACTGAGGAATATGTTACTGACACTTGTTCAACCGGTATAGTCATTGACTGACTGACCTACCGGCCAAGACAGATGCTGAATCAGCCTAAACTGTCCTTGCTCCTTCTTAGGAATCACCCCGATTGGAGACACAATGAGGTGTTCCATTGGCCAGTCCTCGAAAGGCCCAGCCATCCTGCCTTCCCTAATCTCCTTCAGCAGTTTTTCTCTAACAATATGTGTGTGCTCGTTGACTGATTTCAAGTTGGTCACCCAGCGACACACCTTCGAGCCCTCGTAGCCGAGCCAAAAACCCCACTTGAAACCATTCAACAGTAGCACTGCATCCTCAGTGCGATCGTAATGTGTAATCCAGTATTCTACTCTGTCCAGTTTAATAGGAGTACAAGCCTTTTCTTGTAGTACCCTGGCCCCTTCCCCCTGTCTTGTAGTTGTTTCCTTGTCCATGCTGCTGTCCTCCGCCTAGAGCCCCATGCTGCTGTCCCCCAGTTGCCCCGTGCTGGTGCCCGTATCCTGTTGAACCAAAGGACCCGCCCCCTCGAAACAGTTAACCAGGGGGTGTCTGCTGGCACATTTCGAACATTTGTGCAGGAATTCCCTTGTCCAGATTCCCTTATTGTAGTCCCAACATGCTCTGAAGTTGCTAGTCTGACCCTTATTTCCAGCCCCCCACCCCTTCCCGGGTGGGGCAGCCCTGAAAGGGCTGGTATACAATCGGCAACCCACTGGCGGTAAAAATAGTCTTGCTAAACTTGGCTGGACCCATCGTATGCTACCACAAATCCATGTCGAGTTTGCCCCATTGCACCTCCGGAATCACTGCCATGCGGGCCCTGCACTCCTCATCATACTGAGCCTAAGGTAGCCTCTCTGATTTAGCTGGGCTTTTCTAATTAAATCCATATATTTAAATAGTGCGACGAACTGCTCGGGGTACTTTTCGCAGTACACACTTGCATAGATAAGGGAAGCAACAGTCCAATTTTCTATTGTCACCGGCACCTTCTGCCGTTTGGACAGCTCCAGCTCCTCTTCTTTAGAACCTTCCTTAGACCGCAGCTCTCTATGCAATAGTTTCAACATTTCGATGTGCTCGCCCTTCCAAATCCTTTCTTTTGGTGCCAGCATGAGGTGAGCTCCTAAAGGTTTGGAGGTTCCCATGTAAGGAAGATTCTTGAGCTTCACGTCCTTGCTCTCTAACTTCCCCGGTTTTTCTACTTCTGTCGACCTGTCCCCCACTTTCTCCTCCATGAGCCTCAGAGTCCACGCTTTTGTTCTCTATCGAGTTAGAGGACCCAGGCTGGGTCTTCCCTGCTTCCCCTATGTTCGTTACCTCCTGTTTGCTCCCTGGTCTGTCCTGCAAGTATACCTCTTGAACTTGAAACCTCTTTGTCGGTGCCAACTCCCATGTCTTTCACATACAAACCTTTTCAGAGTCAGGCCTCAACTCCCACAACACCATACAAGAGGACTATAACCCTCTCCACAATATCTTACCTGGCCCTCCTGTCACCAAATGGATTCTTCAGTCTGACCGTCGTCCTCATCCCTCAACTTCCAATCTTCCTAACTCTCTACGTCATAGTCAAGGGCAGATCGCTCACCCCCTTCTAGTTGAGCCCCGTCACCCACCCGATTAAGCAATCTTGTGTCCAAATGCTCTGTTGTGCCAGAAACCAACTTACGTAGGGGGAGGGCGCGCATCTCACCCTCCCCACCTCTCTACCGATGCAGGACTTACAGTCCTGTGGGATTCCGCACTGGAGGTTGCTCCAAAACCTTCCCTATGGTGCAAAACCAAGGCCACACCAGACCTTCTTGAGGCTGTGATCTTGAGATCCCTCGCCGCTGTCCAGCTGGCCGCACAGGGCCTTGCCTTCTCTTCACCTCAGGGTCCATGAGCCGCACCGGGCTCTCCAGAGTCAGGTCCCCCGAATTACGTGTCAACCTGTAGAAATGAAGAGCAGAGGCCCCGTGTGCTGGTAAAATTACTAGAACGCTGCGCTAATGTAGCCACCCCCTTTTTTAACCTCTCCACTAAGTCCTTTCCCCACTAGCTGTCCCATGCACCCCCCAAAAGGGGCAGCTGAGGGTGTCAAGCCCTCCTTCTGACCTGCTTCTCTGCTGCCCCCCTGATTTTATCTGCCTTCCCCTACTATATACCTTCACTGAGGTTTGACCGCACATGCACCAGTTCTGCTTCCCACTCTCCAGTATGGAAATGCACCACCCCTTCCTCCCCTATGCTGTCCCCCTCTTTGCCACTCCATTCGAGGCCTGCCACTGATACTGCCTGGGAAAGGCCCTTGCCACGTAAGTCCTCACCTCTCTCCCGTAGGGGCCCTCCATAAGAAAAATGGGCACTCTCTGCTATAGAAGTGTGCCCCATGCTCTCTCCTCCTTGCCCTTCTTTCTACTGCCCACAGGTCCTTCACCACTTGAGGTGCCCTCACCTGCAAACTGGCACTTCTCCAGTCAATGGGGCTCCACCTCCCATCCAGTTCCCCAGTGGTGCCTGCTTCCTGATCCTCTATGGAGCAAGCCTCATCCTGTGCCATTACCTGGCCATAAACTTCCCTAAAATCAACTATCTCTGTTTGCTTCTCAGCCTCACTCTGTCCTGGCCCGTGCAGAGCCTCCTTGCTCCCCCAAACAGCCCCTCCCACCTCCCCGGCATCATGCTGCAGCAGAAGCACCTGTGCGCAATCGCCTTTTCTGCCCCGGGCCCTCCCCTCCCTTTCTGGTATGACACGTGCACTCCCACGAAGGCCCGGACCCTTTCTAGCCCCCGTGAGGCCGCCTCCTGCACATTGGTGGCCTCACTCATGCTCCCAACGGTTGTGTACTGAGGTTGCTCGACGGGGCGCTCCTGCCTCTCCTCAATGTGCCCCATGGGATGCGAAGGACTCATTCCAGGCATGCCTGCTGACGTCTTCCTCCCCGGGGCCGGACTCCGAACCCGACAGTGGCCCTGCCTGCTCTACCTGCATACTCTGCTGATGTCCTGGGGTCCGGTGCGGCAGTGAGGACGCGAACACCCCTCTGCCTGCTGCCTTCCGAACGGGGCGACCGCTGAGCTGCGGTGGCCCTTCGACCAGCAAATCCAGGCACCCCGCCTCGGATAGGAGTTTTATCGCTTGGGCCACCAGGTCCACTTCAACACTGCTTGCTGTTGCCATTGCAGTAAGTTATACCTTCCTGCTAACTCACACTATATCTACACTAACTAGGCCTAAGCCACCACTAAACCTACAACCAGGACAAAAAATAATGCTCTCAGGTACCAGCCACTGTGTCACCAGACAGAATAGTGGCTGGTACGTCAAAAGTAGCCCAAAAATAGCCCAAACCCGAGCAGTCGTCAGTCTGCTCCACCTCCCCAAAAAAAACCCGGGGGCAGACCTCCCTCTGGTCGGCTGCCCCCCAAATTCCCCTTGTCGCGACACGGTTCGCCACGGCGAGTACCAAGTCAGTAAAGTGGGCCACTGTTTTATATTTCTTCTGCCATTTGTAGATTCCCAGCACCCCTGCCTCCCAGGCATCTCAGAGTGGGCGACTCATGGTCGAGAGAACATTGCGCCAATAATGGCTAAGCTCTGGGCAATCCCATAAAATATGCTAGAGTTCTGCAGCTGGCACATGTGTCTGTAGCAGCAGGGATAATACCGTGGATGTGCCACAGCGAAAGGTATGCCCTGTGTAGTATATAAAATTGGATCATTTGTAGTCAGGTGTTGTGAGAGGTTATGCAGGTGCCCCAGTGCCCTTGCCCATTCATCATCATGTAATGCTCTCCAAAAGTCTGCTTCCCACGTGTACCGAAGAGACTGCAGGGGGAGTTGTGTATGCAAGAGTATGGCATTTGTGTATGGCAAGAGTATGTCACCAACCTCCTCCCATCCCAAAGAGTATATAAACGATCTACCAGGGTATTAGTAGATGACTCAGAGTCAACCATGTGCCATCTCTCTCTCAAAAGGTTACGGAGTAGGCCATTGGTCAGGAACTGCCCCTAGTAGAGCCCATATTGTTCTACCAGTTCCTCAAAAGAGAGGAGTTGGCCATTGGGAAAGAGGTGCCAGAGATTCGATATTGGTCAAAATTTGTCTTATTAATGTCACAGATGGGCTATACCAGACTGAGATGCAGAAGTCAAACAGGGACAATTTAATCTTATCTGTGAGAAAAGGAATTGCTGAGTCCTCCTGTTATACAAATAGGGAATCTTTTAATTCCTTTGACCGCCCAGTCTAGTGCCTACTTGCAGGAGTGCATTGCTATGATGGAGCTTTACGAAGGAGGCTCTGAAGGCAAGCTCTCCACCCTATCCGTGATATGGATCTATCAGCAGTATTGAACACTTCACTGCAATCTAAATCGGGATATGTCAATCCCTTTCCTGTTTTGTATTGTAAAATTTCTACATCACTTACTACTCCTATGTGTAGCACTGAAGTGCTTACCTGCACAAGGTAACGTCATGTTGGAAAGATGTTGTCCTTGTTTTGGTCCTATGTGGAAAGTGTTTCCATGTCATGCGCGATGACGACTGAGGTGCGGTGTGGGGCGCAACACTTAGCTGTTTGAGTGATGAAGAAGTGTTAGACAAAGACATGCAGTTTATGGATGCTGGTAGCCGTGATTGGCTCTTCAGGTCTGTTTATGTATGTTGCAGTCCACCTTACTGGCTAGCGCACAGGGTCGTCCATTCTGGGGTCTTAAGGAGCAGAAGAGGCATGACTGGGAAGGGAGAGGATGAGAGATCTACCAGGACAGACCACATTATGGTCATTGTAAGAAATTGGATTACTGGCTGGGGGGAGGGGTGAAACCCTACTCAAGCAGCAACCACAATCCTTGTCAGGGTGAAGTCACAAGCAAACCCAAAATTAACCTGCTCTTAACCCTCTGGTATCTTGGCACAGAGCAGTCAGGCTTAACTTAGATTCAATGTGTAAAGTATTTATGCAGCACTTCAAACAGTAATAAAGTGAAAATACGTGTTAATAAATAAAACAAGACCAAAACAACCCAAATCCAATCAGTAGAACCGGTGATATGCAATTTTAAAGATTTCAGTTAATATAGCTCAAAAAAGCCCAAAACTCCAACTGTGGACATCTGGTCGTGCTAGACCGGGATAAAGTCGCAAGTTCAGGCCAACTGCGATGGAGCGCGGGCCGTCTTCAGGCACCCACTCAGGTCTGCTGAACACAGTACCTTAATTCTGGTTGCGCAGAGATGCAGAGTCTCATGTAGACGGTGCGTTGAGCATAAGAGGAGATGGGTTGATAGCGGCGGTTCCACGAAGCTGCTACGGGCGATGCGATGTCCTTGCAAGGAGATGTGTTGCGCAGTGGCGGTTCTGATGAACTGCGAACGGTGATACAGAATCCTTCAGTTGATGAAGTCCACACGGCTGCAGCGATACGGCGGTTCTGCTAGTGGTTGCGCCATGCAGCAGAGGAGATGCGTCAGTTATGCTGGGTTCACAGATGAGCTGTCAGAGCACCTTCAGGCCCACTTCCAAGGGTCCAGGACTGGGATGGCACCACTTGGCAGGGCAGGACTCACAGTTGGCAGAGTCCAGGTGCAGGTTACAAGAGACTAGCCCTTGGAGACACTCTGGTGGTCCTGGGTACAAGTTGCAGGTCCAGTCCTTCTCACCTAGGTAGGAGGACAGCAGGGTAGCAATCCAACAATGCAGCAGTCCAACAAGGCAGCAGCACAGCACAGTGGCAGTCCTTCCAGCAGCACAGCAGTCCTTCTTCCTGACAGTCTTCCACAGGTCCAGAAGTGTACTGAAGAGTTGGTGTCTGAGGTCAAATATTTTTACTTGGTGCCATCTTTGAACTGAGAGAAGCTTCTAGAGAACTCAAAGTGCTCATGTTTCCTGCCTCCTCTGCACTGGCTCCAAACTAACTACATGTGGTATGTAATACTTTGTGTGAGGGCAGGACTCAGCCTATTTAGGTGTAAGTGGGTTGTAATTGAAAGTCTGACTTTACCAATTAAGAGGATTTTTCATTGCAATGCCAAAGACACAAAACATGAACTGTCTGCCTGCTCCCAATTGGAAGTTATAGTTTACTAAATGTAATAAGGTAACTCCAATGTTATCCTATGGGAGAGGGAGGCCATGCAGTAGTGAAAAACAAATTGGAGAGTTTTTCACTGCCAGGACATGTAAAACTTAAAAGTACATGTCCTAATTTTTAAAAACTGCACCCTGCTCTCTGGGCTGTGCAGGGTCTACCCTTGGGGTGACTCATATGTTTTAATAGCAAGGTTTAGGCCTGGCAAGAGGTTTCTTTGCCAGGTTGAAATGGCAGTTTAAACTGCACACACAGGCTGCAATTGCAGACCTGAGACAAGTTGGTGAGGCTAATTAAGTGGGTGGTACAATAAGTGCTGCGGGCCCACTAGTAGTATTTAATTTACAGGCCCTGGTTGCACGGAGTACCACTTTACTTGGGACTTGCAGGTAAATTTAATATGCCGATTGGGTATATGCCAATGTTACCATGTTTCTGCACACACACTTTAGCACTGGTTAGCAGTGGTAAAGTGCAAAGAGTCCTAGGACGAACAAAATTATATCAGAAAAATATGGAGGAGTAAAGCAAAATGTTTGGAGGGGAAGACCAACCTAAGGCTGGCCACTGAGTGTTGGAATACTAATCCAAGACAGAAGATGATAGTAATCTGGGAGTGACTTATCTAGCCTTTGGATGGGTGGTAGACAGTTTTCTAGGGTTCTGGTCTGTCTTGTGTGTCTGTTGGTGGGATGCTTTTGGCACCTTGCACATTTGGTGAATTTGACAAAATTGCACGGTTGTAGTTTCCACATTTGGTGGGTGAGACTAGGCACCTGAGTTAGAGTTTGATGGACAGGGCAGACAGCCACGAACGTGGCAGAGTATCCTGTCCGGCAAACTAATGGTCAGTCTGCTCTGTTTACATTTGGGGGCACCGCCAGCAGAAACCCTACACCAACGCCAGATGGAGTTGGGGTTGTCGGTAGGCCTGGGCGGTAAATTCCGTTCCGCTCGCGGAATTTGCGGAATTTGGGTAATTTCGCGTTCCGCGAAGAACGCGAAATTGCCAAAATTCCGCGATCCGCGACTTCGCGGAGTTTTTTTGCTTGTTCGCGCTTTCAAAATGCGTGTTCGCGAGATATTTCTCCCGAGCACGCAAACAGCGTTCGCGAACAGGAAAAAGCATCGCGAACGGGCGGAACGAGCAATTCCGCGTGTTCGCGGAACTTTGCGTGCTCGCGGAGATTTTTACCGTTTCGCGGAGCTTTGCGTAGCGCGATTACGCAAATTCCGCCCACCCCTAGTTGTCGGTCTAGGTGCATCAGATTACCTATAAATCACAAAAGAGGACAAGGAGATTAACGGTGCAGTATGCACTCTTCCCAAATGAACCAACATCAAATCACAGTATACTGTTCCGAAGAGATTCAGCTCCAGAGATATTATCCCTAACTCAATGCAGGTACCCTGAGAAGCATGTGCCTTTGAGAACAGTTGCACTCACTCACCTGAAGGTGACATGCTTCATCATAGGGCTGTGCTCCTCACCAGGCTGGTGCTGCAATGCCTGGCGGGGCCCGCGAGAGGGCACTTTGCCTGAGATCTTTTAATAAATTCGCTGGATGAGCACAGTAGGACAGGAAATGGTATGTCCTACAAAGTGAGAAGATTGGGGAAAAGTGTGGAAATAAAATCAACTGTCAACCAGATGCCGCAAATATATTTAATGTGATCTTTCTTGTTGGTGTTGTGCTTAAAAAGAAGGCAGAGAAAACTGGGGTTATAATGGTCCCTGACTCAGCAAGTAAGAGGGTGTATTGGTCACCTATAGACCTGCTAATAAGCTCAGGTCCAAGTCATAGGTCAACATGTTTCATGCCTTAGGTAGTCGTGGAGCGATCTGGTGGCATTTCGTCATGACCAAAAAATATAAAAACGGGTATCAGACTGTCTGCCATAGTGTATGACTGTCAGGGAAGCCCTGGTGGTCCGTACAGAAAAAAAACACAAATCACCCCAACGCCCTGGAAGAAACTCCCAGAGCATCAGGGTCATTAGTTTTTTGTTTCTCAAAAACAACCTCCCACTTGGCTGAGCGGCCGCTAATACATAGTGGCAGCTCGGTCAACTTAAGGTGCCTTAAGAGGAGCCACTGTGGCGGCTGCTCCTGTAAAGGCAGAGAGGTCTCTGCATGGCCGACGGTGTACTTCCGCCGCCTTGCCGGATGGCATGCTGCCCGTCATACGTTAAATGAGGCCCTGAACCTTGAGTTGTGGTTTTCTTCCTGTGGAACCTGGAGGTGGCTGTTCTGGATCACCTTGTAGGCTAATTCAATGAAACCCCAACACAAATGCTCTGTCATCAGCAGGTTTCCCTGCATTTGGAGCTGGTATATACATCTGCTGATTTACAGGACAATCCTGCACAGTCGTGGCTGGTGAACTTGGAAAGTGGTGGACCGTGAAAACATACTTTACATTGGAGGAACTCTGACTTCCATCAGGAGGGTTGGGGGGCAAACACGGTTCTCACGCATAGAAAAGTTTGAAAAAGGTGTATTTTACAGCAGCTTTTTCTTAAAAATTTGGTCACAATCAATAGGTTCAGAAAGGGCACTAATAAAATATTTCAATGTATTTGTGGTTTGACAGACAAGCCTCACCTCTCCCATTAATGGTGGGACTTATCCTTCCCATGAACATTTTAAAACTGTGGGGTTTTGAACATAATGTCCTCTAAACGTTGTCTAAAGAGATGTGTGCTACAGGCAGTTAAGGAAATATGTCTATGCAACGAAACATGGCCAATAGAAGGTCATACACAAGCTATAGACACCAAAACTAGAAAAATATTTCAGGCTCACGCAGCAATGCTGTTGCTTAGGAGATCACAAAATAAGATAGCACGTTACACCTGGTCAGTTAGTATTTACTTGGAAATTAATTTTCTATTGTGCCAACAACCTACCTTCGAACTGCTTGCAAATGTCCTGCCTTGGATTTCATTTGCTGTGGGAGTGGACATGCACTGCTATGTTATAAAGTCTGAGTTTTAGTTGTACCTGATATTTACGTGATATAAACAATGGTTAGCTGAAAAGTGGAATCAGCATTATGCTGGTGTCCTGATTGAGGAGGCTGGTAGTAGAGTGGATATCAGTTACTAAAACTTCAGGGTGTAGGCAGACATACTTCATTGTCAGCCATAAACAGTATAGGATGATGCTAAGAACAATGATGCATGATGGGAGAATCTTTGGGGACATCAAGTAGGTGCGCACCAACTTCCCCTTACATTACCAGATTGAACGTTCGGTGCAGTCTGATCCCATCCTCAGCCTAGTATATTTACAGGCATTGAAATGGCTGGACAAGGGCTGCTTCCTTTAAACAGTGATGCATGATGGGAGACTCCTTGGGAACATCTAGTCAGTGCTCACCAACATCCCCTTTCATTACCTTTAGTGACAGCTTCAGAGGGGAGGAGAGCATGCTTCAGCATGGTCGCAGTTAACAGAAAACCACCATCATAAATGGCGCCCCTTGTGGGCCGTCTCAGCAGAAATGACCATGGAGTGGGGGCCACCTTCACCTACACTATAGAAGACCTCATCGGGGGTGTAAGTAAGTGCGAAGAAGCTGGCACTTCTGTGGAGGACCGAAATGTCCTCTATTTTCCGCCTGGCACTTTCAACCATCATTTTGTTGACACCTGTCAACATACCTGTCTTAAAAAGCGCTTTGGTGCAGTTTTCTAAAGAGGCAATAAAACAACAAAACCTCCTTAGCCTAGATTAGACGGTGTGTGTATGTAGGATCCATCCATAGGGTGTCTATGTAGGAGTAGATCACTTGATATTCATTTATAGGGTGTATATGTAGGAGTAGATCTCACTATATCTATTCATAGGGTGTATATGTAGGAGTAGATCTCTCGATAACCATTCATAGGGTGTATATGTAGGAGTAGATCTCTCAATATCCATTAATTGGGTGTATATGTAGGACTAGATCTCTCGATATCCATTCATAGGGTGTATATGTAGGAGTAGATCTCTTGATATTCATTCATAGGGTGTATATGTAGGAGTGGATCTCTTGAGATCCATTCATAGGGTGTATATGTAAGAGTAGATCTCCCGAAATCCATTCATAGGGTGTATATGTAGGAGTAGATCTCACAATATTCATTTATAGGGTGCATATGTAGGAGTAGATCTCTTGATATCCATTCATAGGGTGTATATGTAGGAGTAGATCTCTCGATGTCCATTCAAAGGGTGTATATGTAGGTGTAGATCTCTCGATATCCATTCATAGTGTGTATTTATAGGAGTAGATCTCTCAATGTCCATCCATAGGTTGTATATGTAGGAGTAGATCTCGATGTCCAGTCATAGGGTGTATATGTAGGAGTAGATCTCTCGATAACCATTCATAGGGTGTATATGTAGGAGTAGATCTCACAATATTCATTTATAGGGTGCATATGTAGGAGTAGATCTCTTGATATCCATTCATAGGGTGTATATGTAGGAGTAGATCTCTCGATGTCCATTCAAAGGGTGTATATGTAGGAGTAGATCTCTCGATATCCATTCATAGTGTGTATTTATAGGAGTAGATCTCTCGATGTCATCCATAGGTTGTATATGTAGGAGTAGATCTCGATGTCCAGTCATAGGGTGTATATGTAGGAGTAGATCTCTCGATAACCATTCATAGGGTGTATATGCAGGAGTAGATCTCTCAATGTCCATTCATAGGGTGTATATGTAGGAGTAGATCTCTTGATATCCATAGGGTGTATATGTAGGAGTAGATCTCTCGATATCCATTCATAGGGTGTATATGTAGGAGTAGATCTCTCGATATTCATTCATAGGGTGTATATGTAAGAGTAGTTCTCTCAATATCCATTAATAGGGTGTATATGTAGGAGTAGATCTCTCAATATTCATTTATAGGGTGCATATGTAGGAGTAGATCTCTCAATATTCATCTATAGGGTGCATACGTAGGAATAGATCTCTTGATGTCCATTCAAAGGGTCTATATGTAGGAGTATATCTCTCGATATCCATTCATAGTGTGTGTTTGTAGGAGTAGATCTCTCGATATTGAGCCATAGGGTGTATATGTAGGAGTAGATCTCTGGATGTCCAATCATAGGGTGTATATGTTGGAGTAGAGCTCTGGATAACCATTCATAGGGTGTATATGTAGGAGTATTTGTCTCGATATCCATTCATAGGGTGTATATGTAGGAGTTGATCTCCCGATAAACATTCATAGGGTGTATATGCAGGAGTAGATCTCTCAATGTCCATTCATAGGGTGTATATGTTGTAGTAGATCTCTTGATACCCATAGGATGTATATGTAGGAGTAGATCTCTCAATGTCCATTCATAGGGTGTATATGTAGGAGTAGATCCATTCATAGGGTGTATATGTAGGACAAGATCTCTTGCTATCCATTCATAGGGTGTATATGTAGGACTAGATCTCCCGATATCCATTCATAGAGTGTATGTGTAGGAGTAGATCTCTCGATGTCCATTCATAGGGTGTATATGTAGGAGTAGATCTCTCGGTAACCATTCATAGGGTGTATATGTAGGAGTAGATCTCTCGATGTCCAAAGGGTGTATATGTAGGAGTAGATCTCTCAATATCCATTCATTGGGTGTATATGTAGGAGTAGATCTCTCGATATCCATTCATAGGGTTTATATGTATGAGTAGATCTCTCGTTATCCATTCATAGGGTGTATATGTAAGAGTAGATCTCTCAATATCCATTCATATGGTGTATATGTAGGAGTAGATCTCTCGATGTCCATTTATAGGGTGTATATGTAGGATTAGATCTCTCGATACCCATTCAAAGGGTGTATATTTAGTAGTAGGTCTCTCGATAACCATTCACAGGGTGTATATGTAAGAGTAGATCTCTCGATATCCATTCATATGGTGTATTTGCAGGAGTAGATCTCTGGATGTCCAGTCATAGGGTGTATATGTAGAACTCTCAATGACAATTCATAGGGTGTATATGTAGGAGTAGATCTCTCGATATCCATTCCTAAACTGTATATGTAGGAGTAAATCTCTCGATGTCCATTCATAGGGTGTATATGTAGTAGTAGATCTCTCGATAACCATCCATAAGGTGTATATGTAGGAGTAGATCTTTCAATGTCCATTCATAGGGTGTATATGTAGGAGTAGATCTCACAATATCCATTCATTGAGTGTATATGTAGGAGTAGATCCATTCATAGGGTGTATATGTAGGACTAGCTCTCTCGATATCTATTCATAGGGTGTATATGTAGGGCTAGATCTCTCGATATCCATTCATAGGGTGCATATGTCGGAGTAGATCTCTCGATGTCCATTCATAGGGTGTATATGTAGGAGTAGATCTCTCAATAACCATTCATAGGGTGCATATGTAGGAGTAGATCTCTCAATGTCCATTCATAGGGTGTATATGTAGGAGTAGATCCATTCATAAGGTGTATATGTAGGACTAGATCTCTCGATATCCATTCATAGGGTGTATATGTTGGAGTCGATCTCTCGATGTCCATTCAATGATGATGCCAAAAACATGTGTCCTACAGTTTACCCATATTATTCACACATATGTACATGTACCTGGTAATCTGGCGCGGGCAGCCATGACACACGCGCTTGTTTACTGGACCGTTTTTTCACAAATGCAAATCTGAGCCTGATGACTTCAACTTTCAGGACAATATTTTATCTTAAATGCATTCATTCCTTGAAGGTGCCTTACTGCGTCTGACCTTTTCCATCTAATTAGAGTCCTGATTATGGCACCGATCATTAAATAATGCATATTATGCTTTTGCTCCATCTAAATACTCTGCATCCCATTAAAACACTTGTGATGGTTTTTCCTACCAACTCGCGTCGTACGGGATAGTATTCCCTTGGGGGTGAGTCACCAGAGTGTGCCATCAGTTACTTGTCAATATCTGAAGAGAGATAAAATATATACTTAAAAAGGAAAATGTAACCAGCTCCGATTCTAATTTAGACCAATTATAACCGGTCAAAAAGTGAGACACCTCGGGTTTCATTTCATCTTTATTTCATTTTGCATAAAAGCCGACTAGCAAAACATAGAATACATTTAATTTGAACATAATACAATAATTAAGTCGAAAGCACAGAGTAAAAATGATTCATCTAAAAATAACTTTATAAACCCTACAGGAATGTTTTTAAAAGCTCGAGGTACTAGGTATCGGAAAATACATTCTTTGTTAGCCACCTCTCACATACAAACAGAATACTAACCTTAGCACAATATCTAAAAATCGATAATCACTGCAACTAATCTATTCATACAAAATTCAACTATTTCTGGGACCGAATTTGTGTCATTTGTTCTAAGTGCATTCTTAAGGTAGCAATATCTGATATTGTCACATAATATGCATAATTTATTGTTCATTTTAGCCGTCAAGCCCCATTCTGAGGTTACCCTCAATGGTTTAAGCTGTCAGAACAGGAGCCTTATATAGTCAGAATGGGTTCTGGGCGACAGGGTAAGCTCGAAGTGTTAAACATTGTACCATCAGGGCAGAGAAGCTCTTTTTATATCTAATTTGTGGACCTTTGGAGTCTTGAAGAAAAGATGTTGTGAAGGGTTGGGTTTAGCAGTGAAGACCGAGGTGGAAGATGGCTGCCTCCTTACTGCAGCTTAAAGTGGATGTTATCAGTCCCGCGCCATGTGTAGGTTGACGTAGGAAGGAAGATGATCAGTAACTTCTGGACACAAGCCTGATGTGAACTACTGAAAATATACATGTGGTGTACAGCAATGGCAAAGTCATGGAGCGTTCATGGAAGACAATGGCTACTGAGTCCTCGACAAGTTCAAACGTGCACCCCACTTTCCTTGGGGGTGTAACTGACCGTGTCACTACAATATTAATACTGCTGATGGTGGTCACTCTTTTAAAAAAAGAGATTTGTCAGACTCATTAATCCTTATCAAATCTTTGGCCCAACACTCTTGTTTCATGGTCAGATCTCGGAGCCGATCAAGATATTTCATATACTTTGTAACAAAGGCGACTCCCCTACCAAATTTCATATTGATAGGTCTGGGCGGCATCATCACACACACATTGGACCCCAGTGGCACGAGAGGTGACCACGATACACACCACAGTGGAAACAGAGGTCCATCATCTCAAAAATCACCGGTCAAACCCAGGCCAAATGGACTAGCCGCATTCTGCACACTTAAAAACGCTATTCATAAAGTCCATCAAGCCATGTCTGCAGATTGCACCAGAAATTTTGAGTGTATCAAGCGGTCTTGTGAGATGGCAGAAAGGTTTCTAATCTGGGGGACAGACGGTCCACTACTGGGCATCAGTGTGCGGCGTGCATTAAACCACAGTCAAAACAATCTCAACCTCCCCTAGCCAAGCAGCTTCCATTAGGTGCCATGCTTGAGTTAGGGCATTCGTGGGTGATCTTATGACAATCTGCAGGATGTATTACATACCATGCCAATACTCCTTGAATAATGTTATTGTAATGGAGCGTTAGTCTGAGATCGTCAAACAGTATCTACCTTCTTCCCTATGTCCTACTTGGTTGCTGGTGAAAGGTGGTCCAAAGGATGTGATTAGACCCACATTTGAGTTCTTATTAAAATAAAGTGTCTGGAACTGTACCAGACTCATTCCGGGAAATATTTTACAGCAGTATCCTTTTCCTAACCAGCTCAGAAATAAATAAAATATCCCCTCTTGGAAAGGGGGTGCTCGTATTGTTACTTCTGTATAATGATAATTTTAAAGAACACACAACTAGATGGTAATCTTTAAGAACACAATACAAGAAGATCTTCAAAAATCCTAAATCCTTTGAGAAAGATTGGCCCAAAGAATTCTTATCTCAAAGATACTCCCAATAAACAGATTCATCAGCTTGGTTAATGGCCTACATGCCTGGGCATTGACCCCAAGGTGACAGGAGGACCCCACCACACCCTATCTCTATGTGCAGCGGTAGCAGTCCCAGTTTTAAACCAAAGAGATGTGAACTGTGTCTGCAACGCCAACTATTAGTGGTACCGCAAACCCCTTCAAAGCGTAAGGCCTCATAAGAATCTCCCACATCGACCAAGCCCCTTGTTTCCCGAGACCAATCCAAGAAGTGGTCTATGCTTCCAAAGCAGGAAGGCTTTGGGAAGAGGCATTGAAGCTCCTATAGATGTTTAGGTAGAATCACCGTCTCGCCTGTATACCCCTACTGCGAAGGGCACAGGAAACTGAAACCACCTATCAACCCTCCTTTGAATGTTGGCAATCAAAGGAACCTAGTTTTCCGCAAACCAATTCCTCGTGGTGCCCAGCAACTTCTGGCAAGTATCAAATTCCCTTGTTGCACTAGCAGAAGTGGATGGCACTATTAGACTAAGTATAATTTTCATTAAGTGGGAATAGCTGGGACTGGGCGTACTCTGCATGTGTAGCTTATGAATCATTTTCAACAGTGAGACCGAAATATCTGCAAATTCCTTTTCGAACTCGGATGTGAGGACACTAGCACCCGAGTCTCGCATCCAGAACATTTCTTCAATTGACATCTTAATTTCAACTTGCATAGTTTTTTCATTCAAAGTCAAATCGCTTCAGTAGTATGGAGTCCAGAAAGGCTAGCTCAGTTTGGGATATGTGGGGCTTTGTAAGCCATCGATGTGTACCGGGGTGTGAACCCCACTCCATTCTCATCCCTAAACTAAGCTATAGAGAAGGTTCCCTCTCAGTATTAACCAGTCAAGCCAGGATCATGAAGGTCCACGTAACCAGTTGGGGTACCTCGTCAATAATGCTTTATAAAGTATACAAAAAGTAGTACGGACAGGACATTGGGTCTACCCAGTTCAGCCATTGCCTTTCATGTAGTTTTGCCATTGGTTGAATGAGCTGTCCTTTAAGCCTCTGTGCCTTCAGCACTGTTGAAAGCCAAATGGGCCGCCATATTGAAGTGACTTGGTTATCATTCTTTTTTCTTTCCAAATACAAACCCACAAAGTGGATGTGACCACCTGCCATATCTAGGGATCACTGCCTACTTGGTGGAGATCTCTTTACCAAAAATGTATCCGCTGTTGCCGCCTATGCACTTATGGCACTGTGCCAAACGGGCAGCCATATTGACGTGGGCTGCTTGGCGTTCTTTTTTTGCTTTCCAGATACAAATCCCCAAAGTGGGTGTCCCTGAATTTCAGGGAATTTGACTCTCTGCAAAGGGGCCATTATTCTCTTTTCTTGTCCGTGACCAGCATGATCCGCGGACAAAAATCCGTGATGGATGCCCGCGCTAAAACAGAGAGAGCATCTGCCAATGCAACGTTGTGGGACACAGGCCCCCTGATCAAAGATTCCCATTGACAGTCCCGGTGGGTCCTCCACTCTAAATAGGGTGCTACTCTGCTAATTTTGGCTACCCCTAAATGGCCCCTTTGTAAATAACAAGTGTCACAATTACCCAAATTGATTGTACTTTATTTAACGACCTAAGAAGGATGAAAGGCAGAATTGACCTTGCCATTTGTGATTTGCAGCTCTCATCAGCAAGGAACGAATCTCACTGAGCTATCTTGCTTATAATATATCACTTTGAAGGTGAACACTGATTTAAATGTTTCTTTATTTATGTATTTATTTATTAGGACGTGTTTTGCGGTCTGTGTGTGTCAACTTTCTGTAATGCGGCCATTCAGTGCCTAATACATGAGATGTTCTTAAAATAGACAGCATCATAAGGATCAAATCCATTTTTAATATTAATAATCCGCCCATTCCTACAGTTCTGGAGGTAAAATTAATGCATCTCCACACCACACCACGGATGAGGCTGGCTCGCGCGATAGCCCAGGGGCACAGCTGCGACCGTATGAAAAATAGTAACATGTTTTAACGGAACTCTATTGAATTTACTCCCACACTGCGAGGGCTTCCTTCCCGCCTCCAATACCCTCGACGCAAAACCTACTTTCATTTTTCTAGGACGCCTTTCTTCCTGCGTGCCTGCTCGTGCCTTGCAGCAGGCCGGAAGCCCTGAGGGAACGGAGGCGGCCATCTTGCAATCACGAGGTGACCGGATGTGTTGTTTGTGGTGGCAGTGGGGTGGGGGGGATGGGTGTATTGGTAAACTAAACACAAGATCAGGCACGCTGAAAAGAAGGCCAGTGGGGTTTGAGGTTTTTTGACCCACAGAAATACTGGTTAATGGCCTGATTAATTCCTGCCTGTGCAAAATTGCTGCAGACAGGATTACCACTGCTGAATTGTGTGATTACATGGTCATAGTCACTCTCTTCAGTGGCGTAGCTATCAACAGCGCAGCAGGTGCAGTGTCTCGAGGGGCCAGAGGCCTGAGGATCTCCCTGCACCCCCGTTATAGCTTTTATTTAATAAAAGCTGTACCAAACCAGGGTAAGGGGAGTTCATTTCCGTGTTTGCAGTGCTACCCTGCTGCTTCTGTTTGTTTCTGTTTTTAAATAATTTTTCTATTCTGAAGTTTCAGATAATCTTTGTTGTCTTTTTGAGCAAAAGAGCAAAACAAAAACGGATGATATGCTTGGTTTGAGTTTAGACACTGGTAATCACTCTGACCTACATCCATTCCAATCGTGCCAATGCAGAAATCTGCAAGCCTTATGTAATTCAACTTTGGGTTTTCTCCAATATGAACAGACCACCTCGAAGCCCCCTCTGAACAGGAAAAAAAACAACTCCAGTTTGATTAATGCATTTTGGGAGCCAAGCATAGTTCTGAATTTTTCTGCTGCACTTGTGACATCTGACGGAGAAAAACAAAAAAGTGATGGGTGGAATGCTTGACTACATTTCATTGCCTGGTAATGGCTCTGGGTACATAGCAGTTCAATGTGTTTTGCTTGCTGCGCCACTACAGACTGGTCCAGCCTTATATTTGGGGAGCTCCTGCAGCCACCCACAACTTTTCCCAAATAATAATCTGGCAAAAGAAGAACCACAGATATTATGATTCAAGAAATGACATTGGATTTAGTGGCTGATTTAGAAGAGGGTCGGTAACGGAACTTCCGGCAAAAAACTGCAGTATGCCCAACCGTGCTCCTCGGTGTTTCCCCAAACTAAGTGCTCATGGACCGAGTGATGGAGCTTCCACTGGCTAAGACATTTGGTCCATCTTCGGGCAGGGGTGATGATGCCAATAATTCTGTTGGACCGGCTTCTCAATGTAGACTGGCAAGTCTATCCCCATTTTTAGGTATCACCTACCAGATAGCTTCTAGCTGTCTAGTTGCAAAAGATCTCTTGTGGACCACACCAGAAACCTACAGTGGGCTTACAGCCAACCATTGCTTACCGTTGGGTGGCTTTACTGAAACTCTCATTTGCTTGTTTCTTATTGGATGGCTTCCCTTCCTCTACTTGTGTTTGTCCCTCCACTAAAGCATAGCCTCTTTACTATCCTTTTGATTGGGTGACTTGTTTTCACAATCAGGAAACTATTTTTTCTTTTGTCAGCACTGCATGTGAGTGCATGTGTTTTTTTTTAGCTCTCTCTGCGTGCTGCTTCCCTCCTCAAACACTCATATACGTATCTGGTGCTCTGTTGCAGTGCTGTAAGCCGTCTCTTGAAAGAAGATTTATAAAAGTGGTACCCAACTCAGTCACATTCAGCACTGAACCAGACGTTCTTGTACCCAAGCAAAAACTGTGAATTTCCCCCCACAATTTACAGTGGATGGTTATCCTATTTTGTATTTTTTATAGATTTATATACATAATGATTCTTTGGATTTCCTTGGACTTTTGGGTACCAGGCTGAGATGCAAAGAACATTTCTGGGATGCAAACAAAGAGACATTTCTGAGACGTAAACAAAGAGACAGTCCTTGGTTATGTGCATAGCAGTGATGGACAGGGACAGAAAATAGGCCCAGGTGCAATATTAAAAGTGGCTCCCATTAGCGAATCAGATAGCTAAAAAAAAGTGGCCCACACTTGCAAATCAGGGCAGTTTTAAACTTTCAAAGACAACCTATATAGTTATTTTGCAAGAGATGGAAGACTGCATGCGCTTGTGCTTGTTGCAGGCACGTTTGTGGTAACATCAGGGAAATCAATAGTACAAAACTAGTTAAAACCGGCAGACAAACAGCCAAAACTCCAGCCCATAAACTGATATGTCAGACCAGCCCTTCCGGCACTGCTTGATTACCATATAGGCCAGTCCAAAAATTGTGCTTAGGCCACATAAATGTATCGAGTGGTGAAAGGGAGCACCGAGGCTGGTCTGTCCCTACAGTCCTCCTGAGCAGAGCTTCTGAGAACACGCCAGCATCAGGACAGGGGAAAAGCTCTCACTAGTCCAGACACAGGTGGAATAGCCCATATGTCCACCTTCCACTAACAGCAGAGCCATCTTTTGTTCAGCTGACTTAGGGCCTGATTTAGATCTTGAGGGACGGGTTACTCCGTCACAACGGGGACAGACATCCCGTCCGCTGAAATATAAATCCCGTTATATCCTATGGGATTTATATTTTGGTGGATGGGATATCTGTCCCGGTTGTGGCAGATGTAACCCGTCCCTCAAGATCTAAATCTGGCCCTAACTCCTCACTCAACCAGACAGAAGAGCTACCTCTCACCCGTCACAGGTATCCTGACTTGCCAGCATCAGTTCAGTTGTCCCTCATGTGTCAAATACAGCAGAGCTATCCGTTCCTTTGCCAACCAATTCCCAGCTCTGCTGGCTGATCTCGTGCAGTGCTCCAAGAGCCTCTCTCTGGTACCGGGCGGGAGGAGCTTACAGGGCGCTTATTGATAGCTGAAAAGATGCTCATCCAGAGAAATAGATAAGTTGCTCCCCTTAGCCACTCATCAGCAGATAGGTCAATGGCTAAGAGTGGACCAAGGGGCCAACTCTGTAATGACATTGGAGATAAGAGTGGACAATGCCACTTTTGCTATGCCTGTCATTTTGGTGAATGGAGGCGCAGGGGCGATGTCTTGGCTCACTATCTTACACTGGTAAGTGCACAGAAGCCTATTTATCAAAAAGTCACGCAGCGCAGCAAGTCACCTTGCTGCGCTGCGTGACAGGGAAAGGGCAGGAATGAACCTTATTTAACATAATACTGCCAGTCCTGCCTTTTCCCAGTGCTGGCACCATTGCACCATGGTGCAAGGGTGCCTTCATTGTAAGGAGGATTGTATTTGTCAGGAAGGGGCACCTTACTGCACAAAAACAATCCTCTAAGGCATTTTCCGCTTTCTATGCGTGCCGCAAAATGAAGCACACATAGAAAGAGGAAAACAATTAGGAGATATAAACATATTGCCTCACCTGGGGAGGCGTAACAGGTTTGGTGCATTCCCAGGTCTACAACTTATGGTAAATGTGGGAATTCCTCAATATCCATGGGTGTTGCGTGGGAACACCAGTGGAACGCCTCCTTGAGGCAGAGTAACGCAAAGCAGTGATTTGCGCTGAGTTGCATTACTCAGGATTTATCAAGCCACTCGGGCCACGCAAAGTGGCCTTGCGTGGCTTGACAAATCGCACTTAAGGGTTGGGTCGCACATGCACCGCGTTGCGTGGTGCAAAAGCGACGCAACCCTTTAATTTATATGGCCCTAAGTCTTTTGATCGATTGGCTGATGGGTCATTGCTTGATGTTTTGTAGGTCATGTAGATGGTTGTGAAGATGATATGAGCTTGGAGACATGAGGTGGCCATGTTTTCTCTGTCCTCTGAAGACACAGGGAGAGGATGTGGCGTAACGGCTAGAGCTGCTGACTTTCAATCTGTGGAACGAGGTTCGAGCCTCGGCGTCGGCTCTACATCCTGTGATTCTGGGCAAACCACTTAGGGCCACATGTATGTACCTTTTTTAAGGTCGCAAATTCTGTGAATTGGGCCTTTTGCGACCGGAAAAAGGCTTTCCCAATGTACCAAACCCTATTTTGCGATTTGGTAACCTATTACCGAATCGCAAAATTGGTTAGCGATTCGCTATTAGGAAGGGGCGTGTTTAGGGCGTCCCTTCCTAATACCAAATTGAATCGGTATGTAGGAATGTTTTGTGACCGAAATGTGGTCGCAAAACATTTGCATTTTATCACCTACTTCAAGTAGGTGGTAACCCTTTCGCAAATGGGAATGTTCAAATGTGAATGTTTGTAAAAGCATTTTTTAAGAGCAGGCAATGATCCCATGGACCACTGCCTGCTCTTAAAAATGAAAGAAAACTTTTCATTTCTTTTTTTTAAACGCAACCCGTTTTCCTTTAAGGAAAACGTGCCGCATTTAAAAAAAGATTGCTTAATTTAAAAGCAAACATGGACATGGTTGTCTGCTGACCCCGGCAGGCCACCATACCCGTGATTTTAGCAATTCCTAGGGGGTCACAAATTGCGATCTCCCTAATTAATATTAATGAGGTAGGTCGATTTGCGACCCCCTAGGAATCGCTTAATGAAACTCTGAGTTTCATACATTTGTAATGGCGATTACCTAATTGCGATTCGCAGAAAATCGCAATTTGGTAATTGCTATTACAAATGTTGATACATGTGGCCCCAAATCTCCCTGTGCCTACCAAAAAATGAATGTATCCTTGTGTAACGTAACTGGTGCTCGTATAAAGCGCTCCAATACCTTCGGGTCAAGTTTGCGCTGTAGAAAACTGCAAAAATAAAAAAAGGTAGAGGTGTACAGAGCACCCTAATAAGGGCCACGCTAGAGGCAGCAAAGTGTGGGTGGAGGGTGCTACTGCCATCCAGACAACCAGAACGGGTGATCTATGCAGGAGGTAGACACCTACTCTCTGCAGCAGTGGGAGCTTGTTCTGGCGAGGACAAGCCATTCAGTCTGCTCAAGGTTAAACCATTTAAAAACGACTCTTATGGGTAAGTAGAGATCAATTTATACCTGGAGTTTTACTACTGAATCTGCGCGGAGGAGCCTGCTGCACTCTGTGATTTGAACAGGGCCCTCTGACTTAGACATCAAATATGTGATTGAATTATTTCACTTTGCTCATTATCACACCCTTGGGGGCCTCACTTACTCTCTCCGCTTTCAAATTGCCAATTTGCATAGAGCTTAAAATAGATAAGATGACCTTATTATGATATTACCTACGGATCCTGTCTCTGCTGCAGAACTGATGTAAATGCAAGAAGAAAACCATTTAATGAAGTCAGATTTTGAAAGCGTAACTTAATTACCCCTGGTAAGCTACGAATTGCTGAGATATACTTTCGTTGAAATGCATGGATCTGTTTCATGAGAGAATCCCTACTCCCACCAGGGTTGGGGCAGTGAGAAGATGCAACGGAGACCCGGGAAGGAGGTTGTTTGTGTGAGATATGAGATTTCCTAGCGATCTACTAAAGTTGGAAGGCTGATTGGGCTGAGTTAGTCAGTCGCTTGCCACCAGCAGAAGAAACTAACCAGGAAGTTGTGGATTGGAAGGATGTGAACTAGGATTGTTCTAATTCAAGCCCTTGAAGCCCCCACTTCTTTATTCAGTTTCGGACAGCTCCTTCGTCTCCAAATGCTTCTCTGTCCAACAAAAAGCATTGGCAAAGGAAGAACCAATGCGTTTGTGCCCCATCAAGGATCCAGACGCTGTTTGGATTTTCTTTAGCCTTTGGTTCCTTCCTGAGGCACAGACATCCATTCTGCAGCCCAGCCAGGAGCCAGATGCTGTTATCCTAAGCAAAAATGCGTACTGCGCCTGGCTCATCACTGGTGCGCAGACACACAAACACACGTCTACGCCCCAGTGAGGAACCTGGACGCTAACCTGGATTTTTGTTTATCCTCAGCAAAAATCCAAACAGTAGCAGCGAGGAGTCAGGATGCTCTTTGGATTTTTTCTTACCCTCTGATAAAAATCAGATAGTGGCCTTTGACCCATGACCCCTGGGCATAGTGTGCCTTCAGGGTTACAACTTTTTTAGCAGTCTAATTCTGCTCAGGGTACATCTATATAATTCGCTGCATGATTACCCTCCATGTTTTCACTAACTTGCACACACCCTTTTTACCCTCTACATAGAACCCACTCCCCACACACCCACATGCACCATCCGGCGGTCCTTAAAAGATCTCCGTCAAAGTGACCCTTCGGGGCCCGTAGGGAATTGCAGCGCCGGCCCTACGAGGAGCAACCGCCCGATGATGAAGCATGACACCCTTCGGGGTGTGTGAGGGCAACAGAGGACATAGAGTGGTCTTCCACTTACCGGAGTGGGTCTCCAAACTAGGAATTCTTTCACTCTCTAATTCTCTTTTTAAGGGCTCGGGTGACTTTTTGCACCTGCCCGTAGGAACTTTGTCCTCCTGGTGATACATATTCAGTCTAGGGAGCATGGACACTGGACCTTTTTTAGCTCCCAGATCCCCCTTCTTTTTTGTGTTTTATAAAAATCAGATAGTGCCAAGTCCCCCGCTAGGGTGCAGACACGCAGACATCTGCACCCCAGCAAGGAGTCTGGACCAGTACCCGGCTCCTCACTGGGGCACAGAAACACGTGTTTAAGCCAGAAGGTGTCCGGCACCTGCGAAACACTACGAACTCTAGACATTTTTTAACACTGGAAACGTGGACGATTTCTGTGTGGTATGTCTTGCGAGGATGACTCCAATTTTTGCTTACCCAGAATTTCCTGCGTAGGTCAAACATTGGTTTACAAAGTATGTCCTCTCATTTCTGGGATCAAAAATTCTGTAATGTGTTGGGAACAACAAAACCCCACCCTCCAGTTTTCCCACAATACCAATAAGAACAGCACCTCACATGTGAGGGGGGGGCCTATCAGAACTAACGGGAGCAGGCCAAATACATCACTGTGTGAAGTCAATATTGGGCCAATGTGCTCTTCTCATGGTGACAGTTTTGGCCTAGTCCTGTTCAGTGCAATAAGCCTCCCATACATGTGGGGTACTGGTTTTATCCGGAGAAGTGTGGGAATGTTGGATGGTATTTGTCATTTGCTTGAAGTTGAGGAAAAGACAGGATTGTGATTCTTTATCCATACTTTGACATTTGAAGAGGATTCTGGGTAATAAAATGTGTTAAGATTCACTCAAGCCACATCACTGTGGACTCTGCATTGTTTTCAGAAATATGTGGGTTGATAAGTTCTACTAAGTGCCAGGTGACCCTGCGCTCAAATGCTGGAGACATTCCCCATGTAATTCCCCCCCCATCAAAAACATTCCTTGGCAGGATATGTTCCTGTGTGAGAAACACTGAAAGAAAATACCATATTTTGTGGAAAAATAGCGACAATTTGACAAATGCGCTGTTTTGCATGATGTCCTGGCCATCCAATCATGGGCAGGGCAGTCTGGCAACCAACGATAGAAATCTTATGATGTGTAGATAGTAAAAATATATGGTTGTGAAATGTTTCTGTACAACCCAGGAGTGATATCTGTGAGCAAAAGACAGGCACTTGAAACCAGGATTTCCCTTGCAGCTGTTTTCCAAATTTCCAAAATGCACTGCACCCAGTTTATAGCTTGTGTGCCTGAACTCATAAAAATCAATACATGTATTATTCCCCCAAGCTCTGGAGATCAGAGGAAAACAGTTGGGGTTCAAGCATTGACAGGGATATGATCCTGTATGAGAGAGACTGGAGAGAATGGTCATTTTTGTAAATAAAATTGCTGATAATCTGAGAAATGTTATTTTCAGAGTGTTATACTGGCCAGCCAGTCAGGCAAGGAGAGCTTTTCACCAATAGATTCCTTAGCTCGTACAGAATTCGAAAATATGTAGAGCTTGATTTAGCTTTGAAGGATGGAGTACAGTCCATCAGGGTGGAAGAGTACTTAACGTCTGCCACACTCATGGACGGAAGTGTGTCCTGTTTAGTGATGACTGCCGGCCCAATGGTCATCTCTGTACATTGAAAGGAACCGCATTTACGGCAGTTCCCTTCTGGGTCCTTTACCACTAGGTTTTCCTGGCAGTTACGGACAGAATAAAAAACATATCAGGCTGTACTCTCTAAATTGAGTGGGTGGTGTGATGACTTTACTATGATGACCCTACTCCATAGGGCTGTCGGAGGTAGCTCTCATTCGGCTGAGCATGCTGAGGTTCCATCGACGGAAAGCTGACAGTCCTCCCGATCCTAAATATGTAGGCGGATCATTACCAAGCACTCATCACCAGCAGGCTGGATTACGGCTACGCTCCCTACGCCGGAATCTCCAAACAACTCCTGCCCAGAATTCAGACCATCCAAAACACCGGTGCAAGACTTATACTAGATCTCCAACATCGCACCGACATCACACTGCACCTCAGGAAGCTTCACTGGCTCCCCATTCACAAGCACAGCCAATTCAAACTTCTCACACACCAATACAAAGTCCTACACAACACAGGGCCAGAATACCTGAACAGCCGCATACGCTTTCACCAACCCACAAGACACCAACGCTCTGCCTCACTCACACACATTCCCCGCATCCACAAAAGCAAAACTGGAGGTCTCTTGTTCTCCTACATCGCACCCAAGACATCAAACGACCTCCCTCAGCACATCAGAGCCTCCCCTCACTTCTTGAGTCCTGAAAGAAGCTGAAGACCTGGCTCTTCATATAAGCATCTTGGGACCACATACCTACACAACTGCCCAAGTGCCTGGATGCCCTTTCGGGTGAGTAGTGCGCTATACAAATCAACATAACATAACCATCAGTTTGGTGGGCAAGGGTAGTCTGAAAGGCACAAGTCAAGGGTACATGTGAGTAGACGCTTCTACCCACTCTTTTCACAAGGTAGACACCGTCCACTCTGCCAAGGCCCTACTGAAATATGCTGAACTTGTCCCGGTCTAATTTTCAGACACTGGATACATTCAGCAGCACCTGCACGTTGTCTGCTTTTGTTCCAGCAGCAACATGTAGGCGAGGGGGCATTGTTATTTTAAATTCTAGCTGTGTGTAAAACAAAGGCCGAATTTCAGGGGCCAACAGGCCTCCTTTTGTTCTAGGATCCTGGCTTGGAGCTATTTGGAGTCTCACACCTAGATACAAATGCAATGGCGGGGAAAAAAAGGCACACAGCTTGTTATCACTTTACAGGTGCTTAAGAGATGCATGCTTTTGACTTTGTTCAGTCCCTGTATATTTGAGATATGCATGCGCTGTAGAAATGCCAGATGTGCTGGTCTGTCCCAGTATTTACACAAATAACAATTTAAATACCACTATTTTATTTATTTTATAGTGCTACTCATCCCAATGCAGCATGTCAAAAAAGTATGTAAATCAATGTTTAGGATCTGTAAAATACGACAGTGAGCATTACAAGGTGCCTTAATCCCATAAGATATTTTAAAATGCAGACTTTGCAACCAGTTAAGCAGAACAGATTTACTACCAAGTTTCTCCTTGTTGCCAATTTCTTTGTGGCAGAGTTTAAAAAAATAAATGTATACGTTCATACCCAGATTTTGGGTCGGGGTTGTGTCACTTTTTTGGCACAACAAGGACGCAAAATCTAATTTGTGGATGCAAAATCTAATTTGTTAACTATTTAAACGTGCTAAAAAGGACTCATGATAGACCTTCTAAACATATGTGTGAGGTCTTAAGATCTGACGTCACTTATTGTGATGTCACTTCATGGGAGTTTATGGGTTGTGATGCTACTTTGTGTAATGCCACATGCTATATCACGTGCTGTGGTGTCTTGCACCATAACGTCACTCACATACTGCCTAACTTGGTTAGTCCCCCCCACTTCTTTTTTTAAGACTTGCGCCCTGGCACTCTGTTTGCGATGGAGTACCTTATCTACCTTTACTCTATTCTAAATAGCCCCTATAGTTTTTATACATTCCATATAGTCCTGAGGTTCAAATGAACTCGGCACAATTTGAACTACACTAACATCACCGAATTGTATAATGCAGATTTGGTATTGCCGGACTCCAGACATTGCCTGTGCAAATTGCAAATTTAAGTGGCCAGGTATAGTGCTTCAAAGATGATGGATCAAAGCCAGAATTTCTTCCAATCACTTAACCTGCACTCTCACACTAGGGGCTACAAATCAGCAAGTGCAAAGGCAACAAAGAATACTACCAGTCTTGCACAGCTGAATCTTCTAATTCCATCAAAGACCTTGTGCACACCTACAAAGATCTGGTGTCTTCCAGTGCCCCCAGTAACTTGCCTGCCACACAATACATCTGCAATAACCTCCTGTCATTTATCGTTTCTGAGGGTCCGACTCAGTGTGCCCATGCAGCAGCCTTTGGAGCATACTCCTCTATCTTCCACCCTTTCTAGAGCCAGCAATCTATGTGAGCTTGAGCCAGCTTCTGAAACCAAACCAACATCTTTATCTCCTTCAAGAAGTCCCCTCTGTCTTGGGATAGTGCTAATACCAAAATCATAAATCTTGGCTTCTCAGAATTCTTACCATGGATCACCAATCTTGTTAACTGCTCTATAGCCTGCAAGGTCATTCCTCAGTTTTTCAATCATACAATTGTTATACGATTACATTTTTTACAGTGGATCTTTACTTACTAGCCAACTACGGGCCAATCTTGGGTCTCCCATATGCTGCAACGTTACATAAAGCCATTGCCTCCTGCCAAATGTCCTCTCAGCTGGAGTCTAGTGGCCTCCTCAATAACGTCCAGGACGGTTTCAGATCCTGCAGGGGCACAGACACTATCCTATCAAACATTTTCTCTCCGCCCTTCATTAAGACCACACAGGTGCATTCATCCTACATGATCTCTCTGCCTTGTTCGACACCCCTGATCACTAGTGCTCCTGCGTCTAGCGACACCCATCCAAGAATTAGGATTGCCACACTCCCTGAGCTCATTACATTGGCCTATTATTGCCTTGAATGCCTGGAGGTGCCTTGCTCCCACCAGGCACTTGGCTCACTTGAGCCATTCTTTTCTGTTTATCATTTGTTTGTTTTACTATTATTTTAATTCCACTTTTGTTTCATTGTAGTGTGTGAGGCAAGGGAGTTTTACCTCACACACAGGATCTTCTGGGATCCAGTTTGGAATTTTTGTTTCACCCCTCTTTCGTGCTCTGCACGTTACTGGCACTTTAGTGCACTAGTTTTCTGTCCACACCCTCTGCCAGGACAGACGACTTCATAAAGGGTGTTGCTGCGGATAACTTCAGCCTCTGATTGCAACGCCCATCTAGGGTTCGGCATCTCTACAATGCTGGAACTATCCATACTGAGCTTTTTTCTTTTATGTCTGGAGGTGCTCGGATGGAGGGCTTCACAAAGAGCGCTACTGTGCGTCACTTCAGCCTACGACTGCAACACCCAACCAGGCTGCAGCGTTTCCACACTGCCTGAGCTACCAATATTGGTTTTTTTTCCTTGTATGTCTGGAGGTACCTAGCTCTCACCATGCACTTGACTCATCCGAGTCTTTCTTTTCTGTTTATTATATATTTTCCCACTATTATTTTAATTCTAGTTTTTCTCCCTTGGAGTGTACGAGGCAAGGGAGCTAGACCTTACACAGAAGATCTGCTGGGATCCAGTTTGGTATTTGTAGTTTGCTTTGTTATGTGTCCGGGCTGGGCCCATGTAGCAATTCTTACATTGTCCTATTTTTCACAATAACATTTCTACCGTGAGCTTTTGCAACACATTTGCGTGCACGACAATGTTGGATTAGTTTCTCGGAAACTACTTTGTTTACACAGCTAGCTTCGCATAACATTATCACAATGCCTCACACATCATGTACAAGGCCTCTTGATGCACTATGTACACAAATGTAGTTCTATCTTCATCCACGGGGCGACAGGGATATCTACATATCCATAACATCACTAACCTATATGCACATCGCAAGGCTGCTTTCTATTATAAATAAAGCGCATCTCATAAGATTAGTAGAGGAGGCACTTCAGCTGATACCGAGGGGCCCTGCATGCTGAGACTTCGCCAAGCAGCGGTCTGACATCTTCGTGAGGGAGTGTCCAGTTCGTGACCAAGACGGGCTCCTACATTCTCTCCCACCAGGTAATGGGGTTGGATCGTCCCTTGGAGGGATTCTTGGCTTCACACGTACACACACACTCTAGGCACACCTAGAGTAGGCTTTTTGCAAAGTAGGAGTACGCCTGATAACCGCCTTGTTTATATGCCTGCATATATACACTGTTTTAGCCCCATGGTAGAACTGTATCCACTATTTATGCTTTTGGTGCTTGTAATCACTTTCATCTGCTTCTGTCTGCTGATTATCGCAGCACATGTATTGTTTACCAGAATAATGTTGGTTCAATAAATATATTGAAATGTCCCACAGTGTATTCTGTATATGTCTCTGAGCACAAGTAATCACGAGTGACTGGGTGAAAGGCTCTGATCTGTTTCCACGATCCCTGAGGGGTCAGGGTTGTCATGTTCAGTGGTTGACAGAAACTATTTGCTCCCTGCTAAGGTTAGGGGGGCTTATGGTGGCACTGTGAGCTAGCTGGTCTCTAGGCCAACATATCCTGCGGGAGTGCCCGGAACCAGTCTGGGCACCGCGCCCAAAGTTTGTTGTCCTGCAAACGGGCAGGTCCTACGGATTAGTAGGAACTACATGACATGGCGCCGCCAACGTTAGTTGGATTCTTATTTAATAGTCTATTTGAGTAGTTCAGTTGTGCTTTTCTCAGAGAGCCTTACTCACCTCCAAACCGGAGACGTCCGTGGTGGGAATGAAAAATCCGCCTCTGCTGAGTAGGTATACCCTATGTATTGGCTGTAGGTTATTCTAGCTTGTAGGATAAAAATTCTCCCACATTGTGCTAACCCTATCTCCATGAATTCATTTATTAAAAAGTGTTCTTTCTTCACACAGTGTCCGAACATGGAGATAACAGTGAAGATCAAGAAGTTAGACTAAATATTACACAAAACTGCAGACATGCAGTTACTATGAAATTACTACAATTTGGCCTTCGGACAACGGGTGGAGACGATACCTTCGTGATTGAGGCACACGAAGCATTCAGAACAGAGGTATTCTATTCTTGGGTTAAATTCCCGGCTGCGGATGCACACACACAATTGTTTCACACTTACATTGAAGATGAAACACCAGAGGAATACTTTCCATATGTGGACATAGAATTTCTGTTAACTTACCAAGAACACATAAATTGGTTTAAAGGGGCCCTCCCCCATACCGTAGAAAATATGAGACTCGGTCTGCTCAGTAAAGAAGGAGCAACTTGACCGGTCCTAGCTGCTTTTACACCACATCCTAATCTCGATGATTTAGATGCAGCAGAAATAACAACACTATACAAAGATCTAGTAAAACTTTACAGAAACTTCACGCAGTATACATTATGCAGACACTCACAGTTAACCCTGCGTGGACTGATCAGGCTGCACAACCACAATTGTCTGCTACGTGTATCAGCCCTCAAACGCTGAATGCCATTATGGGAAAGGTTCCTACCAGTCGGGAGCAAATTCTGTTGTGGATAGCACAGAAAACAAATCAGCTTGAAGTAGTTTTTTTCCCCATACGGGACCGAAGGACAGAAACAGACTATTAATAATTTGCTTGCCAATGGGGGGTGGCTCTCCCGGTGGAAGATTGTGCCACTTAGGGTATAGTCTTCGCTGCAGTCTACACCAGAACCCATTGTACCCCTTCAGTAGCAGTTTTACCTCAAGTACTGAAACCAGTATAGAATGAGTATGGGGCAGGGTCTGCCCTGGACTTGGGGGTGAAACTGATGGGAAATTTTGCCGTGGTATCAATCATTATGTTAAGTAACATAAAAGGGGAAGCAGCAGCATTGGCTATACACCAACGCCTGAGGGAATTCACTCCTGCGCAGCAGGCGAAGGAATTGCCTAAAATTATGGAAGAAACCTATGCTACGCTAGGCAGAGATAATTTGGGAGCCAGACCTGGGAAACCGCAGGTTAAGAGTAATTCTAAAGAGGATAACTCCAAGCAAGCACCTGATTCTTCCAAGAAGAAATGGGACAATAAACAAAAAAATAATAAACAAAATAAGACACAATCACGGGGTGGGTCTCCTCAGCAGAAATCCATTCACAAAAAATACAATTTAAGAAACTGTGATAATATTAGAAAGCCTGACAGGTATCAGGATACTGATACACGTTCCTGTCATTCCTTTCAGGATTCATCCGATATGCGTTTGGAGAGAGGTGGACGCAGATCAGAAGAGCGCGTGAAGCCGAAAAGGGAAACACATTGCACTTCAGACTACATTCTTAAAGAGGACACACCAAAGCCTCAAAAACCTAAATTCAAAAAGAAGAAAGTAGCAGGGATTAAAATAAGACATGCCCAGACTACTGAGGACTCTGCATCTGAACGGGGAATGGGCAGTGACGATGCTGGACAGCGCGGCAGAAGTCTCAATAGCTCCCCAGAACCTGAAGGATTATCTGGTGGTAGTAGCGCTGAATGAGCATTTCATGGTGGAAACACCTGATACAAGGGTAAGTGTCCCACATCGTTTATACGAAATAGCTCTCCAAATGGAGGAGGACATACCCAGGAACATCAAAGCTCTCTTTTGGGAGAGCCTGGAATATGGTTACGACATTTTTTTGGCTGAAAAGGATTAGCCACCTGAGTTCGTAATGGAATGCCCACTGGGAGGGACGGTAACTTTACCTGCTTTGTCTGACCTCGTTCCAGAATTGGTTAAACATTCATATGCCAAGGAGTGGGCGTTAGCTCTAGCTCCTACACTTTACTGCAATCATGTTGGGTGGGATGATAAGTCATTTCATCATGAAATCCCATTAAAAACAGTTCCTAAACCCCAAAGACAGTACTCTATAAAGCATAAAGCTAAAAAACAAGTTAGGAAAATCGTAGAAAAACTTGAATACCAGGTTGTAATAGAAAATTGCACATCATCCATGAATAATCCCTTGTTTCCCGTAATGAAGCTGAACAATTCATACAGTCTAGTTTTGGACTACAGACATTTGAACACTTCCACAAGCACATTTGCAATACAAAATGCACATAGTGCCGCACTAATTAATGGCATTGTGCAGAAGAAATACAAAACAACGCTGGATATCTCAAATGGATTCTTTTGCCAGAATATAGTGTCTGGCAGCAGATATTTGATCGCATTTTCAGCGCTAGGTTCACAGTGTTAATTTTGACATTTACCTCAAGGGTATAAGAACAGCCCTGGGCTGTTTTCAGCCAGGGTTACAGAGTTACTTCAAAAGTTTGATGCGGAGGCATTGTCCTATATAGATGATATTTATCTGACGGACAGTGAACTAATGGAACACTTGGCTAGGGTGAACCACATAATCCTTGGGTTTTCTCACCTGGGTTATAAATGTAATTTCAAAAATCAAAAATTGCCCATCTCAATGTCCTGTTTCTGGGATATGAATTGTCAAGTGAAGGCAAAAGCCTGGCAGCACGTTTTTTAGAAAAATGCGCACTGCTCCAACCTCCAACGGCTCTGAAAAGGCTTCAATCCATTTTAGGATTTTTCCATTTTGGCAGAACATACATTTTGGATTATGCAGAACGAGTAAAACTGTTCTACGACTTAATCAGACCTGATTTTTCAAACAACCATTGGACACAGGGACATACAAACATTTTACGTTCCGTACAAGCTGATATGATAGCTTCCAAAGATTTGCACACGTGTAAACACAACTAACCTGGTGATCCGCGTAGTCGCTCGACCCACAGGGTTCACCTATATCACTTTCAATGAAGGTGATACAGTAGCCATTGCATACAAATCACATTTGTACAGCAATGCTGAAATGCGTTTTGCACCAACTGAGAAGATTCTCACTGCGGTACAGACTGCTGTAGTGAAGGTGTAACTGCAACAAATGTTGGACGGAATGCTGAATGATTCAAACATTATCCCTCAGTCAAGAGATCTGGGTTAAATCCATCGTTTTTTGCCCACTACGCCACCCCAGTTTGGACCCAGCCATATGCAAATCAGTCTTGACCCTGTGCCTCATGGGAACAGTCCCGACCGAACTGCCAAGCCAGGTCCTCCCTGGACCGGAAACAAGCATCCTGGGACTGGTTTCGGGCTGTGTCACCCTTCATCAGCCAGGCTAGCTTGAATCCAGTGGCACAGTGAGCAAGGGACCCACGTCTGGGCATACCCATCCCACTTAGGGCGAAAGGTGTAACTGCAACAAATGATGGACAGAATGCTGAATGATTCAAACATTCTCCCCCAGTCAAGAGATCTGGGTTAAATCCATCGTTCTTTTGTCCACTACGCCGCCCCAGTTTGGACCCAGCCATATGCAAATCAGCCCTGATCCTGTGCCTCATGGGAACAGTCCAGACGGAACTGCCAAACCAGGTCCTCCCTGGACCGGAAACAAGCATCCTGGGACCGGTTTCGGGGTATGTCACCCTTCATAAGCCAGAGTAGCTTGAATCCAGTGGCACAGTGAGCAAGGGACCCACGTCTGGGCATACCCATCCCATTTAGGGCGAAAAGTGTAACTGCAACAAATGATGGATGGAATGATGAATGATTCAAACATTCTTCCCCAGTCAAGAGATCTGGGTTAAATCCATCGTTCTTTTGCCATCCCACTTAGGGCGACCCCAGTTTGGGCCCAGCCATATGCAAATCAGTCTTGACCCTGTGCCTCATGGGAACAGTCCAGACCTAACTGCCAAGCCAGGTCCTCCCTGGACCGGAAACAAGCATCCTGGGACCGGTTTCGGGGTATGTCACCCTTCATCAGTGTCTGAAAAGTTTCAGCGCTCCGTCCATCATCTCCTTGTGTTTGCTTTGTTCGCCCTAAATTGGAAGGGTATGCCCAGACGTGGGTCCCTTGCTCACTTTGCCACTGGATTCAAGCTAGCCTGGATGATGAGGGCTGTTAGCCCGAAACCGGTTCCAGGATGCTTGTTTCCGGTCCAGGGAAGACATGGCTTGGGAGTTCGGGCTGGACTGTTCCCATGAGGCACAGGGTCAAGACTGATTTGCATATAGCTGTGTCTGAACTGAGGTGGGGAAGTGAGCTACAGAACGATGATTGATTCAACCCAGATCTGTGACTGGGGGTGAGTGTCTGAAAAGTTTCAGCGCTCCGTCCATCATCTCCTTGTGTTTGCTTTGTTTGCCCTAAGTTGGAAGGGTATGCCCAGACGTGGGTCCCTTGCTCACTTTGCCACTAGATTCAAGCTAGCCTGGCTGATGAGGGCTGTTAGCCCAAAACCAGTCCCAGGATGCTTGTTCCCGGTCCAGGGAAGACATGGCTTAGCAGTTCGGGCTGGACTATTCCCATGAGGCACAGGGTCAAGACTGATTTACATATTGCTGTGTCTGAACTAGGGTGGCGAAGTGAGCTAAAGAACCATGATGGATTCAACCCAGATCTGTGACTGGGGGTGAGTGTCTGAAAAGTTTCAGCACTCCGTCCATCATCTCCTTGTGTTTGCTTAGTGATAGACAGAGCACTGGCTCAGGGTAAGCGCATAATTGTTGTTACCCCAGTACCTACCTTAAAGGCCGTTACTAACGCAATTGTTCCAAATGCAAAAGCTTTACATCTGAGATGGATTCAATGGGCTAACTCTCACTGCAACAGATGTAGAATACAGATTCAATTTTACATTACAAACGCAAGCATTCCTGCAGTACGAACAAGAATATCCTCTGCCGAATGAAACAGTGCCTCTAGATCGATATGAATACATCATTTACACCGATGGATCTGCTCAGCCTGCCGTAGGGACACAATACCAATATTCCGCGGCATGCGCAATCGTAAAGGGGCGCATGCATGACGGAAATTTCCGCCCAGAAAAAACACACACTGATCCCTAGGGGACTGTACAGCGCAGCTAGCAGAATTCAAAGCCCTGATACTGGCACTATAAAGTACGGATCTCGAATTCCCCACACTTATAGTGTGAGATTCTTACTACTGTGTCCAGTCCTATAATGAATACCTTCACTATTGGGGCCAGAATGGACATCGAGATTCCAAGGGTTGCACAATCAAGCACAGGCTGCTTTGGGAACAGGTGGCAAAGCTGAAAGAATGCTTGCCACTGGCTCATGTTATTCACACATTGAGTCATCAGCGTGTTGGCGTTCACGTTGAAGGGAATTCCATTGCAGATGAGACCGCTAAGGGAACAGTCCACACTGCACTCGTTCAAGTACGAGATTAGACACAGACATCATGGTGGCTGTAAATGCTGCCCACAACGACACCCACCTGGCGAAAGGCTTTTCACTCAAGTACTCCTACAATTTAGATGCAAAATATATTCTGTATGCTCAGATTCTAGGAGTGGTGGATAAAGTAATACCAAACACTGATCGTAGATTGGGATTAATACTAGCTGCACACAATGGTCTGGGTTCAGCACACACAGGGGTTACTGCTACAGTCTGGTTACTGAAACAGCGCTATTGGTGGCCAGGTCTAACTAAACAGACCAAGGACTTTGTCCCTAAATGTGACTTCTGTCAACAGTTGAAAGGCTCAACCGTAGCACGTCCACCTCAGACACATCTATTGATCTCAGACAAACCTCTAAAGGTTGTTTATTTGGATCACTGCGGCCCCTTACACTCAGACGGGGCTTACAAGTACATCTTGGTGACAGTGGATTCATGCTCCTGATTCCTGTGGGTTTGGCCACAGCTCTCGGCTGATGCTCGAACTGTTATAAAGGATTTGCGAGTCTTTTTGGGACATACGCAATTGGAACATTACATTTCGACCAGGGCCCAGTGTTTAGCTCTTGGACTTACAAAGAAGCCAAGGGAAGTTTGGGTGTGGCCTTGCAGTACTCCTCCCCCTACCATCCTGAGGGAAATTCGGTACTTGAGTGGTAAAACCGTGATTTAAAGCAGTCCTTAACAGCAAGGATATTAGGCGCGGGTGGCAGTTGGGTCAATCACCTATAAGGGGTCCAGACGGCACTCAATAACATGCCAAGAAAATCCCTAGGGGGTCAAACTCCTTACGAACTCCTGTTTGGTGTGAGAATGCGGGTACCAGACCTTGACAATGTCAGCGCAGTGGCAGTGGAAACACCATTTGACATCAATGAACATTTAGCTGTTTTACAGGAACTCAATGAATTCAGGGGTGCACAAAGCAACGTCCAAGTAAAACGCACCACCACTGGAGAAGTGAAGGTCGTACCGATAAGACCTGCCTGGGTCCCGAAGATTTGGGACCTGGTTAGAGAGAAAATTGTGGACAAGAAAGAATTTGGGCCATCTTACCTGTACCTGTCCTGGCTGTCGAAGGTACTGGAACTATACTTCTTCCGACCCTAGCTGGTCGCAGAGACAAAAGGTTTGTCTCCATTGATCTGATAAAACCACACTATGTGGCTGATTCCCAACAGTAGGCCGCGTGGGCTCCTGGGTAGCCACCGCACTCCTCTTGTTAATTTTCAGGAAGTTCAGATGGAAGCTATAATAACTACAGAAGATTCCCCTCTGCAAAGAGAAGCTGTAAACAACAATGAAGTGATGCTTCTTCCTGTTGAAACAACTATGACTGTACAGTCAACAAGTACAGAAATCTCAATTAAGGAAATTGACGACATCTATGTGAAAATGCCACAGATTGAGTCATCTCCCAGTTCTACAAAACCTGCTGAGCTGCCAAAAATAAACCAGACGGCGTCTGGCTACTTCGTGCATTATGACGATTTCTCATCGGATTCAAGTGAACCTGAGCTGCCACCACCACCTCTCCCTTTCAAGCTACGAGTGTATGCTCTCCATCTTTGGCTGAAAGGACATAATTTGTTGCTCCATGGATACATCTCTATTACAATTGAATTCATTTTCCTGGTCCTTTGGATTGGTTTGGTAACTGTCTTTTTCCTACTCCTGAATGGACACTATCTCACAGGACACTATCCAGTACAACTTGGTTCTGAAGCCACATGCATAATCACACAGCAAACTAAGGGACCTGTCCCTGGTGAACATTACAGCAGTTCCAGTTCCGGAAGGAATAGTATGGGACAGGGTATCGTATGATGTGTTTGGTCCTACTGAACTTTTACAAATTCCACATTTGCTTAAAATTTCTTTAAATGATATCATCACCTCTAGTACTTTCTCTGACGATTGGGAAATTGAAACTGTGCATAATTCGCTTGCAGATCTACAGCAATCGGCTGCATTTTCTAATGAGGAGTTGTATGATGGTACATCTAATTTTGGCAACATGTTCTGTTATCAACATTATGGTCACCATTTCTTACACAAATCTAGTGTCCCATGCGCTCTTTATAGTTCCACTCAATGGTAACACTGCCCAACACCGTCCAAAAGGTAGTTCAAAAACATTTGCACTAAAGTTTGCTTATTTTTCTGGTTTTGACACATCAGACCCAGCCTCTTATTATTATAGGCCTGCACTTACACCTGCAAAGATAAATATGCTAACAAGCACCAAGCCGATATAATCTGCTTCCTTTATTTACCAACTGTCCGTATAAGGTTTTGACTTAGACACTATAGACACAAAATCTATCTGGGGAACAAAGGATTGGCAGTTTCAGGGAGCTGAGGCCTTATTTAGAGCATGCCTCATACCATAGCAAATAATTTTCCTGACTAAAACAGTGCAACAAACTTCCTGTCTAGAAATAGCAAAAAATGAAGGATTTGAACACACCTCGTATTCCCGCATTCTCACGCTTTGTGAACTGGCAGCATCTAACACACTTTAGTGAGGATACACTAGCAACCATGATACGTAATGGTTCTTTTAATTTATCTGATCTCAATTGGAAGGGGAAGTTGGTTTGGTCTGTGGACACAAACTGGTGTCAATCTAAATTCCTGGGTAATACCGAAGGGTTTAGGATCAATAGGCCTGATCAGCGATATGTACAAACAGAACACTCGGGGGCGGTGACATCATATTGTGTTGGGAAGTTGTGCCTCGATTGGCTAAAAACCTCAACACTCTCTCAGGTTAAGCAACACTTGCCCCTTATTTCTGATGACATGGATCTCAGGGATTTTCTATCAGGTCCCTGGAACCCACGTCAAAAGCGATTCTTGTATAAAATATACAATGAGCTGTGGAAAATTTCTCAACAGGAAGCTGCTGAGAGATTGTGCGAGATCGACAGGGTTAATGTAGAAAAAGCTTTGGATGTGGTTGACAAAAGTATGACCACATTATCATCCAGAATGTATTCACTGGGCAACATAGTATCATCTGCAATCGACATAATACAGCAAGATATGCCTATTTTACAGCATGGACAGTCACAAGTACGGTCCATTGTAATATTGAGCTGGACGTTGGAAACACTACGTTCAGGCCGTGTGCCATGGCGTTACATCAATAGTACAAGTCTGTTTTCTGCATATGATCTAACGCAATGACCGATAGTAATGGCACGCAGAGATGCGAAATATACCATGTTGCACGCTGAAAAATTAGACCAATTACCTTTCACTGTAGCCGAGACACCATCCACAGACTGGATAATCCATGGTTACATCATTTTATCGGTCACAACTTTCCAATTCCAATATTGTCTCCAATACCAGCAGGTAGGCAGAGATGAAGCACTAGGGGAAGGTTATGTGCATGAGTACTGGGAGTTACATTCAGGTTTAGATGCGGGAAAAGGGTTAGAGAGGGTTTCCCTAGTGGATCCGACTGTGAAGATGCTTTAAGTGGGTTCTTAGTTTGCAAGGACATTTCTCTTCATGGAGCATGTAATGTTTCGAGTGCGAACTTGTCCTGTTATCTGAAGGGTTCCCGGCTGCTGTGCTTCATCCGGTCTTCAAGCTGCTCTTGAATGGGAGCTATTTGATGCTGAATGATCAAGGTTGCTGTGGAATGGAACCGGGTATCGCTTATCTGGTAACTGTTAATTCTGTAGTACTTGTTGCACACAAGTACTGTTTCCACCTGCTTGCATAGTTAGGGAGGCAATGCTATGGCCTTCAACAAATGTATCCAACATACTCTTTGATTCTCTGAGCAAACTGAAACCCATGCTGTTTCCAAAAGATGTGGCCTTCACTTCAGCCTGAGAGACATTTGATCTCCAGGTTGCAAGGTCCTTGTCTGAGATAAAGACACTACTCCACACTAACGTCCCGCTGCATTTTGGGGAGCTAGTTCACCGTATCTTTAATATGTCTGACACAAAGGGAATAGTGCACTTTTTTAAATGTATTGGCTCTGGACTGGTTAGCAACTTTCAGATGATTTTTTGGAGTTATGACATCTTTTATACACTCCGTGTTGGGAAGCACTTTTGGACGGCTCCCGCTTGTCCTGCTACTTGTGGCGTTTGTTATGTTAAGTGCTACTACTCACCCGTGAGGGCGGGAATCCTGATTTAAATGTTTCCACTCCGCAATGGACGTCCCAGTTCAACCCAGAATCGAGACAGCACTGCTTGTGCTGTGATGCCGTGAGTGCATGGTACACTGCTTTGGCACACCTCGGCTTGGAGAACTGAATGAGCACTAGTTCCTGTCCTTCAGGCCTGTTTGGCTTCATAGGTACAATGTGTATTCCACTGCCTGCTTTGCAGCCACAAATGCATATTGGATCAATGCCTTGGATCACAATCGGTTGTGCCACTAGACATTGAAGTACTAATGGACCCCTTAAAGGCCCATGGGTATTGTTGTCCCCAGTGTATTTCATTGCTGATGAATGTATTCTTCCAGCCACCCTGGGATGCTTTGGCTCCTAGTGAAACGGACACCGGCTCAGCGATACACTTACAGGATGCAGTCCCCCCCACAGCGACTGCTGTGGGAACCTGATGGACTCACGTTTGCGCCATAAACCTGCTTCGAGGTGCGCCTCTGGGACCGTCGTCTGCGGTTTTGGGCAACAGTAATATTGCGTCTACTACTTGGAACACAAAACAATTGGCTTTTTCCATGTGATGGGAACAATTTGGTCTGTTTTTAAACAAAATTAATCAAAACATCTTTTGCTTTATTTTTCTAGGCACCATGGCTTTCTTAGTGCTTGGCATTTCAAATAGTATAATGACTTTTTAAGGCCTTTTATGAATATTTTAAAAGGAAGCTTGCTTTTAGATGGTTTTAAAAGTGGTTTTAGACCTTTTTAGTTCAATTTCATTATGGCCTGCTGGCTTTTAGATAGCTTTTATATATCGACCATTTGTATGAGGAGTGGGTGTTATATGCCCGGGTTAGGCCCATGTAGCAGTGCTGTTCATTTCTTACATTGTCCTATTTTCCACAATAACATTTCTACCGTGACCTTTTGCACATATTTGCGTGTGCAACAATGTAAGATTAGTTCCTATGAAACTACTTTGTTTACACAGCTAGCTTCGCATAACATTATCACGATCCCTCGCACATCATGTACAAGGCCTCTTGTCGCACTATGTACAAATGTCGCTCTATCTTCAACCATGGGGTGACAGGGCTATCTACATATCCATAACATCACTAATCTATACGCACATCGCAAGGCTACTTTCTATTATAAATAAAGAGCATCTCATAAGATTAGTGGAAGAGGCACTTTAGCTGACACCGAGGGTCCCTGCATGCAGAGACTTCGCCAAGCAGCGGTCTGACATCTCCATGAGGGGGTGTCCAGTGGATGACCAAGATGGGTTCCTTCGTTCTCTCCGGCTAGGTAATGAGGTTGGATCGTCGCTTGGAGGGATTCTTGGCTTCACACCTACAAACACTCTCGGTACACTTAGAATAGGGTTTTTGCATAGTATGAGTATGCCTGATTACTGCCTTCATTATATGCCTGTATATATAGACTGTTTTAGCACCATGGTAGAACTGTACAAATGTCGGTCTATCTTCATCCATGGGGTGACAGGGCTATCTACATATCCATAACATCACTAATCTATACGCACATCACAAGGCTACTTTCTAATATAAATAAGGAGCATCTCATAAGATTAGTAGAAGAGGCACTTTAGCTGACACCGAGGGTCCTTGCATGCTGAGACTTCGCCAAGCAGAAGTCTGACATCTCCGTGAGGGGGTGTCCAGTTCGTGACCAAGACGGGCTTCTTCATTCTCCCCCCACTAGGTAAGATGGTTGGATCGCCCTTGGAGGGATTCTTGGCTTCACACCTACACACACTCAAGGTACACTTAGAGTAGAGGTTTTGCATAGTAGGAGTATGCCCGATTACTGCCTTGTTTATATGCCTGCATATATACACTGTTTTAGCACCATGGTAGAACTGTATCTACTGTTTATGATTTTGATGCTTGTAATCACTTTCATCTGCTTCTGTCTACTGATTATCGCAGCACATGTTTTCTACCATAATAACGCTGGTTCAATAAATATATTGAAATGTCCCACAGTGTATTCTGTATATGTCTCTTAGCACGAGTAAGCATGAGCGACTCGGCGAAAGGTTCTGATTTGTTTCCACGATCCCTGAGGGGTCAGGGTTGTCATGTTCATTGGTTGCCAGAAACTATTCACTCCCTGGTTAGGTTAGGGGGACTTATGGTGGCACTCTGAGTTAGCTGGTCTCTAGGCCAACATATCCTGCGGGGTGCCCAGAATCAGTCTAGGGCCCTTCGCCAAAGTTTATGTTGTCCTACAAACGCACAGGTCCTACGGACTAGTAGGAAATACACCACCCCTTCCCTCTCTTTTGCATATTAGCCTGTTAGCACTCTAGTTTCATGGCCATGCCCCCTCTAGGACGAAGCGCTTTATAAAGCCACTGCTGTGCATCCTCGCCATAGGCAAGCCTGTCTACTCCCGTCCGTTCCTGGACTGCGCTCAGCGCCACCCCTCTAGGTTGGTATGGGTCAGATTTCCTCAACTATTTGAGACTCAAGCGACTTTCTATTCCTCCACCTGGTAAGTGCAAGCCATTAGATGACATTATCCCAGCTAAGACCATGGCATCAGATCAAGGAAACGAAATTTAATTTGGGCTTAGCCTCTAATGGATTACCTCTGCTCTTAATATATTAACCCCTATGAAAAAGAAAATAAGTAAATCCAAGAGCATGCTCATCCCTTGGATCAATGCTAGCTTATTGTTGCTCAAAAGAAAGTGTCGCCAATCGGAAAGGAAATGGCCTAATACTCTTGGCGAGGCAGAGAAAAAGTTGCATTGTTTAACTGTTACAGAACACCATAGCAAAAACAAACTTGCTAAATCCATCTTTTACACAAGTAAGATTGAATCATCTTTCCCCGAAGGAGGTTCTACCCAATAGTTAAATCCATGACTCATCCAGGCTCTATGAACCAGGAGATTGCTCCCTGCCAAACTATGTATGGCACAATAGCCTCTTTTTCCAAAAATAACATTCTCACTATCCAGAAATGTTTTGCCATCCCCTGTGATCATATCCTACTCATCCATGATTGGACAACTCTCCCAATCTTAGAGAATTTACAAACATTTCCTCTCTAGAAATGCTGATTCTGCTGTATAGATGTAAATCTGGCTCACCCAATGACCCCTGTCCCCCATAGATTCTCAAAATAGCAGCCTGCCCGATCGCATCCTATTCTTTGTATCTTCTGAATTCTTCTATTCATTCAGCATCTTCTCCGGACTACTGGAAATTAGCACAGGTCACTCCTATCTTGAAGAAGAACAACACAGACCCTAACATCTCTACTATCTGATTTCACTTCTTCCAGCCCCAGTGAAGAGGCTTGAAATACATATCAATCATCAATTGTCTCTGTTTCTTGAAACCAATAACACCTTAGACTTTGCACAATTCCATTTCCGTGCTGCACACAGCACAGAACCCATTCTCCTTATGGTGGCAGAATACCGAAAACTGATCTTGGACAATGAAGATACTTCTTCTAAGACTTGTCGCAGGTTTCAACACCATATCTCATCCCATCCTTATTCACAGGTTAACAGAGATAGGTGGTGGGGGCCCGCCTTTGTCTGGATTTACAACTCCCTCACAAACAGGTTGCAAGCATTATGTCTTCCCGCTTTTTACTTGAAACATGACCTACAGGATTGTGATGTGCCACAAGCATCATCTTTGAGCCCTTTAACCTTTATATGACCATGTCGGCAGATCTGATGGAGGATTTTGGTTTGAAGTGATATTTTATGCTGATGACACTCAACTGACTGTTTAAATGCCCAGCGATAACGATTCTATTCAACAATGGTTCAGGCAATGCCTTACATCTCTAGCATCATGAATGAATAAGAATCATTCAAAACTCAATTTCAACAAGACAGAAGTACTTATTCTTGGAAACAACCAGCTAACTGGTCTTTAGTGGCTGCCCGAACTTGGTCTACCTTTCTCTCCAATAGAGGTGGTCAGAAACCTTGATGTTAAATTCGATAACCAGCTCTCTTTCAAACACCAACTTCTAGCAGTATCTATCTACTTCAGGTTCCTTAAAACGGTGATATTATACTACTTCAGGAGACCAGAGCTGGTTTGACGGAAGCTCGTAGTATGCAACATACCTGGGGTTCTGATTGTGCATGCTCTCCAGCTGCTAACAAGAAGAATGGAAAGTTTACTCAGATTTTAAAACAAGCCACATGTTTGATTGATATGTTTGCACATGATAATCAGGGTAGATGGCTAGTACCTAAAATCACAAAATGTTTTTCCTTTTTTATTGTAAACATCTATGCTCTGACTTCCAATTTTCCATCCTTCTAGTCATCTCTGAATCAAAAACTACATGAACTCACTCAAGATAGTAGGATTATCCTGGTGGGTAATTTTAATCTCCCATTTGGTACCACTTTGGATGAACATTCACAATACGCAAATAGACCTAACCGCTCTCATACACAGCTCCACAAACTGACGGAGGACAATGACTTAATTGACATTTGGAGACTGCACAACCCGACAGGTAGTGATTTTACCTTTTATTCGCACACTCACAATACCCTGTCTAGAATAGACTATTTTTTAATTAGCAAAACTTTGGTCCAGTCAACCACAGAGCCTACTATTGAGCCCATTCTCATATCGTACCATGCATGTATCACACTGACCTTAAGCTAATTTTTACAAGAGCCTAAATCTGGTTCATATAGAATGGATGATGATGTGCTAGCGGACCCAGACTCCAAAGACTGAATTGCCCGATCTTTAACTCATTTGTTTACAGACAATGCCACTTCGGAGATGGATAGGGAAACAATATGGGATGCCATGAAAGCTACTGTTAGGGGTGAGATGATTGCCATAATGTCAAATAAGAACAAGCAGCTCACAGCAAAACTAACTCTTTTAGAGAAACACATTTGCTCTCTGGAAAAAGATAGGATTTTAACTCTTAATCCTTCAATAACAACTAAAATTAAACATTTTATATAGGAATATAATAAACTTTTAAGCGATAAAGCCCATACATGGTCTACTAAATCTAAAGCTAATAATCTTCTAGAATTTAACAAAACAGTGAGACTCCTTGCACTGATCCTTAAGGACACAAAAAAATCTATTAATATACCAGCTATTAAAGATAAGGATGGTTGTATACAAACAGATCCAGCTAAAATAATTGAAGCATTCCAGGACTTTTATTCCGACTTATATAATCTTTCCCAAACAGGGAATACGTCCAATATAGAAGCATGTGAAGCATTCCTAGATCCTCTCCAACTTCCCACTCCCTCTGCAAAAGATATGGGCATTCTTAATAACCCAATTTCATAAGACGAAATTATTAAAGCCATTAATTCTCTTAATTCAAAAAAGCACCAGTTCCAGATTGGTTCCCCGCATCTTTTTATTAGAGTTCTCAGCATATATTGTTACCCCCACCTCTCGGCCCGTTTTAACATTTTTTATTCGCGAGGAGCACTCTTAGGTTCCACTACTGAGGCATATATATTGGCAATACCACAGGATGGTAAGGACCCATTGGAAAAGAAGAAATTTCGTCCTAGTGCCTTACTTAATACCGATTATAAAATATATACTAAACCTTTTGGCTCAAAGATTTGAAAAGGTTCTACCATCTCTCATCCATTCTTCACAAACTGGTTTTGTCAAGGGTAATTTGGCCCTGACAATATTAGGACCTTTGTCATGTAATTGAGAAAGCTAAACATATCCCTTCTCCCTTGCAGATAATATATTACATAATACTATTTTAATAGCAAATCATTTTGCCTTCTATGGTCCAAACTGGATCTTTATTCGCAAAAAATTAACCCTCCCTGAATGTACAACATGCTGGATTCATTTTTAAAAGCTTAATACATGCTTTTTGATATCTTTCTCTTTTCTTCCACTCTTCTTTTCTTCCTCTTTTTCTTTCTCCCTTTTCTCTTCCCTATATTGCACAAATTTATAATGAATTATTAGAGTGTAATATCATGTCTACCCATTAAGTATTTTGATGAATTCTTTCTCATGTGGACATTTTATGGTACTTACTAATGTCATTATGAATTCCTTTATTTATCAAATAAAAATTACTTGAAATAAAAAAAGATCTTGACTTATATCCACAGAGCTGTCCACAATTCTGGACCACAGAGTTTAGAGAAACATTTTAAGTTTTATCCGCTTGCCAGACCTCTGATATCTTCTAACACCTTCTGTATGCTCCCCACCCCTGCAGAACCCAGAGATCTATTGGAGTACGAAATTATGGAACAAACTTTCTCTGAGCTTCCGAGGCATATCCGATCGCTTTTGATTTTTTAAACATCTCAAAACTTGGTTCTTTGCTTTATTTAATTAGAACTTGATCTTTGGAAATTACACTCTCTGCTCTCCCCTAGCTTTCTATTCTGTTTGCATAATTCCTTGTTCTCGGTTTGTTGCCTGAGGTATCAGCACCTAGAAGCTCTTTTTGAGCATTAGTAGTGCTCTACAACTCATGCTACTTGGTGCTCATTGATAGACTTTCCACTTCAAAAAGCATCTCCACTTGTATGGCTCAACTCCTTCCTGCAGGACCATATGCTTCAAGTAAAAGTGGGCCAATTTCTCTCAAGAACATCTGACATCAACTGTGGTGTTCCACAAGGCTCTGCATTTTCTCTCATCCTATTCAGTGTATATGGTACCCGTGGTAGCCATTTTGGAATCCTACAAGATAGGGTGTCAGGTGTATGTAGATGACCCCATCTTCATTTAACAATTGAAGCTCCCCCTAGCAATCTTCCCTAACTATCCCATTGCTTCATTTCACATTCACCAGTGGATGCAGAACAACTTTCTATACCTTGTAGGCAAAAATATGTCAGTTCTCTTGGCCTGATGACATGGTTTTCCCTTGTTAGGACAGAAATGGCCCTTGCATGCTAAACTGATGTCCTCCCCTGCCCTGAGTAACCCAACTGCATGTGATACTAGTATCCTGATTTTCTTTTAACCCCAGTCCTCACAAAATTCTGTATGTGCACTGAGGGCAAGGCCCTAAATTGACCATGAAAACCAGGGAGTGGCTCTGAGGTCGGGAGGGATGACACAAATTTACTCTCCAGCAAACACATGACTATTCTCTCCATCAAGTGGTGGTGGCAGCATAACGTTGTTGAATATTTTAGTATTGGACTCACCTTTTTACTTGCTCATAGTGACAGCACAACGCCTACAGGCTTGCTTGCGGAAAGTTCCGCTTATATGTCATGCAACGCTGTGCTGATATTCCAAATTGTATGTCGAGTATAGGTGTATGGATGGTGAATTGTAGCAGGACTCCTTGTTGTTTGTGTGTGCAAATGCTTAAGCCAATAGAATACATTTTAGATTGCCCCTGGCTTGACATGGCACTGTTTGGAATTTGTGATAAAGCCTCCCAAGAGAGTGGAAGAGTATTGCCTATATTTCTGAGATGCAGGGTGCAGCCTTAGACACTGAAGTAGAGAGGAATGGAGACAAGGCTGACTTTAGACACTCTATTGTAATCTTTCTAACAGGGGATTGTTGTTAAGTCCTTCCTGCACTGGTTGATGATAGAAGAAAAGGGTTGAGTCAGTAGGTTCGGTTGTTAATGAAGAGAGGTTTCTGGGCGGCACCTGGTCCTTTTGTCTTCTCCATGAGTCTCAGGAAGGCTGATAGCCACTGTGTATTAATATGTGAGTCAGAGTTTCTATAGGAAGAGAGTTTTTTGTTTTGCTAATAACTTTGGCCCTGTTTGACAAAAACAAAGTTAATCCACCTCAGCTCCTTTTTGGAAAATTTCAGGGTGATTCGTCAAGCAGGGGTCAAGAAAAAGGAGCCCCAAAACATTTTTCCCCTTACATTTTCCATTGGAAAAATTAGACAATGATACTGAAAAAATGGCAGATAGAAAGACACCCAATTTGACAGAAAGCTAGATCCTTACTGAAAAAGTGCACTTTTTGTGATGTGGTGTAAATCTATTCAGTAGTTTTTGAGATGGTTTAAATTGATAGATATGTTGACAATTGGTCTCTGTGGGTCTCCTGCAGGAATCCTGCGGACTGCGAATTAAACAACATAATGCATTTTGATTGGAGTAGTAGGGGGCAGGGTAGGTGTACCAAAATAATAAAAAGAAAATTTCACCTAATTGGTCCAGCGCAACTCTTGCAAGAGATTGTGATAGCTCCAGCGAGAGTCCCACGGACCCAGCATGCCCACTAGTCCTCCTTCCTCTGTGGTCCAGTGGACTCTTGTAGGATTCAGCATGGTTACCTGTGCTCCCACAGGAGTCCTGCGGAAAAGGAAAAAAAAACTAAAAAGAAAAGGAAAAATGTGGGCTGGGGATCCATTAGTGCTTGCCTTCTAACAAGTGCTTGACTGCCTGCGGGGGTTGAACACGGCCCGACTGCAGGCTGGGCCCTGTGGCCAAATCCATGTTGCACATGGCTGAAGGCTGCGCTCATCAGGGGGGTTGGCCGCCAGTGGGGTGTTGGGCAAAGGAAAAAAGGGCCTGGCCCAAGGCCAACCTCCGCTGCGCACAGCATTGTGCAGCGAGGGTTGGCTGTCTGTAGGGGAGGGTTGGATGCAGGGCCTGACTGCTGGCCAGAGGCCGTGCGCGACAAGGGGTTGGCCACAGATGTTTCATAATAAGATATTACTTTACGTAAAAAAAGCCATAAAAATTCACTGAAAAAATAAAGGTTAAAGTGGAGTCATACATAAGTAAGGTAGCAAGATTTCAATTTATGTGAATAAAAAACCTTAGAAATTCAGTGAAAAAACAGTAATGCAGTGAACCTCACATATTACATGAAACACACAAAAGGTGATGGGAGGCTGCTTGCAATAAGTCTAATCACTGGCAATGGCTCGGGGCAGCACTCCAACCCATTGTTCTTTTACTCACCATGCCACCTCAGTTTGGACCCAGCTATATGCAAATCAGCCTTGACCCTGCTCCAGTTTCGCCCTAGTTATGGGTTCACCAGCTGGGTACAGCTTGATTCCAGTGACACAGTGAGCATGGGACCCACGTTTTGTGTGTTTCATGTACCACCCTAAGTGGCATGGGTATGACCAGATGTGGGTCCCATGCGCACTGTGTTACTGTAGTCAAGCTGTACCGGGTTGATGAGCCCATAACTAGGGCGAAACTGGTCCTGGATTGCTTGTGTTCTGGTTCAGGGAGGACCTGGCCTGGCAGTTTGGGCTGGACTGTTCCCATGAGGAGCAGGGTCAAGACTAATTTTCATATGGCTGGGTCTAAACTGAGGTAGCATTGGGAGCAATAGAACGATGGGTTGGGATGCTATCCCGAGCGATTGCCAGTGGTTAGACAAATTGCAAGCATTCCTCCCATCACTTTTTCTGTGTCTCACATAATACATCACTGATGACATCTGAAATCTCTGGCAGAGCAAGTTATGTTACATATAACTTGTAAATTTTAGACCAATGGATGAAGAGAAGTGGCTGAACGCCCCTTTATGTAAGTATGTTATACATATAATTTGAGTAAAATCAAAATCTCTCTCTCTCTATATATATATATATATATATATATATATATATATATATATATATATATATATATTCACTTAAAAACCATAGGTTTTAGGGACAGTTATAGTTAGTTGGACATTTCACTCGTACAAAACCATAGAAATTCCCCGTTATAGTTAGTTCAGCTAACTATAACTCGCGCCCCGCAATGCACTGCTGATGACGTCACATATTACATCACTCATGACATGGTCAGTGACATCACTGATGACATTCAAATGACATCACTGATGACATCATCCAGTGACTGTGTGTTTCTTTAAAGTTTAAATATGTTTAATATATATAGGGAAAGGCGTATTGAAGAATGAGTGGGTGTATAAGTGTCTGTATGGATGATTTAGTAGGTGCGTGACTAACTCTATAAGTGAGTGATTAAACGTATCTTACTGAATGCATGGGTTAGTGACTAAACTGGGTGAATGTCTGTATCCGTCTGTCTATTGCTGTGTAAGTGGCTGCATGGGTTTGTGAATAGCTACATGAGTGTCTATATGAGTTATTGATTAGTTGTCTGAGTATCTGTATGGGTGCCTGAGTGTTTGTGTGGGTGGGGTGTGTGCAACTCTGTGCATAGATGTGTGAGTGGGTGATTCACTGGGTGGATGGTTTCAAGAGTGCATCTGTGATAGACTGTATGGGTGGGTAAGTGTGTGTAAGAGTGTGTTTGTGAGTGAATGTATGTCCCAGTGGTACATGTGTGAGTAACTACATATGTGAAAGGCAGTATATATGTGTGTTGGAGTATATAAATAGCTATAAGCAAGAGTGTGTGATTGTGAGAGTGACTGTATGGATGAGTGTGTGCTTGTATCAGTGATTGTATAAGAGCGTAAGAATGTGCTAGTATTTGTATGAGTAGGTGAGCTGGTGTGTGTATAACTGTATAGGTGAGTAAATGGCAGTGTGTTTAATTATTTGCATGACTGACTAGGTGTGTGAGTACCTCTATGGATGAGTGGCGGTGTTTGAGTGTCTATATAGGAGTATGAGTGCATATGATAGTCCTGTACTGAGTGACCGTAAGTATGAATGACTGTACGGTTGAGTGAGTGGATGTGTGTGTAGACCTAAGAATCAGTGAGTGGGTATGTAGTTATTGGTGTTGGAGTGTCTATGGTTTTGCGAATGGCAGTCTGTAATTTAGAGTGGGTGTATCAAAGGTTATATCAGGGTGTGAGGAGGTGCATCAGATTATCACGTGGATGATGTCAACAGTGATGTCATCAGTGATGTCATTTGAGATGTCATCAGTGATGTCATGAGTGATGTAATATGTGACGTCATCAGCAGTGCATTGCGGGGGCGCGAGTTATAGTTAGCTGAACTAACTATAACGGGGAATTTCTATGGTTTTGTACGAGTGAAATGTCCAACTAACTATAACTGTCCCTAAAACCTATGGTTTTTTAAGTGAATTTCAAAGGTTTTTTAAATGCTAATTTCTAACTATAACGTGTCTGAAACCTATGGTTTTTTCAGTGAATTTCAAAGGTTTTTTAAATGCTAATTCCTAACTATAACATGTCTGAAACCTATGGTTTTTTTCAGTGAATTTCAAAGGTTTTGTAAATGACAATTTTTAAATGTATTAATTGTTATATTTATTTTTTTGATACTGATTTACTACATTTTTTTAAACTATTTATTTTTACATATTTTATTTTTTAAATTACATTGTAATTACATTATACATTACAAAATATACTTTCTCAGAATGAATTACTTTAGTTTAAATACTTTGCAAATAGGCAATAGACTTTTAAGTATAGTAGTTACAGTTGTTGCAATGGGCAACACAATTTCAAACACAATGCAACATTGAGCTCAATGTGAATTTCTAGTTAAATGCAATTAGTTACTTTATGGATTACTTTTCTAACCACAGGACTGGATCCTAGATTCAGTCCTGGGACATCTCCTGTAAACAGTTGAGTAAAAGCGTTTTGGTTACAGTAGTGATTTTTAAGGAATATTATTGTATTTTAAAAGTTGACACTTAGAAACTTTTTCACATAGAATCACCAATGTTATCATATGGGAGGAAATTCACTTAGCAGGTAAGTAGTGTTATCGTTACTTTTTCTTACTCAGTGGTGGATCCTGTATCCAGCACTGGTGCATCTCCTGTAAACAGTTGAAAGAATGCGTTTAAGTCATACAGGCGATTTTTAAGGAATATTTGTAGTTTGTGAAAATCAACACTTTGAAACTTTTCTGCTGAAAACCAGACAATGGATTCCTATGGAAGGAAATATGAGTTACTGGTAAGTACGGTTAAAATTACTTTTCAGGATCAGTACTGGGCTGAAAGATGCAGCACTGAGGTGTCTCCTGATAACAGGTGAGTAAATCGGAATTCGTATTTTGGCTGATTTTAGAGGAATATTTGTATGTTTCAAAAATCGACACTTGGAAACTTTTTCAGCAAAAAGCAGACAATGATATCCTATGGAAGGAAATTCAAGTTACTGGTAAGTACGGTTAAAATTACTTTTCAGGATCAGTACTGGGCTGAAAGATGCAGCACTGAGGTGTCTCCTGATAACAGGTGAGTAAATCGGAATTCGTATTTCGGCTGATTTTAGAGGAATATTATAAAGTTCCAAAACTCCACACTTAGAAGAATTTCCAAGTGAAACCAGTCAATGATATCCTATGGAAGGAAATTCAAGTTACTGGTAAGTACGGTTAAAATTACTTTTCAGGATCAGTACTGGGCTGAAAGATGCAGCACTGAGGTCTCTCCTGATAACAGGTGAGTAAATCGGAATTCGTAGTTCGGCTGATTTTAGAGGAATATTTGTATGTTTCAAAAATCGACACTTAGAAACTTTTTCAGCAAAAAGCAGACAATGATATCCTATGGAAGGAAATTCAAGTTACTGGTAAGTACGGTTAAAATTACTTTTCAGGATCAGTACTGGGCTGAAAGATGCAGCACTGAGGTCTCTCATGATAACAGGTGAGTAAATCGGAATTTGTATTTCGGCTGATTTTAGAGGAATATTATAAAGTTCCAAAACTCCACACTTAGAAGAATTTCCAAGTGAAACCAGTCAATGTTAGCCTATGGAAGGAAATTCAAGTTACTGGTAAGTACGGTTAAAATTACTTTTCAGGATCAGTACTGGGCTGAAAGATGCAGCACTGAGGTCTCTCCTGATAACAGGTGAGTAAATAGGAATTCGTAGTTCGGCTGATTTTAGAGGAATATTTGCACAATGGTGAACGGAGGGGGCGGGGCCTGAGGTGACATCTGTGCAAACACGCCCCGTGGCGCGTTTTAAGTTGGGGGATTAAGTCCCCTTGAATCATGAGGGTCCCTGGGGTCCAACTAGCCCACCCTGTACCTCCAGTATGCGCCAGGGAGCTGCGTTGCAGAGAGGTGTTCAGAGGCCACGCCCCTTTTGCACCTCTCTGCAATGCAGCTCTGTGGCGCTTTCTGGACGTACCTGTTGGGCTAGTTGGCCTCAGGGACCCTCAGGATTGAAGGGGATTTAATTCCCCATCTTAAAACGCGCCACGGGGCCTGTTTGCACACATGTCACCTGAAGCCCCGCCCCTCCCTTCACCACTGTGCAAACGTGCCCCGTGGCGCGTTTTTAAGTTGGGGGATTAAGTCCCCTTGAATCCTGAGGGTCCCTGGAGTCCAACTAGCCCACCATGTACTTCTAAAAAGCGCCACAGAGCTGCGTTGCAGAGAGGTGTAAAAGGGGCGTGGCCTCTGTACACCTCTATGCAACGCAGCCCCTGGCACATACTGGAGGTTCCTGGTGGGCTAGTTGGCCCTCAGGGACCCCCAGTATTCAAGGGGAATTACTTCCCCTTCTTAAAACGCGCCAGGGGGCGCGTTTGCAGAGTACTGCAGGGAGGGGGCGGGCCTCCGGCACGATGCCGGTCGTTTTTTTTTTTTTTAATGGGAGGGGGGCTGCGTGACCCCCTTCCCTTGGCCACTTTTGGCCCCGGGGACCCCATCCCCGGGGCCTGTGCATTTTTTTTTTTTAAATTCCCCAAAAACGGGAAGGGGGCCGCGTGGCCCCCTTCCCTGGGCCTGTATTGGCCCCGGGGACCCCAACCCCCGGGGCATGCCCTCGATTTTTTTTAAAATTATTTTGGAGGGGGCTGCGTGGCCCCCTCCTCAGGCCATTTAAGGCCCCGGGGACCCCATCCCCCGGGGCCGGCCTTGCCCTTTTTAAAAAAAAAATTTTTATTTGGGGAGGGGGCTGCGTGGCCCCCTCCCTGGCCACTTATGGCCACGGGGACCCCATCCCCCAGGGCCTGGCCTCTGGTTGGGGACTGTGGGGGTCCCCAATCCGCCCACAGTCCCGCCGGCTCCCCGTGTCCTACGGGAGCCGGCATTGCTTTCCACATGGGGAGCAGCTAACATGCTGCTCCCCATGTGGAAAGCTAATTGAGTTTGCATTTTGAAAGAGAGAGCAGGTTTCCTGCTCTCTCTTTCAAAATGCAAACCAAGTTTGCTATGACAGGACGGGAGCCGCGAGGCTCCCGTCCTGTCATAGCAAACTACAGTGTCCCGGGGTAGGCACCCCAGGACACTGCAGGAGCCGGCCCTGGGGGGTGGCGGTCCCCAGGGCCATCAAGGGCTCCAGGAGGGGGGCCGCGCAGCCCCCCTCCCATCCAGTGCACAGCCCAGGGAGGTGGTGGTCCCCGGGGCTTTGGGGGTCCGTAACGGACCCCCATATTCAAATATTTAGTGCCCCGGGGAGGTGGCGGTCCCCGGGGCGTGTGGGGGGGCTGGAGCCCCCCCACACAGGTTACATTTTTTTTTTAAAAAGAAGCCCCAGGGGGTGGCGGTCCCCGGGGCTGCGGGAGGGCAAAGAGCCCTCCCGCACCATTATTTTCTAAAGCCCCGGGGGGTGGCGGTCCCCGGGGCTTCACATTAAATCTAAACCCCCCCCACCATGCCCCCGGGACTTGGCCCACCCGGGGGCAATTAAACATCGAAGCGCGGGAGACGCGCTTCGATTTTTTTTTTTTTCGGCAGGATCCGCGCACCCTGAGCGCATCCTGCCGATTTTTAAAAAAAAATAAAATGCCTTTTTCTGCCCAGGGGGTCCTTGTGGGACCCCCTGAGCAGACCTAGGGGGTCAGGGTGTTTCCACCCTGCCCCATTTGTGCGTTTGCACACTTGCGATTTTTTTTTTTTCTCGGCGGGATTCGCGCACCCTAAGCGCATCCCGCCGATTTAAAAAAAAAAATGCTTTTTTCTGCCCAGGGGTCCTTGTGGGACCCCTGAGCAGACCTAGGGGGTCAGGGTGTTTCTACCCTGCCCCCTTTTGCGCTTTGCGCACTTGTTTCTGTCCCTCGGTTCTACCGAGGGATAAAATGGCTGCCAACACTTCCTGATTTGGAGTGTTGACAGCCAATTAGCATGCAGCTCGTGATCGGGAGGGTGCGCGAATCCGACGCGGCCATAGATATATATGTGATTTTCATTTTGATTTTCACAGGAACTACTGAACGGATTTACACCATTTAACAAAAAGGGTTCTTTCTGAACCAAGAACTACCTCTTTGCCAAATTTGGTGTAATTCCGTTCAGCAGTTCGGGCTGTAGCCGTGTCTAAAGTTTCCTATGGGAAAATGAATGGGGAAAACACGTATTGGGACCCCCTTTTTCTCGGCCCCGCTTGACGAATCACCCTGAGACTTTCAGGGTAGGAGCGGACCGGAGCGGGCCATAAAGTTTGAAAATTTCGCGAACATTCGTCAACCGACGCAAGAGTTATTTCAAATAGAATGTCGCGGATTTCCTATGGAAAATAGGTCCTAACTATAACTATCTACTGGCGACCGCCAGTAGATAATATATATATATATACATATATATATATATATATATACACATACACATATACATATTACCTACTGCCGGTCGGCAGTAGGTAGTTATAGTTAGAACCTAGTTACCATTGAAAAAGCATTTGTTTTTGGCTAATAACTTTGGCACCGGTTGACGAATCTTCGCGAAATTTTCAAAACGAATGGTTCACTCAGGTCAACTCCTGTCTTGAAAGTTTCGGGGGATTCGTCAAGCGAGGGGCGAGAAAAAGGGGGGGGGGGCCCAAAACGTGTTTTCTCTATGTTCATTTCTATAGGAAACTTTAGACAAGGCTACAGCCTGAACTGCTGAACGGAATTACACCAAATTTGGCAAAGAGGTCGCTTTTGGTGTAGAAAGCGCCCTTTTTTTCAAATGGTGTAAATCCGTTCAGTAGTTCCTGAGATATTAATGTTTGAACAAATTTATATAACTGGTGACGTAGGAACCCTCCCGATCACGTGCTTCACTCTGATTGGCTGCCAACACTGCAAACCAGGAAGTGTTGGCAGCCATCTTGTGACTCGATACCGAGTGAGAAGCAAAAGGTGAGAGGAACATTAAAAAACAAGAAAAGGGGGCAGGGTAAAAACACCCTGACCCCCCAGGCCAGCTCAGGGGGTCCCACAGGGACCCCCAGGGCCCAAAAAAGCATTTAAAAAAAATAATCGGCCGAATTCGAGCTGGGTGCGCGACTCCGGACTAGAACATTTATAAAAACAAAGTGCCGGCTCCCGCGTTTCATTTTCTATAAGCCCCGGGTGGGCCAGGTCCCAGGGGCAATATTTATAATGTAAACGGTGGCTGCGTGGGCTTTTGCAATAGTATGCGGGGGCACACGGACCCCCACAGCCCCGGGGACCGCCACGTCCCTGGGGCTTATTTAAAAAAATGTGTGGGGGGCTCCTGCCCCCCCCAAGCCCCGGGGACCGCCACCTCCCCGGGGCTTAAATAGATTTTAAAAGTGTGGGGGGGCTCCTGCCCCTCCCCACACTGCCCAGGGGACCACCACCTCCCCGGGGCATTGATCATGTAAATATAGGGGTCCGTTACGGACCCCCAGCCCCGGGGACCATCACCTCCCCGGGGCTATGTCAATGTTGGGAGGGGGGCCGCGCGGCCCCCCTCCTGGAGCCCTCGATGGCCCTGGGGACCGCCACCCACCAGGGCCGGCTCCTGCAATGTCCTGGGGTGCCCATCCCCGGGACATTGCCGTTTGCTATGGTAGGGCGGGAGCACGGCTCCCGCCCTGCCATAGCAAACTCTGCTTTGCTTCTTGGTTTCCTGCTCTCGCTTCCAAGAGGCAAAGCAGAATTGCTTTTTGACAAGGGGAGCTGCATGTCAGCAGCTCCCCTTGGCCAAAAGCAATGCCGGCTCCCGCAGGAGGCGGGGAGCCGGCTGGGACCGTGGGGGCATTGGTGCTCCCCCCACGGTCCCCAACGTAAGGCCAGGTCCCAGGGGATGGGGTCCCCGGGGCCAGAAGTGGCCTGGGAGGGGGGCCACTCGGCCCCCCTCCCCTTTAATTAAATAGATATATTATTTTTAAAGCAGAAGGCCGGCCCCGGGGATGGGGTCCCCGGGGCCATATTTGGCCTGAGGAGGGGGGCCACGCGGACCCCCTCCAAAAATAATAATAAAAAAAAAGGCTGGCCAGGCCCCGGGGGATGGGGTCCCTGGGGCCATAATTAGCCTCTGGAGGGGGGCCACGCGGCCCTCCTTCCAAATATGTTTTTAAAAAAACAAGAAGGCTGGCCAGGCCCTGGGGGATGGGGTTCCCGGGGCCAAAAGTGGCTCAGGGAAGGGGCCCCCTCCCATAAAATAAAAAAAAAACGGCAACTCGCCGGAGGCCCCGCCCCCACCCTGCATGACTCTGCAAACACGCCTCGGGGCACGCCCTGCATTGGGGGATTAAGTCACCGTTGCTAGTGAGGGTCCCGGGGGCCAACTAGGCCACCAGGAACCTCCAGTAAGCCCCACACAGTGGGATTGCTGAGAGGTGGTCCGAGGCCACGCCCCTTTTTACACCACTCTGCAAACACGCCTCTTGGTGCACTGCTGGTGGGGCAATGAGGTCCTCTTGTGTCCTGAGGACCTCAGGACACAAGTGGACTTCATCCCCTGAGCAGCAGTGCACCAGGAGGCGCGTTTGCAGAGTGGTGTAAAAAGGGGGCATGGCCTTGGACTACTGTCAGCAATCCAGCTGTGTGGGGCTTAGTGGAGGTACCTGGTGGGCTAGTTAGCCCCCAGGGACCCTCAGGCGGCAAGGGGACTTCATCCCCCAACCAAGAGCGCGCCAGGAGGCGCATTTGCAGGGTGGTGGGGAAAGGGGGCGTGGCCTGCTATAGCAACTTAGCAATGCTGCTGTGTGGGACTTACTGGAGGTAATAGGAGGGGTAGTTGGCCCCCAAGGTTGTCCTTGGAGGCCAACTACCCTTCCTGTTACCTCCGCTAAGTCCCACATAGTGGGATTGCTAAGAGGTCTTCGGAGGCCACACACCCCCTTTCGCCACCACTCTGCAAACACACCTCCTGGCACAGTACTGGTTGGGGGATAAACTCCACTTTACTACTGAGGGACTTTGGGGGCCAAGAAGCTCTCCTGGTTCCTCCTGTAAGTCATACGCAGCGGAATTCCTGAGCACTGGTTGGAGGCCCAGTCCCCTTTCTCCACCAGTCTGCAAACGTGACTACCAGTTAAAGAAGCATTTGTAATTTGATAGGTCTTGCATTTGTAAGAGTTAGAGCTATTGGCGTTGTGAATTTAAAAGTTTTTTTACTAATGTTTTTTGGAGTGGAGTGGATGTACGTTGTGTGTAGTGGAATTATGTGGTATGTTGTACGGTGAAATTATGTGGAAAGAAAGTATGTGGTATTTAGTGTATAGGAATTATGTAGAGTGGGATTATGTGTTATGGAGAGTAATTATGTGGTATGGTAGTCTGTGTTGTGGAGTGGTAACCTCAGGTTTAGTCTTCCTTGTTTCCATAGAAGCTAAACTATGAACTCAATGAGACAAAAAAAAGAAGGAATCACTGAGGAGCACTTCTGGACCTAGTCAGAGGTATGAGCAGAGCCACTGGAATTATGCGACTGTTTGGCTGCACCAACTTTCGCACAATTATACATTTTCCGCATTAGCCACATAATCCATCATCTGCTGCCGAATCTGCAGATTTGAACAAAAAAAGCCTTGTTTCTGGCGCAAACGGCTCAAACGTTACCAAAAATGCAGCAACTAGTGTTACAGCGTGGTGGAAGGTCCTTTGTAAACCTAGATTGGTCACCTGTTACTTATTGCTAAATGTGGGTGTTAAATTGGTACTAATAATGTGCAAGCCACTCTTGCTTCTTTCTGCGCCTCTCTTGCCTCTTTGTGCACCCCTCTTGCCTCTTTCTGCACCTCTGTTGCTTCTTTCTACAATTCTCTTCCTTCTTTCTGCACCCCTCCACCCTTGTTCCCTTTTCCTGCACGTCTCTTGGTTTGTTTGCACTGCTCTTGCCTCTTTTTTCACCTCTGTTGCTTCTTTCTGCACTTCTCTTGCTTCTTTCTGCACCTCTGTTGCTTCTTTCTGCACTCCCCTTGCCTCTTTCTTCACCTCTGTTGCTTCCTGCACTTCTCTTGCTTCTTTCTGCTCCTCTGTTGCTTCTTTCTGCACCCGTCGTGCTTCTTTCTGCACCCATCTTCCCTCTTTCTGCACCGCACTTGCCTCTTTCTGCACTTCTCTTGCTTCTTTCTACACCTCTGTTGCTTCTTTCAGCAATTCTCTTGCCTCTTTCAGCACTTCTCTTGCTTGTTTCTGCACCTCTGTTGCCTCTTTCTGCACCTCTGTTGCCTCTTTCTGCACCTCACTTGCTTCTTTCTGCACCCCTCTTGCCTCTTTCTGCACCCTTTTCCCTCTTTCTGCACCCCTTTTCCCTCTTTCTGTACCTCTCTTGCCTCTTTCTGCACCTCTTTTGCTTCTTTCTGCACCTCTGTTGCCTCTTTCTGCACCTCTGTTGCTTCTTTCTGCACTTCTCTTGCCTCTTTTTGCACCCTTCGCGCCTCTTTCAGCACCTCTGTTGCTTCTTTCTGCACTTCTCTTCCTTCTTTCTGCATCCCTCCTGCCTCTTTCTGTACCCCTCTTGCCTCTTTGTGCACCTCTACTACCTCTTTCTGCACCCCTCTTGCTTCTATCTGCACCCCTCTTCCCTCTTTTTGCACTTCTCTTGCTTCTTTCTGCACCTCTGTTGCTTCTTTCTGCACCACTCGTGCTTCTTTCTGCACCCTTCTTCCCTCTTTCTGTACCTCTCTTGCCTCTTTCTGCACCTCTCTTGCTTGTTTCTGCACCCTTCTTCCCTTTTTTGCAACCCTCTTGCCTCTTTCTGCAGTTCTCTTGTCATTTTCCGCACTTCTCTTGCTTCTTTCTACACCTCTGTTCCTTCTTTCAGCAATTCTCTTGCCTCTTTCTGTACTTCTCTTGCTTGTTTCTGCACCTCTCTTGTGTCTTTCTGCACCTCTGTTGCCTCTTTCTGCACCCCTCTTGCCTCTTTCTGCACCCCTCTTGCCTCTTTCTGCACCCCTCTTGCCTCTTTCTGCACCTCTCTTGCCTCTTTCTGCACCCCTCTTTCCTCTTTCTGCACCTCTCTTGCCTCTTTCTGCACCCCTCTTTCCTCTTTCTGCACCTTTCCTGCCTGTTTCTGCACCTTTCCTGCCTGTTTCTGCACCTCTCTTGCCTCTTTCTGTATCTCTGTTGCTTCTTTCTGCACTTCTCTTCCTTCTTTCTGCAACCCTCCTGCCTCTTTCTGTACCCCTTTTGCCTCTTTGTGCACCTCTCCTACCTCTTTCTGCACCCCTCTTGCCACTTTCTGCACCCTTCTTCCCTCTTTCTGTACCTCTCTTGCCTCTTTCTGCACCTCTTTTGCTTCTTTCTGCACTTTTTTTTGCCTCTTTCTGTACCCCTCTTTTCTCTTTCTACACCTCTGTTGGTTCTTTCCGCACTGCTCTTGCTTCTTTTTGCATCTCTGTTGCAAATTTCTGCATCCATCTTGCCTCTTTCTGTACCCCTCTTCCCTCGTTCTGCACACCTGCTCCCTCTTTCTGCACCCCTTTTGCCTGTTTCTGCAACTCTCTTGCCTCTTTCTGCAGTTCTCTTGCCTCCTTCTGCACCTCTCTTGCCTCTTTCTGCACCTCTTTTGCTTCTTTCTGCACCTGTCTTGCCTCTTTCTGTACCTCCGTTGCTTCTTTCTGCACTTCTTTTGCCTCTTTCTGCACCCGTCGTGCCTCTTTCTGCACCCTTCTTTCCTTTTCCTTCATGTCTCTTGGTTCTTTCTGCACTGCTCTTACCTCTTTCTGCACCCCTCTTGCCTCTTTTTGCACCTATTTTGCTTCTTTCTGCACCTCTCTTGTCTCTTTCTGCACCTCTCTTGCCTCTTTCTGCACACACAGGGCTACTTTTAAACTGACCTCAGGCTCAGCAGTGCACACATTCAAGTGCAGAAAAAGGCTGCTGGCCTCTAAACTGCCACGCCCTATTATGTACTAGGGCCTTACAGGGGAGGTCATGCCAATCACAGGGGTACCCCAACCCATAGTGTACCCTAGTGTATGTAGGTGTATTCTAAGTGTCTTTCAGCATAGCACTGGCTCCGGGCCTAGTTAGGCAGAGGCCAGGGTCAGTCAGAGTGAGATACCACCAGTACCAGTCAGCAAAACATTGGGGGTGCCCAGGGCACAGGATGACTTTGCATCAAGGCCTCTTTCTGCACCTCTGTTGGTTCTTTCTGCATATCTCTTGCTTCTTTCAGCACCTTTCTTCCTCTTTCTGGACTTCTGTTGCCTCTTTCTGCATTTCTCTTGCTTCTTTCTGCGCCTTTCTTCCTCTTTCTGTATATGTCTTACCTCTGTAGGCATTTAAAAATTAGCATTTAAAAAACCTTAGAAATTCACTGAAAAAAACCATAGGTTTCAGGTACGTTATAGTTAGAAATTAGCATTTAAAAAACATTTAAAATTCACTGAAAAAAAAAGAGGTTTCAGGGACGTTATAGTTAGAAATTAGTATTCAATTTTTGGGGGAAATTCACTGAAGAAACCACAGGTTTCAGGGACGTTATAGTTAGTTGGACATTTCACTCGTACCAAACCAGAGAAATGTGGCTGTTTTAGTTAGTTGAGCTAACTATAACTCCCGCCCCCGCAATGCACTGCTGATGACGTCACATATTACATCATTCATGACATGGTCAGTGACATCACTGATGACATCACTGATGACATCTCAAATAACATCACTAATGACATCACTGATTACATCATCCAAATGATAATCTGATGCACCTCCTCACACCCTGATATAACCTTTGATTCACCCACTCTAAAATACAGACTACCATTTTCGAAACCATAGACACACCAAAACCAGTTACTACATACCCACTCACTGATTCCTAGGTCTACACACACATCCACTCATTCACCCATATAGTCACTCATACATGCAGTCACTCATCAATACAGCACTATCATATGCACTCATACCCCTATACAGACACTCACACACCGCCACTCATCCATAGAGTTACTCACACACCTAGTCAGTCATGCAAAGAATCAATCACACTCCCATTTACTCACCTATACAGTTATACACACACCACCTCACTTATTCATACAGATACTAACACATACTTACTCTCTTATACAATCACTGATACAAGCACACACTCATTCATACAGCCACTCTCACAATCACTCACTCTCACATATAGTCATTTATATACTCCAACACTCACATATACTGCCTTTCACATATGTAGTTACTCACACATGTACCACTGAGACATCCATTCACTCACCAACACACCCATACACACACTCACCCACCCATACAGCCCTTCACAGATGCACTCTTGAACCCATACACCCAGTTAAAACCCACTCACACATCTATGCACAGAGTCACACACCACCTACCCACCCACACAGACACTTAGACACCCATACAGATACTCAGACAACCAATCAATTACCCATATAGACACTCATGTACAAACTTATCAACCCATGCAGCCGCTTACACACCAACTGACAGACTGATACAGACATTCACACAGTTTAGTCACTAACCCATGCATTCAGTAAGACACGTTTAATCACTCACTTATACAGTCAGTCACGCACCTACTAAATCATCCATTCAGACACTTATACACACACTCATTCTTCAATACACCTTGGCATATATATAAAACATATTTAAACTTTACAGAAACACGCAGTCACTGGATGATGTCATCAGTGATATCACTTGAGATGTCTTCAGTGATGTCACTGACCATGTCATGAATGATGTAATATGTGACGTCATCAGCAGTGCATTGCGGGGGCGCGAGTTGTAGTTAGCTCAACTAACTATGACGGCCGAATTTCTCTGGTTTGGTACGATTGAAATGTCCAACTAACTATAACGTCCCTGAAACCTGTGTTTTTTTTCAGTGAATTTTAAAGTTTTTTAAAATGCTAATTTCTAACTACAACGTCCCTGAAACCTCTGTTTTTTCCAGTGAATATATATATTAACTACTGGCGGTCGCCAGTAGGTAGTTATAGTTAGGACCTCGTTTCTATTCAAAAAGCGTTTTTTGTTTTCCCAATAACTTTGGCGCCGGTTGACGAATCTTCGTGAAATTTTCAAGACTAGTGGCCCGCTCCGGTCAGCTCCTGTCTTGAAAGTTTCGGGGTGATTCGTCAAGCAGGGGCCGAGAAAAAAGGGGGGTCCCAAAACGCATTTTCCCCATGTTAATTTCCATAGGAAACTTTAGACAAAGCTACAGCCCGAACTGCTGAACGGAATGACACCAAATTTGGCAAAAAGGTAGGTCTTGGTTCAGAAAGAGCCCTTTTTAGGTCTCGCCTAGACAGCACATGTGCTGTCGCAAGACCTATAGTAAACACAAATATGGAGGGTAATTTCTCCTGTCGCTTGCCATTGGTTGATTCTGGCATTGGTCTTCTTATCTGGCTTATGGTTGGCTTTTGATCCGATACGTCACTGCCGTTTTGCCTCCGTTTTGCAGGAAGCAGCACCGACCAACTACAGTTTAGTTCCGCTGCTGGCTGTTATCTATTCATTTAGGGACTACTTGTTTAACCTCTGGTCGCTGCTTGTTCTACTACACAAAAAGGAGCTTAAGAGGGAACTCAGATCAGGTCGCACGGGCTGCAAATGCCCCCACCTCCCTTCTGCTTGATGGGCTCTTTTCTTCGTGGAGCCTGCATGGCTCTGCTGATTCCCCTCCCCTTGTTTAGAAGGGACTTCTGGAGCGCGAGTTTTGTATTGCAAGCGTTTTTTTTCTTTTCAGTTTTTCTATAGCGGGAACTCAACCACAAGGTTTTGTAGTGCTTTACATGAGCACAATGTTGAGCCCATGCTGAGACTAGAACCGGGTTCCCCAGCTCCAAAGTCGGCAGCTCTGGCGGTTGCGCCACATCCTCTGCTGCCAGTTACTCATTCTACTTGTTTCAGGGTTTGTTATGGGTGGTTATCCGTGGGCTTCCGGTGTTGTGCGGCAAATGGCGTTCTCCTTTGATGTGACTCAGAGCCGTGTAAGTGCCCTCTTTGCCCGGATACACCGGCACTTAACATCAGACACGACGAGGGCAATCTGTTTACAGAAATGACAGGCCCTTCTGTTTCTAGGGAGAGAAAGAGCTCTCTGTCACGGAGCAGGAAGCTGTACATGATCTGTCCCAGCTGCCCGTAGAAGACTGTGTTTGTTGCGAAGCCCTCACATATGTTTTGCAAAGAGCAGACCTGGAGTACGTTTATTTCACACTATTTTTGCTCTTCGAGTAATATGGAATGGAACAAGGAGGTTGCCCTCACATTTAGACTGAACAATACTTCCCTGCAACATGAAACCAGCAAGGAAACATTAACTTCTTTTGAATGTCTTTTCTCTTCTCCGCACAGGGTAACATGCTGTCTGATAGCATTCTTTATTAAATTATTTTTGATTCTCGTAACTCACCATTGATCGGTTTATGCAACTCTCTGTTGACTTCCATTTTCTTATTTATTGTGGTATGCAGTTCTAATTTTTGCTGTGATGAATTGGTCGCTATGATTCTCGCTGTTATCATCTGTTGTGATATATTATTCTTAGCTGCCTCTTCCCCATTGTCAATGCCCAACTGCAACTGGCCGAGACCCACAAGAAGCAAACTGGTGGGGGCGCTCTCATGCTCAAACTGAAATGGAGGCATAACTTCGTACGATACGTGTTACAGGGCATCAAAAGGTTTGTTTTAAGAGTGTGGAAGCCGTTTCTGAACTACCAGTTACCTGCTCCCAAATAAAGTTAATGAGAAATGCACTTGAAGTGAATAAGTGACCATAAAAGCAACTTCATCCTTTCCTTGAGCTGAATCCCCCAATTCTCAAGAAAATTAGTTCATCAAGTGTATGTTAAATTGTTTTGCTAGAGCTAAGAGTGTACAGAATCCACATTAAACACTCAAATAATAACACACTGACGAAATTTTAGAGGTGCGTGTTTTGTTGCACTATTTTTGTTGCACTGTCTTTGTCAGGGTGAATAGTGCAGCAACAAATGGTCTTCTGTTGTCAGTGGTGGCCATAACGATCTTAAATTATATTGTTTTGGTCGTTCGTTTGATGAACGATTAGAAAGTGTAGTTCTGTCTAGATGCTTAAGTGAATGGGGGCATTAACACTAATTGGAGCTCATTTTACTGACCTGGGAAAGCTAAAATGAATGCCGGGTATTGTTCCTGTGTCTTGTTTGTAGCAAATATCTCTACAAAGTGCTCTCTCCCCATCTACCTTTATTTCTGGGTTTATGTAACATATCATGGTAAAGATAGCTCTGGGAGTTAATGCTCACCTTGGCAGATGTATTTGTAGTTGCATGTGGAAGATTTGAAACGTAAATGATTATTCATGCTGTAAAAAGTGTGTGTGTGTCTGTCTGTGTTAGATTATGGTCAGCCGAACAGAGTTATATTACTCGTTATGTTTTGAGAAACTGTGACTGCTGTATGACTAGACTGAGGCATGGTGAGCATTCTCTAGAGTTGTAAATTCCTGTAGCCTGTCCGTTTGTACCTTCCAAGTTTTTGTTTGAAGATTAGAGTACAAAATTAGCATTATCGCATTCAGACGAACAGAGCACAGGGTGCTTCTTCTTTGTCCTCTAGCTCCGTTTATTCTTTGTTTTAGTGTCACAGAAGTGGTATAGTTTGTAGGTTCTCGTTTTTATTGTTTATTCACCAGTGAGTGGCAGTGCAAAGCTTTTGGTTGTGCTATTGCACCTCTTCGTGCATGTTCTAAACAAGTGACCCAGTTCAGACTTATATATTTCAGGTTGTTTGCTAATGCCCTTGCAGTAGAAATGGTCATTGAATTCTATGTCATTACCGATGTGCAAGACCGGACTGGGACAATAAATAGGCCAGGCATCTCAATAAACTTGTTGTGATCTGTAAGCTGCCATTACAGCCAAGTTTGTTTCAATGACAACATAAACAGTTAAAGGTGAGGCAGAGCAAATACTTTTTACACCCTTAAATCAAGGAACAGACGAAGTTAAAGAAGAGGGGCTACCTGCTTCGATAGATCCAATAAAATAATTGCATCTAGGTTGACAAGCAAAGTACAGAGTGTCATTCCTTACACCGTGTCTGAGCACTAGTAAGGATTTTGACGCAGTCATAGAATGACGCTGTGAAATGTTATAAAATGCAATAGGTCTCGTATTACTGAAAGTTTGAGCTATTGGCATTGCAATTACTTATGCAACTGCTGAGAAATTTTTGGAACAAAATAAACATCATTTGCCACGCCAATAGCTCTAACTTTCACTAATGCGAGACCTATTGCATTGCAAATGCTTGTTGTTAAATGGTGTAAATCCGTTCAGTAGTTCCTGAGAAATAAAAAAAAAGAAAACTTTCGATATCTGGGCGGAGCCTAACCACACATCTCCTCCTGAGCAGGAGTTTGCCTCTGATTGGCTGCCAACACTTCAAACCAGGAAGTGTTGGCAGCCATCTTGTGCCTCGAACGAGGGAGAAAGAAAAACAAGAAAAGGGGGCAGGGTAAAAATACCCTGACCCCCTAGGCCTGCTCAGGGGGTCCCACAGGGACCACCAGGCCCCAAAAAACAATTTTTTTTAAAAATATTCGGCGGGGTCGCGCTGGTTGCGCGAATCCGTCCGAAAATTTTAAAAAACGAAGCGCGGTCTCCTGCGATTCGTTTTCAAAGCCCCCGGGTAGGCCAAGTCCCGGGGGCAATTTATTTATGTAGCAGTGGCCCGCGGGGGCCCCCACAGCCCCAGGGACCACCACCTCCCTGGGGCTTTATTGATTATAGAGTGGGGGGCCTCGCGGGCCCCCCCAAGCCCGGAGGACCGCCACTTCCTCGGGGCTTAATTTCAATAAGGGTGGGGGGCCTCACGGGCCTCCCCAAGCCCCGGGGACCACCACCTCCCTGGGGCTGTCATAATTAATTAGTGTGGGGGGGGCTCAAGCTCCCCCACACTGCCCCAGGGACCACCACCTTCCCGGGGCACTTTGTATTTAAATACGGGGGTCTGTTACGGACCCCCATGCCCCGGGGACCACCACCTCCCCAGGGCTTTGCAAACGGGAGGGGGGCCGCGTGGCCCCCCCTCCTGGAGCCCTTGATGGCCCTGGGGACCACCCCCCCAGGGCTGGCTCCTGCAATGTCCCGGGGTGCCCACCCCTGGGACATTGCTGTTTGCAATGACAGGGCGGGAGCCGTGCGGCTCCCGCCCTGTCATTGCAAACTCTGCTTTGCTTCATTGAAGCGAGAGCAGGGAAACCTGCTCTCTCTTCAATGAAGCAAAGCAGATTGCTTTTGCACAAGGGGAGCTGCATGTCAGCAGCTCCCTTTGTGCAAAAGCAATGCCGGCTCCCACAGGACGCGGGGAGCTGGCAGGACCGTGGGGGCATTGGGGCTCCCCCCCACGGTCCCCAACGGAGAGGCCAGGCCCCGGGGGATGGGATCCCCGGGGCCAGAAGTAGCCCGAGAGGGGGGCCACGCGGCCCCCCTCCCCGTTAATTAAATATATATATATTTTTTTAAACGGAAAGGTTGGCCCTGAGGGATGGGGTCCCTGCGGCCACAAGTGGCCTAAGGAGGGGGGCCACGCGGCCCCCCTCCAAATAATTTAATTATAAAAAAATAAAATAAAGTCTGGCCATGCCCCGGGGATGGGGTCCCCAGGGCTGAAATTGGCCTCGGGAGGGGGGCCATGCGGCCCCCTTCCCGTTTAAAAAAAAATGTATTTTATAAAAACGGGTCAGGCCCTGGGGATGGGGTCCCCAGGGCCCCAAAAAAGTAAAAAAAAAAAAGAGGGGCCACGCCCCCTTTCTCCACCACTCCAGAGCTGCTCTGTGGCGCTTACTGGAGGTACCTGGTGGGCTAGTTGGCCCCCAGGGATCCTCAGGATTCAAGGGGACTTAATCCCCCAACTTACAACGCGCCAGGGGGCGCGTTTGCACAGTGGTGCAGGGAGGGGGCGGGGCCTGATATGACAAGTGTGCAAACACGCCCCTTGGTGGGTTGTAAATTGGGGGATTAAGTCCCCTTCAATCCTGAGGGTCCCGGGGGCCAACTAGTCCACCAGGTACCTCCAGTAAGCGCCACAGAGCTGAGTTGCAGAGAGGTGGTCCGAGGCCACGCCCCTTTTTACACCACTCTGCAAAAGCAGCTTCTGGTGCACTGCTGGTGGGGCGATGAGGTCCTCTTGTGTCCTGAGGACCTCAGGACACAAGTGGGCTTCATCCTCCGAGCAGCAGTGCGCCAGAAGCCGCGTTTGCAGCGTGGTGTAAAAAGGGAGCGTGGCCTCGGACCACCTCTCTGCAATCCAGCTGTGTGGTGCTTACTGGAGGTACCTGGTGGGCTAGTTGGCCCCCAGGGACCCTCAGTATTCAAGGGGACTTAATCCCCCAATTTAGAACGTGCCAGGGGCGCGTTTGCAGAGTGGTGGAGAAAGGGGGCGTGGCCTTTGTCCACCTCTCAGCAATCCCACTGTGTGGGGCTTACTGGAGGTAAGAGGTAGGCTAGTTGGCCCCTAAAGGACCCCCAGCAGCGAAGGGGACTTCAATCCCCATCCAAGAGCGCGCCAGGGAGCGCGTTTGTAGAGTGGTGGGAAGAGGGGGCGTGGCCTGCTCTTCAAACTTAGCAATGCTGCTGTGTGGGACTTACTGGAGGTAATAGGAGGGGTAGTTGGCCCCCAACGATGTCCTTGGGGGCCAACTACCCCTCTTGTTACCTCCAGTAAGTCCTGCACAGTGGGATTGCTAAGACGTCTTCGGAGGCCATGCCCCCCTTTCTCCACCATTCTGCAAACGCACCTCCTGGCAGACTACGGGATGGGGGATAAAGTCCAATTTACTCCTGAGGGACTTTGGGGGCCAAGAAGCCCTACTGGTACCTCCTGTAAGCCCTACGCACTGGAATTCCTGAGCGCTGGTCAGAGGCCCAGCACCCTTTCTCCACCACTCTGCAAACGCGACTACTAGTTAAAAAAGTGTTTGCAATGTCACAGGTTTCGCATTTGTGAGAATTAGAGCTATTGACGTTGTAAATGCAAAAGTTTTTTACTAATGATTTTTGGAGTGGAGTGGATGTACGTTGTGTGTAGTGGAAGTATGTGATATGTTGTGCAGTGAAATTATGTGGATAGAAAGTATGTGGTAATTAGTGTATAGGAATTATGTAGAGTGGGATTATGTGTTATGGAGAGTAATTATGTGGTATGGTAGTCTGTGTTGTGGAGTGGTAACCTCAGATTTAGTCTTCCACGTTTCCATAGAAGCTCAACTATGAACTCAGTGAGACAAAAAAAGATGGAATCACTGAGGAGCACTTGTGGACCTAGTCAGAGGTATGAGCAGGGCCACTGGAATTATGTGACTGTTTGGCTGCACCGACTTTCGCACAATTATACATTTTCTGCAATAGCCACATAATTCATCATCTGCACCCTAATCTGCAGATTTGAACAAAAAAAGCCTTGTTTCTAGCTGAAACGGGTCAAACGTTACAAAAAATGCAGCGACAAGTGTTACAGCGTGGTGGAAGGCCCTTTGCAAACCTAGAATGGTCACCTGTTACTTATTGCTAAATGTGGGTGTTAAATTGGTACTAATGGTGTGCAAGCCACTCCTGCTTCCCTCTGTGCCTCTTTTGCCTCTTTCTGCATTTCTGTTGCTTCTTTCTGCACGTTTCTTTCTTTTTCTGCACTTCTCTTGACCTCATTCTGCAAATCTCTTTTACTTTCTGCACCTCTCTTCCCTCTTTCTACACGTCTGTTGTCTCTTTCTGCACCTCATTTGCATCTTTCTGTACCCCTCTTACGTCTTTCTGCACCCTTTTTGCCTCTTTCTGCACCTCTATTCCTTCTTTCTGCATTCTTTTGTTTCTTTCTGCATCTGTCTTGCTTCTTTCTGAACCCCTCTTTCCTCTCTCTCCACCCCTCTTCCCTCTTTCTGGACTTCTAATGCTTCTTTCTGCACTTATCTGGCTTCTTTCTACACCTCACTTGCCTCTTTCTGCACCTCTATTGCATCTTTCTGCAGTTCTCTTCCCTCCTTCTGCACTTCACTTGCATCTTTCTGCACTTCACTTCCACTCTTTCTGTAACTCTCCTGCCTTTTTCTGTACCTCACTTGCTTCTTTCTGCACCCCTTTTGCCTGTTTCTGCACCCCTCTTCCCTCTTTGTGCAACTCTCTTGCCTCTTTCTACACCTCTCTTCCCTCTTTCTGCACCTCTCTTCCCTCTTTCTGCACCACTCTTGCCTCTTTCTGTACCTCTGTTCCTTCTTTCTTCACCTGTCTTGTCTCTTTCTGCACCCTTCGTCTTCCCTCTTTCTGTACCTTTCTTGCCTGTTTTTGCATCTCACTTGCCTCTTTCTGCACTTTTCTTGCTTCTTTCTAAACCTCTGTTGCTTCTTTCAGCAATTCTCTTGCCTCTGTGCACTTGTCTTGCCTGTTTCTGCACTTCTCTTGCCTCTTTCTGCCCCTCTGTTGCTTCATTCTGAACTTTCCATGCTTCTTTCTGAACCTGTCTTGCTTCTTTCTGCACCCCTGTTGTCTCTTTATGTACCTCTTTTTTTCTTTCTGCACTTTTCTTGTCTTTTTTTGCACCTCTCTTCCCTCTTTCTGCACGTCTGTTGCTTCTTTCTGCACGTCTGCTGCTTCTTTCTGCACCTCATTTGCTTCTTGCTGCACCCCTGTTGTCTCTTTCTGCACTCGTCTTCCCTCTTTCTGCACCTTTCCTACCTGTTTTTGCATCTCACTTGCCTCTTTCTGCACTTTTCTTGCTTCTTTCTACACCTCTGTTGCTTCTTTCAGCAATTCTCTTGCCTGTTTCTGCACCTGTCGTGCCTCTTTTTGCACCACTGTTGGCTCTTTCTGCACCTCACTTGCTCCTTTCTACACTTCTCTTGCCTCTATCTGCACCCCTGTTGCTTCATTCTGCACTTTCTATGCTTCTTTCTGCATCCCAGTTGTCTCTTTATGTACCTCTTTTGCCTCTTTATGTACCTCTTTTGCCTCTTTCTATACTTTTCTTGCCTTTTTCTGCAGTTCTCTTCCCTCTTTCTGCATGTCTGTTGCCTCTTTCTGCACCTCATTTGCTTCTTTCTGCACCCCTGTTGTCTCTTTATGCACTCGTCTTCCCTCTTTCTGTACCTTTCCTGCCTATTTTGGATCTCACTTGCCTCTTTCTGCACTTTTCTTGCTTCTTTCTACACCTCTGTTGCTTCTTTCAGCAATTCTCTTGCCTCTTTGTGCACTTCTCTTGCCTGTTTCTGCACCTCTCTTCCCTCTTTTTGCACCTCTGTTGCTTCTTTCTGCACTTCTCTTGCCTCTTTCTGCACCCCTGTTGCTTCATTCTGCACTTTTCTTGCATTTTTTCTGCACCTCTCTTCCCTCTTTCTGCACGTCTGTTGCCTCTTTCGCACCTCAAGTGCTTCTTTCTGCACCCCTGTTGTCTCTTTCTGCACTCGTCTTTCCTCTTTCTGCACCTTTCCTGCCTGTTTTTGCATCTCACTTGCCTCTTTCTGCACTTTTCTTGCTTCTTTCTACACCTCTGTGGCTTCTTTCAGCAATTCTCTTGCCTCTTTGTGCACTTCTCTTGCCTGTTTCTGCACCTCTCTTGCCTCTTTTTGCACCTCTGTTGGCTCTTTCTACACCTCACTTGCTCCTTTCTACACTTCTCTTGCCTCTTTCTGCACCCCTGTTGCTTCATTCTGCACTTTCCATGCTTCTTTCTGCACCTGTCTTGCTTCTTTCTGCATCCCTGTTGTCTCTTTATGTACCTCTTTTGCCTCTTTCTGCACTTTTCTTGGCTTTTTCTGCACCTCTCTTCCCTCCTTCTGCACGTCTGTTGCCTCTTTCTGCACCTCATTTGCTTTTTTCTGCACCCATGTTGTCTCTTTCTGCACTCGTCTTCCCTCTTTCTGTACCTTTCCTGCCTGTTTTTGCATCTGACTTGCCTCTTTCTGCACTTTTCTTGCTTCTTTCTACACCTCTGTTGCTTCTTTCAGCAATTCTCTTGCCTCTTTGTGCACATCTCTTGCCTCTTTCTGTACCTCTGTTGCTTCATTCTGCACTTTCAATGCTTCTTTCTGCACCTGTCTTGCTTCTTTCTGCACCCGTTGTCTCTTTATGCACTCTTCTTCCCTCTTTCTTTTCCTGCCAGTTTTTGCATCTCACTTGCCTCTTTCTGCACTTTTCTTGCTTCTTTCTGCACCTGTCTTGCTTCTTTCATCAATTCTCTTGCCTCTTTGTACACTTCTCTTTCCTGTTTCTGCACCTCTCTTGCCTCTTTTTGCACCTCTATTGGCTCTTTCTGCACCTCACTTGCTCCTTTCTACACTTCTCTTGCCTCTTTCTGCACCCCTGTTGCTTCATTCTGCACTTTCTATGCTTCTTTCTGCACCTGTCTTGCTTCTTTCTGCATCCCAGTTGTCTCTTTATGTACCTCTTTTGCCTCTTTCTGCACTTTTCTTGCATTTTTTCTGCACCTCTCTTCCCTCTTTCTGCATGTCTGTTGCCTCTTTCTGCACCTCATTTGCTTCTTTCTGCACCCCTGTTGTCTCTTTATGCACTCGTCTTCCCTCTTTCTATACCTTTCCTGCCTGTTTTTGCATCCCACTTGCCTCTTTCTGCACTTTTCTTGCTTCTTTCTACACCTCTGTTGCTTCTTTCAGCAATTCTCTTGTCTCTTTGTGCACATCTCTTGCCTGTTTCTGCACCTCTCATGCCTCTGTGCACCTCTGTTTGCTCTTTCTGCACCTCACTTGCTCCTTTCTACACTTCTCTGGCCTCTTTCTGCACCCCTGTTGCTTCATTCTGCACTTTCCATGCTTTTTCCTGCACCTGTCTTGCTTCTTTCTGCACCCCTGTTGTCTCTTTATGTACCTCTTTTGCCTCTTTCTGCACTTTTCTTGCCTTTTTCTGTACCTCTCTTCCCTCTTTCTGCACGTCTGTTGCCTCTTTCTGCACCTCATTTGCTTCTTTCTGCACCCATGTTGTCTCTTTCTGCACTCGTCTTCCCTCTTTCTGTGCCTTTCCTGCCTGTTTTTGCATCTCACTTGCCTCTTTCTGCACTTTTCTTGCTTCTTTCTACAGCTCTGTTGCTTCTTTCAGCCATTCTCTTGCCTCTTTGTGCACTTCTCTTGCCTGTTTCTGCACCTCTCTTGCCTCTTTTTGCACCTCTGTTGCTTCATTCTGCACTTTCCATGCTTCTTTCTGCACCTGTCTTGCTTCTTTCTGCACCCCTGTTGACTCTTTATGTACCTCTTTTGCCTCTTCCTGCACTTTCTTGGTTTTTCTGCCCCTCTCTTCCCTCTTTCTGCACGTCTGTTGCCTCTTTCTTCACCTCATTTGCTTCTTTCTCCTCCCCTGTTGTCTTTTTATGTACTCGTCTGTGAGAAGTTGGCCTGGTATATGCTGTTCACTAATTAAAGTGGACACCTTGCACCAGAACAATTCGACTCTTATGGTAGATAGGTTTAAGACAACCTTTATAGAAAGCTATCCTAGTGGTAGCTGTGGAGAGCAGCCTTCAGGCTAAGTCTTGAAGGAATGTAAAGCAGCTTGTTTTACCACACAATCTCTTGAATCACCAAATGAAAAGACACCACACAGGTATATATATCAAATATATATGTATTTATTAATAAACACTCTCTACTAATCTCTTTATGAGATTAGAAGTCAGGAACATATGTACAAGTCAAATGTTATCAAAATAAGTTAAGCACAATCGAATATCACAATCTTAGTTTGCTAGACCTAGGTCTAGGGCATCTAGATTCGAGGGACCCCCAAGAACCACCCCAGGTAGTTGTAGGAGACCCACAGGGGACGGACGCGGTGACCTGGCACCGGTGCGAGTCCTGTGCGAGTCTATGCACTCAGACGCGATTGAGATTTCAATGTTAAAGGTCCCTTGCGTGATCGAGGCGAACACACCGATCGGACTCAGTACGAGTCGAAGGATACGGTTACAGATAGGAGTGCAAGGGAGTTGGACGCGGTGTGTCTAACACAGACGCGAACCATGTACGAGTCAGCGCGATAGTCGCACTTGGAAAGTAAGAGTTTTAGGACACTTCTAGGGAAGCTACAAGCAAGTCACTTACAGGGTAAGTAGTTCTAGGGCCCACACCCACAGAAGAACCGTAGTGCTGAAGTTACCTCTCCAAGGGGAGCTGGGTGCATAGGTGTTCTTTGGTGTCTGGTCGTGGCATCGTTTGCAATGGGAGCCAGTGAAGACTTGCTGCTTGCGGCGACAGGAGAAGTGTCCGGAGGAATCCAAGCCTGGATTCAGAAGATGGAAGACCTGAAAGCAGAGGGGACAGTGTTCAAAGTCACTTAGCAGTGACTCGGGGCAAGGAAGATGGATGCCCACCGTCATCGCAGGATTCAGGTCGTTCGCGGTTGCCTTGACTCTTTAGCCACGAGGTCCAGGAGGCGTCGACGATGACCAGGAGCTGGATTCAGCGTGTCCCACGATGTCTGCAGCTTACTGCAGTGTTGGTGACTCGATCGGAGCCAACAAGCCTTGGTAACAGCAAGTCTCGGGGAAAGTGTGAAGAGGCAATGGTGCAGACCAGCAAGGTCTGTGGGACTCACCCAGCGAGGGTAAGTCAGGGCAGGCCTGGAGCAACCAGAGGAGCCCTTTAGTTTCTTTAGAAAGTCTTCTGGGGACCCACAAGCCGGCTGGCAAGGGATCGCAAAGACGCCTCGGGAGGATTCACTCACAGGGGCCCACGGTCACTTGGGACGTGGTAGGCCTCTGATCTTAGGAGGGATTCCTGCTGGAGGTTGGGACCACATGTGGTCCAAAGCACAAGTTCGTGGAACATTGTGAAGGGGTTGCACTCGACAATAGTGCACCTTACCCAGGGGTCGCGGTTCCTCGTTACTCTTGGGGTCCACTGGCCTCAGCTTCGCTGGGGACTCACGATGGCCTTTGAGAAGTCAGGAAATCCACTTCTTGGGCTGCAGGGACTTCGGACTCCAGCGAGAGTGGCATAGTTTGCGACCGTCGTTTGTAGTTTTTGGTGCCTGCCAAGCAGGGGAGTCACTCCTTGACTCCAAGGGAGATTCTTCCGTCTTCCAAAGGTAGTGGAACGTCGAAAGTCCGGGATTCTTCTTGTAGAGCTTCGTCCAGGGAAATCTAGGGTGCAATGCACAGGTTCCCCCTCTTATACTAAAAGAAAGGGAGGGACTAGCTCTATGACCCTACCTATGGGAGGGTCAGGGGAGTGGGTGGCTACACCCACTTCCCTTTGTCCAGTTTCGCGCCAGAACAGGTGGCCCCTGAGCCGGTTTGAACTGGCATATGCACAGAGGAGCCTTCTGCTCCCCCAGTGCAGGACTTCAAAGCACTCTAAGAGTGCACCCACCCAGCCCCAATACACTAAACCCTGTCTGGAAGGTGGTCACACCCCCTTGGGACAGGATATCTATTGTTGGGCTTCCTCCACTGCGAGTGTTGGTCATCAGCCGGAGGGCAGCCCAGTGTCTGTGACTGGTGGCATCCATTTTGTGATGCCAGGGCTCTGCAGGATTCTACCGTGTTTCCACAGTAGGTACATGTCTATCCCTCTAGAAGGGTGGAATGCTACCCCCGCCGCCAGGACTGGCGGGGGGGTAGTATTCCAAGGTGTTTGACACCAAACACGACATGTTTCGATGCAGCCATTCCAAAGTTAGCATTTTACCGCGAGGATATAATGCACTAAAAAGTATATGGTTTAACCGCATCCACAAACAGCACCAGAGAATGGACTCTGAGAGCTGCAGAGGGGCCCTGCTCAGGCAGAGGCACCCCCTCACATAGAAGCCAAGCACCCTGCCCTCAGGATTGATAGGGCCTGCCTTAGGGGTGACTGATAGGGTTATATGTGTGTGTAGGAGAGATATAGGGAACCTATATCTCAGTGAGGGGTGCTAGCACTTCCTCACTCAGGCTGCAGTAGCAGGCCTGTGGTGTCAGATTTAGTCTGCTTCCCAGGGGTGGCATAATACATGCTGTAGCCCCTGGTAGGCCTGTGAAGTACCTATGCCCTTGGTACCTAAGGTACCATATACTAGGGACTCATAAGGTGCCACAGTATCCAATCACTAGTGCACCTAGAGTGCACTCCAAATCGTTTAGAGAGAACAGAGAGGCTGGGGCCCTGATTAGCAGGGTCCCAGCCTGACTATAGCCAGAAACCAGTGTAAACATCAGAAAAAAAATGGGGGCAACATAAGAGGCAGATCCTACTCTCCTACAGAACCCCCCCAAACGCAGGGACACTAAACTAACCTTGACCAGTTGAGTCTTCGTGTTCAAAGTGGAAATACCTTGAGAGTCCATCTGCATTGGCATGTTGGGTCCCAGGTCTATGTTCCACTGTATAGTCCATCCCCTGTAGGGAAATGGACCACCTCAAAAGTTTTGGGTTTTCTCCTTTCATTTGTTTAAGCCATAGGAGGGGCTTGTGGTCGGTCTGAACTATGAAGTGAGTACCAAACAAGTATGGCCTCAGCTTCTTCAGGGCCCATACCACAGCAAAGGCCTCCCTCTCTATAGTTGACCAACGTTTCTCTCTAGGGGTCAGCCTTCTGCTAATAAAAGCTACTGGCTGGTCTTGACCTTCATCATTCAGTTGAGACAGTACAGCTCCCACACCCAGCTCAGAAGCATCTGTTTGGACAATGAACTTTTTGGTGTAGTCTGGACTCTGTAAGATGGGGGCAGAGCACATGGCCTGCTTTAGGTCTTCAAATGCCTTCTGACAGCTAGCTGTCCACTGAACCTTTTTTGGCATTTTCTTTGAGGTCAGATCATTCAATGGGGTCACTATAGATCCATATCCCTTGACAAACCTCCTATAGTACCCAGACAGGCCTAAGAAGGCTCTCACCTGTGTCTGGGTGGTTGGAGCAACCCATTCCATTATGGTTTGGATTTTGCTCTGTAAAGGCTGAACCTGGCCTCCACCTACAAGGTGGCCCAGGTACACAACCTGACTCTGCCCTATCTGGCACTTAGTGGCCTTGATAGTGAGGCCTGCTTTCTGCAGGGCCTCCAAAACATTCCTGAGGTGGACCAGGTGATCCTGCCAGGAGGAACTAAAGACAGCAATATCATCTAGATAAGCTGAGCAATAAGTTTCCATCCCTGTCAGAACTTTATTCACCAACCTCTGAAAAGTGGCAGGTGCATTTTTCAATCCAAAGGGCATCACCACGAAGTGGTAGTGCCCACCAGGGGTCGAAAATGCTGTTTTGGCTTTTGCATCATCAGCTAACCTGATCTGCCAGTAGCCAGCTGTCAGGTCAAACGTGCTTAGATACTTGGCTGAGGCCAAAGTATCAATCAGCTCATCTGCCCTTGGTATGGGATAGGCATCAGTCCTAGTGACTGCATTGAGGCCTCTGTAGTCTACACAAAACCTAATCTCTTTCTTACCACCCTGGGTATGAGGCTTGGGTACCAGGACTACTGGGCTAGCCCAAGGGCTATCTGAAGGCTCAATTACACCTAGCTCCAACATTTTCTGGACTTCAGTCCTGATACAGTCCCTGACATGGTCAGGTTGCCTGTAGATCTTATTCTTGACAGGCAGACTGTCTCCAGTGTCCACCTCATGGGTGCACCAGGAAGTCTGACTATGGGTCAGGCTAAACATATGTCAATACTGTTGCAGAACTTGTCTGCACTCAGTTTGCTGATGGTCAGTGAGGCTGCTTGCCAAAGCAACACCATCTACTGACCCATCATCAGGGTTCTGAGAGAGCAGGTCAGGGAGAGGGTCACTCTCCTCCTCCTGTTCCTCATCAGTTGCCATGAGCAAGCCCATGTCAGCCCTGTCAACATATGGTTTTAATCTGTTGACATGGAGCACCCTCAGGGGGCTCCTGGGAGTTCCAAGATTCACCAGGTAGGTGACTTCTCCCTTCTGTTCAACTATTGTATGGGGGCCACTCCACTTGTCCTGGAGGGCTGCTGGGGCCACAGGCTCCAACACCCACACTTTCTGTCCTGGCTGGTATACAGTCAGTACAGCCTTTTGGTCATGCCAAGCTTTTTGTAATTCTTGGCTGGCCTCCAGGTTTTTGGTTGCCTTTTTCATGTACTCTGCCATCCGGGAGCGGAGACCAAGTACATAGTCCATCACATCTTGTTTGGGGGGCTTGAGAGGTAACTCCCAGCCCTCTTTTACCAAACACAGTGGACCTCTCACAGGATGCCCAAACAGAAGCTCAAATGGGCTGTAACCAACCCCTTCTGTGGAACCTCTCTGTATGCAAACAACAGGCAAGGAAGAAGAAGGTCCCATTTCCGCCTAAGCTTCTCTGGGAGACCTTTAATCATTCCTTTCAAGGTTTTGTTGAAGCGTTCAACTAAACCATTGCATTGTGGGTGATAGGGGGTGGTGAACTTGTAAGTTACACCACACTCCTTCCACATTGCTTTTAGATATCCTGACATGAAGTTGGTACCTCTGTCAGAAATGACCTCCTTTGGGAAGCCCACTCTGGAGAAGACTCCAATGAGGGATCTTGCCACCACAGGGCCTGTGGTGGTCCTCAGGGGAATTGCTTCTGGGTACCTGGTGGCATGATCCACTACCACCAGGATAAACCTGTGCCCAGATGCAGTTTGAGGGTCAAGGGGACCAACAATGTCAATCCCTACCCTTTCAAAGGGTACCCCCACCACAGGTAGTGGTATCAGGGGGCCTTTGTTGTGCCACCTGCCTTACCACTGGCTTGGCATGTGACACAGGAGCGACAAAACTCCTTTGTGTCCTCTGACATATGTGGCCAATGAAAATGTGGAACAAGCCTGTCCCAGGTCTTGTTTTGGCCCAAGTGTCCTGCTAAAGGGATGTCATGTGCTAGGGTCAAGAGGAACCCCTAAACGTCTGAGGTATTACCATCCTCCTGGTGGCTCCAGGGGCTGGGTCTCTACTCTCAGAATATAGGAGTCCCTCATCCCAATAAACTTTATGGGACCCACTAGCACTCCCAGCAGCCTCAGCAGCAGCCTGCTGTCTGAGGGGTTCAAGAGAGGGGCAGCACTGTTGCTCCTTACTCAGATCTTCCCTAGAAGGGCCCCCTGCCCCCAAGAACTCAACCTGATCAGGCTCAAGTCCCTTTGGGGCAGTTCCTTCTTCAGGATCTGCTTCACCTCCCTCTGGGGGTGAATCTGTGATCTGAGACAGAGGGGAAGGCACTGCCTTTACCCTACTGCTCCTCCTCTTGGGAAGCATCTGGTCCATTGTTCCAGGATCCAGAGCTGGTTCAGTGTCATGCATTCTTGCTTGTGACCTGGTCACAGCAAATACCTCTGCAGGGATGCCCAACATCTCAGCATGAGTCCATAACTCTACTTCAGACCAGGCTGAAGTCTCTAGATCATTGCCCAATAGACATTCGACAGGGAGGTCTGCACTGACTACAACCTTCTTGAGGCCAGTTACCCCTCCCCAGGAGAAATTCACAACTGCCAGACTATGGTTGGTCTTGACGTTGCTTGCATTGGTCACCTGGTACATTTCGCCCAGGATGATCTGTCCAGGGTCCACAAGATCCTCTGCCACCATGGTGACACTAGCACCTGTGTCCCTAAATGCCAAAGCCTGTTTGCCATTTATTACAGGCTGCTGTTTGTATTTGCCCAGATTACTGGGACTCACTAGGAAGGACATATTAAGGTCTCCCTCACAAATCAGCATTGCCTGAGTGGGCACTCTGACTAGGTCAGAGTCCACTTCAGAACCCAGGGTCAACCCTACTACACCCTTATGCTGAGTACCACCTCCACCAGTAGCTGAACTAGGGGGAACAGTTGCCTTAGGGGCAGGAGTGGTGGTGGTTTGGTCTTTGGACTTGTTGCAATCAGAAGTCCAGTGCCCTTTCTGTTTACAGAATTTGCACCAGGGCTTCTTTTGGCCTATTCCCTTGTTGGATTGTGACTCCCCACCAGATGCAGATTTTTGGGGCCCTTGTGAAGACTTCTGGTCTTTTGACTTATCCCCACCTTTCTCAGAGCCCTTAGGATCTTGCTTCTTGGTGTCACCCCCTTGGTTCTGGGGTTTCTGCCTCACCCTGGTTCTGACCCATTTGTCTGCCTTCTTTCCCAATTCTTGGGGAGAGGTCAGATCCGAGTCCACCAGGTACTGATGCAACAACTGGTTCTGGCAATTATTAAGGATCTGTTCTCTCATCATCAGATTATACAATCCCTTGAAATCAGTAACCCTACTGCCAACCAGCCAACCCTCCAGAGCCTTGGTTGCACAATCAACAAAGTCAGTCCAGTCCTGAGTCTGTGCCTTCTGGGTGTCTCTGAACTTCAACCTGTACTGCTCAGTGGTTAAGCCAAACCCATCTATCAGTGCACTCTTCAGGACTTCATAATCATCAGCATCCTCTTCTCTAACACTGAGGAGCTTGTCTCTACCTTTATCTGAAAAGGAGAGCCACAAGATTGCTGCCCACTGCTTTTGGGGGACCTGCTGTACTCTACAGGCCCTCTCCATAGCAGTTATCCACTTGTGGATATCGTCCCCACTCTGGTAGGGAGGAACAACCTTGCTCAGGTTCCTATGGTCTGGTATAGATTCTCTGCCTCTAGGGACACTGTTGCTGCCACCAAGGGGTTCTAACCCCTCTCTTCTAGAAGCTCTCTGGATCTCCAGGGCTTCTCTATCCAGTACCAACTGCTTGGTTCTGAGGGCAACTCTTGCTTCCTCATACTGCAGCAGTTTGCACATTCTTTCAGAGGAGGTCTCTCTTATGGGAAAGTATGAGTTCCTCTGGTGGACAAATTCTCTGCCAGAGTGATAAGAGTGCTCAGATTCCCTGGAAGGGGACCTATGCCTCTCCTCCACTCTGTCAGTTCTCTTAGGGAGAATTCCTCTGTCCTTTTCAGGCCCCTTGAGGCCTGGCCCTTCAATCAGAGAGTCCTGGTCATTCTGATTTTCATCATCTGACCCAGATACTGTAATTGACCCACCCACTGATTCAGATCCATTAGCTCCTAGAGCCAATCTAAGATCATCTGCTGTCAGCAGATCTATCAGGTGTAGGGTTGAGGGACTCTGTCCTAGCCTCAGGTGTCTTTCAACACATATGGCTCTCAAGTCAGAGAAAGCCATGTCCTTATACTAAGGCTGAGTGGATCCACTGGTTCCACCCTTTAAGGACATTCTAGTGTTGTGCAGTGTTGTACTACCTACACTAGTTTGTGGCCTACTGATACTAGCTTGAGCTGTAGAAAGGGTGTGCTATCCCTTGGCACACAGCTCTAAGTTCAGTAGAACTTATTGATACTAAGCTTGACTTTATATGTACCTTAAGTACCTATAGTGGTTTTCAGTTAGTAATTCAAATAGAGATTTTCTGGTAAAACAATAGCAAGCTGGAATCCCACACGCTGCCCACCAATGTGAGAAGTTGGCCTGGTATAGGCTGTTCACTAATTAAAGTGGACACCTTGCACCAGAACAATTCGACTCTTATGGTAGATAGGTTTAAGACAACCTTTATAGTAAGCTATCCTAGTGGTAGCTGTGGAGAGCAGCCTTCAGGCTAAGTCTTGAAGGAATGTAAAGCAGCTTGTTTTACCACACAATCTCTTGAATCACCAAATGAAAAGACACCACACAGGTATATATATCAAATATATATGTATTTATTAATAAACACTCTCTACTAATCTCTTTATGAGATTAGAAGTCAGGAACATATGTACAAGTCAAATGTTATCAAAATAAGTTAAGCACAATCGAATATCACAATCTTAGTTTGCTAGACCTAGGTCTAGGGCATCTAGATTCGAGGGACCCCCAAGAACCACCCCAGGTAGTTGTAGGAGACCCACAGGGGACGGACGCGGTGACCTGGCACCGGTGCGAGTCCTGTGCGAGTCTATGCACTCAGACGCGATTGAGATTTCAATGTTAAAGGTCCTTTGCGTGATCGAGGCGAACACACCGATCGGACTCAGTACGAGTCGAAGGATACGGTTACAGATAGGAGTGCAAGGGAGTTGGACGCGGTGTGTCTAACACAGACGCGAACCATGTACGAGTCAGCGCGATAGTCGCACTTGGAAAGTAAGAGTTTTAGGACACTTCTACGGAAGCTACAAGCAAGTCACTTACAGGGTAAGTAGTTCTAGGGCCCACACCCACAGGAGCACCGTAGTGCTGAAGTTGCCTCACCCAGGGGAGCCGGGTGCATAGGTGTTCTTTGGTGTCGGGTCGCGGCGTCGTTTTCAATGGGAGCCAGTGAAGACTTGCTGCTTGCGGCGACAGGAGAAGTGTCCGGAGGAATCCAAGCCTGGATTCAGAAGATGGAAGACCTGAAAGCAGAGGGGACAGTGTTCAAAGTCACTTGGCAGTGACTCGGGGCAAGGAAGATGGATGCCCACCATCGTCGCAGGATTCAGGTCGTTCGCGGTTGCCTTGACTCTTCAGCCACGAGGTCCAGGAGGCATCGACGACAACCAGGAGCTGGATTCGGCATGTACCACGATGTCTGCAGCTTACTGCGGTGTCGGCGACTCGATCGGAGCCAACAAGCCTTGGTAACAGCAAGTCTTGGGGAAAGTGTGAAGAGGCAATGGCGCAGACCAGCAAGGTCTGTGGGACTCACCCAGCGAGGGTAAGTCAGGGCAGGCCTGGAGCAACCAGGGGAGCCCTTTGGTTTCTTTAGAAAGTCTTCTGGGGACCCACAAGCTGGCTGGCAAGGGATCGCGAAGACGACTCGGGAGGATTCACTCACAGGGGCCCACGGTCACTCGGGACGTGGTAGGCCTCTGATCTTAGGAGGGATTCCTGCTGGAGGTTGGGACCACATGTGGTCCAAAGCACAAGTTCGTGGAACGTTGTGAAGGGGTTGCACTCGACAATAGTGCACCTTACCCAGGGGTCGCGGTTCCTCGTTACTCTTGGGGTTCACTGGCCTCAGCTTCGCTGGGGACTCACGATGGCCTTTGTGAAGTCAGGAAATCCACTTTTTGGGCTGCAGGGACTTCGGACTCCGGCGGGAGCGGCGTAGTTTGCAACCGTCGTTTGTAGTTTTTGGTGCCTGCCAAGCAGGGGAGTCACTCCTTGACTCCAAGGGAGATTCTTCCGTCTTCCAAAGGTAGTGGAACGTCGAAGGTCCGGGATTCTTCTTGTAGAGTGTCGTCCAGGGAAATCTAGGGTGCAATGCACAGGTTCCCCCTCTTATACTAAAAGAAAGGGAGGGACTAGCTCTATGACTCTACCTATGGGAGGGTCAGGGGAGTGGGTGGCTGCACCCACTTCCCTTTGTCCAGTTTTGCGCCAGAGCAGGGACAGGTAGCCCCATGAGCCGCTTTGAACTGGCATATGGACAGAGGAGCCTTCTGCTCCCCCAGTGCAGGACTTCAAAGCACTCTAAGAGTGCACCCACCCAGCCCCAATATACTAAACCCTGTCTGGAAGGTGGTCACACCCCCTTGGGACAGGATATCTATTGTTGGGCTTCCTCCACTGCGAGTGTTGGTCATCAGCTGGAGGGCAGCCCAGTGTCTGTGACTGGTGGCATCCATTTTGTGATGCCAGGGCTTTGCAGGATTCTACCGTGTTTCCACAGTAGGTACATGTCTATCCCTCTAGAAGGGTGGAATGCTACCCCCGCCGCCAGGACTGGCGGGGGGGTAGTATTCCAAGGTGTTTGACACCAAACACGACATGTTTCGATGCAGCCATTCCAAAGTTAGCATTTTACCGCGAGGATATAATGCACTAAAAAGTATATGGTTTAACCGCATCCACAAACAGCACCAGAGAATGGACTCTGAGAGCTGCAGAGGGGCCCTGCTCAGACAGAGGCACCCCCTCACATAGAAGCCAAGCACCCTGCCCTCAGGATTGATAGGGCCTGCCTTAGGGGTGACTGATAGGGTTATATGTGTGTGTAGGAGAGATATAGGGAACCTATATCTCAGTGAGGGGTGCTAGCACTTCCTCACTCAGGCTGCAGTAGCAGGCCTGTGGTGTCAGATTTAGTCTGCTTCCCAGGGGTGGCATAATACATGCTGCAGCCCCTGGTAGGCCTGTGAAGTACCTATGCCCTTGGTACCTAAGGTACCATATACTAGGGACTCATAAGGTGCCACAGTATCCAATCACTAGTGCACCTAGAGTGCACTCCAAATCGTTTAGAGAGAACTGAGAGGCTGGGGCCCTGATTAGCAGGGTCCCAGCCTGACTATAGCCAGAAACCAGTGTAAACATCAGAAAAAAAAATGGGGGCAACATAAGAGGCAGATCCTACTCTCCTACATCGTCTTCCCTCTTTCTGTACCTTTCCTGCCTGTTTTTGCATCTCACTTGCCTCTTTCTGCACTTTTCTTGCTTCTTTCTACACCTCTGTTGCTTCTTTCAGCAATTCTCTTGCCTCTTTGTGCACTTCTCTTGCCTGTTTCTGCACCTCTCTTGCTTCTTTTTGCACCTCTGTTGGCTCTTTCTGCACCTCTCTTCCCTCTTTCTGCACGTCTGTTGCCTATTCTGCACCCCTGTTGCTTCATTCTGCACTTTCCATGCTTATTTCTGCACCTGTCTTGCTTCTTTCTGCACCCCTGTTTCTCTTTATGTACCTCATTTGCCTCTTCCTGCACTTTTCTTGAGTTTTTCTGCACCTCTATTCCCTCCTTCTGCACGTCTGTTGCCTCTTTCTGCACCTCATTTGCTTCTTTCTGCACCCATGTTGTCTCTTTCTGCACTCGTCTTCCCTCTTTCTGTACCTTTCCTGCCTGTTTTTGCATCTCACTTGCCTCTTTCTGCACTTTTCTTGCTTCTTTCTAAACCTCTATTGCTTCTTTCAGCAATTCTCTTGCCTCTTTGTGCACTTGTCTTGCCTGTTTCTGCACTTCTCTTGCCTCTTTCTGCACCTCTGTTGCTTCATTCTGCACTTTCCATGCTGCTTTCTACACCTGTTTTGCTTCTTTCTGCACCCCTGTTGTCTCTTTATGTACCTCTTTTTTCTCTTTCTGCACTTTTCTTGTCTTTTTCTGCACCTCTTCCCTCTTTCTGCACGTCTGTTGCCTCTTTCTGCACCTCATGTACTTCTTTCTGCACCCCTGTTGTCTATTTCTGCACTCGTATTTCCTCTTTCTGTACCTTTTCTGCCTGTTTTTGCATCTCACTTGCCTCTTTCTGCACTTTTCTTGCTTCTTTCTACACCTCTGTTGCTTCTTTCAGCAATTCTGTTGCCTGTTTCTGCACCTCTCTTGCCTCTTTTTGCACCTCTGTTGGCTCTTTCTGCACCTCACTTGCTCCTTTCTACACTTCTCTTGCCTCTTTCTGCACCCCTGTTGCTTCATTCTGCACTTTCTATGCTTGTTTCTGCACCTGTCTTGCTTCTTTCTGCATCCCAGTTGTCTCTTTATGTACCTCTTTTGCCTCTTTCTGCACTTTTTTGCCTTTTTCTGCAGTTCTCTTCCCTCTTTCTGCATGTCTGTTGCCTTTTTCTGCACCTCATTTGCTTCTTTCTGCACCCCTGTTGTCTCTTTAAGCACTCGTCTTCCCTCTTTCTGTACCTTTCCTGCCTGTTTTTGCATCTCACTTGCCTCTTTCTGCACTTTTCTTTCTTCTTTCTACACCTCTGTTGCTTCATTCAGCAATTCTCTTGCCTCTTTGTGCACATCTCTTGCCTGTTTCTGCACCTCTCATGCCTCTTTCTACCCTTCTCTTGCCTCTTTCTGCACCCCTGTTGCTTCATTCTGCACTTTCCATGCTTTTTCCTGCACCTGTCTTGCTTCTTTCTGCACCCCTGTTGTCTCTTTATGTACCTCTTTTGCCTCTTTCTGCACTTTTCTTGCCTTTTTCTGCACCTCTCTTCCCTCTTTTTGCACGTCTGTTGCTTCTTTCTGCACCTCATTTGCTTCTTTCTGCACCCCTGTTGTCTCTTTCTGCACTCATCTTCCCTCTTTCTGTACCTTTCCTGCCTGTTTTTGCTCCTCACTTGCCTCTTTCTGCACTTTTCTTGCTTCTTCTACACCTCTGTTGCTTCTTTCAGCAATTCTGTTGCCTCTGTGCACTACCCTTGCCTGTTTCTGCACTTCTCTTGCCTCTTTCTGCACCCCTGTTGCTTCATTCTGCACTTTCCATGCTTCTTTCTGCACCTGTCTTGCTTCTTTCTGCACCCCCTGTTGTCTCTTTATGTTCCTCTTTGGCTCTTTCTACACCTTTCTTGCCTTTTTCTGCACCTCTCTTCCCTCTTTCTGCACGTCTGTTACCTCTTTCTGCACCTCATTTGCTTCTTTCTTCACCCCTGTTGTCTCTTTATGCACTCGGCTTCCCTTTTTCTGTACATTTCCTGCCTGTTTTTGCATCTCACTTGCCATTTTCTAGACTTTTCTTGCTTCTTTATACACCTCTGTTGCTACTTTCAGCAATTCTCTTGCCTCTTTGTGCACTTCTCTTGCCTGTTTCTGCACCTCTCTTGCCTCTTTTTGCACCTCTGTTGGCTCTTTCTGCACCTCACTTGCTCCTTTCTACATTTCTCTTGCTTCTTTCTGCACCCCTGTTGCTTCATTCTGCACTTTCCATGCTTCTTTCTGCACCTGTCTTGCTTCTATCTGCACCTCTGTAGTTTCTTTATGTACCTCTTTTGACTCTTTCTGCACTTTTCTTACCTTTTTCCGCACCTCTCTTCACGTCTGTTGCCTCTTTCCGCACCTCATGTGCTTCTTTCTGCACCCCTGTTGTCTCTTTCTGCACTCGTCTTCCCTCTTTCTGTACCTTTCCTGCCTGTTTTTGCATCCCACTTGCCTCTTTCTGCACTTTTCTTGCTTCTTTCTACACCTCTGTTGCTTCTTTCAGGAATTCTCTTGCCTCTTTGTGCACTTCTCTTGCCTGTTTCTGCACCTCTCTTGCCTCTTTTTGCACCCCTGTTGCTTCATTCTGCACTTTCCATGCTTTTTCCTGCACCTGTCTTGCTTCTTTCTGCACCCCTGTTGTCTCTTTATGTACCTCTTTTGCCTCTTTCTGCTCTTTTCTTGCCTTTTTCTGCACCTCTCTTCCCTCTTTTTGCACGTCTGTTGCTTCTTTCTGCACCTCATTTGCTTCTTTCTGCACCCCTGTTGTCTCTTTCTGCACTCATCTTCCCTCTTTCTGTACCTTTCCTGCCTGTTTTTGCTCCTCACTTGCCTCTTTCTGCACTTTTCTTGCTTCTTCTACACCTCTGTTGCTTCTTTCAGCAATTCTGTTGCCTCTGTGCACTACCCTTGCCTGTTTCTGCACTTCTCTTGCCTCTTTCTGTACCCCTGTTGCTTCATTCTGCACTTTCCATGCTTCTTTCTGCACCTGTCTTGCTTCTTTCTGCACCCCCTGTTGTCTCTTTATGTTCCTCTTTGGCTCTTTCTACACTTTTCTTGCCTTTTTCTGCACCTCTCTTCCCTCTTTCTGCACGTCTGTTACCTCTTTCTGCACCTCATTTGCTTCTTTCTTCACCCCTGTTGTCTCTTTATGCACTCGTCTTCCCTTTTTCTGTACATTTCCTGCCTGTTTTTGCATCTCACTTGCCATTTTCTAGACTTTTCTTGCTTCTTTATACACCTCTGTTGCTACTTTCAGCAATTCTCCTGCCTCTTTGTGCACTTCTCTTGCCTGTTTCTGCACCTCTCTTGCCTCTTTTTGCACCTCTGTTGGCTCTTTCTGCACCTCACTTGCTCCTTTCTACACTTCTCTTGCTTCTTTCTGCACCCCTGTTGCTTCATTCTGCACTTTCCATGCTTCTTTCTGCACCTGTCTTGCTTCTATCTGCACCTCTGTAGTTTCTTTATGTACCTCTTTTGACTCTTTCTGCACTTTTCTTACCTTTTTCTGCACCTCTCTTCACATCTGTTGCCTCTTTCCGCACCTCATGTGCTTCTTTCTGCACCCCTGTTGTCTCTTTCTGCACTCGTCTTCCCTCTTTCTGTACCTTTCCTGCCTGTTTTTGCATCCCACTTGCCTCTTTCTGCACTTTTCTTGCTTCTTTCTACACCTCTGTTGCTTCTTTCAGGAATTCTCTTGCCTCTTTGTGCACTTCTCTTGCCTGTTTCTGCACCTCTCTTGCCTCTTTTTGCACCCCTGTTGCTTCATTCTGCACTTTCCACGCTTATTTCTGCACCTGTCTTGCTTCTTTCTGCACCCCTGTTTCTCTTTATGTACCTCATTTGCCTCTTTCTGCACTTTTCTTGCGTTTTTCTGCACCTCTATTCCCTCTTTCTGCATGTCTGTTGCCTGTCTGCACCTCATTTGCTTCTTTCTGCACCCATGTTGTCTCTTTCTGCACTCGTCTTCCCTCTTTCTGTACCTTTCCTGCCTGTTTTTGCATCACATTTGTCTCTTTCTGCACTTTTCTTTCTTCTTTCTACACCTCTGTTGCTTCTTTCAGCAATTCTCTTGCCTCTTTGTGCACATCTCTTGCCTGTTTCTGCACCTCTCATGCCTCTTTTTGCACCTCTGTTTGCTCTTTCTGCACCTCACTTGCTCCTTTCTACACTTCTCTTGCCTCTTTCTGCACCCCTGTTGCTTCATTCTGCACTTTCCATGCTTTTTCCTGCACCTGTCTTGCTTCTCTCTGCACCCCTGTTGTCTCTTTATGTTCCTCTTTTGCCTCTCTCTGCACTTTTCTTGTCTTTTTCTGCACCTCTCTTCCCTCTTTCTGCACCCCTGTTGTCTCTTTCTGCACTCGTATTTCATCTTTCTGTACCTTTCCTGTCTGTTTTTGCATCTCACTTGCCTCTTTCTGCACTTTTCTTGCTTCTTTCTACACCTCTGTTGCTTCTTTCAGCAATTCTCTTGCCTGTTTCTGCACCTCTCTTGCCTCTTTTTGCACTTCTGTTGGCTCTTTCTGCACCTCACTTGCTCCTTCCTACACTTCTCTTGCCTCTTTCTGCACCCCTGTTGCTTCATTCTGCACTTTCTATGCTTCTTTCTGCACCTGTCTTGCTTCTTTCTGCACCCCTGTTTCTCTTTATGTACCTCATTTGCCTCTTTGTGCACATCTCTTGCCTTTCTCTGCACCTCCCTTCCCTCTTTCTGCACGTCTGTTGCCTCTTTCTGCACCTCATGTGCTTCTTTCTGCACCCCTGTTGTCTGTTTCTGCACTCGTATTCCCTCTTTCTGTACCTTTCCTGCCTGTTTTTGCATCTCACTTGCTTCTTTCTGCACTTTTCTTGCTTCTTTCTACACCTCTGTTACTTCTTTCAGCAATTCTCTTCCCTGTTTCTGCACCTCTCTTGCCTGTGTCTGCACCTCTCTTGCCTCTTTTTGCACCTCTGTATGCTCTTTCTGCACCTCACTTGCTCCTTTCTATACTTCTCTTGCTTCTTTCTGCACCCCTGTTTCTTCATTCTGCACTTTCCATGCTTCTTTCTGCACCTGTCTTGCTTCTTTCTGCACCCCTGTTGTCTCTTTATGTACCTCTTTTGCCTCTTTCTGCACTTTTCTTGCCTTTTTCTGCACTTTTCTTGCCTTTTTCTGCACTTTTCTTGCCTTTTTCTGCACTTCTCTTCCCTCTTTCTGCATGTCTGTTGCCTCTTTCTGCACCTCATGTGCTTCTTTCTGCACCCCTGTTGTCTCTTTCTGCACTCGTCTTCCCTCTTTCTGTACCTTTCCTGCCTGTTTTTGCAACTCACTTGCCTCTTTCTGCACTTTTCTTGCTTCATTCTTCACCCCTGTTACTTCTTTCAGCAATTCTGTTGCCTCTTTGTGCACTTCTCTTGCCTGTTTTGGCACCTCTCTTGTCTCATTTTGCACCTCTGTTGGCTCTTTCCTGCACCTCACTTGCTCTTTTCTACACTTCTATTGCCTCTTTCTACTCCCCTGTTGCTTCATTCTGCCCATGCCATGCTTCTTTCTGCACCTGTCTTGCTTCTTTCTGCACCCCTGTTGTCTCTTTATGTACCTCTTTTGCCTCTTTCTGCACTTTTCTTGCCTTTTTCTGCACCTCTCTTCCCTCTTTCTGCATGTCTGTTGCCTCTTTCTGCACCTCATTTGCTTCTTTCTGCACCCCTGTTGTCTCTTTCTGCACTCGTCTTCCCTCTTTCTGTACCTTTCCTGCCTGTTTTTGCATCTCACTTGCCTCTTTCTGCACTTTTCTTGCTTCTTTCTACACCTCTGTTGCTTCTTTCAGTAATTCTCTTGCCTCTTTGTGCACTAGTCTTGCCTGCTTCTGCACTTCTCTTGCCTCTTTCTGCACTTCTGTTGCTTCATTCTGCACTTTCCATGCTTCTTTCTACAGCTGTCTTGCTTCTGTCTGCACCCCTGTTGTCTCTTTATGTACCTCTTTTGCCATTTTCTGAACATTTCTTGCATTTTTCTGCACCTCCTTTCCCTCTTTCTGCACGTCTGTTGCTTCTTTCTGCACCTCATGTGCTTCTTTTTGCACCCCTGTTGTCTCTTTCTGCACTCGTATTCCCTCTTTCTGTACCTTTCCTGCCTGTTTTTGCATCTCACTTGCCTCTTTCTGCACTTTTCTTGCTTTCTACACCTCTGTTGCTTCTTTCAGCAATTCTCTTGCCTGTTTCTGCACCTCTTGCCTGTTTCTGCACGTCTGTTGCCTCTTTCTGCACCTCATTTTCTTCTTTTTGCACCCTTGTTGTCTTTCTGCACTCGTCTTCCCTCTTTCTGTACCTTTCCTGCCTGTTTTTGCATCTGACTTGCCTCTTTCTGCACTTTTCTTGCTTCTTTCTACACCTCTGTTTCTTCTTTCAGCAACTCTCTTGCCTTTTTGTGCACTTCTCTTGCCTGTTTCTGCACCTCTCTTGCCTCTTTTTGCACCACTGTTGGCTCTTTCTGCACCTCACTTGCTCCTTTCTAAACTTCTCTTGCCTCTTTCTGCACCCCTGTTACTTCATTCTGCACTTTCCATGCTTCTTTCTGCACCTGTCTTGCTTCTTTCTGCACCCCTGTTGTCTCTTTATGTACCTCTTTTGACTCTTTCTGCACTTTTCTTGCCTTTTTCTGCACCTCTCTTCCCTCTTTCTGCACGTCTGTTCCCTCTTTCTGCACCTCATTTGCTTCTTTCTGCACCGCTGTTGTCTCTTTCTGCACTCGTCTTCCCTCTTTCTGTACCTTTCCTGCCTTTTTTTTGCATCTCACTTGCCTCTTTGTGCACTTTTCTTGCTTCTTTCTACACCTCTGTTGCTTCTTTCAGCAATTCTCTTGCCTCTTTGTGCACTTCTCTTACCTGTTTCTGCACTTCTCTTGCCTCTTTCTGCACCCCTTTTGCTTCATTCTGCACTTTCCATGCTTCTTTCTGCACCTGTCTTGCTTCTTTCTGCATCCCTGTTGTCTCTTTATGTACCTCTTTGCCTCTTTCTGTACTTTTCTTGGCTTTTTCTGCACCTCTCTTCCCTCTTTCTGCACGTCTGTTGCCTCTTTCTGCACCTCATTTGCTTCTTTCTGCACCCCTGTTGTCTCTTTCTGCACTCGTCTTCCCTCTTTCTGTACCTTTCCTGCCTGTTTTTGCTCCTCACTTGCCTCTTTGTGCACCTCTCCTACCCCTTTCTGCACCCCTTTTGCCCCTTTTTACACCTCTGTTGGTTCTTTCTGCACTGCTTTTGCTTCTTTCTGCACCTCCCTTGCCTCTTTCGGCACCTGTGTTGCGTCTTTCTGCACTTCTCTTGCCTCCTTCTGCACCTCTTAGTTAGAGGTAGTTTTAATCCCCCTGCCCTATTATGTACTAGGGCCATTCAGGGGAGGTCATGCCAATCACAGGGGTACCCCAACCCATACTATACCCTAGTGTATGTAGGTGTTTTCACTATATTCTAAGTGTCTTTCAGCATAGCACTGGCTCTGGGCCTGGTTAGTCAGAGTCAGTTACCACCAGTACCCGTCAGCAAAAATTTGGGGGCACAGGATGACTTTGCAACAAGGGCTCTTTTTGCTCCTCTGTTGGTTCTTTGTGCACATCTCTTGCTTCTTTCTGCACCTTTCTTCGTCCTTCTGGACTTCTGTTGCCTCTTTCTGCATTTCTCTTGCTTCTTTCTGCTCCTTTCTTCCTCTTTCTGCACATGTCCTACCTTTGTAGGCATAGTTAGAAATTAGCATTTAAAAAACCTTTGAAATTCAGTGAAAAAAACAGAGGTTTCAAGGACGTTATAGTTAGAAATTAGCATTTAAAAAACCTTTGAAATTCACTGAAAAAACCATAGGTTTCAGGGACATTATAGTTAGAAATTAGCATTTAAAAAACCTTAGAAATTCACTGAAAAAACCACAGGTTTCAGGGACGTTATAGTTAGTTGGACATTTCACTCGTACAAAACCAGAGAAATTCGGCCATTATAGTTAGTTCAGCTAACTATAACTCGCGCCCCCGCAATGCACTGCTGATGACGTCACATATTACATCATTCATGACATGGTCAGTGACATCACTGATGACATCACTGATGACATCACTGATGACATCATCCATGTGATAATCTGATGCACCTCCTCATAGCCTAATATAACCTTTGATACACCCACTCTAAAATACAGACTATCATTTTCAAAACCATAGACACACCAATACCAGTTAGTACGTACCCACTCACTAATTCCTAGGTCTACACACACATCCACTCATTCACCCATACAGTCACTCATACATGCAGTCAACCATCAATACGGCACTATTATATGCACTCACATATCTATACAGACACTCACACACCGCCACTCATCCATAGAGTTACTCACACACCTAGTCAGTCATGCAAAGAATCAATCACACTCCCATTTACTCACCTATACAGTTATACACACTCCACCTCACTTATTCAAACATATACTAACAAGTACTTACACTCTTATACAATAACTAATACAAGCCCACACAGCCACTCTCACAATCACTCACTCTCACATATAGTCATTTATATACTCCAACACTCTCACATACTGCCTTTCACATATGCAGTTGATAGAGAGCTATGCTCTTGTAAAAATTGTAGGGGTGCATCATAATCACCGTTAGCCTGTACCCGCATATATCTAGTTATATATCTATGAATGGTTAGTTAATGTAGTCGTAAATTGCATTATTAGAGTGAATAGAAGGGTAGTTGTGCTATTATGATTTTGCAATTGTAATGCTTAACTGAAACGTGTTCAAAATGATGCATTATTGGAGTAGGCTATGTATAATCGAGATGCAGTAGTCAACGTGTACTATATTAAGTGCACGTGTAGTTCACTTTCCGCATATGAAATGTAATGAATTAATGCTTATAGAAGTGATCATAATTGTGTGTTTAAAGAGTGTAAAGACCTGACTGCATATACGTAAAGGAAAGGCCTGATTCATTCTTATGTTAGCTTATTTAGCAGGAAGAAATGTTTCTCTTGGAAAGGCTCTCTGGGTACAGTTGGTAAATTCATGTAGAGGGAAAAAGGTTGTTGAAACGTATCTTCTGTTGCAGGTGCAAGGACATATGCCTCGTTAGCGAAAGACTGGCTCTTTGTTTCACGAGTTAGGGTGTTGGGAGGCATGAAGACGGGAGTACACTGGAATGTAGGGATGATACTTTCAGCGGAGAAGGTGCCTGGGACTCAAGGTCATCGTAACCGTCCTGGATGAAGTAAGAGTTTCGATGGAAAAGTACGAGAAGGAAGACCTGGCCGAAGAGGCATGACAAGGGCGTGTTCAATTGTTTTTGGGATTTGTATTAGGGACAATGCCCCGAGGGTGGGGGGCAGAGAAGAGGTAGAGGAGATCAGGGAGAGAGGACAGAGGGGAATTTTAGGAAGGAGCATCTCAGAACGAGCTCAATATGCTATGTGAGTGTACTTCTTAGGAAGACTTCACAGCTGACACCTTTTTCCTTTACTCTTGCCTGGTAAATTTGTTAAGTAGGTATGTTATCTAAGTGATAGAGTAGGGACAGCCAATGGTTTTATGCTTATTTAGATAAATGAGGAATAACATAGAGATTGGAGCTGTTATTGCTTGTCTAATACTTCTGGAGCTAACGATTCTTCTTATCCTGAGTTGGGTGAGACTCCTGCGTAGGATGCTATTTGTATTAGTGCCCATTTATTTCTTTAACCTCGTGTTGAGGTGCTTGCACGTGCAGTTATTCTTGACTGTAATAAACCCACAAAACTGAATTCGGAGTCAGTGGTCTTTTAAGGTAAACCGGATTTTAAATGGCTGCATGACTGAAAAGGATTTTCTTCCCTTCACGCTATTCAGCAGGTAAAAAGATCCTGGCGACCTGAAGATCCTTAGGGTGATAAGATAAGGATCAGCGTTATCAGTTGGTAGCAGAGTAGGATGGTTTCCTCTGATAGTAAGGGGCGATCTAGATTAGGATAAGGGATTAGTTGCCCCATAGAGCCCGAGTGATGGTGATCCAGTGGATCGTAGGAGGAGGGCGTCGGCGGTTGCTGAAAACTGACGGAGAGTGACGGTGCGGCGGAAGTAGCAGTTCGTGGTAGAGTGAGTATGAACAGGGTGACGCTTGTTAGATTGCGGTGTTTAATTGTTGTGTGATGTCTTGCGGAGTTAGAATGAGAGTCGTGTCATTGAGGATCGGACCATGAGCGCGCGCGGGACCGAGAGATCTGATTATTGTGGTGTAGAAGACACCCAGAGCTGAGATTGTTGACCAGAGATTGTGGGGGTCATGAGACGTCGTTGATTAACCCACTGAAGATAGGGAGCATATGTGTGAGTGTGTGAATAACCGACGCTGGTCGTAGGTTGTTGTGTGCAGAACATTGAGCGTTTGGATCCTATCGATTGTGTCAGAAGTGACTGTCCGGTCGTTTGCGGACAGACAATTGCCAGAGTGAGGTCAACAGTTTCGAGAGGCTGTTTGGTCATTGGTGGACCAACAGTCAGAGAGGTAATTGTCCGGTAGGACAGACAGTTACTTCGGAGTGTGATTGGGACACGTGCGAGCGATAACGGGTAAATTAAGAAGGAGGGGAGCTGCTGCAAGCGGAGGAAGAGTGACGTCAGACAGTGCCGCGCTGTGATAGGTTGGTTGGTGTGTGCCGCGCTGGTATTGGTGGATTGAAGTCAGGAAGTAAAAATGAAATATTGGGTGCGAACAGAAATCTGCTTTATCATGAAATGTTTTAAAGTTTTACGAGAACTCTGTAGAGGGGATAGACATGTGGTTACTCGGGGAGGAGAGGAAGCCCCTCCCGAGGATACGCCAGCACATTACATGGCTAAGAATGTAGGATTACATACTATAATTTGGCTTGAGAATTGGCATAAAATGACAGAAGGAGAAGAAGAATTGACCTTTCCACGCTATGGTACTTTCAGGTTGAAAGTGTTATACCAGTTGAAATCTGTGATGTCTTCCTTGCGACCATTACCTAGGCCTACACAGTTACATGCATGGATTAGAGCAGCGTACGACAGGAAGATAGACAAAAGCCAAGAAAGGGTGAAGAAGTCGATTAGGGCATTTCAAGATGCGAGATGGGATGCGCTAGAGAAAAGATGGAGAGTAGAGACAATTGAGGGGGACAGATTATATCCGTTGTTAGAGGGAACGGGAGGTACACAGGGGAAAAGCACAGAGGAAGATGACAGTGATACGGATGACAGCTTGTTAGACAGGCTGCTGGCAGAGAGACCACCTCCAGTAAATCCAGAATATAGCGCAGGAAATTCGATTATGGCAGATGGGATGGACGAGTCATACAAACAGACAAACATGAGGGTAGTAGGAAAAATCTCCACAGGAACAGAGGGAGCGGGAACCCAGTCTCCCGTGGGGAATATGCGGTTGCCAGACTCCCTGACTGTGCCTGTTACCATTGGTCCTATAGTATCTGTGTATGACCCAGATCGAGTAAGTGAAGGAAGTCTAATGCAGACTACAGGGAGAGAGGAGACCAGCGTTGGAGGGAATGGTTTAGGAGTACAAGTGGTTCACTTCCCGAAGCCCTTGGAAACTAGCACGCCATTACCAGCCACCGCAGACTCCTCTTTTGGACAGGAGGATGAGAGACCGGTCACACCAAGGTCTTTATTCGAGTCCAAGTCAGCTTTGAGGATGTGGACACCATCAGTAAGGAACCAAAGTGATAGAAGGCCAGGAGATAGGGAACAAGAAATTTTAGAAATTAGACCAAGTTCCAGGAATACGATAGAAGAGAACAAGTCACGAGAACAAAGCAGTGACTATGACAAGCGGAATGGCGCAGCTTGCCAAGAAATACTGAAGAGTGCAGTACAGGCAAGGTTGCTGGACGTAGTAAGACTAAAGGCGGAGGTAGACGAAATGATTAGTGGGAGCCTGCCTTTGGAGAGAATAGAGATTTATGGGCCAGACGAGCTGCTTTTCATAGCAAAAGATGTGACTCATAAAGCAAGGATCGCACATGAGAAATTGACAGCATTGGCTAAGAGATATGAGGTGGATTTGAATAAAACAAAAACGTTGCAAGGGTCGCATAGGTTGCAATATAGTGATCAGGAATTGGAGGAGAAAAGGATCACAGGATTAAGGACGTATACTAAAGATCTGATTGTAGGGATGCGTATATGGAAATTGTTGGATAAATGGCAAGAAAGGTGGTCAAAGAAAAAAAATGGCAAAGAAAATTGTAGGAGAAACGCCGCCTCCGGGGGGAGGGGCGACGGGAACTTTCCTTTACGGGAAGTACAGAACGGAGGGTACGTGCATATGCCGTGGAGTAGAGGTGACTTGCTGCGTTTACAAATGACTTTCCTCGGCTGAGGGAAAAACCCGTAAAGTGGTACAAACAGGTTGAGCGGTTTGTTAAAATCTCAAAGGTGCTGTGGACTGATTTGAACACCTTGTTTGATATAGTGGTGCCGGGAGATTTGTGGACAGCTTGTAAAATCGCAGTTGAGTGGCCGACCTTTGAACCTGAAAGGGATGCTGTCACAAATGGTCCGTCACCCATTGTCATGAAAAAATTTGAGCAAGTAATTACATGGTTGAAGCTGAAGATTTCGCCTCAAGATATCGATTGGGTTAAGATAGATCGAACTGTGCAGGAACCCAAGGAGACAGTGCATGAATATTATGAAAGACTCTTGCAAGCTTTTAAACAGTAGAGCGGATTAGATGCTTTAGACCCCAAGGATATGGGACAGTTTGTCTCAAAGTTTGTTTTAGGATTGAGACCAGAGGTCAGCCTCATGATACAGCACCATTTGATCTGTTGGCAGAACAAGCCGGTAGATGAAATCTTGCGGTATGCGAGGTACTGTAGCGATGAAGTGGACTCGAAGCACCGGAAGCTAAAGGACAAACTGATGCTCGTTCAGATGCAGACAGCTCAGATCCAGCCTAGTGGAGGGACACTGGGAAGAAGACAGGGAAATTACTAAGGGAACCAGAATGGGCAAGGCCAGGGAAAGGGGAAACCCATAGATCCCAAGACGGGGGTGGATGTAGCGACACTGAAGAAGACCACTGCGTGTCATCTTTGTCACCAGATTGGACATTGGAAGCGCGAGTGCCCTTTGAACCCAGCCAACCAGGTGCAGCAGGAGGTAGAAGGGGTTCAGGCACCTGTGCCGGAGGTAGTCAACACTGTGATGAGGCCCAGATCGATGAAAGGGGGGACGTATAACCCACAAGTACCGGTCCCCCAGCCACCAAGGATCTCGCAGGGAATGCAGACTTACCAGCAGATGCCCCTTTTCGAAGGGTATGATGAGTACAGTCCAGACCCGTTATCCTGACGGCGCCTGAGGGGGGAAGAAGACTGCACACTTGGAGCAGTCTTGGAGGTAGACCAGAGAGAACCTTTTGTGGAGGCAGACATTGATGGTCATCCTACCACACTCTTGGTTGACACTGGTGCTACCCGGTCTACTGTAAGATCAGCAGTAGTCCCCAACCTACCCCTCTCGGGACAATCGATCCAAGTTGTTGGAGTAGCGAACAAAAGAATAAACAGCCCACTGACCGAACCGATTCCAGTGAGGATAGGTTCCTTCCAAACTAGACATCAGTTTGTGGTGTGCGATACGAGTCCAGTTTGTCTTTTGGGAAGAGATCTGTTATGTAAATTGAATTGCACTATTTATTGCACACCCAGGGGAGTGGAGGTTCAGACGAGGGATGATGATGCTACCTTTAAGGTTGCTAATCAGCATCTGTGTGTAGACTTGTATCCAATGGTGACCGTGGAAGAACTTCCACCGGATTTGAGAGACACCGTGTCACCCGAGGTGTGGGACTTCACCGGAGAAGAGATAGGACTAATCAAGGGGGTTGTACCTGTGCAGATCCAGGTGAAACAGAATGTTGATTTCCCTATAACGCCCCAGTACAATCTGTCGCCTGAAACGATCGCAGGAATTAAACCTGTAATCGAGTCTATGATCAAGCAAGGCATTCTGAAGGAGATCAGAGGTAGCCCATGTAATTCACCTATTATGGGACTACAGAAACCGAGCGGGAGATTCAGGATCGTGCAAGACCTGCGAAAGGTCAACACGATAGTTGTCCCTTGTTGTCCAGTGGTACCGAATCCATCAGTGATATTGTTTCAGATCCCATGCGAAGCCGAGTGGTTTACTGTCATTGATTTGTGTCAAGCATTCTTTTCAATACCGCTCCATGAGGAAAGCCAATTTCTTTTTGCTTTCCGGCTGGAAAATCGTGTGTTAACATGGTGTTGTATCCCTCAAGGGTATACAGAAAGTCCAGCGATCTTTAATCAGATCTTGAAGAAGAACCTTGAAGGTCTTGTATTGCCCCAGAACTCAGTTCTCGTGCAGACGATCTGCTTGTCGCCTCAGAAACGGAAGATGCTTGCAGGATAGACACGGTAGCCCTATTGAACCATTTAGCAGCGAATGGACATAAGGTGTCTCCAAACAAGTTGCAGTACTGCCTAAATGAGGTACAGTACTTAGGTCATAGATTGGAAAAAGGCAAGAGGAAGGTGTCACCAGATCGAATTGAGGCGATAATGAATATGGCAGTGCCCACCACTCAGAGAGAAGTCAGGATGTTTTTGGGAATGGTCGGCTATTGTCGTCAGTGGATTCCCAATTTTTCCTTGAGAGCAAAGCCTTTACAGAGACTTACGCACAAGGATGTGAGAGATCCGGTACCATGGGACGAGGAGTGCTTGGTGTCATTCCTAAGACTGAGAGAAGAGTTGTGCAGTGCACCAGCTTTGGGAATTCCTGATTACAACAAGGCTTTTTCACTCTTCTGTTGTGAGAAGGAGGGTTGTGCATTAGCGGTCTTAGCTCAGAATCATGGAGGTGTCCGTAGACCAGTTGCCTACTTTTCAGCTACTCTAGATCCAGTAGCTTCTGCGTTGCCCGGATGTCTAAGATCCGTTGTTGCAACAGGTGTCAGCATTGAAAGATGTGAAAGCATTGTAATGGGTCATCCTTTGACTGTTTATGTACCACACTCGGTTGAATTGTTGATGACCAGGACTAAGACTCCGCACCTAACGAATAACAGGTTAACAAGGTATGAACAAGTCATGCTTGCCGCAGAGAATGTGACTCTGAAAAGGTGCTCCGTCTTAAACCCTGCGACATTAATGCCCATACCGAATGCAGATGATGGAGATTGTGCGGACCATGATTGTCTTGACGTGACTGAGCTCTGCACCAAACCGAGACCGGACATTGTCGATGAACCACTGACTGACCCAGATGAAATTTTCTTTGATGATGGTTCATGTCTAAGAGACAGTGTCGGCCAATTAAGAGCAGCGTTTGCTGTATGTACCATTTCAGGAGTGGTTGAGGCTGAGGCTGCTTGCCTAGAAGGAGTACACTCCGCGCAGGTAGCTGAGATCATTGCCTTGACTCGTGCCTGTTTGGCCGCTGATCAAATTCGAATCACGATCTACACGGACAGCCAGTATGGGTTCGGTGTGGTTCATGACTTCGGACAGTTATGGTCCCAGAGGGGATTTTTGACATCATCTGGCTCACCCATTAGGAATGGAGAACATGTAAGACAACTGTTAGATGCATTGCAATATCTGAAGGAAATCGCAGTTGTCAAGTGCACTGCACATGGAAAGGGGGAGGATTTTGTGTCTTTGGGGAATAATTATGCGGACGAAGTCGCCCGCTTCTGTGCAGAACAAGGATGCATATTTACAGAGGGTTACACAGGAGAGAGCCAAGAAAGAACCGAGCTCAACATGATGTTGGCCATGGCAGACACTTGGGAGGAGCTCAAGCGACTGCAGGATGAAGTCTCAGACCAGGAACAGAACGGATGGGTCAAAGCAGGATGTGAAAGAGGGGAGGTGGATGTTTGGGTTTCCAGTGATGGGAGAGCTGTGTTGCCAGAAAATCTGCTGAGCCCAATGGCGAGACTAATACATGGACCGGTACACCTTGGTAGAGATGCAATGATGCGTGTGTTTAGACAAACGTGGTATAACCCACGATTTCGTGCGATTGCTGAAGCAGTTTGTCAGAGGTGTGTTACGTGTCAGCAGATGAATGCCGGAAAGAAAACAGTAGTCACCTTGAGCCATATTGGGAGGTCAGGAGGGCCCTTCAACAGGATACAGCTAGATTTCGTGGAAATGCCTAAGTGCAATGGGTTGAGATACATTTTGGTGCTGGTATGTGTATTCTCACAGTGGGTGGAGGCTTACCCAACACGCAGGTGTGACACTCTCACAGTGGCTAAATTATTGTTGAGGGAACTCATCCCGAGGTTTGGGATTCCAACATCTTTGGAATCTGATAGAGGAAAACACTGCCACAGTGAAATCATGAAGTTACTTTGTGCCGCATTGAATGTTGATCAGAGACTCCATTGCAGTTACCGACCAGAGGCTTCTGGGATGGTGGAGCAGGTTAATGGGACTTTGAAAACCCGGATGGCAAAAATGTGTTCATCAACGTCTCTGAAGTGGCCTGACGCATTGCCACTTGTGCTGATGAGCATGAGAAGTGTCCCAGATAGGAGGACTGGGTTGTCCCCTCACGAAATCTTGATGGGAAGGGCAATGCGGTTGCCAGCAGTACCGGCTACGGCTTTGATAAACATCACTGATGACTTGATTCTCGATTACTGTAAAGGACTATCTGATGTGGTCCGTTCTGTGTCCCAGCAGGTACAAGCTGCAGCTGTTCTGGCCTCGAGTGATCTGTGCCACGACCTGTGTCCAGGCGACTGGGTGCTTGTCCGAAAGCACGTGAGGAAGAGCTGTCTGGATGTTCGGTGGCGAGGCCCGTACCAGGTGATACTGGTAATGAACACAGCAGTGAAGTGTGGAGGATTGCCGAACTGGGTGCATGCTTCCCATACCCGCAGAGTTTCAGCACCCTCAGAAGAAACAGCTCCTCTCGTAAATGAAAATCCAGCTGATGTGGCAGAGCCACATGAGAGGACAAGTCAAGCTGTGAGGGAAGCTGACGTAGCTGGTTGTGCACCAGAGCTAGCTGAAGGGGGTTCCGACAACCAGAACCTCGACTCTGACACAGACGACAGAGGTGGTGCAGTGGGTGGAGCGGAGTCAGACTCCGCAGAAGAAGGAAGTGGTGCACAGGGTATAGAAGGGGAAGGTGGAAGAACGACCAGAATTGAGGAGGCTTGGCCTGAACGACAGAGGCGACTGAATCTGAGGTTGGCACCTGAAAGAGATCTTTCTCCAGTGTCTGAAACGTCTGAAACAGAAGCAAGTGACGAAGAGCAGACTCAAGAGGGTCGAAGGAGGTCGAAAAGAACGAGGGTACCTTGCCAGAGATACTCTACCCCTGAGTGGACTTACGCAGTGACTGATGCAGGGGGTAGTGAGCTCGGGGAGGCTGAGGTCTGTGCAGGTGGTCAGCAAGAGCCCGAGCGTGGTGCTGAAAGTGGTGCTGTTGATACCCGGACTCGAAGTCGAAGGAATACTGACCCTCACGGTTCCGAATCCCCCGCTTCTGAGTAAAGTCCGAGAATTGGTTTTGCATCGACTCGAATTTCCGTCTTTTGGATTTGAGCCGTCTTCACATGAATTGGTGGTTCTTCGCCTTGAACTTTTGTATCATGTTTTAGAAGCGCTTGCAGATGATCTTATTGTGGATGAAATATAACCTGTTGTAAATAAAAAGTCTAAAGAAGAAGATAACCTAGATCCGAGTGGAAGAAGAATAAACTTAAGGACTTTCCACCGAAGAGGAACAAGAGTTTAGGGAAGTCTTTTTCTGGAATATGTAAATAAGACTGTAGCTGAAAAGGGGGATTTCCAGAGGTTTCGAAGTGTTGCTCGAGTTGGTTAAGCAAGTCACGTGTGGAGAAGACAGAGACTTTTGAGTGCTCATTGCTGAAACTAAGAACTTTCGAGAACTTTCGAGATCATGGAGGCTGGAGATCCAAATCGTAGATCCAAATTGATTGTAGGCATACTTATAGGGGGTGTGATAGTTTCTATAATCATAGTAATTGTAGTCTCATATACAGTTCCACACGAGCTAGCAGTGGAGGGGGTGCCAGGGACTCCTACACCTAGCCAAAAGAGGGAAACATAGGAGCTGACAAGGCTTTTCTGATAGAAGAAAGTCGTAGATTTGTCTAGAAGTGATTTTAAGCTTAATGCATATGCCAAGCTGCTATATGAGTATGTAGATGCGATGGATGCGAAGGATTGTTATGTGTGTATGCAGTTGCCTGCTTCAGTGGATGAGGGTATTAGGTATCACCATCTTCCACTGACGAATGGAATTTCATGTAGTCTGTTGCTTAGTATATTTTATGAAAGAGATCAGTTTGAGTATTTCTTTTCCAATTACGATGCAGTGCTTCCTGAAGTCCCAGCTTACAAACATTTGAATAAGTACGATTACTATAAGTCAGAGGATAGACTTAGGAAGTTCTTCATACCGTCTTTAGAACTGGGCACAGCATATGCTCACCGACATAACTTGACGTGCTCATTATCAGATGTAGAAAAGAAGTTTGTAGATCAGGTAGAAGATAGATATAGAAAACTAACACAGACACAGGACACAGGGCATAGTTCAATAGATTGGACCGAGGAGGAGAGATTGCACCGAACAAAAGGAAGTTATGGTCCTATAGCCTTGGACAAGGAGCAGAGGGGAAAGCTGTGTGTGAGACGTTATCAGACCTACTATGAAAAGGTTCCAGTGGGACAGAGTACGTGTGACCATGTTTTCACCATGGCAGATGCAGCAAAGAATTTTCTCCAAGGTCCTGTACAAGTAATACCTACGGTGTATTTCGTGTGTGGAAGGAATGCTTATGTGAGATTGCCTGCGAACTGGTATGGTACGTGTTACTTGGGAATAATATTTCCAAAGATTTACCATACAGAGGATTTGGAACTTTTGGAAGGTGGAAAGCATTCAAGAGTGAGAAGAGGTGCGAGTGCAGGGGTCGTAGTGGGAGATATCTTTGGAGCAATGATACCAAGTTTGGGAGTGATCTTGAATGATGTGAAGATCCGGAGACTGGCGACTGTGATAGATGAACTATCAATGAATACAGCAAAATCGTTGGTACTTGTGGAGGGAGAGGAGATGTCGATAAGGACAATGGTTTTGCAGAATCGCCTTGCTTTGGATGTCCTATTGGCAACAGAGGGTGGAGTCTGTAAATTATTGAAGGTTCAAGAGTGCTGTACTTATATACCAGACCGCAGCAAGGATCTGGAGAAATATATAAGTAACATCACTACCATCCACACGAAAATAGCGGATTTGACTGAAGAGGGAGCCTGGGAAAAGGTTGGCAAAGGATTTGGTCAAGTGGGGAGCTGGTTTGCGAATTTGGGAAAGGAATTCCTTGGATATGTTCTGAGACCTCTCCTTATTGTGGTGGTTTGTGTGATTTGTCTGTGGGGTCTGATCAAAGCATACAAATGGTACGAGCAGGCAGAGCTGAGAGAGCTCTGAGAGAAAATGAGACGAGAATGGCCAGACTGCAGGACAGTCACTATCGAAACCTTAAGAGTCTGGAGAGATTCCGACAAGGGAGAATGGCAACAAGTTCTGTTTAGGTCGGATCTTTCTCCAAGGGAGTTGAAAAGATGTGATGACAGGAGTCATCAAAGGGGGGAACTGATAGAGCGCTATGCTCTCGTAAAAATTGTAGGGGTGCATCATAATCATCGTTAGCCTATACCTGCATATATCTAGTTATATATCTATGAATGGTTAGTTAATGTAGTCGTAAATTGCATTATTAGAGTGAATAGAAGGGTAGTTGTGCTATTATGATTTTGCAATTGTAATGCTTAACTGAAACGTGTTCAAAATGATGCATTATTGGAGTAGGCTATGTATAATCGAGATGCAGTAGTCAACGTGTACTATATTAAGTGCACGTGTAGTTCACTTTCCGCATATGAAATGTAATGAATTAATGCTTATAGAAGTGATCATAATTGTGTGTTTAAAGAGTGTAAAGGCCTGACTGCATATACGTAAAGGAAAGGCCTGATTCATTCTTATGTTAGCTTATTTAGCAGGAAGAAATGTTTCTCTTGGAAAGGCTCTCTGGGTACAGTTGGTAAATTCATGTAGAGGGAAAAAGGTTGTTGAAACGTATCTTCTGTTGCAGGTGCAAGGACATATGCCTCGTTAGCGAAAGACTGGCTCTTTGTTTCACGAGTTAGGGTGGTGGGAGGCATGAAGACGGGAGTACACTGGAATGTAGGGATGATACTTTCAGCGGAGAAGGTGCCTGGGACTCAAGGTCATCGTAACCGTCCTGGATGAAGTAAGAGTTTCGATGGAAAAGTACGAGAAGGAAGACCTGGCCGAAGAGGCGTGACAAGGGCGTGTTCAATTGTTTTTGGGATTTGTATTAGGGACAGTGCCCCGAGGGTGGGGGGCAGAGAAGAGGTAGAGGAGATCAGGGAGAGAGGACAGAGGGGAATTTTAGGAAGGAGCATCTCAGAACGAGCTCAATATGCTATGTGAGTGTACTTCTTAGGAAGACTTCACAGCTGACACCTTTTTCCTTTACTCTTGCCTGGGAAATTCGTTAAGTAGGTATGTTATCTAAGTGATAGAGTAGGGACAGCCAATGGTTTTATGCTTATTTAGATAAATGAGGAATAACATAGAGATTGGAGCTGTTATTGCTTGTCTAATACTTCTGGAGCTAACGATTCTTCTTATCCTGAGTCGGATGAGACTCCTGCGTAGGATGCTATTTGTATTAGTGCCCATTTATTTTTTTAACCTCGTGTGAGGTGCTTGCATGTGCAGTTATTCTTGGCTGTAATAAACCCACAAAACTGAATTCGGAGTCAGTGGTCTTTTAAGGTAAACCGGATTTTAAATGGCTGCTTGACTGAAAAGGATTTTCTTCCCTTCACGCTATTCAGCAGGTAAAAAGATCCTGGCGACCTGAAGATCCTTAGGGTGATAAGATAAGGATCAGCGTTATCACAGTTACTCACACATGTACCACTGAGGCATCCATTCACTCACCAACACACCCATACACACACTCACCCACCCATACAGCCCTTCACAGATGCACTCTTGAACCCATACACCCAGTGAATCACCCACTCACACATCTATGCACAGAGTCACAAACCGAGACACTCAGGCACCCATACAGATACTCAGACAACCAATCAATAACCCATATAGACCCTCATTTAGCTACTCACCAACCCATGCAACCGCTTACACACCAACTAACAAACTAAACTGTGTGAATGTGTGCATCAGTCACTAACCCATGCATTCAGTAAGACATTTAATCACTCACTTATACAGTCAGTCATGCACCTACTAAATCATCCATTCAGACACTTATACACCCACTCATTCTTCAATACACCTTGGCCTATATATATATAAAACATATTTAAACTTTACAGAAACACACAGTCACTGGATGATGTCATCAGTAATGTCATCAGTGATGTCATTTGAGATGTCATCAGTGATGTCACTGACCATGTCATGAATGATGTAATATGTGACGTTATCAGCATTGCATTGCAGGGGCACGAGTTATAGTTAGCTGAACTAACTGTAACGGCCAAATTTCTCTGGTTTTGTACGAGTGAAATGTCCAACTAACTATAACGTCCCTGAAACCTGTGTTTTTTTAGTGAATATATATATATATATATAATTTTTTTACAGAAAAACTAAGGTTAAAGTAACGTTATAGTTAGGTGTGATAAAAGGATCAGTTTTTTTAAAACTCGGAAAATCATTGAAAAAAACAAAGTTTAAATTGATGTTATAGATAGGTGAATATCTCAGTGACAACATTAACGTTTTGAACTAAAAAAAACACAGAAATTCACTAACTATAACTTGCGCTGCTTATAAACTCACATATTACATCACTCATAACTTATTCTATAACATAATTTCTGATGTCACTGATGACCTCTCAAATGACATCATTGATGACATCACTGATGACATCACCCAATGAACGTGTGATTCTGTTTTATAGTTTACATATTGGTGGGTAAGTATCATATTACTTCTCTACCTAATTTTATGCAGCTTAAGTCCAACTAATGGGTGTAAGTGTTTACATTGCCGCAAGTTGCAAACCCCCCCTCTGAAGGAGGGGGTCGCACAGCCCCTTATCCAAGCCACTATACGCATCCGGGACCCCATCCCCTGGGGTCAAAAAATATATTATTAGGGGAGGGGGGAATCCCCTCCCCGAGCCTTAAGAGGCCCCTTGGAAATCATCTCCCAGGGACAAATACATTAACATCAGGGGAGGGAGGAGTTTGGGACCCCTCCCCTACCCCAAATGGGCCCCTGGTAAGTACTTTAATTATAGGGGAGGGAGTTCATGGCTCCCTCCCCGAGCCTTAAGAGGCTCTGCGGACCCCAACCGAAGGGGCAAATACTTTTACTTTAGGGGAGTGGGGCGTGTGGCCCCCCTCCCTAAGCCCAAATGGGTCCTGAGGACCCCATTACCGGGGCCATATTTTAATTATAGGGGAGGAGGGCGTGTGACGCCCCTCACCGAGCCTTATTAGGCCCCAGGGGCCCTATTCCTAGACCCAATTGCATTATTAGGGGGGAGGAGATGGGGTCCCTGAGGCTGCCATCAGCTCAAGGAAGTGGGCTGCGCACCCCCTCCCCATATTTAAGGTATTCAGCCCAAGGGATAGGGTCCTCGGGGGTAAAAATGAGCCAGAGAGGTGGTCCTACTCACGCTCCCGCCCCAAATATTTTTGAAGAAATGGCAGGCTGCCATTTTCTTTTTTGCTATTTGCCACAATCCTGCAGTAGTCCCGCGGGATTGCGGCAAAAATAGCTGTTTTTATAGCCCTGGGGAGGTCCCACTGGGTCCCCCCCCCACAGGGCCTAGGGGGGGAAGGGTATCCCGACTCTGTCCCCTTATATTATTTATATTATTTTTTATAAAACATTGCAGGACAGGGGACTAAGTCCCTGAATCCTGTTATTGGCAGTCAGCAACATGATTCTCAATTTACTGGCAGCCAATCAGAGCGCTCGCTCCCGCTGGAGTCTGACTCCCAAGGGAACGAAATGGCCCAAGGGGAAAAAAAGTCCTGTGGGCCAATCAGAATGCTCTATGTTTTAAAATTGGGTTCGAGGGACTCTCATCAGAGTACCTCGAACCCAAACGTGCAGATATACAAATATTTTTTAAACTTAATTTCGCAAAAAATTACTGAATGGATTTACACCAAATTAGAAAATGCATAAGCCAAGATCTAGCTTACTGCCAAATTTGGTGTAATTCGGTTCATCAGTTTTTGTGGTAGTGCTTGCTTATATGCCAAAAATCCCCTATGGAAAATACATTGGGATTTTGCATTTTGGGCCCCCTCTTTTTACTTGGTCCTACTTGACAAATCACCCAAAAACTTTCCAGGTACAAACTAGGCAAAAAAGAGCACTTTTTTTGGAATGTTTTGTGAAGATTCGTCAAATGTTACCAAAGTTATTAGCAACACAAAAAATGCATTTCCAATGGAAACTAAATCCTAACCATAGCTAAGAATTTTTTTCACCTCAGCTACATCAAGCGGGGGCCAAAATACATTTGTCCCAGGAAGTTTAGACATAGCTGCAGCCCAAACTGCTGAACGGATATACACCAACTTTGGCAGAAAGCTAGATCTTGGTCCAGAAAGAGTGCTTTTTTGTAATTTGATGTATATCCGTTCAATAGCTTTTGAGCAATTAAGGCTAAAGAATTTTTTAATCACACCGCAGAGGTTCCACGGAGCCGACAGATCCCAAGAAGAGATCTAAATGGCCCCACCACAGCAACAAAGATCTGGCTGCAACCATCTTAGGGCTTGAGACTCCCCTTAGGCCACCGCCCCCCTCCCCAAGCCTCTAAGAGTCCAGGGGTTGATATCTTATTAATGGGGAAGGGGGTGCACGACCCCCTCCTCAAGCCAAAAAAGCACCTAGGGACCCCATCTCCCAGGGCCATATAAACAATTAACAGTGGTCCCTAGGGAAAAGAAGGGTGAACAAAAATAGTAAATACAGACCCAATCAGTGCTGTATTGGTTAAACATGCCCAGCCGGACAGAGGTTCAATATTTAATTTATAAGCAATTCTTGACGATATGTACAACACAATATACTGAGAGTGGGACACAAGCCTGCATCCTACTACAGAAACATAGAAACATACAGACAATTAAGGAAGGCTCAGGCAACGCTCACGGTTTGTTCTCAAGAAAAGAAATTCACAATTTTGGTTCACAAATCGCAAGGAGCGCCTCTACATAGTAAATGGTAACATCACAGTGTATGTATGAAACGTTTTTAGGGTGTCGACGGCGTTTCGATCCAATAAAAGGTTGCGTGGATCATCTTCAGGACATTAAATTAGCATGCCTGAATTATGGGTGCCTTAAATTACTGTATATACATAACACAGTCAAAGAAGGGAAAGAAGGGTTAAGGGGAGAAAAAACAAAAAGAAGGAATTATAAGGAATTATGGAAAACGTAACCCCGTTTGATTTGTAATTAATGGTCGCACCACTAGAGAGTTTACCAGAGTGATACTATGACATTCAATTGAAGCAAGTTTTACAGTTAGGACAAGTGACATGGTGTTCAGAATTGAAAAGCGCCGCAGAAGAGTGACAAAAAACCTTTCATTGGGCGCTGCCGAGAATGGTGACACGTACAATATAAAATTACGGCGCAGTGACTTAGTGAAAAAGGTACTAGCCCCGCACTCAGGGGGAGCTCCGTGACTTGGCAATTAGTACTGGCATATGCACTGTAAGAGAAAGACGCAGTGACTTTAAGGTCAAAATAATAACAATGGCACATTTAGACGAAACATAGTCAAGTAGCGCCTGCGATGTACAAAGTGTACCTTGAAAATGAACACATATACGGTAAGCAAAATTGCGGAGGAATTAAGAGCCGGGGCAGCAAGGTGCTAAGGTGATCCTGGTGCATGAAGGTAAAAGACCGAGGGTGGTCAGTGACATGCTAAGTAAAAGAGACGGGAGTTCAGGGGAGCTTACCGTGAGGATAGATAGGTAAGTTGAAATTTGAGCGAGGTCCACTGCGCCGTAATTTTATATTGCACGTGTCCCCATTCCGACCATTAATTACAAATCAAACGGGGTTACGTTTTCCATAATTATCCTTATAATTCCTTCTTTTTGTTTTTTCTCCCCTTAAACCCTTCTTTCCCTTCTTTGACTGTGTTATGTATATACAGTAATTTAAGGCACCCATAATTCAGGCATGCTAATTTAATGTCCTGAAGATGATCCACGCAACCTTTTATTGGATCGAAACACCGTCGACACCCTAAAAACGTCTCATACATACACTGTGATGTTACCATTTACTATGTAGAGGCGCTCCTTGCGATTTGTGAACCAAAATTGTGAATTTCTTTTCTTGAGAACAAACCGTGAGCGTTGCCTGAGCCTTCCTTAATTGTCTGTATGTTTCTATGTTTCTGTAGTAGGATGCAGGCTTGTGTCCCACTCTCAGTATATTGTGTTGTACATATCGTCAAGAATTGCTTATAAATTAAATATTGAACCTCTGTCCGGCTGGACATGTTTAACCAATACAGCACTGATTGGGTCTGTATTTACTATTTTTGTTCACCCTTCTTTTCCCTAGGGACCACTGTTGTCTATAATAATTGATTCCCAAGGTCCCTGGCTGACTTTATTTGGGTTCCCCTTGTTGTCTAAAAAGAAGTTTAGCGCAACCGCTGGGTTGCAAGGGTCTTATACTTAATTCCCCCTTCTCTGAAGTGGGTTACTTCCCTAACTCCAACTACTCTAGACCTTTTTCCCCCCTTTTTTGTACCCCCACGTATCCCTAATTGCTATGTCTGAAAACGCACCCTTATATTCTGACGACTACATTAAAAAAATCTTAGAAGGTCCCTCACTTTTCAGCAGCTCTGATGAAACCCCAAGCAGTGCCAATACCACTCTCCCTGAGGAACTAGAAAAACAAAAAAAGAAATTTGTCCGCCTTGAACTTATGATACGCATGCTCACTGAGTATCTGAAAACGAATATAATTCCTGTGGGCTTACAGGTTAAAAATATCCCCGGTGTGTTCACCGATAACCCTAAATATATTACTAACTTCAGCTACGTAGGTACCACTTGCTCCAGACATTGGATGGTACTAGGCATAGACATCGCCAACGAAGAACTAAAAAAACTCTCCAAATTAATTAATGATATAGAGAAACAAATAAAGGACAACAATATACCTGACGCCAAAAACCTACTAGAAAAAATCCAGAAAACTGTGGACGAATTCCATAGACTGGAACAAAACAAAAAATCCAACAAAGTGAAAAAGGATATAAAATCCTTCTCACAAGAAAGGGCCTATCCATACCTAAATAAAGACTTCTACACGAACAGAGCCTATAACAAACCCCAAAACCTGAGACCTTGGGGCCGTTTTAATAGACGGAACACCTTAGTTGGTTTTTCTGACACCTCAGCAGAGTCCTCGGACAATTCCGACGCTGGTGAAGGCACTAGCACTAATACAAGAAACCCTAATACCCATTTTTTAGGGCGGGGCCAATCAGAACCTCAAAAACGAGGACGTGTCAAACAACAACCCCGTTGGAACTACCCCCCGGGGGAACGCCAGACACGTCAGAAATGTTATCAATGGTAACCCCAAAGATGGAAACCAATAGCTGTAATAACAACCTTACTATCCCAATTTTTAATCTTTCCACACACCAACTGTCAGATCATGAAATGTCAATATTGAGTAAGGGACTCTCATTTGTCCCTACCACCTACCCCAATTTCCTGGAGCTTCAAACAGAACTACTGCGTTTCTTTCGCAAAATACGACTACACATTTATTTTTTACAGAACCCTTGTACAACCAACACATCTAACACACCGCTACGCCCTCCCTCTACCTTTTCACCTTTCCCTAACATGATCCCCAGTGAGATCATCACTTTCGGGAAATTGGTCCTTAAGGAGATCACAGAATTGGAACACTCCCACTTGTACATCCCCTACAATATTACCAAAGCAGAGAAAACGGCGATCTCTAGCCTACGTCACAATGAGGATCTTGTGATTAAACCAGCCGATAAGGGCGGGGGCATAGTACTCCAAGAAATCAACACATACAGAGATGAAATCAATCGTGAATTGGCCAACATAGATCACTATTGCAAATTACCTACAAATCCCACCAAAGACCTCCAGGCCTTGATTCTACAGATCACCAACGATGGTCTAGAACAAGGCTTTCTCAGTAAACACGAACATCGGTACCTTAACATCAAATCCCCACGGATCCCAGTGATTTACACTCTGCCCAAAGTGCATAAAAACCTGGAAAATCCCCCCGGCCGACCGATTGTCTCAGGCTGTGGATCTATTCTAGAGCCCCTGGGACAGTACGTTGATTTCTTTATAAGAGACTTTGTGCCACTGACTGAATGCTATGTACGTGACAGCATGTCAATGATTAACATGGTTGAAAACCATCCATTCGACCCTGCCACCGAAATCCTTTGTACATTGGACGTAGAGTCCTTGTACACTAATATTCCCCAGATGGACTCTTTATTAGTGATGGAAATTGTCCTCAACAAACGTCCACGACCTCACCCAGTTCCCACGAACTTTATACTTCAACTCTTGGAGATTTGCTTAACTAGGAACTTTTTCCTATTTGAGGGTCAATTCTTCCAACAAGTTAAAGGAACATCAATGGGGGCAGTTTTTGCTCCAAATCTGGCCAATCTCTATATGGACTCTCTTGAGACCAATCACATTCTGTCCCCTACTAATCCCTTCAATAATGGCATCAGACAATGGAAAAGATATATAGATGACATTTTCATGATCTGGCAGGACACAGAGCAAACCCTAGAGTCATTTCTTCATTGGCTCAATAATAATTGCGCTGGCCTGAAATTTACACTATCACATGATAAGGCATCAATCCCATTCTTTGACCTGAACATCATACATAGAGGTGGCACACTTATAACCAGTCTATTTTGTAAACCAACTGAGCGTAATACCTTATTACGATACGACAGTCATCACCCCAGAGCACTACGTGACTCCCTACCCTACTCTCAGTTCCTCCGTATCAGGAGAAACTGCTCCATGAAAGAAAATTACTTCCATGAGGCTAAGTTGCTTAGCAACAAACTGACCAATAGAGGCTATCCGCGCAGACTGGTATGCAATGCCATGAAGAGAGCATGGTACTGCCCACGTGAGGTACTATTGGAAGTCAAAACGAAACCATGCCAAAACCGTCTGGTCTGTGTTACTACCTTCTCCCCATCTTCCAACACAGTACGCAAGTCCATCCTAAAAAACTGGAATGTTCTTAACGCAGGTACTCTCAACCTTGAACGCCCTATGTTTGCATTCAAGAAAAACAAAAACATTAAAGATCACCTCGTGCGTGCAGCACTACCCACCAAAAGACAATTGGTCACCTTGAATGACCAGTGGGGACTTCCAGCCATTACGGGTCACGCTAAATGTGGGAACTGTAGTATCTGTGATCTAACTATTGAAGGCAAGGAGTTTTGCTTTGGGAATATACGATTTGAACTTAAAACATTTACAAACTGTAACACATGCAATGTTGTATATGCTGTTTTGTGTCCCTGCAACAAAATATATATTGGACAGACTACACAGAAAATACGAATGCGTATAGGTCAACACCGCAGTTGAATAAGATGCAAGACACCCAATGCACCACTGGTTGAACACTATACAGAGACTGGACACTCGGAAGATGAAATACGCTGGACCATCATTTGTGTGGTCAAACCCCCACAAAGGGGTGGCGACATTGCCAAACTGCTTAACAAAGAAGAACTAAAATGGATATTGAAAACCAACAGTTTGCATACTGGGCTGAACCGCCTTGAAGACTGGACTACTCTTATTTGAATCAGAGATTCACAACTATCTCTATGGAATTGGCATTACTGCAATGTAATTCTATTTACCGCTCCTAATGTCAATATGGAATTGTTTTACAATCTGTCAGCTCTGGCTTTAACCTTTCCTCCTAGTCCATTCACATGTGACATGATCATCACTTGAGAATTCACTCCACTCCAATATGGCCCCCGTTTTCATCCTTCAGGCCCTCCACTATTTCTATTATCCCACTTGATCACCTGACTGCACCGCCCTATCACTGCACGTCGTTCTGTACTTAAGAGACAACCACAGACTTCATATCTTCTCCGGCACTCACGGACACTGATCCCCCGAGACATCACGCCGTATTCCTCGGCTTAAGGTAAGCGCAACGCAATGTCCCGCCGCTATATCCTTGTCACTCCTCAAATAGATATTGAAATTCCACTATTCCCCTTTAGGCTATTGCGCCCACCGAGCACACGCCTGTGGCTCCTTCTCGTTTCAACGAGTGTAGGTAAGTCCCCTTACCTACCCGGCGCTCGTAATTTTGAGATGCCCTTCACTCACTAACTCTTTCCTTTCCTCATGCCTTAGCATCACGCTCCCCTAGAGGATTCCCTAACCTCTGCTAGCTTCACATCGTGGCTGTAATCTCCGCTGCAACACCTGCGGGCTCCCATTGTGGACCTCGCTCAAATTTCAACTTACCTATCTATCCTCACGGTAAGCTCCCCTGAACTCCCGTCTCTTTTACTTAGCATGTCACTGACCACCCTCGGTCTTTTACCTTCATGCACCAGGATCACCTTAGCACCTTGCTGCCCCGGCTCTTAATTCCTCCGCAATTTTGCTTACCGTATATGTGTTCATTTTCAAGGTACACTTTGTACATCGCAGGCGCTACTTGACTATGTTTCGTCTAAATGTGCCATTGTTATTATTTTGACCTTAAAGTCACTGCGTCTTTCTCTTACAGTGCATATGCCAGTACTAATTGCCAAGTCACTGAGCTCCCCCTGAGTGCGGGACTAGTACCTTTTTCACGAAGTCTCTGCGCCGTAATTTTATATTGCACGTGTCACGATTCCGGCAGCGCCCAATGAAAGGTTTTTTGTCACTCTCCTGCGGCGCTTTTCAATTCTGAACACCATGTCACTTGTCCTAACTGTAAAACTTGCTTCAATTGAATGTCATAGTATCACTCTGGTAAACTCTCTAGTGGTGCGACCATTAATTACAAATCAAACGGGGTTACGTTTTCCATAATTATCCTTATAATTCCTTCTTTTTGTTTTTTCTCCCCTTAACCCTTCTTTCCCTTCTTTGACTGTGTTATGTATATACAGTAATTTAAGGCACCCATAATTCAGGCATGCTAATTTAATGTCCTGAAGATGATCCACGCAACCTTTTATTGGATCGAAACGCCGTCGACACCCTAAAAACGTCTCATACATACACTGTGATGTTACCATTTACTATGTAGAGGCACTCCTTGCGATTTGTGAACCAAAATTGTGAATTTCTTTTCTTGAGAACAAACCGTGAGCGTTGCCTGAGCCTTCCTTAATTGTCTGTATGTTTCTATGTTTCTGTAGTAGGATGCAGGCTTGTGTCCCACTCTCAGTATATTGTGTTGTACATATCGTCAAGAATTGCTTATAAATTAAATATTGAACCTCTGTCCGGCTGGACATGTTTAACCAATACAGCACTGATTGGGTCTGCATTTACTATTTTTGTTCACCCTTCTTTTCCCTAGGGACCACTGTTGTCTATAATAATTGATTCCCAAGGTCCCTGGCTGACTTTATTTGGGTTCCCCTTGTTGTCTAAAAAGAGATATAAACAATTAAGGCAAGGGCGGGTCATGGCTCCTCTCCCCGAGCCTAAAACATCCTGGGGACCCCATCCCCCGGGGCTGTCATTTTAATTCAGGGGAGGGGGCTGCCCAGCCCCGCACTATGAGCCTGAAGAGGCCCGGGGACCCCATTCCCCGGGGTCACAACTCACTAGACGGGGAGGTGGGCCATGTGACCTCCCTCCCAGAGCTCTGGGGACCTCATGCCTTGGGCCAGTTCAAGGATGGTGCCCCGGGGAGCCCACCCTCGGGACACCATCTTTACCCTGCCCGAGGGCACCAGCAGGGAAACACCTTTCGCTGCACGCCCTCTTCAGCAGGGAAAATACACAGAATAGGTGCAGGCAGGGGAGCCAGCGGGCTCAGAGTGCCCTGGGCTTCCCCAGCAGCCCACAATTAGGGAGCAGCTTTAGGGTGCCCCAAGTGGGCACCAGGGCACCCCACTTAAATAAAAAAAAAAAAAGACTCCTGCAGGAGCAGGGAGCTGGTTGCGTCATGGAGGCCCTGGGGCTCCCCCCGTGGCCCACAGAAAAATAATGGTCTGGGGAACCCCGGGTAAGCACCTTATGTTAAAAAAAAATGCCAGCTCCTGCGCAGCCCCATGACATCTATTTATTTATTTATAAATGTAATTTATATAAGTTTTATATAGCGCTAGCTAGAACCTTAGGTGTCAGAGCGCTTCACATGATCGTGATAGAATACAGTAAAGCAGTCATGCAATGAACATATGAGGCAAGAGTTCAATAGATAATGGTACCCATCAAAGGTGCTAGTAGAGTAACCAACCCTACAGACACAATTCAAGAGGATCTAATAGTCATAAAAGCAAATGAACCGCCGCTTCAGACAGAGGGTCTAGATCCAATCAAGCGATAATTTGATAAGACATGGGGCCGCTTACAGTGAGCCGGCGGAGCTACGGGTGCCCTGGAGCTCCCCTGTGCCCCCTATCATAAAATATAACTGGGTGTCCCGGGTGGGACCCCCAGAAAATTTTTAACATTTAAAAGTGAATAATAAACTAGCGTCCAATGCTGCTAATTTATTATTTACTGCTCCCTCAAAGAGCGTCTCATAATACCGTGTGAGGGTTATTTGCATATTTTTTTACACTGCGCCAACCCTCCCACCCCCCGGGCCCTGGCCCACACTGGCATGAAATATACAAATATTTTGAAACTTAGGGGCATATGTACAAGCCCCTTTTTGCGACGTTTCCGTGGCAATAGGGGCTTTGCCTTATTTACAAGGCAGCGTTAAGCCACTTAACTTAACATGGCTCATCGCTGCCTTGTAAATAAGGCCCCCTTTCATGCTATGCTTAGCGTGAAAGGGGTGGGCAGTGGGTGTTGCAGTGGGCGTTCCACTGCAACACCCATTGATTTTGATGCTGCCCCCTATTTACAAGTGCAGCATGAATAGAAGACAGTGCCAAAATTAGGACCAGAGAAAACCTGGTCTTTAATTGGCGAAACGAGAAGAAATGCTTTATTTCGCCTCGTTTTTGCTTTTTTTCATGTGTGCTGCCTTATGCAGCACATATGGAAAAAGCAAAAAGCCTTGGATTGTTTATGTACAGGAAGGTCCCCCATCCTGCACATGAACAATCTTTAAAAAAAATGACCTTTTGTGACTTCCATGTGTGCTGCATTAAGCAGCACATAGAAGTGACAAAATGGCATTTAAAGATTGTTTATATGCAGGAAGGGGGACCTTCCTGCACATAAACAATCTTCTCCTGCACGCAGACACCCTTGCACTATGGTGCAAGGGTGCCTGCGTTGGCGCTACACTGCTAAGTGTAGCACCAGCGCAGGGGGAAATCCAAGGCTGCACCATAGCCTTGTAAATATGGTGCAGCCTTGCGTTTCTGAAGTGGCGGAGTGAGGCGTTAAGCCATGACGGCTAACGCGTCACTCCGCCACTTCCTTGTACATATGCCCCTTAATTTCTTCAACACTACTGAACAGGTTTACACCAGATCACAAAAAGCATACTTTCTGGACCAAGGTCGAGATTTCTGTCAAATGTTTTGTAATTCTGTTCAGCCACTTTGGCTGTGGCTGTGTCTAAAGTTCCTAGGGAAAATTACATGGGGAAAAAGGTGTTTGGGACCCCCTCTTTTTCTCGGCCCCCGATTGACGGATCATCCTTAAACTTTCCAGGAAGGAACTGAGGTGGATGAGACCTTTTTGGAAAGTTTTGCAAAGATTTGTCAACCGGTACCAAAGTTATAAACAAGCTACAAATCCATTTCCTATATGCATATATACATGCAGATGAAGGATCACAAGATAACAGCAGCCAGCCAGGGCAAAGAATCCAAAGGATACAATGAGTCATAAAGAAATGAAATATTCAAGAAAGAAGTGACTCAAACAGATGGACTCATCAAAAAACAAAAATACATTTCTACTACAACATTTCGGCTTCAGCTTTCCTAAGGTAGTACAAGATTGTTTGCTCAGTGGCTGCCCAGCTGACATATGTCTCTACCAAAATGTTACTATAATAAAATTAATGAAGTGTAAAGCGACTGAAAAGTTTGGTAAGGTCAGTAAACAGATGTGGAAAGGGGGTGCTGTACTTATGCAGACGTCTCTCTCTTTAACAATTTTTAGCCCCTTATGAAATACATTATGCTTCAAATTACTGAAAGCCCATACCTCGCCTCACATTTTTCACCTGTTGGTTTCATACTTGCATTAACATCTCAATGCTCATTTATTTCAGCCTGCGCTCAGAAAGACTTTAAATTCAACAGCTTCGTTTCCAACAAAATAGAGGAATGCCTCACTTTTGTCTTGAATACAAAATGTTACTGGTCTAGTTATTGATTAGAACTCTGTGTGAAGAGCAGTTGATCACAGTCAATCACTGACAAACTGCGACTGGTGTTGATATATATATATATATATATATATATATATATATATCCTAATCCTACATATATATTACCTACTGGGAGTCACCAGTAGGTAGTTATAGTTAGGACCAAAGTTTCCATAGAAAAAGTGTTTTTTGTTTTGCCAATAACTTTGGTGCCACTTGACGAATGTTCACAGAATTTTCACAAAACGTTCCCTTTATGGTTCAGCTGCGGTGTTGAAAGTTTCAGAGTGATCTGTCAAGCAGAAGCTGAGAAAAAGGGGGGTCCAAAACGCATTTTCCCCATGTTATGTCTATGGGGATTTTTCATTTTTTGAACATGACTACAGCCCGAACTGCTGAATGGAATTACATCAAATTTGGCAGAAAGCTGGATGTTGGTCAAGAAAGCATGATTTTTGTGATTTGTTGTAAGTCCGTTCAGTGGTTTCAGTAATATTAAAGTTTAAAAAATATAGATATCCTTGCAGTGTTGACAGCTATCTTAGGACTCGGCTTGAAGCAGAGTCCCACAAACAAGTAAAATATTATGAAAAAAGGGGCCAATTTCTTTTTAAAAAGAGGCTCAGGTTCCCGTGCGTATTTTTTTTAAAAAGCCACTGGGTGTGCCAAATCCTGGGGGCATAAGGGTAATCAAGGAGGGGGGCTCATGGCCCCCCCTCCTAGGCTGTTCTAAAGCCCTGGGGACTGCCACCTCCCTGGGGCGATCAACCCTAGAAATGCGTGGGGAGGGGGCGCTCGGCACCGCCACCTCCCGGGCTACATACATTATTTAATATAAAAAGAATGCGGGAGAGGCCCTAAGCCCTCTCTGCAGTCCCGGGGACCACCACCTCCCCGGGGCAGTGATAATATGTGGGGGAGTCGCGCAGCTCCCCCGGTTGCCGCCACCTCCCCAAGGCACTATAGTCTACAAATGTGGGGGCCCCGCTAGGACCCCCAGCTGCCCCAGGGACCACCACCTCCCCGGGGCACATAAACATTTTATTAAATATAATGTGGGGGAGGCCCTAAGGCCTTCCCCGCACCCCTAGGCTCCGCGACCTCCCCAGGGCTTAAATAACATAGTTATGGCAGTCCCCACTGCCCTGGGGACTGCCACATCCCTGGGGCTAAAACTGAATATTTAAGGGGGTCTGTTGTGGACCCCCAGCCCCGAGGACCACCACTTTCCGGGGCTAAATATTTGAAAGAGAAGGGCCACACAGCCCCCCCTTGTGGAGCCTTAGATGGCCCTGGGGGCCGCCACCCCCAGGGCTAGCTCCAGCAATGTTCCAGGGTTCCCACACCTGGGACATTGTAGGTTGCTATGACTTCTCCCGCCAAGTCATACCAAACACTGCTCTGCTTTTAGCAAGCCAGAGCAGCAAAAAATACTCTTGCTTGCTGAAAGCAGAGCAGAATTGCTTTTGGACAGAAGGAGCTGCATGTCAGCAGCTCCCTCTGTCCAAAAGCAATGCCGGCTCCCACAGGATGCGGGAAGCCGGCAGAAACCACGGGGCCTTCCGGCTCCCCCGTGGTCCCCAACAAAGTGTCTAGGTGCCCTGGGAGACCAGGCCCCCGGGGATCGGGTCCCAGAGGCTGAATCTCCCAGTTTTCATTTTATAATACATTTTTTCAAAATTGGTGGGACACTAGTGCCAGCGATTTCCAAAAATCTCATCAAAAAACAACCTTAGTAAATTTGAACCCTTAGCCCTAGAAAACCATCCTGAACCCCAAAACATGCCCTGAACATTAAAAACCAGCCCAAATCCCTAAAACCTAACCCTAAACCCTAGACACTGGCCCTGAACCCTAAACACCAACCCAAAACACAGCCTTAAACATTAAAAACCAATCCTGAAACCCAAAACCTAACCCTGAACCCTAAACACTAACCCTTATCCCTAAACTCCAACCCTGAACCCTAGACACCAGCCCTAAGCCCTAGCAATCAACCTTGAACCTTGGCTGGGTTTTAGGGATGGAGGTAGCTAGGAGTGGGTAGGGAACGTGTGTTGGAGTTTGGGAAGGGTACCTTGTGTTTTAGGGTTCAGGGTTGGGATGGGGGTTCATTGTAGATTGTTGGGGCTTAGGGCTGGTGTTTGGGGTTCAGGGTTGGTTGCTAGGCTTGGGTTGGGGTTGGTGTTTATGGTTCAGGGCCAGTGTCTAGGGTTTAAGGTTAGGTTTTAGGGATTTGGGCTGGTTGTTAGGGTTCAGGGCATGTTTTGGGGGTTGGGGTCCCTGGGGTCAAAATCGGCCCAGGAGGGGGGGCGTGGCTCCCCTCCCTTGTTTTATAACTCTTTTTCAAAATCAATAAATAAAGGGCACGCTTTGGGGGATGGAGTCCCCGGGCTCAAAATCGGCCCAGAGAAGTAGAGCCACACGGCCCTCTTTCTTTGAATTAAAAATAAAGCTTTACAAAAAATAAAAAAACTCCTGGGGATGGGGTCTCCGGGGCCATAATCGGCCTGGGGAAGGGGGTTGCGCAGCCTCCCTTCCCATTATAAAAATGCCTGGCCCTGAGGGATGAGGTCCCTGGGGCCAAATACGGCCCAGGGAAGGGTGCCACAGACCCCCTTCCTTTATAATTAAATTTAAAAAATGCTATGGCAGAATGCCAGAGGCCCCGCCCCTGATGTAGCGCAAAAATCAATTTCTTATTGTAGGGGTGCATTATACTCACACGAAAAGACTGCATCCACATATAATTTTTGTTGTGTTAGCCTAAGTGTTAGAATCTTGTAACGTGATAACATGAACGTGATGTGTTTAGGCCAAAATGTGTATGAAGAAAATAAAGTGAAAAATGAATGTAACTGACAGAAAATATTAACTGAACGCGCGTGTTGTGCCATAGACAATTATTTCATTATTGAATGTGCTTACTAATCGTGGCATTTTATATGTAGGTGAAATTATTAACTATACATGATTCAATTTCTATATAACTTCATAAAGTTCATGTTCCATTTCTCTTATGTTAGCTGAATTCTGTAGGCCTGAAATGCATTTTCCCTGAAAGCTTTCGCATTAGAATAAATAATTGAATTTCATGTGCACGTTGGATTCTGTTCTTTCTCACGTTTCTGTTGCAGGTGGAAGAATCATCCTTGTTAGTTAGAATAATGTTTTTGTTTTAGGAGTTAGGCAAGGAGAGAAGGAAATACATTGAGCGTTGATACTGATAATGGAGAACTGTTGTATTTCTTCACTGGAGAGAGCCTGGGAATCAAGGTCATCTCACCACCGCTTGGGAGCATCGCTGCCCAATGGAAAAGTACCTATGAGGATGCAGCCTGACCAGATGGCGTGATCCGTAAAGGATCTTGGGAAGTCACCTGTGCTATTGATATATTGTTACTAGGGAAAGAGCCCCAGCACTTCTTCTCTGCCTCAAGAGAGAGAGCATCTTAGAATGAACTCTGTCTTAGAAACGTCATGCTGCTTGACCCAACTGATGTGGGGAGACTTCTAAGGAAGGCCTCACACGTTGACACCTTAACTGATCCTGCCCCGCAAAATGCTTCTTTTGGGATGTCACTTTAGTATTAGTGTAGGTACAGATTAATGCTTTATTCCCACGAACTTTTGATGCAGGGGAACTTGGACATTTGTTCCTTAATCTTTTGTATCTTGATTCTTGAACTAATTATCTTGTGCATGTTACACCGCCTTAATTTCATTCGTAGATTTGGCTTTCCAATGTATATCTACACCCTCATCTTGAGGTGTCTGTACATTCAGTTATTTTTGGCTTTGTAATAAACCAACTAACCTCATTTGATAGTCTGTGATTCTTAAGAGCCATAGCGAGTCGCAACTTAAATGACTGACCTGATAATGATTTCTCTCCCCCCACGGTTCCATGCTGAGAAAAAGTATCATCAATTCGAGGTTCTACAGCAGATCTAGAACGCGGAAACTCGGCTCCTTCACCCCCTTTCTGTAGCACTCTGCAATCGCGCCTCCTGGCTGCAGCTGGTTGGGGGATTACGTCCCTGTTGCCTCCTGAGGGCCTCAGGACAAAAGTCGACTTCTTCCCCCAACCAGTAGTGTCCCAGGAGGCGTGTTTGAAGAGTGGTGAAGAAAGGGGGCGTGGCCTCTGATGACCTCTCAGTAATCCAGCTGTGTGGGTCTTACTGGAGGTAACAGGAGGGGTAGTTGGCCCCCAAGGACCCTCAAGAGCCAAGTGGACTTCCTCCCCCAACTAGTAGTGCGCCAGGAGGCGCATTTGCAGGGTGGTGGAGAAAGGGGACGTGGCCTCTGAAAACCTCTCAGCAAACCCACTGTGTGGGACTTACTGGAGGTAACAGGAGGGGTAGTTGGCCCCTTAAGGACCCTCAATACCCAAGGGGAGTTCATCGCCCAACTAGCATTGCGCCAGGAGCCGCGTTTGCAAGGTAGTGGGGAAAGGGGGCGTGGCCTCCGACAACCTCTCAGCGATCCTGCTGTGTGGGTCTTACTGGAGGTAACAGGAGTGGCCGTTGGCCCCCAAGAACATCCTTGGGGGCCAACTACCCCTCCTGTTATCTCCAGTAAGTCCCACACAATGGGATTGCTAAAAGGTCTTCGGAGGCCATGCCCCATTTCTCCACCACTCTGCTAACTGTTGATAACAGAACAAATTGGCATAGTTAGCAGAATTTAAATCCTCAGTGTCAAAGACAGTGTAATATTGTAATTCCGAAAACATAGAATTTACAGCATCAACATCCCAATCATCTGATTGCAACCCAGAGCACTATTACATCACTCATGGAAACACGGAATACATTTGGTATCTGTAGCGTCTCCGTAGGACCAAATACATCGAATGGTATTTTGTCCCATACAATTTCATCAGTGACTGAGACCGCTGAAATGTTAACAAGGGACTTGTCTAGTTTCATTTTATGCAAGGAGGAATGTGGGGCCAACACCCCGTCGACAAGATCTGCAGCAGAATGTTCTGGGAGGTAGTGGTCATTAATCGAAAGAAAAAAACAGTCACAAATCCAATCCACATGAACAAAAATACCATGGAAAACACGATCCAGATGTAAATCCAAGGTGGAACCAGATAAGTGCATTTTAACCAGGAGATGAAAATACAAATCCGCGCAGGCGGCGGGGTTAAAACAGAAGACAAGGAAGAACTGTCTTGATCAATGTAATAACCAGAAGGAATAATGGAGGCTGGGATTCTGGATGTAGACCTGAGGCTTGCGCTCCTGAAGGGTACGCGAGGGGTGGATCAGAATAGACGATTTCCATAGTGGAGTGTGAAGACGGTAAAACGGGTACCAGGGCAACTGAAGACTAACCCTGGGCAGAGCTGGCGTAGTAGTACTCCGCAGAATTTCATGGAGTTACTAGAAAACTCTGTGAAATTCCGCAGAGTTTAGTGGCTGGCGGAGTCACTTTTTCCCCCCGTCCCCAACACACAGGCGCAAAAGAAGCATGCCCTCATTTATAAGGGGTGGCTGCCCCACCATATTATTGACGTGGGGGGAGGGGTGCTGTCAGGACAGGCGCACCCTTTGAGGTCACTGCTTGACAGAGCATTTGAGGATCTTGGGAACTCAAGGGAATCTCCCTACTAACAGGTGAAGCATGGCGTGGGTGGTACCGCACGGTCATTTACAGACAGGGAAGTATAAAAGGCGAAACAAAACTACTAGCTGCAGGGAATCAGAACTTCTGCATCCCCTCAGCTAAACCCACCCAGGGACAGGCATGCCTTCACGCAGTACGCCATGCGCACTGCAGTTCTTCCTGTTAATTAATTCAACCTGTGCAGCGCAGTGGAAGGCGAGTGGAGCCACAGCACTGCAGGAGCAGGCAGGAGCAGGACACCTTGGGAGGAAGACGGTAAGCATTACTCCGCTCCGCTGCGATTGCGGAGTTTTGGAAAACTTGAGTGCAGAGTTTTAAAACTCCGCAAACTTCACTGGTGGAGCGGAGTTACCCGCCCAGCCTTACTGAGACTTGACATCCCCCTCAGGCAGCGGAGGAGTATCAGTAGGAATGGAGCTCACAGGCTGTAAAGGAATATCTCCTCTTGGGACACCCTGCAGCATACTATTGAGTATTGGCCAAATGGTGTAACTTGACATGTTCGATTGAAACAAAGCAATTTTCTTTGTATCCTGGAAGTGGAGGTAAAATCACGGTTCGGGTACCCTAAAGACCAAGTATTGGAACAGGAGCATGGTAGGAGGGATCAAATTCTTTCTTGATCGCCACTTTTTCATGAACCAGATCTCCAACTTTAGGAAGCCAGCCAGAGACAGGAATCAGAGTTGCTGCAGCAGATGGCAGTCTAAGGCAAATGGGTTTGACCCAGAGCGTCACAACACTTTTGTAGATCCTGTAAGACAGCACAGTGGTTATCTACGTCAAAGGTTGTGGCAACTGCCACAACGACTAGACCATCAAGGTCCGGAACAAACATTTTGATGCCAAAGAGCATTTCGTACGGGGTGCACCCACCCAGAGATTTTCGAGGGAGGTTATTGAGAGAACATTGTGCCCCATAAATGTGAGTTAACCAGCCACTGCCTGTACCTAATACCCTTGCTGTTAAAGATTGCTTTAAGTCACGGTTCATCCGCTCCACAACAGAATTGCCCTCGGGCCTATATGGAGACGAGAAATGCACCTGCACTCCCATTGACGTCATAGAATCACGGTACGCCTTTGAGGCAAATGTCAGAGCCTGGTCTGAATGGAAAACACCACAGGCATATGTCCCGACAAAGACATGCAAATCTTTTATAACAGTGCTAGTGTCAGCCGAGCTCTGTAGGCAGACCCAGAGGAACCTTGTGCAAGAATCCACTGCAAGCAAAATATATTTTAAGGCATTGTCAGAAATAAGAGAACCGTAATGAGCAAGATAAATGCAGCCAAATGGCTGATTAGAAATAAAAAGGTGTTACTGAGGTGAACGCAACACAGCATAACTCCTAATTTGCTGACAAATATCACAACAAAGAACATATCTACGAGTCTGCTGGTATAACAGCGCCACCAATAGGGTTGCTGTAAAAGAGAATCGGTGGCGGCTACTCCTGCGTGTGCAGAAGCGATACCTTCATGAGCAGCCATCATAACTGTGGCTTCTGCAGATTTGGCTGCTTCATCAGCCTTCGAATTCCCATCAGCGTGCGCTCCCGCATGTTGATGGCCCAAGGTGTGTACAACATGTGTAAGTGGCAGGCGTTCTTTAAGAGTGGCCACTTGAACCCAACCCTTTTTATGCTTTATCTTTATCTTGAGGCTTAATTTTCTTTAATATGCACGGGCGCCCTGCTTGATCGCGGTGCCCGCTGGATTTAATTTGCACGGGCGGTGCACATATTCACTTGCTCCCGCTTAATTTACTTTAGTATGCACAAGCACCGCACATTTTCATGGCGCCCACTTAATTTAGTTTAATATATACCTTTAGAATCCCGAAAATCATTTTGTTTCCAAAAACACAAATTGTCATTGAATGACTGAACACAATAAAAGGAATCACACACAACAAGGGTGGGTAATTCAGGATCAGCATATTCAAGAGCTAAAAGAAGAGCCCTCAATTCGGCCAATTGGGCCCTGCAGTCCCCAAGGGACTGGGTAAGAACCAAGGTAGAGTGGAAAACTCCATCCTTTTTTGAACCTACGACAATAGTGCAAGCTGCAGAGTATGCTTCTTTAGAACTATTTGCTTGCTGTGCAGAACCATCACTGTAAACAATACATTTATACTGATCTAGTGGAAGAACAGAAGAAGGCAGAGGGTGAACATGTTCATATTACAGAAACTCTTGCATTTGCAAGGAAGGGTCAAAAACAAAGCTGACATCAACGGATGTTAAGGACGTAGCCCATTGACTCCAGCGAGGATGCAGAGCTCTAGAATTAGGAACACTAGCTTTTGTGACTGCATCTAAGGCAGGAACAGGAGAAATGACAAAAATGCGTTTTTCTTGAGCAAGAGGGCGCAGCACAGCAGTCAAAACTTTTTCAGGAGAAGAAAAACGCAACTCTGCAGGAGTATACAGATGCGATTTATAAGCAATTGGGACAGTGTTAAATGTCACGTAAGTGAAGCCAATCGCACCAGGCAAAATCTGGATGACCAAATTGGTAGTATTCAATCTAGTCTGTAAGTATTGCGTAGCAAGCAAATCTGATTGTAAAGCGTGCAGCACCGCTATGTGTTCCGGAAGCCATTAGGAAGCAGAAAAGGATGGCTGTATCAAAGCATAAAGAGGTTTGATACGCTAAGCATAGTCAGGAATATAAGTCCTGCCAAACTTCAGAAAACCAATCAGAGATTGGAGCTTCATAAGGGTAGATGGAGGTTGCAATTGGGCACATTTCTCAAAAAAATGGGGTGCCAACCCCCTACCCTCATTCGTCAATTCATAACCTAGAAAAAAACCAGCCAGAAAGGCAATATGTGACTTCGCAAAATTTAACTTGTAGCCTAGAGCAGTAAATTGTGGGATGATGCAATCCACTCTCACAAGATGGGGTTTAATTCATCATCTGTCATCGACATAGGAGAAAGCGTCAAGATCAATTTCATGCAAAAGGGACATAATACATGCTGCAAAAACCCCAGCTATTCTTATATCCCATGGTCAATCTCGTGTATCGCCTCTGAGATCCGAGGGCTCAGAACGCGGACAGATCCCGACTCTCAGGGGCCAGGTTGTGACTGAAAAATCCATTAGAAATAGCTAGTGTAGTTTTAAACTGTTTAAGCATAATATTATTCACTAATGCTGTACTATGCGTGTTTTGCACTGCAAAAGTACGAGTATGACTATTCAAAGTCTATAATCCAAAACAATGCGATATGAACCGTCAGGTTTCAAAATAGGAGAAAGAGGATTATCCATGGCAGAGACACAGGGTTTAACTACACCCTGATATTTTAATTGAGTAAGAATCTCTTTTACGGACGCTTTAGCGTCACGTTTAATCGGATACTGAGGTAGTGGCTGCAGAGTAGAACATACTGGAACAACATGCAAAGGAGAATCCTTATCCCAACCAGCCTGGTTGTGGTATAAGGCAGGGGCCAAAGCAGGAGACCATTCGGAAGCATAAGCATGCTTAGTCTCATCAGGGACGAATTGCGAAAAGGAAGGTATGATCACATCCTCGCCCCGAGGACATGCTAGAACAAATGGGGGAGGCCAGTCGACCTCCGCCAACAAAATATCATAAGAAGAAGTCAAGTTGTCCCAAAAATAGCATTAATGGTGCGTTTAATGTCACCTTCAATTTGAATGTCTACATGATAAAGTCTATCAGGTGAAGCTACGTGAGTGTCCACAGTTTCAACAGTTACAAAGGTATCAGTTGTTTTCGCCTCCAGAAACAGGTGGCGTGTCTGGCACACTACAGTAACTTCTGCTGCGCTGTCGAGGAGAGTCACCGCCCAGCTCCTCTCCAGAGGAGGGTTCTCACTGTCTGAGGCATATTTTGCTGTTAAACTGGCAACTTTCTTCATCTGGGACAGGGCTCTATATGGAGGTGGTTCCTCTCTCAACTTTCACGTCAAAATAGTGCTGCGGGTCCCGCTTGGGTTGCGAGGACATGCACTATCTGCAATCCTGTCTTCCTCCTCAGTTGTATTGTTGATCAGATGATTCCTGAAAGGAACAAGGAGAACGAGGATCAGGAACCTGGAACCTCTATGGAGCTTTAATTTTAGTGCTATCACGCAAATCATATTTACGTTCTGAAGCGTCTGGGGGTGGTGACCCACCACAAGACCTGTTGCTGCTTAGATTTGTCCCATGTCTTTTTAGGAAAGACGGGACAACCCTCTTTCTCAGGAGGGAGCTTACCTTGAGACTGATTAAAAGGCCGAACCCCCAAATTATTGCGACTTAAGGACGTATAAACGTCAGCAATAATAATCTGCAACTCGCGTTCCTGATCAATGTCAGCCACCGCCAAAAGGCGTTGATGAACCATTACGGACACTGTTTCACCTTTAATATTAGAAAGAATCATTTTGGAGACTACTGGAAAATACCCATTAACTTCATCCCCAAATCCAGGGCAGGACCTCCCCCAGGTTCGTACTGTACTTGTTTGAGAACGGTCGGAAGAACGCTCATTGAGGGTGTGCCATAACAAAGCATATACACTGAGGTAAACACCACCCCCCAAGTGTTGCAGTCGGCCAAGGGGGGAATCAGACCACTAGGCAAGCATCCTATGTTTCTCATCAGGACCAGTAAGAGTAAAAACCGCATTAAGCTGATACATTTTCTGAGCAATCTAAAATGGGAAGTCTTCACGATTCTGAAGGCATTTGCCCATAACGGAATTAATAATAACAAGGCTAATAACAAGACCCCTACTGTGCTCAGCCGGCAGAGGTGGCACAGCTCCAGGCAGAGCCGCAGACAAAGGCATGAGCAACAAATTGGATCAGGCGTCTATAAAGGAGAACTACCTGAGCATACAGCGAATGTACTTCAGCCAAATTGGCGTTAATGTAATTAGCGTATGGACTAAAACCGGCCAACACAGGTCAAGTTTCCCCGTCAGTACTTAAAGGGTGCATTCAAACAGTAGTAATAGGATGGGTTAGGGCACCATTAAACCAAATTTGGTACTCCCAGGCCGTAAGAGGAACTTCAACAACCGCATAAGGGCAATAAGCTGCCGGAACAGCAGCAGCCGTATAATCATGAAAAGAATTATCATTCACATCCAAAGCGGGAAACATACCACAGAAGTAAAACACGGTACGCAGGATCCCCCTCGACTACAAAAACAACGGAGACCCCACATTGGGGACTCTATGCTGCAACAAAAGTTGAGTAACCGCTGTGCGGCAATGACCCGGAATCGCAACCGGTTGAGCCATTAAGCCAAAGAAAGGGATTCAAACGGTAGCACTAAAACGGGTCAAAAACCTTTCAAAATTCAAGTTTGAAAAACCTACAGCAATAGGTGATCCCAACAAACTGAGGAGGCAAAGCCCTCCCCCACAGACATCTCCGGGAAACGGTGCAAGGGTATTGTGGACAAGTACAAGCGCTACTCAGGGGTCCCGTGAATAAGTACCAGACCAAACGTTGGCGGCGCCATGTTGCAGGGATTCTGCAGAGTCACAGAACTATGCTTGGGATCATAGGACCTTAGTAGGCAAGGACTGAGTCATCCTACCACCTGAGAACTCATGAGACAGGGACTGACTAGCGATAGTGTCTCACTTGCCCTCCTACTCACTCACAGAGGAACAAGTGATTAGACACCCCAGAACGCAACACTCCCGACCCTCTAAAGAATTGCAGTTGTAGGACACACCCTTTCACTCTCACACTTGTACTAGTACACAATAAGATCTGACAGAGACATGAGAAAAGTTAAAAATGTTTATTTTTACTATCGTGTTCTAGTATGCAGTATACGTGCCACAATAAGTAAGAAAATGCCTAACACAAATCCGGTTGGAATAGTAAGTAGTCCATAAATCATAAAAGGTGCTGTCATTGTATAAGACAGAATAACCTAACCCCCTCCCCTTCTACAGAAGCAAAATGAATATATATATATATATATATATTACCTACTGGCGGTTGCCAGTAGGTAGTTATAGTTAGGACCTAGTTTCCATAGGAAAAGCGTTTTTGATTTGCCAATATCTTTGGTGCCGTTTGACGAATCTTCGTAAAATTTTACCCAAAAAAGGTTCACTCGGGTCAGGTCCTGTCTTGAAAGTTTCGGGGTGATTCGTCAAGCGGGGGCCGAGACAAAAGGGGGGTCCCAAAACGCGTTTTCTCCATAGGAAACTTTAGACACGGCTACAGCCCGAACTGCTGAATGGAATTACACCAAATTTGACAAAAAGGTAGCTCTTGGTTCAGAAAGCGCCCGTTTTTTAAAATGGTATAAATCCGTTCAGTAGTTGCTGAGAAATGCAAAAAATAAAAATATCGATATCTGAGCACCGAGGAGGGTTTGCGAACCCTCCCGAGCATGAGCTCAATTCTAATTGGCTGCCAACACTCCAAACCAGAATGTGTTGGCAGCCATCTTGTGACTCGTTAACCGAGTCACAAGAAAACAGTGGAAAAAAGGTTAAAAAACAAGAAAAGGGGGCAGGGTAGAAACACCCTGACCTCCTAGGCCTGCTCAGGGGGTCCCACAGGGACCCCCAGGGCCAAAAAAAGCATTTAAAAAAAAAAAAAAATCGGGCGAATTCGCGCTGGGTGCGGGAATCTGGCTGAGAAAAACAAAAAAAAACGAAGTGCGGTCTCCCGCGCTTCGTTTTTGAAAGCCCCAGGTGGGCCAGGTCCTGAGGGCAATGCTGTTTTATGTAGCGGGGGCCCCTGCAGCTCCGGGGTCCGCCACCTCCCCGGGGCTTCATTGTAAAAATGCGAGGGGAGGCTGCTACCCCCCCATGCTGCCATGGGGACCGCCACCTCCCCGGGGCTTTATTCTAATCAGGGGGGGCCTCACCGGCCCCCCCAAGCCCCGGGGACCACCACCTCCCCGGGGCTTCCTTCTTTAATGAGGGGGGCCTCGTGGGCCCCCCAAGCCCCGGGGACCACCACCTCCCTGAGGCTTTCTTCTTTAATGAGGGGGGCCTTGCAGCCCCCTCCAAGCCCCGGGAAACACCACCTCCCCGGGGCTTTGTACTCATTGGGAGGGGGGCCACGCGGCCCCCTCCTGGAGCCCTCAATGGCCCTGGGGACCACCCCCCCCAGCGCCGGCTCCTGCAATGTCCCGGGGTGCCCACCCCCAAGACATTGCCGTTTGCAATGAAAACGCGGGAGCCGTGCGGCTCCCGCCCTGTCATTGCAAACACTGCTTTGCTTGTTGGAAGCAAGAGCAGGAAACCTGCTCTCGCTTCCAACAAGCAAAGCAGAATTGCTTTTGGGCAAGGGGAGCTGCATGTTAGCAGCTCCCCTTGCCCAAAAGCAATGCAGGCTCCTGCAGGAGGCGGGGGGCCGTCAGGGACCGTGGGGGCATTGGGGCTCCCCCCACGGTCCCAAACGTATGGCCAGGCCCCGGGGGATGGGGGCCCCCCTCCCCAATGAAAAAAAACAAATAAAAAAAAGAGGCCAGGCCCCGGGGGATGGGGTCCTTGGGGCCAATAGTGGCCTAGGGAAGGGGGGCCACACAGCCCTCCTTCCCAATAAATAAATTTAAAAAAGGAGGCCATGTCCCGGGGGATGGGGTCCCCGGGGCCAAAATTGGCCTCGGGAGGGGGGCCGGGCGGCCCTCTTCCCGTTTAAAAAAAAAAAAAAAAAATGGGATCAGGCCCTGACGGAAGGGGGTCCCCAGGGCCTCAAAAATACTAAAAGAAGGGGGGCCACACAGCCCCCCTTCTAAAGAAATATAAAAAAGAAAAGCTCGCATCTCGCCGGAGGCCCCGCCCCCTCGCTGCACCAGTGCAAACACGCCCCCTGGCGCGTACTAAGTTGGGGAATTAAGTCCCCTTCATTCCTGAGGGTCCCTGGGGGCCAACTAGACCACCAGGTACCTCCAGTAAGTGCCACACAGCTGGATTGTAGAGAGGTGGTCCGACGCCATGCCCCTTTTTACACCACTCTGCAAACGAGCCTCTTGGCGCACTGCTGGTGGGGCGATGAGGTCCTCTTATGTCCTGAGGACCTCAGGACACAAGTGAACTGCATCCGCCAAGCAGCAGTACGCCAGGAACCGCGTTTGCAGAGTGGTGTAAAAAGGGGGCGTGGCCTCGGACCACTCTCAGCAATCCAGCTGTGTGGGGCTTACTGGAGGTACCTGGTGGGCTAGTTGGCCCCCAGGGACCCTCATGAGGAAAGGGGACTTCATCCCCCAACCAAGAGCACGCCATGAGGCGCGTTTGCAGAGTGGTAGAGAAAGGGGGCGTGGCCTGTGTCCACCTCTCAGCAATCCCACTGTGTGGGGCTTACTGGAGGTAAGAGGTAAGCTAGTTGGCCCCTAAGGACCCCCAGCAGTGAAGGGGACTTCAATACCCATCGAAGAGCACGCCAGGGAGTGCGTTTGCAAAGTGGTGGGCAAAGGGGGCGTGGCCTGTTATGAGAACTTAGCAGTCCTGCTGTGTGGTACTTACTGGAGGTAATAGGAGGGGTAGTTGGCCCCCAAGGATGTCCTTGGGGGCCAAGTACCCCTTTTGTTACCTCCAGTAAGTCCCACACAGTAGGGTTGCTAAGACGTCTTCGGAGGCCATGCCCCCTTTCTCCACCACTCTGCAAACACTCCTCCTGGTAGACTACGGGATGGGGGTTGAAGTCCACTTTACTCCTGAGGGACTTTGGGGGCCAAGAAGCCCTCCTGGTACCTCCTGTAAGTCCTATGCAGTGGAATTCTTGAGCGCTGGTCGGAGGCCCAGCACCCTTTCTCTACCACTCTACAAACGCGACTACTAGTTAAAGTAGCATGTTTCTGCACCTCTGACTTAGAGGTAGTTTTAATCCCCCTGCCCTATTATATACTAGGGCCTTACAGGGGAGGTCATGCCAATCACAGGGGTACCCCAACCCATAGTGTACCCTAGTGTATGTAGGTGTTTTCACTGTATTCTAAGTGTCTTTTAGCATAGCACTGGCTCTAGGGCTGGTTAGTCAGAGTCCGTTATCACCAGTACCCGTCAGCAAAAAGTTGGGGGCACAGGATGACTTTGCAACAAGGCCTCTTTCTGCACCTCTGTTGGTTCTTTCTGCATATCTCTTGCTTTTTTCTTCATCTTTCTTCCTCTTTCTGAACATGTCCTACCTCTGTAGGCATAGTTAGAAATTAGCATTTAAAAAACCTTTGAAATTCACTGAAAAAACCATAGGTTTCAGGGACATTATAGTTAGAAATTAGCATTTAAAAAACTTTAGAAATTCACTGAAAAACCACAGGTTTCAGGGACGTTATAGTTAGAAATTAGCATTTAAAAAACCTTAGAAATTCACTGAAAAAAAAATAGGTTTCAGGGACGTTATAATTAAAAATTAGCATTTAAAAAACCTTAGAAATTCACTGAACAAAACCACAGGTTTCAGGGACGTTATAGTTAGTTGGACATTTCACTCGTACAAAACCAGATAAATTCGGCCGTTATAGTTAGTTCAGCTAACTATAACTCGCGCCCCCGCAATGCACTGCTGATGATGTCACATATTACATCATTCATGACATGGTCAGTGACATCACTGATGACATCTCAAATGACATCACTGATGACATCATCCAGTAAGTGTGTGTTTCTGTAAAGTTTAAATATGTTTTATAGATATATATATAGGTCAAGGTGTATTGAAGAATGAGTGGGTGTATGACTGTCTGAATGGATGATTTAATAGATGTGTGACTGACTGTATAAGTGAGTGATTAAACGTGTCTTACTAAATGCATGGGTTAGTTACTAAACTGTGAATGTCTGTATCAGTCTGTTAGTTGATGTGTAAGAGGCTGCATGGGTTGGTGAGTAGCTCCATGAGTGTCTATATGGGTTATTGATTGGTTGTCTGAGTATCTGTATGGGTGCCTGAGTGTCTGTGTGGGTGGGTAGGGGGTGTGTGAGAATGTGCATAGATAAGTGAGTGGGTAATTCACTGGGTGTATGGGTTCAAGAGTGCATCTGTGAAGGGCTGTATGGGTGGGTGTGTGTGTGTTTGGGTGTGTTGGTGAGTGAATGGATGTCTCAGTGGTACATGTGTGAGTAACTACATATGTGAAAGGCAGTATATATGAGTGTTTGGGTATATAAATCACTATATGTGAGAGAGAGTGATTGTGAGAGTGGCTGTATGGATATGTGTGTGCTTGTAACAGTGATTGTATAAGAGAGTAAGTATGTGTTAGTATCTGTATGAATAAGTGAGGTGGTGTGTGTATAACTGTATAGGTGAGTTAATGGGAGTGTGGATGATTCTTTGAATGATTGACTAGGTGTGTGAGTAACTCTATGGATGAGTGGCGATGTGTGAGTGTCAGTATAGGTGTATGAGTGCAAATGATAGTGCTGTATTGATAAGTGACTGAATGTATGAGTTACTGTATGGGTGAACGAGTGGACGTGTGTATAGACATATGAATCAGTGAGTGGGTATGTAGTAACTGGTATTGGTGTGTCTATGATTTTGAAAATGGTAGACTGTATTTTAGAGTGGGTGTATCAAAGGTTATATTAGGGTGTGTGGAGAAGTTGGCCTGGCATATGCTGTCCACTAATTATAGTGGGCACCTTGCACCAGTCCAAATCGACTCTTATGGTAGATAGGTTTAAGACAACCTTTTAAAGAAAGCTATCCTAGTGGTAGCTGTGGAGAGCAGCCTTCAGGCTAAGTCTCGGAGGAATGTAAAGCAGCTTGTTTTACCATATAATCTCTTGAATCACCAAATGAAAAGACACCACACAGGTATATATATCAAATATATATGTATTTATTTCTAAATAACTCTCTACTAATCTCTTTATGAGATTAGAAGACAAACATATGCACAAATCAACGTTTCACAATAAGTTAAGCACAAAATATGGCTGGGGCCCTAGGGGCGTACCAGACCATATACTAAGTAAGAGACTTAGAAACAACGACTTGCAGGGAGACAAGGCCTAGGGCCTTCAGAAGTGCTGGGGCCTCACAAAACCACCCAAGGCAGGTAAGTAAAGGACCCACGGGGACGCGTGCAGTGTGGATACACAGGCGCGAATCGCCGTTAACTTCAATGGGGCAAGTCGCGGTTGGAAATAAAGAGTTTTAGGATACTTCGGGAGAACCTACAAGCAAGTCACTTACAGGGTAAGTAGTTCTAGGGCCCACACCCACAGGAGCACCGTAGTGCTGGAGTTACCTCACCCAGGGAAGCCGGGTGCACAGGTGTCCTTTGGTGTCGGGTCGCGGCGTCGTTTTCAATGGCGAACAAAGAAGACTTGCTGCTTGCGGGAGCTGACGAAGTGTCCGGTGGAATCCAAGCCTGGATTCTGAAGAAGGATGACCTGAAAGCAGAGGGGACAGTGTTCAAAGTCACTTGGCAGTGACCCGGGGCAAGGAAGATGGATGCCCACCGTCGTCGGTCGCTTCAGGTCGGTTGCAGGTGCCTTGACTCTTCAGCCACGTGGTCCAGGAGGCGTCGACGACGACCAGGAGCTGGATTCGGTGTGTCCCTCGACGTCTGCAGCTGACTGCGGTGTCGGCAACTCGATCGGAGCCAACAAGCCTTGGCAGCCGCAAGTCTCGGGGAGATGAAGAAAAGTCGATGGCGCAGACCAGCAAGGTCTGTGGAACTCACCCAGCGAGGGTAAGTCAGGGCAGGCCTGGAGCAACCAGGGGAGCCCTTTGGTTTCTTTAGGAAGTCTTCTGGGGACCCACAAGCCAGCGGGCAAGGGATCGCGAAGACACCTCGGGCGGAATCACTCAACAGGGGCCCACGGTCACTCGGGACGGTGTAGGCCTCTGATCTTCGGAGGGATTCCTGCTGGAGGTCGGGACCACACGTGGTCCAAAGCACAAGTTCGTAGAACATTGTGAAGGGGTTGCACTCGACAATAGTGCACGGTACCCAGGGGTCGCGGTTCCTCGTTACTCGTGGGGTCCACTTGCCTCAGCTTCGCTGGGGACTCACGATGGCCTGGGAGAGGTCAGGAAATCCACTTCTTGGGCTGCAGGGACTTCGGACTCCGGCGGGAGCGGCGTAGTTTGCGACCGTCGTTGTCGTTTTTGGTGCCTGCCAAGCAGGGGAGTCACTCCTTGACTCCAAGGGAGATTCTTCTGTCTTCCAAAGGTAGTGGAACGTCGAAGGGCCAGGATTCTTCTGTAGAGCGTCGTCCAGGGGTTATCTGCTTTGCAATGGCAAGGTTCCCCCTCTTATACTAAAAAGAGGGGATGGACTAGCTCTATGACCCCACCTATGGGAGGGTCAAGGGAGGGGTGGCTACACCCACTTCCCTTTGTCCAGTTTCGCGCCAGAGCAGGGGCAGGTAGCCCCTGAGCTGGTTTGAACTGGCATATGCACAGAGGAGCCTTCTGCTCCCCCAGTGCAGGACTTCAAAGCACTCTAAGAGTGCACCCACCCAGCCCCAATACACTAAACCCTGTCTGGAAGGTGGTTACACCTCCCTGTGACAGGATGCCTATTGTTGGGCTTCCTCCACTGCGAGTTTCGGTCATCAGCAGGAGGGCAGCCCAGTGTCTGTGACTGGTGGCATCCATTTTGTGATGCCAGGGCTCTTTAGGATTCTACCGCGTTTCCACAGCAGGTACATGTCTTATCCCTCTAGAAGGGTGGAATGCTACCCCCGCTGCCAAGATTGGCGGGGGGTAGTATTCCAAGATGTTTGACACCAAACACGACATGTTTTGATGCAGCCATTCCAAAGTTAGCATTTACCGCGAGGATATAATGCACTTAAATAGTATATGGTTTAACCGCATCCACAAACAGCACCAGAGAATAGACTCTGAGAGCTGCAGAGGGGCCCTGCTCAGGCAGAGGCACCCCCTCACATAGAAGCCAAGCACCCTGCCCTCAGGATTGATAGGGCCTGCCTTAGGGGTGACTGATAGGTTTATATGTGTGTGCAGGAGAGATATAGGAAACCTATATCTCAGTGAGGGGTGCTAGCACCACCTCACCCAGGCTGCAGTAGCAGGCCTGTGGTGTCAGATTTAGACTGCTTCCCAGGGGTGGCATAACATATGCTGCAGCCCCTGGGAGGCCTGTGAAGTACCTATGCCCTTGGCACCTAAGGTACCATATACTAGGGACTCATAAGGCACCACAGTATCCAATCACTAGTGCACCTAGAGTGCACTCCATGTCGTTTAGAGAGAGCAGATAGACTGGGGCCCTGAATAGCAGGATCCCAGTCCAACTAAGCCATAAACCAGCAAAACACCATAAAAAAAGTGGGGGCAACCATATAGTCAGATTCCACCTTCCTACAGGGTGTGAGGAGGTGCATCAGATTATCACGTGGATGATGTCATTAGTGATGTCATCAGTGATGTCACTGACCATGTCATGAATGAAGTAATATGTGACGTCATCAGCAGTGCATTGCGGGGCCGAGAGTTATAGTTAGCTGAACTAACTATAACGGCCAAATTTCTCTGGTTTTGTACGAGTGAAATGTCCAACTAACTATAATGTCCCTGAAACCTGTGGTTTTTTCAGTGAATTTCTAAGGTTTTTTAAATGTTAATTTCTAACTATAACGTCCCTGAAAACTATGGTTTTTTCAGTGAATTTCAAAGGTTTTTTAAATGATAATTTCTAACTATAACGTCCCTGAAACCTGAGGTTTTTTCAGTGAATTTCAAAGGTTTTTTAAATGCTAATTTCTAACTATGCCTACAAAGGTTGGACATGTGCAGAAAGAGGAAGAAAGGCACAGAAAGAAGTAAGAGAAATGCAGAAAGAGGCAAGAGAAGTCTAGAAAGACAAAGGTACAGAAAGAAGCTAGAGATGTGCACAAAGAACCAACAGAGGAGCAGAAAGAGGCCTTGTTGCAAAGTCATCCTGTGCCCCCAGCTTTTTGCTGACGGGTACTGGTGGTAACAGACTCTGACTAACCAGGTCCGGAGCCAGTGCTATGCTGAAAGACACTTAGAATACAGTGAAAACACCTACATACACTAGGGTACACTATGGGTTGGGGTACCCCTGTGATTGGCATGACCTCCCCTGTATGGCCGTAGTATATAATAGGGCAGGGGTATTAAAACTACCTCTAACTAAGAGGTGCAGAAGGAGGCAAGAGAAGTGCAGAAGGAAGCAACACAGGTGCGGAAAGAGGCAAGAGAGGTGCAGAAAAAAGCAAGTGAAGTGCAGAAAGAGGCAAGTGAGGTGCAGAAAGTAGCAAGAGCAGTGCAGAAAGAACCAACAGAGGTGTAAAAAGAGGCAAAAGGAGTGCAGAAAGGGGTAGGAGTGGTGCACAAAGAGGCAAGAGAGGTACAGAAAGAGGCAGGAGGGGTACAGAAAGAAGGAAGAGAAGTGCAGAAAGAGGCAAGAGATGTGAGAAGTTGGCCTGGTATATGCTGTTCACTAATTAAAGTGGACACCTTGCACCAGAACAATTCAACTCTTATGGTAGATAGGTTTAAGACAACCTTTATAGAAAGCTATCCTAGTGGTAGCTGTGGAGAGCAGCCTTCAGGCTAAGTCTTGAAGGAATGTAAAGCAGCTTGTTTTACCACCCAATCTCTTGAATCACCAAATGAAAAGACACCACACAGGTATATATATCAAATATATATGTATTTATTAATAAACACTCTCTACTAATCTCTTTATGAGATTAGAAGTCAGGAACATATGTACAAGTCAAATGTTATCAAAATAAGTTAAGCACAATCGAATATCACAATCTTAGTTTGCTAGACCTAGGTCTAGGGCATCTAGAATCGAGGGACCCCAAGAACCACCCCAGGTAGTTGTAGGAGACCCACAGGGGACGGACGCGGTGACCTGGCACCGGTGCGAGTCCTGTGCGAGTCTATGCACTCAGACGCGATTGAGATTTCAATGTTAAGGTCCCTTGCGTGTTCGAGGCGAACACACCGATCGGACTCAGTACGAGTCGAAGGATACGGTTACAGATAGGAGTGCAAGGGAGTTGAACGCGGTGTGTCTAACACAGACGCGAACCATGTACGAGTCAGCGCGATAGTCGCACTTGGAAAGTAAGAGTTTTAGGACACTTCTAGGGAAGCTACAAGCAAGTCACTTACAGGGTAAGTAGTTCTAGGGCCCACACCCACAGGAGCACCGTAGTGCTGAAGTTACCTCACCCAGGGGAGCCGGGTGCATAGGTGTTCTTTGGTGTCGGGTCGCGGCGTTGTTTTCAATGGGAGCCAGTGAAGACTTGCTGCTTGCGGCGACAGGAGAAGTGTTCGGAGGAATCCAAGCCTGGATTCAGAAGATGGAAGACCTGAAAGCAGAGGGGACAGTGTTCAAAGTCACTTGGCAGTGACTCGAGGCAAGGAAGATGGATGCCCACCGTCGTTGCAGGATTCAGGTTGTTCGCCGTTGCCTTGACTCTTCAGCCACGAGGTCCAGGAGGTGTCGACGATGACCAGGAGCTGGATTCGGCGTGTCCCACGATGTTTGCAGCTTACTGCGGTGTTGGCGACTCGATCGGAGCCAACAAGCCTTGGTAACAGCAAGTCTCGGGGAAAGTGTGAAGAGGCAATGGCGCAGACCAGCAAGGTCTGTGGGACTCACCCAGCAAGGGTAAGTCAGGGCAGGCCTGGAGCAATAAGGGGAGCCCTTTGGTTTCTTTAGAAAGCCTTCTGGTGACCCACAAGCCGGCTGGCAAGGGATCGCAAAGACGCCTCAGGAGGATTCACTCACAGGGGCCCACGGTCACTCGGGATGTGGTAGGGCTCTGATCTTAGGAGGGATTCTTGCTGGAGGCTGGGAACACACGTGGTCCAAAGCACAAGTTCGTGGAACGTTGTGAAGGGGTTGCACTTGACAATAGTGCATGGTACCCAGGGGTCGCGGTTCCTCGTTACTCTTGGGGTCCACTGGCCTCAGCTTTGCTGGGGACTCACGATGGCCTTTGAGAAGTCAGGAAATCCACTTCTTGGGCTGAAGGGACTTCGGACTCTGGCGGGAGCGGCGTAGTTTGCGACCGTCGTTTGTAGTTTTTGGTGCCTGCCAAGCAGGGGAGTCACTCCTTGACTCCAAGGGAGATTCTTCCGTCTTCCAAAGGTAGTGGAACATCGAAGGTCCGGGATTCTTCTTGTAGAGCGTCGTCCAGGGAAATCTAGGGTGCAATGCACAGGTTCCCCCTCTTATACTAAAAAAAAGGGAGGGACTAGCTCTATGACCCTACCTATGGGAGGGTCAGGGGAGTGGGTGGCTACACCCACTTCCCTTTGTCCAGTTTCGCGCCAGAGCAGGGACAGGTAGCCCCTGAGCCGATTTGAACTGACATATGCACAGAGGAGCCTTCTGCTCCCCCAGTGCAGGACTTCAAAGCACTCTAAGAGTGCACCCACCCAGCCCCAATACACTAAACCCTGTCTGGAAGGTGGTCACACCCCATTGGGACAGGATATCTATTGTTGGGCTTCCTCCACTGCGAGTGTTGGTCATCAGCAGGAGGGCAGCCCAGTGTCTGTGACTGGTGGCATCCATTTTGTGATGCCAGGGCTCTGCAGGATTCTACCGCATTTCCACAGTAGGTACATGTCTATCCCTCTAGAAGGGTGGAATGCTACCCCCGCCGCCAGGACTGGCGGGGGGGGTAGTATTCCAAGGTGTTTGACACCAAACACGACATGTTTCGATGCAGCCATTCCAAAGTTAGCATTTTACCGTGAGGATATAATGCACTTAAAAGTATATGGTTTAACCGCATCCACAAACCGCACCAGAGAATGGACTCTGAGAGCTGCAGAGGGGCCCTGCTCAGGCAGAGGCACCCCCTCAAATAGAAGCCAAGCACCCGGCCCTCAGGATTGATAGGGCCTGCCTTAGGGGTGACTGATAGGGTTATATGTGTGTGTAGGAGAGATATAGGGACCCTATATCTCAGTGAGGGGTGCTAGCACTTCCTCACTCAGGCTGCAGTAGCAGGCCTGTGGTGTCAGATTTAGTCTGCTTCCCAGGGGTGGCATAATACATGCTGCAGCCCCTGGTAGGCCTGTGAAGTACCTATGCCCTTGGTACCTAAGGTACCATATACTAGGGACTCATAAGGTGCCACAGTATCCAATCACTAGTGCACCTAGAGTGCACTCCAAATCGTTTAGAGAGAACAGAGAGGCTGGGGCCCTGATTAGCAGGGTCCCAGCCTGACTATAGCCAGAAACCAGTGTAAACATCAGGAAAAAAGTGGGGGCAACATAAGAGGCAGATCCTACTCTCCTACAAGAGATTTGCTGAAAGAAGCAACAGAGGTGTAGAAAGAAGCAAGAGAAGTGCAGAAAGAGGCAAGTAAGGTGCAGATAGTAGCAAGAGCAGTGCAGAAAGAACCTACAGAGGTGCAGAAAGAGGGGTGGAGAGAGAGGCAAGAGGCAAGAGGGGTGCAGAAAAAGGTAGGATGGGTGCACAAAGAGGCAAGAGAGGTACAGAAAAAGGCAGGAGGGGTGCAGAAAGAAGGAAGAAAAGTGCAGAAACAGGCAAGGGAAGTGCACAAAGAGGCAAGAGAATTGCTGAAAGAAGCAACAGGGGTGTAGAAAGAAGCAAGAAAAGTGCAGAAAGAGGCAAGTGAGGAGCAAAAACAGGCAGGAAAGGTACAGAAAGAGGGAAGACGAGTGCAGAAAGATACAACAGGGGTGCAGAAAGAAGTAAATGAGGTGCAGAAAGAGGCAACAGACGTGCAGAAAGAGGGAAGAGACGTGCAGAAAAAGGCAAGAAAAGTGCAGAAAGAGGCAAAAGAGGTACATAAAGAGACAAAAGGGGTGCAGAAAGAAGCAAGACAGGTGCAGAAAGAAGAATGGAAAGTGCAGAATGAAGCAACAGGGGTGCAGAAAGAGGCAAGAGAAGTGTAGAAAGGAGCAAGTGACGTGCAGAAACAGCCAACAGAGGTGCAAAAGAGGCAAGAGAGGTGCAGAAACAGGCAAGAGAATTGCTGAAAAAAGCAACAGAGGTGTAGAAAGAAGCAAGAAAAGTGCAGAAAGAGGCAAGTGAGATGCAAAAACAGGCAGGAAAGGTACAGAAAGAGGGAAGACGAGTGCATAAAGAGACAACAGGGGTGGAGAAAGAGGCAAATGAGGTGCAGAAAGAGGCAACAGACGTGCAGAAAGAGGGAAGAGAGGTGCAGAAAAAGGCAAGAAAATTGCAGAAAGAGGCAAAAGAGGTGCAGAAAGAAGTAAGACAGGTGCAGAAAGAAGCATGGAAAGTGCAGAATGAAGCAACAGGGGTGCAGAAAGAGGCAAGAGAAGTGCAGAAACAGGCAAGGGAAGTGCACAAAGAGGCAAGAGAATTGCTGAAAGAAGTAACAGAGGTGTAGAAAGAAGCAAGAAAAGCTCAGAAAGAGGCAAGTGAGGAGCAAAAACAGGCAGGAAAGGTACAGAAAGAGGGAAGACGAGTGCAGAAATAGACAACAGGGGTGCAGAAAGAAGCAAATGAGGTGCAGAAAGAACCAACTGACGTGCAGAAAGAGGGAAGAGGTGCAGAAAAAGGCAAGTAAAGTGCAGAATAAAGGCAAAAGAGGTACATAAAGAGACAACAGGGGTGCTGAAGGAAGCAAGACAGGTGCAGAAAGAAGCATGGAAAGTGCAGAATGAAGCAACAGGGGTGCAGAAAGAGGCAAGAAAAGTATAGAAAGGAGCAAGTGAGATGCAGAAAGAGCCGACAGAGGTGCAAAAAGAGGCAAGAGAGGTGCAGAAACAGGCAAGAGAAGTGCACAAAGGGGCAAGAGAATTGCTGAAAGAAGTAACAGAGGTGTAGAAAGAAGCAGGAAAAGTGCAGAAAGAGGCAAGTGAGATGCAAAAACAGGCAGGAAAGGTACAGAAAGAGGGAAGACGAGTGCAGAAAGAGACAGCAGGGGTGCAGAAAGAAGTAAATGAGGTGCAGAAAGAGGCAACAGACGTGCAGAAAGAGGCATGAGAGGTGCAGAAACAGGCAAGAGAAGTGCAGAATGAAGCAACAGGGGTGCAGAAAGAGGCAAGAGAAGTGTAGAAAGGAGCAAGTGAGGTGCAGAAAGAGCCAACAGAGGTGCAAAACAGGCAAGAGAGGTGCAGAAACAGGCAAGAGAAGTGCAGAATGAAGAAACAAGGGTGTAGAAAGAGGCAAGAGAAGTGTAGAAAGGAGCAAGTGAGATACAGAATGAGCCAACAGAGGTGCAAAAAGAGGCAAGAGCGGTACAGAAACAGGCAAGAGAATTGCTGAAAGAAGCAACAGAGGTGTAGAAAGAAGCAAGAAAAGTGCAGAAAGAGGCAAGTGAGATGCAAAAACAGGCAGGAAAGGTACAGAAAGAGGAAAGACGAGTGCATAAAGAGACAATGGGGGCAGAAAGAAGCAAGACAGGTGCAGAAAAGCATGGAAAGTGCAGAATGAAGCAACAAGGGTGCGGAAAGAGGCAAGACAAGTGCAAAAACAGGCAAGAGAAGTGCACAAAGAGGGAAGAGAATTGCTGAAAGAAGCAACAGAGGTGTAGAAAGAAGCAAGAAAAGTGCAGAAAGAGGCAAGTGAGATGCAAAAAAAGGCAGGAAAGGTACAGAAAGAGGGAAGACGAGTGCAGAAAGAGACAACAGGGGTGCAGCAAGAAGCAAATGAGGTGCAGAAAGAAGCAGCAGACGTGCAGAAAGAAGCAACAGACATGCAGAAAGAGGGAAGAGAGGTGCAGAAAAAGGCAAGAAAAGTGCAGAAAGATGCAAAAGAGGTACGTAAAGAGACAACAGGGGTGCAGAAAGAAGCAAGACAGGTGCAGAAAGAAGCATGGAAAGTGCAGAATGAAGCAACAGGGGTGCAGAAAGAGGCAAGAGAAGTGCAGAAACAGTCAAGGGAAGTGCACAAAGAGGCAAGAGAATTGCTGAAAGAAGCAATATAGGTGTAGAAAGAAGCAAGAAAAGTTCAGAAAGAGGCAAGTGAGATGCAAAAACAGGCAGGAAAGGTACAGAAAGAGGGAAGACGAGTGCATAAAGAGACAACAGGGGTGCAGAAAGAAGCAAATGAGGTGCAGAAAGAGGCAACAGACGTGCAGAAAGAGGGAAGAGAGGTGTAGAAAAAGGCTAGAAAAGTGCAGAAAGAGGCAAAAGAGGTACATAAAGAGACAACAGGGGTGCAAAAAGAAGCAAGACAGGTGCAGAAAGAAGAATGCAAAGTGCAGAATGAAGCAACAGGGGTGCAGAAAGAGGCAAGAGAAGTGTAGAAAGGAGCAAGTGATGTGCAGAAAGAGCCAACAGAGGTGCAAAGGAGGCAAGAGAGGTGCAGAAACAGGCAAGAGAATTGCTGAAAGAAGCAACAGAGGTGTAGAAAGAAGCAAGAAAAGTGCAGAAAGAGGCAAGTGAGATGCAAAAACAGGCAGGAAAGGTACAGAAAGAGGGAAGACGAGTGCATGAAGAGACAACAGGGGTGCAGAAAGAGGCAAATGAGGTGCAGAAAGAGGCAACAGACGTGCAGAAAGAGAGAAGAGAGGTGCAGAAAAAGTCAAGAAAAGTGCAGAAAGAGGCAAAAGAGGTACATAAAGAGACAAAAGGGGTGCAGAAAGAAGCAAGACAGGTGCAGAAAGAAGAATGGAAAGTGCAGAATGAAGCAACAGGGGTGCAGAAAGAGGCAAGAGAAGTGTAGAAAGGACCAAGTGACGTGCAGAAAGAGCCAACAGAGGTGCAAAAGAGGCAAGAGAGGTGCAGAAACAGGCAAGAGAATTGCTGAAAGAAGCAACAGAGGTGTAGAAAGAAGCAAGAAAATTGCAGACAGAGGCAAGTGAGATGCAAAAACAGGCAGGAAAGGTACAGAAAGAGGGAAGACGAGTGCATAAAGAGACAGCAGGGGTGCAGAAAGAGGCAAATGAGGTGCAGAAAGAGGCAACAGATGTGCAGAAAGAGGGAAGAGAGTTGCAGAAAAAGGCAAGAAAATTGCAGAAAGAGGCAAAAGAGGTACATAAAGAGACAAAAGGGGTGCAGAAAGAAGTAAGACAGGTGCAGAAAGAAGCATGGAAAGTGCAGAATGAAGCAACAGGGGTGCAGAAAGAGGCAAGAGAAGTGCAGAAACAGGCAAGGGAAGTGTATAAAGAGGCAAGAGAATTGCTGAAAGAAGCAACAGAGGTGTAGAAAGAAGCAAGAAAAGTGCAGAAAGAGGCAAGTGAGGAGCAAAAACAGGCAGGAAAGGTACAGAAAGAGGGAAGACGAGTGCAGAAATAGACAACAGGGATGCAGAAAGAAGCAAATGAGGTGCAGAAAGAACCAACAGACGTGCAGAAAGAGGGAAGAGAGGTGCAGAAAAAGGCAAGTAAAGTGCAGAATAAGGCAAAAGAGGTACATAAAGAGACAACAGGTGCAGAAGGAAGCAAGACAGGTGCAGAAAGAAGCATGGAAAGTGCAGAATGAAGCAACAGGGGTGCAGAAAGAGGCAAGAGAAGTGTAGAAAGGAGCAAGTGAGATGCAGAAAGAGCCAACAGAGGTGCAAAAAGAGGCAAGAGAGGTGCAGAAACAGGCAAGAGAAGTGCACAAAGGGGCAAGAGAATTGCTGAAAGAAGCAACAGAGGTGTAGAAAGAAGCAGGAAAAGTGCAGAAAGAGGCAAGTGAGGAGCAAAAACAGGCAGGAAAGGTACAGAAAGAGGGAAGACGAGTGCAGAAAGAGACAACAGGGGTGCAGAAAGAAGTAAATGAGGTGCAGAAAGAGGCAACAGACGTGCAGAAAGAGGGAAGAGAGGTGCAGAAAAAGGCAAGAAAAGTGCAGAAAGAGGTAAAAGAGGTACATAAAGAGACAAAAGGGGTGCAGAAAGAAGCAAGACAGGTGCAGAAAGAAGAATGGAAAGTGCAGAATTAAGCAACAGGGGTGCAGAAAGAGGCAAGAGAAATGTAGAAAGGAGCAAGTGAGGTGCAGAATGAGCCAACAGAGGTGCAAAAAGAGGCAAGAGAGGTGCAGAAACAGGCAAGAGAATTGCTGAAAGAAGCAACAGAGGTGTAGAAAGAAGCAAGAAAAGTGCAGAAAGAGGCAAGTGAGATGCAAAAACAGGCAGGAAAGGTACAGAAAGAGGGAAGACGAGTGCATAAAGAGACAACAGGGGTGCAGAAAGAAGGAAGACAGGTGCAGAAAGAAGCATGGAAAGTGCAGAATGAAGCAACAGGGGTGCGGAAAGAGGCAAGACAAGTGCAAAAACAGGCAGGAGAAGTGCACAAAGAGGGAAGAGAATTGCTGAAAGAAGCAACAGAGGTGTAGAAAGAAGCAAGAAAAGTGCAGAAAGAGGCAAGTGAGATGCAAAAACAGGCAGGAAAGGTACAGAAAGAGGGAAGACGAGTGCAGAAAGAGACAACAGGGGTGCAGCAAGAAGCAAATGAGGTGCAGAAAGAAGCAGCAGACGTGCAGAAAGAAGCAACAGACGTGCAGAAAGAGGGAAGAGAGGTGCAGAAAAAGGCAAGAAAAGTGCAGAAAGATGCAAAAGAGGTACGTAAAGAGACAACAGGGGTGCAGAAAGAAGCTAGACAGGTGCAGAAAGAAGCATGGAAGGTGCAGAAATAGGCAAGAGAAGTGCACAAAGAGGCAAGAGAATTGCTGAAAGAAGAAAAAAAGGTGTAGAAATAAGCAAGAAAAGTGCACAAAGAGGCAAGTGAGATGCAAAAACAGACAGCAAAGATACAGAAAGAGGGAAGACGAGTGCTGAAAGAGACAACAGGGGTGCAGAAAGAAGCAAATGAGGTGCAGAAAGAGGCAACAGACGTGCAGAAAGAGGGAAGAGAGGTGTAGAAAAAGGCAAGAAAAGTGCAGAAAGAGGCAAATGAGGTACATAAAGAGACAACAGGGGTGCAGAAAGAAGCAAGACAGGTGCAGAAAGAAGCAACAGGGGTGCAGAAAGAGGCAAGAGAAGTGCAGAAACAGGCAAGAGAAGTGCACAAAGAGGCAAGAGAATTGCTGAAAGAAGCAACAGAGGTGTAGAAAGAAGCAAGAAAAGTGGAGAAAGAGGAAAATGAGATGCAAAAACAGGCAGGAAAGGAACAGAAAGAGGGAAGACAAGTGCAGAAAGAGACAACACGGGTGCAGAAAGAAGCAAATGAGGTGCAGAAAGAGGCAACAGACGTGCAGAAAGAGGGAAGAGAGGTGCAGAAAAAGGCAAGAAAAGTGCAGAAAGAGGCAAAAGAGGTACATAAAGAGACAACAGGGGTGCAGAAAGAAGCAAGACAGGTGCAGAAAGAAGCATGGAAAGTGCAGAATGAAGCAACAGGGGTGCAGAAAGAGGCAAGAGAAGTGCAGAAAAGGCAAGGGAAGTGCACAAAGAGGCAAGAGAATTGCTGAAAGAAGCAATAGAGGTGTAGAAAGAAGCAATAAAAGTGCAGAAAGAGGCAAGTGAGATGCAAAAACAGGCAGGAAAGGTACAGAAAGAGGGAAGACGAGTGCATAAAGAGACAACAGGGGTGCAGAAAGAAGCGAATGAGCTGCAGAAAGAGGCAACAGACGTGCAGAAAGAGAACTGCAGAAAAAGGAAAGAAAAGTACAGAAAGTGGCAAAAGAGGTACTTAAAGAGACAACAGGGGTGCAGAAAGAAGCAAGACAGGTGCAGAAAGAAGCATGGAAAGTGCAGAATGAAGCAACAGGGGTGCAGAAAGAGGCAAGAGAAGTGTAGAAAGGAGCAAGTGAGGTGCAGAAAGAGCCAACATAGGTGCACAAAGAGGCAAGAGAATTGCTGAAAGAAGCAACAGAGGTGTAGAAAGAAGCAAGAAAAGTGCAGAAAGAGGCAAGTGAAATGCAAAAACAGGCAGGAAAGGTACAGAAAGAGGGAAGACGAGTGCAGAAAGAGACAAAAGGGATGCAGAAAGAAGCACATGAGGTGCAGAAAGAGGCAACAGACGTGCAGAAAGAGGGAAGAGAGGTGGAGAAAAAGGCAAGAAAAGTGCAGGAAAAGGCAAATGAGGTACTTAAAGAGACAACAGGGGTGCAGAAAGAAGCAAGACAGGTGCAGAAAGAAGCATGGAAAGTGCAGAATGAAGCAACGGGGCGCAGAAAGAGGCAAGAGAAGTGCAGAAACAGGCAAGACAAGTGCACAAAGAGGCAAGAGAATTGCTGAAAGAAGCAACAGAGGTGTAGAAAGAAGCAAGAAAAGTTCAGAAAGAGGTAAGTGAGATGCAAAAACAGGCAGGAAAGGTACAGAAAGAGGGAAGACGAGTGCAGAAAAAGACAACAGGTGTGCAGAAAGAAGCAAATGAGGTGCAGAAAGAGGCAACAGATGTGCTGAAAGAGGGAAGAAAGGTGCAGAAAAACGCAAGAAATGTGCAGAAAGAGGCAAATGAGGTACATAAAGAGACAACAGGGGTGCAGAAAGAAGCAAGACAGGTGCAGAAAGAAGCATGGAAAGTGCAGAATGAAGCAACAGGGGTGCAGAAAAAGGCAAGAGAAGTGTAGAAAGGAGCAAGTGAGGTGCAGAAAGAGCCAACAGAGGTGCAAAAAGAGGCAAGAGCAGTGCAGAAACAGGCAAGAGAAGTGCACAAATAGGCAAGAGAATTGCTGAAAGAAGCAACAGAGGTGTAGAAAGAAGCAAGAAAAGTGTAGAAAGAGGCAAGTGAGATGCAAAAACAGGCAGCAAAGGTACAGAAAGAGGGAAGACAAGTGCTGAAAGAGACAACAGGGGTGCACAAAGAAGCAAATGAGGTGCAGAAAGAGGCAACAGACGTGCAGAAAGAGGGAAGAGAGGTGCAGAAAAAGGCAAGAAAAGTACAGAAAGAGGCAAAAGAGGTACATAAAGAGACAACAGGGGTGCAGAAAGAAGCAAGACAGGTGCAGAAAGAAGCATGGAAAGTGCAGAATGAAGCAACAGGGGTGCAGAAAGAGGCAGGAGAAGTGTAGAAAGGAGCAAGTGAGGTGCAGAAAGAGCCAACAGAGATGCAAAAAGAGGCAAGAGAGGTGCAGAAACAGGCAAGAAAAGTGCACAAAGAGGCAAGAGAATTGCTGAAAGAAGCAACAGAGTTGTAGAAAGAAGCAAGAAAAGTGCAGAAAGAGGCAAGTGAGAAGCAAAAACAGGCAGCAAAGGTACAGAAAGAGGGAGGGCAAGTGCAGAATGAAGCAACAGGGGTGCAGAAAGAGGCAAGAGAAGGGCAGAAACAGGCAAGAGAGGTGCACAGAGTCAAGAGAATTGCTGAAAGAAGCAACAGAGGTGTAGAAAGAAGCAAGAAAAGTGGAGAAAGAGGCAAGTGAGATGCAAAAACAGGCAGGAAAGGAACAGAAAGAGGGAAGACGAGTGCATAAATAGACAACAGGGGTGCACAAAGAAGCAAATGAGGTGCAGAAAGAGGCAACAGACGTGCAGAAAGAGGGAAGAGAGGTGCAGAAAAAGGCAAGAAAAGTGCAGAGAGGCAAAAGAGGTACATAAAGAGACAACAGGGGTGCAGAAAGAAGCAAGACAGGTGCAGAAAGAAGCATGGAAAGTGCAGAATGAAGCAACAGGGGTGCAGAAAGAGGCAAGAGAAGTGCAGAAACAGGCAGGGGAAGTGCACAAAGAGGCAAGAGAATTGCTGAAAGAAGCAACAGAGGTGTAGAAAGAAGCAAGAAAAGTGCAGAAAGAGGCAAGTGAGATGCAAAAACAGGCAGCAAAGGTACAGAAAGAGGGAAGACAGGTGCTGAAAGAGACAACAGGGGTGCACAAAGAAGCAAATGAGGTGCATAAAGAGGCAACAGACGTGCAGATAGAGGGAAGAGAACTGCAGAAAAAGGCAAGAAAAGTGCAGAAAGTGGCAAAAGAGGTACATAAAGAGACAACAGGGGTGCAGAAAGAAGCAAGACAGGTGCAGAAAGAAGCATGGAAAGTGCAGAATGAAGCAACAGTGGTGCAGAAAAAGGCAAGAGAAGTGTAGAAAGGAGCAAGTGAGGTGCCGAAAGAGCCAACAGAGGTGCAAAAAGAGGCAAGAGCAGTGCAGAAACAGGCAAGAGAAGTGCACAAATAGGCAAGAGAATTGCTGAAAGAAGCAACAGAGGTGTAGAAAGAAGCAAGAAAAGTGCAGAAAGAGGCAAGTGAGATGCAAAAACAGGCAGCAAAGGTACAGAAAGAGGGAAGACAAGTGCTGAAAGAGACAACAGGGGTGCACAAAGAAGCAAAAGAGGCACATAAAGAGACAACAGGGGTGCACAAAGAAGCAAGACAGGTGCAGAAAGAAGCATGGAAAGTGCAGAATGAAGCAACAGGGGTGCAGTAAGAGGCAGGAGAAGTGTAGAAAGGAGCAAGTGAGGTGCAGAAAGAGCCAACAGAGATGCAAAAAGAGGCAAGAGAGGTGCAGAAACAGGCAAGAAAAGTGCACAAAGAGGGAAGAGAATTGCTGAAAGAAGCAACAGAGTTGTAGAAAGAAGCAAGAAAAGTGCAGAAAGAGGCAAGTGAGAAGCAAAAACAGGCAGCAAAGGTACAGAAAGAGGGAGGGCAAGTGCTGAAAGAGACAACAGGGGTGCACAAAGAAGCAAATGAGGTGCAGAAAGAGGCAACAGACGTGCAGAAAGAGGGAATAGGTGCAATAAAAGGCAAGAAAAGTGCAGAAAGAGGCAAAAGAGGTACATAAAGAAACAACAGGGGTGCAGAAAGAAGCAAGACGGGTGCAGAAAGAAGCTTGGAAAGTGCAGAATGAAGCAACAGGAGTGCAGAAAGAGGCAAGAGAAGTGCAGAAACAGGCAAGAGAAGTGCACAAAGAGGCAAGAGAAGTGCACCACGATGCAAGAGAATTGCTGAAAGAAGCAACAGAGGTGTAAAAAGAAGCAAGAAAAGTGCAGAAAGAGGCAAGTGAGGAGCAAAAACAGGCAGGAAAGGTACAGAAAGAGGGAAGACGAGTGCAGAAAGAGACAGCAGGGGTGCAGAAAGAAGTAAATGAGGTGCAGAAAGAGGCAACAGACGTGCAGAAAGAGGGAAGAGAGGTGCAGAAAAAGGCAAGAAAAGTGCAGAAAGAGGCAAAAGAGGTACATAAAGAGACAAAAGGGGTGCAGAAAGAAGCAAGACAGGTGCAGAAAGAAGAATGGAAAGTGCAGAATGAAGCAACAGGGGTGCAGAAAGAGGCAAGAGAAGTGTAGAAAGGAGCAAGTGAGGTGCAGAAAGAGCCAACAGAGGTGCAAAACAGGCAAGAGAGGTGCAGAAACAGGCAAGAGAAGTGCAGAATGAAGAAACAAGGGTGTAGAAAGAGGCAAGAGAAGTGTAGAAAGGAGCAAGTGAGATACAGAATGAGCCAACAGAAGTGCAAAAAGAGGCAAGAGCGGTACAGAAACAGGCAAGAGAATTGCTGAAAGAAGCAACAGAGGTGTAGAAAGAAGCAAGAAAAGTGCAGAAAGAGGCAAGTGAGATGCAAAAACAGGCAGGAAAGGTACAGAAAGAGGGAAGACGAGTGCATAAAGAGACAATGGGGGCAGAAAGAAGCAAGACAGGTGCAGAAAAGCATGGAAAGTGCAGAATGAAGCAACAAGGGTGCGGAAAGAGGCAAGACAAGTGCAAAAACAGGCAAGAGAAGTGCACAAAGAAGGAAGAGAATTGCTGAAAGAAGCAACAGAGGTGTAGAAAGAAGCAAGAAAAGTGCAGAAAGAGGCAAGTGAGATGCAAAAACAGGCAGGAAAGGTACAGAAAGAGGGAAGACGAGTGCAGAAAGAGACAACAGGGGTGCAGCAAGAAGCAAATGAGGTGCAGAAAGAAGCAGCAGACGTGCAGAAAGAAGCAACAGACATGCAGAAAGACGGAAGAGAGGTGCAGAAAAAGGCAAGAAAAGTGCAGAAAGATGCAAAAGAGGTACGTAAAGAGACAACAGGGGTGCAGAAAGAAGCAAGACAGGTGCAGAAAGAACCATGGAAAGTGCAGAATGAAGCAACAGGGGTGCAGAAAGAGGCAAGAGAAGTGCAGAAACAGTCAAGGGAAGTGCACAAAGAGGCAAGAGAATTGCTGAAAGAAGCAATATAGGTGTAGAAAGAAGCAAGAAAAGTTCAGAAAGAGGCAAGTGAGATGCAAAAACAGGCAGGAAAGGTACAGAAAGAGGGAAGACGAGTGCATAAAGAGACAACAGGGGTGCAGAAAGAAGCAAATGAGGTGCAGAAAGAGGCAACAGACGTGCAGAAAGAGGGAAGAGAGGTGTAGAAAAAGGCTAGAAAAGTGCAGAAAGAGGCAAAAGAGGTACATAAAGAGACAACAGGGGTGCAAAAGAAGCAAGACAGGTGCAGAAAGAAGAATGCAAAGTGCAGAATGAAGCAACAGGGGTGCAGAAAGAGGCAAGAGAAGTGTAGAAAGGAGCAAGTGATGTGCAGAAAGAGCCAACAGAGGTGCAAAGGAGGCAAGAGAGGTGCAGAAACAGGCAAGAGAATTGCTGAAAGAAGCAACAGAGGTGTAGAAAGAAGCAAGAAAAGTGCAGAAAGAGGCAAGTGAGATGCAAAAACAGGCAGGAAAGGTACAGAAAGAGGGAAGACGAGTGCATAAAGAGACAACAGGGGTGCAGAAAGAGGCAAATGAGGTGCAGAAAGAGGCAACAGACGTGCAGAAAGAGAGAAGAGAGGTGCAGAAAAAGGCAAGAAAAGTGCAGAAAGAGGCAAAAGAGGTACATAAAGAGACAAAAGGGGTGCAGAAAGAAGCAAGACAGGTGCAGAAAGAAGAATGGAAAGTGCAGAATGAAGCAACAGGGGTGCAGAAAGAGGCAAGAGAAGTGTAGAAAGGACTAAGTGACGTGCAGAAAGAGCCAACAGAGGTGCAAAAGAGGCAAGAGAGGTGCAGAAACAGGCAAGAGAATTGCTGAAAGAAGCAACAGAGGTGTAGAAAGAAGCAAGAAAATTGCAGACAGAGGCAAGTGAGATGCAAAAACAGGCAGGAAAGGTACAGAAAGAGGGAAGACAGAGTGCATAAAGAGACAGCAGGGGTGCAGAAAGAGGCAAATGAGGTGCAGAAAGAGGCAACAGACGTGCAGAAAGAGGGAAGAGAGTTGCAGAAAAAGGCAAGAAAATTGCAGAAAGAGGCAAAAGAGGTACATAAAGAGACAAAAGGGGTGCAGAAAGAAGTAAGACAGGTGCAGAAAGAAGCATGGAAAGTGCAGAATGAAGCAACAGGGGTGCAGAAAGAGGCAAGAGAAGTGCAGAAACAGGCAAGGGAAGTGTATAAAGAGGCAAGAGAATTGCTGAAAGAAGCAACAGAGGTGTAGAAAGAAGCAAGAAAAGTGCAGAAAGAGGCAAGTGAGGAGCAAAAACAGGCAGGAAAGGTACAGAAAGAGGGAAGACGAGTGCAGAAATAGACAACAGGGATGCAGAAAGAAGCAAATGAGGTGCAGAAAGAACCAACAGACGTGCAGAAAGAGGGAAGAGAGGTGCAGAAAAAGGCAAGTAAAGTGCAGAATAAGGCAAAAGAGGTACATAAAGAGACAACGGGTGCAGAAGGAAGCAAGACAGGTGCAGAAAGAAGCATGGAAAGTGCAGAATGAAGCAACAGGGGTGCAGAAAGAGGCAAGAGAAGTGTAGAAAGGAGCAAGTGAGATGCAGAAAGAGCCAACAGAGGTGCAAAAAGAGGCAAGAGAGGTGCAGAAACAGGCAAGAGAAGTGCACAAAGGGGCAAGAGAATTGCTGAAAGAAGCAACAGAGGTGTAGAAAGAAGCAGGAAAAGTGCAGAAAGAGGCAAGTGAGGAGCAAAAACAGGCAGGAAAGGTACAGAAAGAGGGAAGACGAGTGCAGAAAGAGACAACAGGGTGCAGAAAGAAGTAAATGAGGTGCAGAAAGAGGCAACAGACGTGCAGAAAGAGGAAGAGAGGTGCAGAAAAGGCAAGAAAAGTGCAGAAAGAGGTAAAAGAGGTACATAAAGAGACAAAAGGGGTGCAGAAAGAAGCAAGACAGGTGCAGAAAGAAGAATGGAAAGTGCAGAATTAAGCAACAGGGGTGCAGAAAGAGGCAAGAGAAATGTAGAAAGGAGCAAGTGAGGTGCAGAATGAGCCAACAGAGGTGCAAAAGAGGCAAGAGAGGTGCAGAAACAGGCAAGAGAATTGCTGAAAGAAGCAACAGAGGTGTAGAAAGAAGCAAGAAAAGTGCAGAAAGAGGCAAGTGAGATGCAAAAACAGGCAGGAAAGGTACAGAAAGAGGGAAGACGAGTGCATAAAGAGACAACAGGGGTGCAGAAAGAAGGAAGACAGGTGCAGAAAGAAGCATGGAAAGTGCAGAATGAAGCAACAGGGGTGCGGAAAGAGGCAAGACAAGTGCAAAAACAGGCAAGAGAAGTGCACAAAGAGGGAAGAGAATTGCTGAAAGAAGCAACAGAGGTGTAGAAAGAAGCAAGAAAAGTGCAGAAAGAGGCAAGTGAGATGCAAAAACAGGCAGGAAAGGTACAGAAAGAGGGAAGACGAGTGCAGAAAGAGACAACAGGGGTGCAGCAAGAAGCAAATGAGGTGCAGAAAGAAGCAGCAGACGTGCAGAAAGAAGCAACAGACGTGCAGAAAGAGGGAAGAGAGGTGCAGAAAAAGGCAAGAAAAGTGCAGAAAGATGCAAAAGAGGTACGTAAAGAGACAACAGGGGTGCAGAAAGAAGCTAGACAGGTGCAGAAAGAAGCATGGAAGGTGCAGAAATAGGCAAGAGAAGTGCACAAAGAGGCAAGAGAATTGCTGAAAGAAGAAAAAAAGGTGTAGAAATAAGCAAGAAAAGTGCACAAAGAGGCAAGTGAGATGCAAAAACAGACAGCAAAGATACAGAAAGAGGGAAGACGAGTGCTGAAAGAGACAACAGGGGTGCAGAAAGAAGCAAATGAGGTGCAGAAAGAGGCAACAGACGTGCAGAAAGAGGGAAGAGAGGTGTAGAAAAAGGCAAGAAAAGTGCAGAAAGAGGCAAATGAGGTACATAAAGAGACAACAGGGGTGCAGAAAGAAGCAAGACAGGTGCAGAAAGAAGCAACAGGGGTGCAGAAAGAGGCAAGAGAAGTGCAGAAACAGGCAAGAGAAGTGCACAAAGAGGCAAGAGAATTGCTGAAAGAAGCAACAGAGGTGTAGAAAGAAGCAAGAAAAGTGGAGAAAGAGGCAAATGAGATGCAAAAACAGGCAGGAAAGGAACAGAAAGAGGGAAGACAAGTGCAGAAAGAGACAACACAGGTGCAGAAAGAAGCAAATGAGGTGCAGAAAGAGGCAACAGACGTGCAGAAAGAGGGAAGAGAGGTGCAGAAAAAGGCAAGAAAAGTGCAGAAAGAGGCAAAAGAGGTACATAAAGAGACAACAGGGGTGCAGAAAGAAGCAAGACAGGTGCAGAAAGAAGCATGGAAAGTGCAGAATGAAGCAACAGGGGTGCAGAAAGAGGCAAGAGAAGTGCAGAAACAGGCAAGGGAAGTGCACAAAGAGGCAAGAGAATTGCTGAAAGAAGCAATAGAGGTGTAGAAAGAAGCAATAAAAGTGCAGAAAGAGGCAAGTGAGATGCAAAAACAGGCAGGAAAGGTACAGAAAGAGGGAAGACGAGTGCATAAAGAGACAACAGGGGTGCAGAAAGAAGCGAATGAGCTGCAGAAAGAGGCAACAGACGTGCAGAAAGAGAACTGCAGAAAAAGGAAAGAAAAGTACAGAAAGTGGCAAAAGAGGTACTTAAAGAGACAACAGGGGTGCAGAAAGAAGCAAGACAGGTGCAGAAAGAAGCATGGAAAGTGCAGAATGAAGCAACAAGGGTGCAGAAAGAGGCAAGAGAAGTGTAGAAAGGAGCAAGTGAGGTGCAGAAAGAGCCAACATAGGTGCACAAACAGGCAAGAGAATTGCTGAAAGAAGCAACAGAGGTGTAGAAAGAAGCAAGAAAAGTGCAGAAAGAGTCAAGTGAAATGCAAAAACAGGCAGGAAAGGTACAGAAAGAGGGAAGACGAGTGCAGAAAGAGACAAAAGGGATGCAGAAAGAAGCACATGAGGTGCAGAAAGAGGCAACAGACGTGCAGAAAGAGGGAAGAGAGGTGCAGAAAAAGGCAAGAAAAGTGCAGGAAAAGGCAAGTGAGGTACATAAAGAGACAACAGGGGTGCAGAAAGAAGCAAGACAGGTGCAGAAAGAAGCATGGAAAGTGCAGAATGAAGCAACGGGGCGCAGAAAGAGGCAAGAGAAGTGCAGAAACAGGCAAGACAAGTGCACAAAGAGGCAAGAGAATTGCTGAAAGAAGCAACAGAGGTGTAGAAAGAAGCAAGAAAAGTGCAGAAAGAGGCAAGTGAGATGCAAAAACAGGCAGGAAAGGTACAGAAAGAGGGAAGACGAGTGTGAGAAGTTGGCCTGGTATATGCTGTTCACTAATTAAAGTGGACACCTTGCACCAGGGCAAATCGACTCTTATGGTAGATAGGTTTAAGACAACCTTTTAAAGAAAGCTATCCTAGTGGTAGCTGTGGAGAGCAGCCTTCAGGCTAAGTCTCGGAGGAATGTAAAGCAGCTTGTTTTACCATATAATCTCTTGAATCACCAAATGAAAAGACACCACACAGGTATATATATCAAATATATATGTATTTATTTCTAAATAACTCTCTACTAATCTCTTTATGAGATTAGAAGACAAACATATGCACAAATCAACGTTTCACAATAAGTTAAGCACAAAATATGGCTGGGGCCCTAGGGGCGTACCAGACCATATACTAAGTAAGAGACTTAGGGACAACGACTTGCAGGGAGACAAGGCCTAGGGCCTTCAGAAGTGCTGGGGCCTCACGAAACCACCCAAGGCAGGTAAGTAAAGGACCCACGGGGGACGCGTGCAGTGTAGATACACAGGCGCGGATCGCCGTTGACTTCAATGGGGCAAGTCGCGGTTGGAAATAAAGAGTTTTAGGATACTTCTATAGAACCTACAAGCAAGTCACTTACAGGGTAAGTCGTTCTAGGGCCCACACCCACAGGAGCACCGTAGTGCTGGAGTTACCTCACCCAGGGAAGCCGGGTGCACAGGTGTCCTTTGGTGTCGGGTCGCGGCGTCGTTTTCAATGGCGAACAAAGAAGACTTGCTGCTTGCGGGAGCTGAAGAAGTGTCCGGTGGAATCCAAGCCTGGATTCTGAAGAAGGATGACCTGAAAGCAGAGGGGACAGTGTTCAAAGTCACTTGGCAGTGACCCGGGGCAAGGAAGATGGATGCCCACCGTCGTCGGTCGCTTCAGGTCGGTTGCGGGTGCCTTGACTCTTCAGCCACGTGGTCCAGGAGGCGTCGACGACGACCAGGAGCTGGATTCGGTGTGTCCTCGACGTCTGCAGCTGACTGCGGTGTCGGCAACTCGATTGGAGCCAACAAGCCTTGGCAGCCGCAAGTCTCGGGGAGATGAAGAAAAGTCGATGGCGCAGACCAGCAAGGTCTGTGGAACTCACCCAGCGAGGGTAAGTCAGGGCAGGCCTGGAGCAACCAGGGGAGCCCTTTGGTTTCTTTAAGAAGTCTTCTGGGGACCCACAAGCCAGCGGGCAAGGGATCGCGAAGACACCTCGGGCGGAATCACTCAACAGGGGCCCACGGTCACTCGGGACGGTGTAGGCCTCTGATCTTCGGAGGGATTCCTGTTGGAGGTCGGGACCACACGTGGTCCAAAGCACAGGTTCGTAGAACGTTGTGAAGGGGTTGCACTCGACAATAGTGCACGGTACCCAGGGGTCGCGGTTCCACGTTACTCGTGGGGTCCACTTGCCTCAGCTTCGCTGGGGACTCACGATGGCCTGGGAGAGGTCAGGAAATCTACTTCCTGGGCTGCAGGGACTTCGGACTCCGGCGGGAGCGGCGTAGTTTGCGACCGTCGTTGTCGTTTTTGGTGCCTGCCAAGCAGGGGAGTCACTCCTTGACTCCAAGGGAGATTCTTCTGTCTTCCAAAGGTAGTGGAACGTCGAAGGGCCAGGATTCTTCTGTAGAGCGTCGTCCAGGGGTTATCTGCTTTGCAATGGCAAGGTTCCCCCTCTTATACTAAAAAGAGGCGATGGACTAGCTCTATGACCCCACCTATGGGAGGGTCAAGGGAGGGGTGGCTACACCCACTTCCCTTTGTCCAGTTTCGCGCCAGAGCAGGGGCAGGTAGCCCCTGAGCTGGTTTGAACTGGCATATGCACAGAGGAGCCTTCTGCTCCCCCAGTGCAGGACTTCAAAGCACTCTAAGAGTGCACCCACCCAGCCCCAATACACTAAACCCTGTCTGGGAGGTGGTTACACCTCCCTGTGACAGGATGCCTATTGTTGGGCTTCCTCCACTGTGAGTGTTCGGTCATCAGCAGGAGGGCAGCCCAGTGTCTGTGACTGGTGGCATCCATTTTGTGATGCCAGGGCTCTGTAGGATTCTACCGCGTTTCCACAGCAGGTACATGTCTTATCCCTCTAGAAGGGTGGAATGCTACCCCCGCCACCAGGATTGGCGGGGGGTAGTATTCCAAGATGTTTGACACCAAACACGACATGTTTTGATGCAGCCATTCCAAAGTTAGCATTCTACCGCGAGGATATAATGCACTTAAGAGTATATGGTTTAACCGCATCCACAAACAGCACCAGAGAATGGACTCTGAGAACTGCAGAGGGGCCCTGCTCATGCAGAGGCACCCCCTCACATAGAAGCCAAGCACCCTGCCCTCAGGATTGATAGGGCCTGCCTTAGGGGTGACTGATAGGTTTATATGTGTGTGCAGGAGAGATATAGGAAACCTATATCTCAGTGAGGGGTGCTAGCACCACCTCACCCAGGCTGCAGTAGCAGGCCTGTGGTGTCAGATTTAGTCTGCTTCCCAGGGGTGGCATAATACATGCTGCAGCCCCTGGTAGGCCTGTGAAGTACCTATGCCCTTGGCACCTAAGGTACCATATACTAGGGACTCATAAGGCACCACAGTATCCAATCACTAGTGCACCTAGAGTGCACTCCATGTCATTTAGAGAGAGCAGATAGACTGGGGCCCTGAATAGCAGGGTCCCAGTCCAACTAAGTCATAAACCAGCAAAACACCATAAAAAAGTGGGGGCAACCATATAGTCAGATTCCACCTTCCTACATAACCCCCCCAAACGAAAGGAGATAAGGCTAACCTTGGCCAGTTGAGCCTTTATTGACTAAGTGGCCATATAAGGAAGCACCTGCACTAGCATGGTTGCCCCCTGTCTTATGGTCCACTAAGCAATCCCTCACCCTAAGGGTATGAGAGGGTCTCCACCATGGGGAATCACTACCTGTGGTGTGCTTTGGTAAAGTACCAGGCTGGTGAGGTGTCTGAGTAGGGAAGTGTGGCCCTAGGAATGTTGGCCTCAGCTTTCTCAGCTCACTGGTCACCATGTATGCCTGTCTTTCCATGACTGAGTGGTACTCTGCTCTAAGGGTCAACCTTTGACTGCCTACAGCCGGGGGTTGGGTCCCTTTGGGTGGAACACTGGAGGGACATGGCATGTTTGGAACCTTTTGGTCCCAGGTTTGCCCTTGCCTAACAGAGTCCTTCTGGGGGAGGTCCCTACATAAAGGTATGGGGGATCCCTCAGTGGGTTGAGGAATTTCTACCTGGCTAGGGCTACTAGCCTGGGTGCCCCTAATCTGCTGATGGGGGTTCCTCTGGACAGGGGGCCCTGGGGGTCCACTGACCTCCCTGACCTCTGCAGCCCTGGGCTGACTGAGGCAGGGTAGAGAGGGGCAGGTTACCTGCTCCAGACTGGGTACCACCTTGTAAGGGTCCTCTGCCATCAGGGGGTGGCCAGGCCAGGCCTGACTACCTCTGTGGCAGTTCCTTCACTAGGGGTAGGGTCAGTCCCCTGAGGAGGCTGACCCTTACCTACTGTCTGGAGGGAAGAAGACTTTTCTTCAACCCTTGTGCTCTCTTCTGGGGGAGAGTGGGCCATTCTTCCAGGCTCCATCTCTCCAAAATCTTGGGCTGGGGCTGTGGCCATCACAGCCCCACTAACCTTTACAGGGACACCCAACATCTTCAGATGGGTTTGGTGTTCAATTTCAGCCCAGGCTGAAATTTCCAGATCATTGCCCATCAGGCAATCTACAGGTAAGGTTGGGGACACTGCCACTCTTTTGGGCCTGTGACCCCCTCCCAGCTGAGATTGACTATGGCCATGGGGTGATCTGTTCTGACACCATCAATGTTGGTCACCTGGTATTTAAACTCAGGTAAAAGCTGGTGAGGGGGACTAGTTTCCCTGCCACCATGGTGACACTAGCCCCTGTGTCCCTAAATGCCACAGCTTTCTGACCATTAATTATTGGCTCCAGTCTGTACCTGCCCAATGCTGTGGGACCCACGGTAAAGGTGGCAAATCCTATACCACCATCAGAATCTGAGGAGTCTGTTGAGGGGGTCCTGTCTAAACTAGGGCCCACCTCTGTTCCTCTTGCAAAAGCACCTAACTTTTTGGGTGCACTACTCCCAACTGGAGGATTACTACTGGTAGTACCAGGAGGGGTGGTAGTAGTTGTTGGAGGAACATTTTCTTTATTGCCATTCCTGGGACAACTGGGATCAGATTTCCAGTGCCCAGGCTTTTTACAGACATGGCAATAGGGTTTCTTTTCAGGAGAGGAAGGAGTTTGGGACCCACCCCCAGAAGAGGAATTTTGGGGCCCTGTAGTGGACTTATCCTTGGATTTATCCCCACCTTTCTCTTGGGACTTGGTAGAATCTTTCTTGTGGTCACCACCCTGATTCTTAGGCCTTACTCTGGTTCTGACCCATTTGTCTGCCTTCTTTCCCAATTCTTGGGGAGAGGTCAGATCAGAGTCCACCAGGTACTGGTGTAAAAGCTGGTTTTGACAATTATTAAGGATCTGTTCTCTCATCATTAGATTATAAAATCCTTTGAAATCAGTAACCCTACTGCCAACCAGCCAACCCTCCAGAGCCTTGGATGCACAATCTACAAAGTCTGTCCAGTCCTGAGTCTGTGCCTTCTGGGTATCTCTGAACTTCAACCTGTACTGCTCAGTGGTTAAGCCAAACCCATCTATCAGTGCACTCTTCAGGACCTCATAATCATCAGCATCCTCCTCTCTAACAGTGAGGAGCTTGTCTCTTCCTTTATCTGAAAAGGAGAGCCACAAGATTGCTGCCCACTGCTTTTGGGGGACCTGCTGTACTCTACAGGCCCTCTCCATAGCAGTTATCCACTTGTGGATATCATCCCCACTCTGGTAGGGAGGAACAACCTTGCTCAGGTTCCTATGGTCAGGAATATATTCTCTGCCTCTAGGGACACTGTTGCTGCCACCAGGGGGTTCTAACCCCTCTTTTCTAGAAGCTCTCTGGATCTCCAGGGCTTCCCTATCCAGTGCCAACTGCTTGGTTCTGAGGGCCACTTTGGCTTCCTCATACTGGAGCAGTTTGCACCTTCTCTCAGAGGAGGTCTCTCTTAAGGAAAAGTATGAGCTCCTCTGCTGGACAAATTCTCTGCCAGAGTGATAAGAGTGGTCAGATTCCCTGGAAGGGGATCTGTGCCTCTCCTCCTCTCTGTCAGTTCTCTTAGGGAGAATTCCTCTGTCCTTTTCAGGCCCCTTTGAGCCTGGCCCTTCAATCACAGAGTCTTGGTCATTCTGATTTTCATCATCTGACCCAGATACTATGACTGACCCACCCACTGATTCAGACCCTTTAGCTCCTAGAGCCAATCTAAGGTCATCTGCTGTCAGCAGATCTATCAGGTGTAGTGTTGAGGGACTCTGTCCTAGCCTCAGGTGTCTGTCAACACACATGGCTCTCAAGTCAGAGAAAGCCATGTCCTTATACTGAGGCTGAGTGGATCCACTGGGTCCACCCCTTAAGGACATTCTAGTGTTGTGCAGTGTTGTACTACCTACACTAGTTTGTGGCCTACTGATCCTAGCTTGAGCTGTGGAAAGGGTGTGCTATCCCTTGGCACACAGCTCTAAGTTCAGTAGAACTTATTGATACTAAGCTTGACTTTATATGTACCTTGAGTACCTATAATGGTTTTCAGTTAGTAATTCAAATAGAGATTTTCTGGTAAAACAATGGCAAGCTGGAATCCCACACGCTGCCCACCAATGTGAGAAGTTGGCCTGGTATATGCTGTTCACTAATTAAAGTGGACACCTTGCACCAGGGCAAATCGACTCTTATGGTAGATAGGTTTAAGACAACCTTTTAAAGAAAGCTATCCTAGTGGTAGCTGTGGAGAGCAGCCTTCAGGCTAAGTCTCGGAGGAATGTAAAGCAGCTTGTTTTACCATATAATCTCTTGAATCACCAAATGAAAAGACACCACACAGGTATATATATCAAATATATATGTATTTATTTCTAAATAACTCTCTACTAATCTCTTTATGAGATTAGAAGACAAACATATGCACAAATCAACGTTTCACAATAAGTTAAGCACAAAATATGGCTGGGGCCCTAGGGGCGTACTCAGACCATATACTAAGTAAGAGACTTAGGGACAACGACTTGCAGGGAGACAAGGCCTAGGGCCTTCAGAAGTGCTGGGGCCTCACGAAACCACCCAAGGCAGGTAAGTAAAGGACCCACGGGGGACGCGTGCAGTGTAGATACACAGGCGCGGATCGCCGTTGACTTCAATGGGGCAAGTCGCGGTTGGAAATAAAGAGTTTTAGGATACTTCTATAGAACCTACAAGCAAGTCACTTACAGGGTAAGTCGTTCTAGGGCCCACACCCACAGGAGCACCGTAGTGCTGGAGTTACCTCACCCAGGGAAGCCGGGTGCACAGGTGTCCTTTGGTGTCGGGTCGCGGCGTCGTTTTCAATGGCGAACAAAGAAGACTTGCTGCTTGCGGGAGCTGAAGAAGTGTCCGGTGGAATCCAAGCCTGGATTCTGAAGAAGGATGACCTGAAAGCAGAGGGGACAGTGTTCAAAGTCACTTGGCAGTGACCCGGGGCAAGGAAGATGGATGCCCACCGTCGTCGGTCGCTTCAGGTCGGTTGCGGGTGCCTTGACTCTTCAGCCACGTGGTCCAGGAGGCGTCGACGACGACCAGGAGCTGGATTCGGTGGGTCCCTCGACGTCTGCAGCTGACTGCGGTGTCGGCAACTCGATTGGAGCCAACAAGCCTTGGCAGCAGCAAGTCTTGGGGAGATGAAGAAAAGTCGATGGCGCAGACCAGCAAGGTCTGAGGGACTCACCCAGCGAGGGTAAGTCAGGGCAGGCCTGGAGCAACCAGGGGAGCCCTTTGGTTTCTTTAAGAAGTCTTCTGGGGACCCACAAGCCAGCGGGCAAGGGATCGCAAAGACACCTCGGGCGGAATCACTCAACAGGGGCCCACGGTCACTCGGGACGGTGTAGGCCTCTGATCTTCGGAGGGATACCTGCTGGAGGTCGGGACCATACGTGGTCCAAAGCACAGATTCGTAGAACCTTGTGAAGGGGTTGCACTTGACAATAGTGCATGGCACCCAGGGGTCACGGTTCCTCGTTACTCGTGGGGTCCACTTGCCTCAGCTTCGCTGGGGACTCACGATGGCCTGGGAGAGGTCAGGAAATCCACTTCCTGGGCTGCAGGGACTTCGGACTCCGGCGGGAGCAGCGTAGTTTGCGACCGTCGTTGTCGTTTTTGGTGCCTGCCAAGCAGGGGAGTCACTCCTTGACTCCAAGGGAGATTCTTCTGTCTTCCAAAGGTAGTGGAACGTCGAAGGGCCAGGATTCTTCTGTAGAGCGTCATCCAGGGGTTATCTGCTTTGCAATGGCAAGGTTCCCCCTCTTATACTAAAAAGAGGGGATGGACTAGCTCTATGACCCCACCTATGGGAGGGTCAAGGGAGGGGGTGGCTACACCCACTTCCCTTTGTCCAGTTTCGCGCCAGAGCAGGGGCAGGTAGCCCCTGAGCTGGTTTGAACTGGCATATGCACAGAGGAGCCTTCTGCTCCCCCAGTGCAGGACTTCAAAGCACTCTAAGAGTGCACCCACCCAGCCCCAATACACTAAACCCTGTCTGGGAGGTGGTTACACCTCCCTGTGACAGGATGCCTATTGTTGGGCTTCCTCCACTGTGAGTGTTCGGTCATCAGCAGGAGGGCAGCCCAGTGTCTGTGACTGGTGGCATCCATTTTGTGATGCCAGGGCTCTTTAGGATTCTACCGCGTTTCCACAGCAGGTACATGTCTTATCCCTCTAGAAGGGTGGAATGCTACCCCCGCCGCCAGGATTGGCGGGGGGTAGTATTCCAAGATGTTTGACACCAAACACGACATGTTTTGATGCAGCCATTCCAAAGTTAGCATTCTACCGCGAGGATATAATGCACTTAAGAGTATATGGTTTAACCGCATCCACAAACAGCACCAGAGAATGGACTCTGAGAACTGCAGAGGGGCCCTGCTCATGCAGAGGCACCCCCTCACATAGAAGCCAAGCACCCTGCCCTCAGGATTGATAGGGCCTGCCATAGGGGTGACTGATAGGTTTATATGTGTGTGCAGGAGAGATATAGGAAACCTATATCTCAGTGAGGGGTGCTAGCACCACCTCACCCAGGCTGCAGTAGCAGGCCTGTGGTGTCAGATTTAGTCTGCTTCCCAGGGGTGGCATAATACATGCTGCAGCCCCTGGTAGGCCTGTGAAGTACCTATGCCCTTGGCACCTAAGGTACCATATACTAGGGACTCATAAGGCACCACAGTATCCAATCACTAGTGCACCTAGAGTGCACTCCATGTCATTTAGAGAGAGCAGATAGACTGGGGCCCTGAATAGCAGGGTCCCAGTCCAACTAAGTCATAAACCAGCAAAACACCATAAAAAAAGTGGGGGCAACCATATAGTCAGATTCCACCTTCCTACAACGAGTGCAGAAAAAGACAACAGGTGTGCAGAAAGAAGCAAATGAGGTGCAGAAAGAGGCAACAGATGTGCTGAAAGAGGGAAGAAAGGTGCAGAAAAACGCAAGAAATGTGCAGAAAGAGGCAAATGAGGTACATAAAGAGACAACAGGGGTGCAGAAAGAAGCAAGACAGGTGCAGAAAGAAGCATGGAAAGTGCAGAATGAAGCAACAGGGGTGCAGAAAAAGGCAAGAGAAGTGTAGAAAGGAGCAAGTGAGGTGCAGAAAGAGCCAACAGAGGTGCAAAAAGAGGCAAGAGCAGTGCAGAAACAGGCAAGAGAAGTGCACAAATAGGCAAGAGAATTGCTGAAAGAAGCAACAGAGGTGTAGAAAGAAGCAAGAAAAGTGCAGAAAGAGGCAAGTGAGATGCAAAAACAGGCAGCAAAGGTACAGAAAGAGGGAAGACAAGTGCTGAAAGAGACAACAGGGGTGCACAAAGAAGCAAATGAGGTGCAGAAAGAGGCAACAGACGTGCAGAAAGAGGGAAGAGAGGTGCAGAAAAAGGCAAGAAAAGTACAGAAAGAGGCAAAAGAGGTACATAAAGAGACAACAGGGGTGCAGAAAGAAGCAAGACAGGTGCAGAAAGAAGCATGGAAAGTGCAGAATGAAGCAACAGGGGTGCAGAAAGAGGCAGGAGAAGTGTAGAAAGGAGCAAGTGAGGTGCAGAAAGAGCCAACAGAGATGCAAAAAGAGGCAAGAGAGGTGCAGAAACAGGCAAGAAAAGTGCACAAAGAGGCAAGAGAATTGCTGAAAGAAGCAACAGAGTTGTAGAAAGAAGCAAGAAAAGTGCAGAAAGAGGCAAGTGAGAAGCAAAACAGGCAGCAAAGGTACAGAAAGAGGGAGGGCAAGTGCAGAATGAAGCAACAGGGGTGCAGAAAGAGGCAAGAGAAGGGCAGAAACAGGCAAGAGAGGTGCACAGAGTCAAGAGAATTGCTGAAAGAAGCAACAGAGGTGTAGAAAGAAGCAAGAAAAGTGGAGAAAGAGGCAAGTGAGATGCAAAAACAGGCAGGAAAGGAACAGAAAGAGGGAAGACGAGTGCATAAATAGACAACAGGGGTGCACAAAGAAGCAAATGAGGTGCAGAAAGAGGCAACAGACGTGCAGAAAGAGGGAAGAGAGGTGCAGAAAAAGGCAAGAAAAGTGCAGAGAGGCAAAAGAGGTACATAAAGAGACAACAGGGGTGCAGAAAGAAGCAAGACAGGTGCAGAAAGAAGCATGGAAAGTGCAGAATGAAGCAACGGGGCGCAGAAAGAGGCAAGAGAAGTGCAGAAACAGGCAAGACAAGTGCACAAAGAGGCAAGAGAATTGCTGAAAGAAGCAACAGAGGTGTAGAAAGAAGCAAGAAAAGTTCAGAAAGAGGTAAGTGAGATGCAAAAACAGGCAGGAAAGGTACAGAAAGAGGGAAGACGAGTGTGAGAAGTTGGCCTGGTATATGCTTGTAGAAAGAAGCAAGAAAAGTGCAGAAAGAGGCAAGTGAGAAGCAAAAACAGGCAGCAAAGGTACAGAAAGAGGGAGGGCAAGTGCAGAATGAAGCAACAGGGGTGCAGAAAGAGGCAAGAGAAGTGCAGAAACAGGCAGGGGAAGTGCACAAAGAGGCAAGAGAATTGCTGAAAGAAGCAACAGAGGTGTAGAAAGAAGCAAGAAAAGTGCAGAAAGAGGCAACTGAGATGCAAAAACAGGCAGCAAAGGTACAGAAAGAGGGAAGACAAGTGCTGAAAGAGACAACAGGGGTGCACAAAGAAGCAAATGAGGTGCATAAAGAGGCAACAGACGTGCAGATAGAGGGAAGAGAACTGCAGAAAAAGGCAAGAAAAGTGCAGAAAGTGGCAAAAGAGGTACATAAAGAGACAACAGGGTGCAGAAAGAAGCAAGACAGGTGCAGAAAGAAGCATGGAAAGTGCAGAATGAAGCAACAGTGGTGCAGAAAAAGGCAAGAGAAGTGTAGAAAGGAGCAAGTGAGGTGCAGAAAGAGCCAACAGAGGTGCAAAAGAGGCAAGAGCAGTGCAGAAACAGGCAAGAGAAGTGCACAAATAGGCAAGAGAATTGCTGAAAGAAGCAACAGAGGTGTAGAAAGAAGCAAGAAAAGTGCAGAAAGAGGCAAGTGAGATGCAAAAACAGGCAGCAAAGGTACAGAAAGAGGGAAGACAAGTGCTGAAAGGGACAACAGGGGTGCACAAAGAAGCAAAAGAGGTACATAAAGAGACAACAGGGGTGCAGAAAGAAGCAAGACAGGTGCAGAAAGAAGCATGGAAAGTGCAGAATGAAGCAACAGGGGTGCAGTAAGAGGCAGGAGAAGTGTAGAAAGGAGCAAGTGAGGTGCAGAAAGAGCCAACAGAGATGCAAAAAGAGGCAAGAGAGTTGCAGAAACAGGCAAGAAAAGTGCACAAAGAGGCAAGAGAATTGCTGAAAGAAGCAACAGAGTTGTAGAAAGAAGCAAGAAAAGTGCAGAAAGAGGCAAGTGAGAAGCAAAAACAGGCAGCAAAGGTACAGAAAGAGGGAGGGCAAGTGCTGAAAGAGACAACAGGGGTGCACAAAGAAGCAAATGAGGTGCAGAAAGAGGCAACAGACGTGCAGAAAGAGGGAAGAGAGGTGCAATAAAAGGCAAGAAAAGTGCAGAAAGAGGCAAAAGAGGTACATAAAGAGACAACAGGGGTGCAGAAAGAAGCAAGACGGGTGCAGAAAGAAGCTTGGAAAGTGCAGAATGAAGCAACAGGAGTGCAGAAAGAGGCAAGAGAAGTGCAGAAACAGGCAAGAGAAGTGCACAAAGAGGCAAGAGAAGTGCACCACGATGCAAGAGAATTGCTGAAAGAAGCAACAGAGGTGTAAAAAGAAGCAAGAAAAGTGCAGAAAGAGGCAAGTGAGATGCAAAAACAGGCAGGAAAGGTACAGAAAGAGGGAAGACGAGTGCATAAAGAGACAACAGGGGTGCAGAAAGAAGCAAATGAGGTGCAGAAAGAGGCAACAGACGTGCAGAAAGAGGGAAGAGAGGTGCAGAAAAAGCCAAGAAAAGTGCAGAAAGAGGCAAAAGAGGTACATAAAGAGACAACAGTGGTGCAGAAAGAAGCAAGACAGGTGCAGAAAGAAGCATGGAAAGTGCAGAATGAAGCAACAGGGGTGCAGAAAGAGGCAAGAGAAGTGCAGAAACAGGCAAGAGATGTGCACAAAGAGGCAAGAGAATTGCTGAAAGAAGCAGCAGAGGTGTAGAAAGAAGCTAGAAAAGTGCAGAAAGAGGCAAGTGAGATGCAAAAAGAGGCAGGAGAGGTACAGAAAGAGGGAAGACGAGTGCATAAAGAGACAACAGGGGTGCAGAAAGAAGCACATGAGGTGCAGAAAGAGGCAACAGACGTGCAGAAAGAGGGAAGAGAGGTGCAGAAAAAGGCAAGAAAAGTGCAGAAATAGTCAAAAGAGGTACATAAAGAGACAACAGGGGTGCAGAAAGAAGCAAGACAGGTGCAGAAAGGAGCATGGAAAGTGCAGAATGAAGCAACAGGGGTGCAGAAAGAGGCAAGAGAAGTGCAGAAACAGGCAAGAGAAGTGCACAAAGAGGCAAGAGAATTGCTGAAAGAAGCAACAGAGGTGTAGAAAGAAGCAAGAAAAGTGCAGAAAGAAGCCATTGAGATGCAAGAACAGGCAGGAAAGGTACAGAAAGAGGGAAGACGAGTGCAGAAAGAGACAACAGGGGTGCAGAAAAAGCAAATGAGGTGCAGAAAGAGGCAACAGACGTGCAGAAAGAGGGAAGAGAGGTGCAGAAAGTACATGAGATTTGCAGAATGAGGTCAAGAGAAGTGCAGAAAAAGAAAGAAACGTGCAGAAAGAAGCAACTGAAATGCAGAAAGAGGCAAGAGAGGCGCAGAGGGAAGCAAGAGTGGCTTGCACACCATTAGTACCAATTTAACACCCACATATAGCAATAAGTAACACGTGACCATTCGAGGTTTGCAACGGGCCTTCCACCACTCTGTAACACTTGTCGCTGCATTTTTGGTAACGTTTCACCCGTTTCAGCTAGAAACAAGGCTTTTTTTGTTCAAATCTGCAGATTAGGGTGCAGATGATGAATTATGTGGCTAATGCAGAAAATGTATAATTGTGCGAAAGTTGGTGCAGCCAAACAGTCACTTAATTCCAGTGACCCTGCTCATACCTCTGACTAGGTTCACAAGTGCTACTCAGTGATTCCATCTTTTTTTGTCTCACTGAGTTCATAGTTGAGCTTCTATGGAAACGAGGAAGACTAAACCTGAGGTTACCACTCCACAACACAGACTACCATACCACATAATTACTCTCCATAACACATAATCCCACTCTACATAATTCCGATACACTTAATACCACATACTTTCTATCCACATAATTTCACTGCACAACATACCACATAATTCCACTACACACATTGGCATATTCACAAGGACCTACCGCCGATTTATCTCCTCCTTAACGCATCAAAAGCGGAGATAGATTTAACGCCCCATTCACAAGCGGGTGCAAACTGCAGACACCGCCAGAATTCCCGCGATAACTGCCCCAAAATTTATCTCCATGGTGGACACCACCAACTAACCCTAATGAGATGCAGAGTAGGCATTCCCGTGCATAAACGCACGAAAAAACCAGTACACCACTTTCACAACGAACTGCCAGATCTGCGATGCAAACCAAAAACAGGCGATAAGCCGCTGTAGCAGCAGGGATTTAATACCTGCCTTTTGCTGGTGTTAAGCAGGACGACTACCTGCAGCATGAAAGAGAGCCCAGCCAAGAGCCACATCTGAAGCCCCACAGATGCCATGGAGACAATGATCATGCAGCTCCGATACCCATGAGGGCCACAACACCCACCGCCACCACCCCCAGGCCTGCCACCACCCCCAGGACCTGTACCGCCCCCCCCGGACCACCACAGAGGCAGCGTACCGAAAGGACAACCATCGCCCGCATCCTGACCCACATCGCCCCCTGCTGACAGTACCAACACAGCAGACAACAAACATCCCTCCGCACACAAAGTTGCCGGCTGTGCTGCACATGTTGGCCTCTGGTACCTACCAACCCACAACTGCCAGAGTCGGAGGAGTCTCACAGCCAGCCCCATCCAAGGTCATCACACCTGTCCTGGATGCCATGATCAGCCTCGTACCCCAGCACCTCCACTTCACCCACACTGCACAGGTGCAGATGAAGACCAAGCAAGGCTCCCACGCCATAGCTGGATTCCCTCAAGTGTTGGGGGCAATCGACTGCACACATGTACCCCTCGTGCCCCCTGCCAACACTGCACACAACTACTGCAACAGAAAGCACACGCATCCCATGAATTCCCAGGCAATAGTGGACCACCTGGGAATCCACAAAAATCTTGTGGCCAACTCCCCAGGCAGAGTGCATGATACCCACATCGCCCAACAGTCCACCATCAACCAGCTCTCCCAGGATGGCACCCATGGAAATGCAGTGCTCGGTGGTAAGTACCAAATGAACACACCACACACCTCAACCCCACAGTCATGCAAATCACGACACTGGCAATGGGCACGCAGCAGAACTACATGTAACATGCCACACAACATGCCAACCGACCAGACACGACAACACGACACCATTGGGAACCTGGGCATGCCATGCACACAACCCAGCCACGGCATGGCACCACAGCCACACAATACCAGAATGTGAGGAGAGGCCTGGAGCAGGCATGTGCGAGAGCGGCAAGTGACTAATGAATGAGAACCTACCCAATGCCAGGTGTGGCTTGGAAGTGCCGGACAGACTCCAATGTGCAAACTACGGAAATGGCAATGTGTACATAAACTGCTGGTGCATGGAGTGTAGTGGCCAGTGGACGCTACCATGTCCCCACAGGCTGTGGGGCAGAATGCGGAAATGTCGCACGTTACGTCCCCCCCTGTATGCACGTGTGGATTGGTCTGGCCCTGCGTACGCCAGGCCTGCGTAGGGGTTGTGAATAAAAACCCCGTCGCATTGGGCGTGGTTCTCTTTCGGAATGGCCAACGTGTCTGCCAGGGCGGCGCCTCACAGCCCGCCACGAGGCCGGCGCCGTGCGCGGCAGGGCCTGCGTCCCTGTGCGCCTGCTGCACCCCGGGCTGCTGGTCCCCAGAACCGTCATGCCTGCCCCAGTGCACCAAGGAGGTTCCGCTCACCTGCCGACACCAGCGTGTGTCAAAGAGGGCCCACTACGTGCCGGTGCAAGCTCCAGGCCCCAGTCCTGTGACCTTTCCACCCTCCGCAGACCATCGCTGGCCTCCACGCCTCTGGCCCACATTACTCCCTTTTCATTTACATACTCCACCGGCGTACTCTTCGGCCCAGTTGTTGGCACACGTGGAACTGTGTCCTGAGTCCTGAATGGCAGTGACCCCAAGTCCGTGGCAGCGTCCACATCACTGAACTCCCTCCGATCAGTGAGGCCAAGGTCTGCATCGCAAGCCAGCGATACGTGGTGCCACTAACCCTGTGCAACGCAAGCCGGCGACACGTGGTGCCACTAACCCTGTGCAACGCAAGCCAGCGACACGTGGATGAGGGCTCAGGCCTACACTGCAGCCCAGTAGCTCCCACATGTGGAACTGTGTCCTGAGTCATGAATGGCAGTGACCCCAAGTCCATGGCAGCATCCACATCACTATACTCCCTCTGATCAGTGAAGCCAAAGTCCGCATCGCAAGCACCCGACACGTGTCTGTGGGCCCGTGCTGACCGCTGCCCCCGGCCTACACTGCGGTCCAGTAGGTCCCACATCCAGCACTTAGTCGTGAGTCATGAATGGCCGAGTCCATACCAGTGAACGCACGGAGAGGAGTAAGAGGAAGATGCGGCTCAGTCCGGATGGAAGCCGGATCCTCGTTACGGAGGTGAGCGAACACTAGCAACAACTGACCTGGTGCCACCAACCCTGTTCACTGCAAGTCTGCGTCCCGTGGTGCCACAGAACATGGACTACGCATGCCGGTGGGACCATCCAACGTGAGCCTGCGAGACACGGTGAATGGCCCCTGCTGACCGCTGCCTCAGGCCTACACTGCGGTCCAGTAGGTCACACATGTGGAACTGTGTCTTGGCTAAGATATGGAGGAGTCCACACCATTGGACACGCCTCATCACTGGCAGAATCCCCTATCAGCACTGGTGTCAGTAACTCTTTGCGCAATGAGTCATGGGCACTTCCTGGATGGACTTTAGTGGCGTCTGGGTCCATGGCCTGGAGGCTGTCTGCATCATCATCTGGCTGGGCCGGACTGGGTGTTCGACATGTGTCTGTTCCACTCATCTCCATCATGGTGACTGTTTCTGCGTGGTTCTGCACTGTGCGTCATGCCCTGGGGGTACACCTTCCACTGTCCCCCGAGACACTCCGCGACAACCCCCTTTGTCATCTACGTGAACCTCCTCTGCTCCCGTGACCCTGCCCCAGTGCCCCGTGCAGGACGCTGTGGATCCGGGGCCACTAACTCTGTGCAGCACAAGTCATGGGGCCTTTATGGTTGAATGGTTGTGTCCTTTACGATGTACACTGTTATCGATTTCTGACTGCACGAGGCACCCCATGACGGCTGGTGTGCACATACCCCACACACATCCAACACAGGTGTCACTCGACATGTGAGCCTGCTAATAATAGTGGCCGGGCGCACGTGCCCGTAGCCATTCACACCATCTGAGCAAGTGTGTCCGTGTGGTCATTGTGTCAGCATGATGGGCACGAGCCCTGCAACATCACAGTGTGCTGTCGCCAGTGGACGATACCATGTCACCTCAGCAGTGGCTGTGACCTTGAACATGTAGCTTCGCCCACACACCCCTGCACGCACAGGCATCGTGTGCTGATCCGGCGTACGTCAGGTCAGCGCTGGGGGGTGCTGATTCAGCCGGGGGATCAGGGTGTGGCTCTGGTCTGGCCATGAGCAGGAAGTGCGGTAAGCGTGTCTCTGTGTTTGTGTGTTGTCGCCACCAGGGCCACAGTAGTCGATGTTGCAATGTAGCATGCACCCGGAGGGCGGGCCCGCACGTACGTGGAAATGTAGGAGCGCCGGACCGCTCGGGGTCATGGCTCATACATGCCACGTGTTATGTGTACCAGTCCTGCGGCTGCATGAGTCAGATGCCTAGCCTCATTCGCAGAGCGATCACGGCCAGCCATGAACTGTACATCTGTGTCCGCCCTGTCCAGTCCATTGGCCTACACACACGTGGCTGCACTGCCTCAACGGCCAGCTTCACGGTGTTGTTGGCATGCCGCTGGACATGCGCAGACAGGCATGACAATGGGGTGCCGTAGTAGTGCACGTGATACAACCGCGCAGCGCACACAGGTGTGGGGGGGCATGGGAGGGAGGAGCGGCTGTGAGGCAATGTGACACCCAGTGTGGCCGCTCATGTGCCACGTGCTCGGCATTTCATCCATGACTCTCTGGGTCGCTGATATCCCACCCCACCCACGACAGGCCTCTGTACATCTCCTGTATGCATGCAGATGGTAGGGTTACTGTAGGGATGAAAGGCCCTTTGTCTGAGCTATCAGGCGGAAGCACATCTGCAGCTCCGAGCTGAGACTTGCATGTGCCCAGCACCCCCTGACAGATACGATAGCATTTGCTGGCGACTCCCACACTATGCACTGCCCGACGTGAGACCAACGTGTACACATCCCACACACAGAGGTCCTTGGTCATAGTTATCGTGCGTGAAATGTCCTTCACACGTACTCCCACCCCACCCCTGCACCCGTTGCACACAGACACTGCTCATTGATCCGAGCTGTGGCAATTCATCCACCGGACAGGCGCGGGTCAGCACAGTGCCGCTTCAAGCAGAGCCACTGACGCAATGGCAGACCATCCCAGACACATGTACGACTCCAGTCACGTGGACCTGTACCGTGCACGTCTGCTGCATGTACTGGGTGCACTGCCATTGGCAGTGCTGCGGATCAGTTACCGGCTGAGCTTCCGCCTTGCCAAC